>CM054115.1:77974943-79174943 GCA_028673005.1 Tanypteryx hageni | reverse complement strand
CAGCGGTATCTTTATCATTCTTACCCTTACCATAGTTATCTTCGATGCCACAGCCGTTATCGTTGTAGTCATAATCGCAAAACCGGTGTTTTTATTACTATTATTCATGGTTACCACAATATTTTCGCCGTCGTTTTCACTTTAATTGAGATTTGAATATCGTTGCAAAATCAATTTATATCACAGTACCTCTCTATCAACAGTCTTTTCATAACTTTCTCAAAAAACGTCAAGATATAATCACGATATCACCTCATTTTCGTCTGTATTATTTCGCGATAACTTTGAAAGATCTGTTGTATTGTTGTTAAACGCCAATCACATAAAACGAAAGCGCGTGCATCTCCTGAGGTAACAGAATGCGAACGTGGTAAGGAATCTGAGGTCATCTGAAACTCTCCTTCTGCCGTCAGTTCTCCCTTCTTCACGGAGAGCGCATAAAAGGAAAGAAAGAGCTCTCTTCATCGAGCACGTGGACTTTCCCTCACAAATGACCGGTCTAGGGGAGGATTGGAGGAGGAAAGAAAGGGGAGGCGGCTCAACGTTCTCATCACGTGGCGGGCACGATGCGCGCGGATTGCCCTAGTCCAACGGCCTTTTTAACACTTTTTTTATATACGAGCCTCCCTTACCACTCTCCGACCTGCTTCTCCATCTCCCTCGCGTCCCCTCCCACCACCCTTTCTTGCTAAAACCTCAGAGAGAAGTCTTTCAGTGGCCCTCGCGAAAGCTCTCATTCCATCCCTTCCGGGCCCGCGTTTCGCGAAGGCTTAATGCCCTTGGCTGGGGAAAAAACCCAACTGCACAGGGTTCTATGCCCTCGCCTCCCTCTCCATCCCTATCTCCCTCGCTCTCTTCCTCCCTCGCCGTCTTCCTCCCTCGCTCTCTCCCTCCGTCCCTGTCCTTTTCTCCCTCCCTCTCTCCTTTTCTCTCTCCCTCTCTCTTCCTCTCCCTCTCTCTCCCTCCCTCTCCCTCCCTCTCGCTCCCTCTCTCCCTCCCCCTCCCTCCCTCTCACTCCCTCTCCCTCCCCCTCCCTCCCTCTCACTCTATATCCCTCCCTCTACCTCCCTCCCCCTCCCTCTCCATCCCTATTTCCCTCGCTCTCTTCATCCCTCGCCATCTTCCTCCCTCGCTCTCTCCCACCGTCCCTGTCCGTTTCTCCCTCCCTCTCTCCTTTTCTCTCTCCCTCTCTCTTCCTCACCCTCTCTCTCCCTCCCTCTCGCTCCCTCCCTCCCTCCCCTTCCCTCCCTCTCACTCCCTCCCCCTCCCTCCCTCTCACTCTATATCCCTCCCTCTACCTCCCTCTCCATCCCTATTTCCCTCGCTCTCTTCACCCCTCGCCATCTTCCTCTCTCGCTCTCTCCCTCCGTCCCTGTCCGTTTCTCCCTCTCTCTCTCCCTCCCTCTACCTCCCACTCTCTCCCTCCCTCTACCTCCCTCCCCCTCCCTACCTCCCTCCCCCTCCCTACCTCCCTCCCACTCCCTACCTCCCTCCCACTCCCTACCTTCCTCCCACTCCCTACCTCCCTCCCCCCCTCTCCCCCTCTCTCCCCCTCCCTCCCCCTCCCTCCCTCTCTCTCTCCCTCTCTCTCTCTCCCTCTTTCTCTCTCTCTCCCCCTCTCTCTCTCTCCCTCTCTCTCTCTCCCCCTCTTTCTCTCTCTCCCTCTTTCTCTCTCTCTCCCTCTTTCTCTCTCTCTCTCCCTCTTTCTCTCTCTCTACCTCTTTCTCTCTCTCTCTCCCTTCCCTCCTCCCATCACTCCCTCTTTTTCTCTCATCTATATCTACACAATTCTCTGCAAGTGATCAGGCAGGTGTGTGGGAGGGTTTGGAGTTAGCAGACTTAAAAAAATCTCAAATTCAGTTTTAGATATTGTTACAATCTTTAATCGTTCTTAGGAAATAAGAACCTCGCTGTCGTCCTGTTCAAAAGTACGTATATCTCAGGTAGTTTTGTCTTTGTGCTCTTGCCCTCCTATATCGGCCTTGGTAGACGGTTGGTTAGAGTATCTGCCAACGAATAGTAGGGTCGCGGGTTCGAATCCCGCCTCGGACATGGATGTTTGTGATCGTCAGGGTTATATGTAAGAGTGGACATGTTTGTCCAAATAACGCCCTCATAAAAGACGATTATTATTATTATATTAGCGGGCACTCCAATTTTTCCGAGTAATACTTCTTCAGGTAAGGTATCTGATTTATATTTCTCCGGGAGTTTCAGTCTAGCATTCTAGCGATACCCAATTGAAATTAATTAACAATGATGCGACGCTATGCATTGGATCGTAAATTTGTTTCGCGAATCTTGCAGTCCAGCGCTGCATTTTTCCAACTTGGGTAATTGGGCTTTTTTTGTGCGGACTCCGTATGCTGTACCAGAAGCGTACTCGAACTGCCTTATAACCATAGATAGGTAGATATGTTTCTCGAAATTCTTGGTTCTATTCCGGATCACTCTTTCTATGAAAGCTGATTACTTGTTGGCTTCGCAGACCAACCGACGAATATGTATCTCCAACGACCGATCGGCATATTTAGATATTTTCATAGTGGACTATAGGCATTTCTATTCCATCGATTTTTATACGGGAAATCTATTGATAGATTTCTGCCTGACCAAAACTTCGCGAGAGAGCACTTTTTGAGATTGATTTTCAACTGTCGTTCCGTACGCCATTCGGAGATCGCCTCACTCTCCTTTCTCCTTCCCCTCTCTCCTCTTTCTCTCCTTGCTCTTCTCTTTCTATCCTCGCTCTATTTCTATCCTCGCTCTCCTCTTTCTCTCCTCGCTCTTCTCTTTATCTATATCTCCTCTCATTCCTCTCTCACCTCTTTCCTCTTCTTCTTCCTCGCCCTTCTCTTTCTCTTCTCTCTCCTCATTCCTCTTCTCTCTCTCTCCTCATTCCTCTTCTCTCTCTCTCCCCATTCCTCTCTTTCACCCCTCTCTCCTCTTCTTCCTCCTTACTGTCCTCTTTCTATCTCCTTTCTCTCCTCTATCTTTTTTTCTCCTTTACCTCCACTCTCTCTTCCTCCCCCTTCCTCCCTCGCCGCTTACCCTCCATTTCTTCTCCCAACCTAACCTTCAATCTCACTCTGTTCGCAGTCTGCCACTCCCTTCCCATCACGCCCCTCTCCAAGGTCGATGCCATAGAGAGGAAAGGAAAGCGGACGTGAAAGGAAGAAAAATTCCCTCTAACTGTTGGGTTACCATGGAGATCGAGCCACGAGGCTTTTTTGCCGAAAGCAGGGCCGGCCAAAGGGGTTGCGCGTCGGATGCGAGGCATCCAGTCCCCCGAATATTGGGGGCCCCATGATATTTGCAGATTTCAAATACTAAAATATCGGGAGTAAATTTTGCATAAACTCGTAATAAAAAATCACTTGTCAAATTGATTTCCAACAAAAAATAACATTCAGAAAAAGTTATAATTTTAACAAGCCGTTCTGGAAAGAACTAATCCGCCTACTTTCCTTTCAATTTTATAATATATTTTAATATATAAATACCACCTTCAAAATTGACAAATTTTCGTGTTAGTAATAGCAGTAAAATTTATTTTTAGGTGCATCGACGGCTAAGGTCATTTTGCACCGTTGAATATTCTATCCTTAGACAATCACATGCCCTAGACGGGAATCGAGCCCGTGTCATTTTGGTTAGCTTGTTACCTCGATAGCTATGAAACGAAACACGGCTGGAATATGCTCCAGCCGAGTTCGGCAATAATCATCACCATAGCAACAAATAGAAAAAAAGGCTTTTTAAAAACACCGAAACGAAAGTTTTTTTAGAGAAATTAAAAAAATATAATCGGAAATCAAAATTGTGTGACAAGAATAAGAATCTTCACTTTTTTCCCCTTAGAACAGCACAAGTCCCACTCAGATATAATAATTATAAAATGTTTTAAAATGCAAAAGAAAAACTCTCTGCACGACGGATTTTAGATTAACCATGTAAATCAAATTGGGTAAGAACTCACCTGGAATCGAACTCGGGACCTTTAAATTCGGAATATAAATTATGGCCCGGAGGTAGTCTCCGAGAGCACGAGCCTTACACCAAGTTTCATGGAAATCGGTCCCATTCATGAAGAACATTATAGTGTGGGACACACGTACACACACACGGACAGCGAGGCGATCTCATAAGACTACTTTCCATTTTTTTTTAAACGTAGGCTAAAAATGGGGCCCTAAAAATTTCGTTTGTCATTATTATATATATTAGTCTCGTGGGGCCACCATGGGTATTCGTTTCCGGACCCCTTTCAGCGCTTTGTCGGCCCTGGCCGAAAGAATAAGTTTTCTACCCTTTTAGGAATCTGATATCACATTTCGTGCTTAAACATACAGTGGAAACGGGTTTCAACGAAATGTGGAGGACTTGAACAGACATATCACGTTATCTGAATTTCGTGTTGAAAGATAGGGTGCCAAAATTTTCATTTTTAAAATATGGAAGTACGCACGTAGGCGTTCACATCAACCATGGGACATAATTTGCAAAATGATTAATGACACGAATTAATCGAAGTCAGTAATTATTATATAATTATTTATGATAGCATTAGTCTCTAATTTTTAGTAAATGATTTGAAATTTTTTACACTAAGTTACATAATTCGTCACGATAGTATTGTCTTCACATTTTTGGAAAAAATGAAATGGATTTATTTATTGCTGTGTTACATAATTCTCTTCTCTCGAATACTATTTCGTGTTATCTGAAGGACTTTGAATTGAATCATATTCTTGGGGCCCTAAAAACCATTTCGTGTTAAACGATAATTTTTGTGCTTTCCGTCTCTCATTTAAGGAACTGATATACGCTGAAAAATGTAAGTACCGGAACGGACCCAAAGCACGTTTCCTGTTAACCAACGTTTCATCTTATCCGGTGTCGTCTTTAAGCCGTTTCCATTGTTATTGAGTATTTAATGCGCATACATGAACTTTCATAAGCACGCACGAGATATCGCGATATCCGATTCCGCGAGTATCTGTGGAAAAGTTTTCGCCGGCAGCTGCTTTCAAGGGCAGATAAAGCCGTCTAGCTGTCGAAGAATTTCCTCCCGTCCGCGCAATTGGAGCGGCCAAAGACCTCGGAGGACACCCCTTCGGGACAAGGCCAACCGTCCTTAAATTGGGGTGAGAGGCGGGGAAAGGAGAAGGGCGGATGGGAAGAGACGAGCGCGGATAAAGAGAGGAGGGAATGGGTAAGGGAGGAGGAGAGGGAGAAAGAGAGAGGGAGAGAGAAAGAGAGTGAGGCAGGATCGAGATGAGACGCCTTTGAAAGGATCCTTCTCATGACGGGCATGCAATCCGATCAAGCGCAATAATTTATGGAAAGCTTTCGGGACAAAGAAGCATCTACGACGGCGCTACGAAACTAACTCACGGCAAGGGATGCTATTTCAGGTTACGGTTGACCCTCGATAACTCGAATTTCAATAACTTGAATTTCTATAACTCGAATTTCTATAGCACGAATTTCTATAACTCGAATTTCTATAATTCGAATTTACATAACACGAATTTATATAACTCGAATTTATGTAACTCGAATTTATATAGCAAGAATTTATATAACTGTAATTTCTATAATTCTAATTTTTATAACTCGAACTAGGACTACTCCTACCAATGGCATATTACAGTCGAAACTCGGTTGTCTTATCACGCGAATGGAGTGTAATGGAGTTTAAACTGCATATCTTTACATAGCTGAATGCGTAGTATTCTCTCATAACCATGCACTCATGCGAGCTTTTTTTCTTATTCGAGTTCATACATGTCAGCTGTCTGATATAAGTTGTCTATTTTTAAACCCCCAAGTTACAGATTTCAGAATGCAGCTAATCCTCGCTATAGGTCGAAGATTCGTTACCGACAACTGCGACTGATAACAAAACGTTATACCTATATAGCGAAGCCTAATATTCTAGTGGAAAATCTCCTAAATAATTTTCATTATTAAATACAAAATTCATATAGTACGTATATAATGCACTTGACTGATTTCTTTTCTGCATGGCGGGCCACATTTGCAGTTGTGAATGTTTCGGAGGGCCGCATTGGGAGTCAAGAAATCCTCGGCGGGCCGGATGAGCGAATAAATCAGAAGTTTTCTAGAGATTCTGTAATTTCATATGAACAAAATCAAGTCTACGTAATTTACTAGCGTTAAAACTTCACCAGAAAAGGCTTTGAGACCATAGTTTTACTAAAAAAATATAAAATTGCCCATGAGAAATTTTCCTGTTCACTTTTTCATTACAGCTTTGCGGGCCGCATAAAGCGTTTTCGAGGGCCGCACGTGGCCCGCGGGTCGTAGGTTGCCGACCCCTGCCTTAGGGGCTTGCGAGAAGACTCAGGGGGTTCGCGAAAAAACCCTTAATGGCGTTTGCTCAGCGTATTTCATTGCACGGTTTATGATAATCATTGTCTGCAATGATGGGACTGGTTCAATTCAAAGAGTATTTATTTCCTCCATTTGTTTCACATAGGTTTGAGTGTAGAATATATTTAGTTTTCATTTTCAGATTTCTTAGATTAAACAACGAATTTGAGACAGAAGCTTGTACGCGTAAATTAACAAAATTTATTTTTGTCGTGGAGAGAAATCGAATCCTTGACGAATTGCTGTGGAATTATTTCAGACAGAATTTTTCAAGTTTTTTTTACGACGAGAAATCGCCGCATCTACCTGTCCAAGGCTGTCGTGAGTTTGGTGCGATATTTTGCTTTGATTATATAGTAACACATAAGTTGTTGAGCAAATGATAACATTACTAAAGTAAAATGATACTTTTAAGTGCCTAAACTTGATTTCTACGGCGCGGTATAGGACAATAATTTAATAAGAGATTTTAAATTATTTTTACACGTCACTTAATTTTCACGCAAAATTGAAGTATTTTAATTTCCATACCTGAAAGAAATAGGTAATACCTCTTTAAAATATTTATTTTTAAGAGGTGGTTAGCGAGGTTTGGATTTTTATGAATGGGGCTCGCGGAATGAAAAAGTTTGGGAACCACTGCTCTAATTGGATGCATATTCACGTGTGGGATGCACAATTATGTGAAATTTTTGTAATTATTTTTTTTCTTGTGCCATCAGCTATTTTGTAGCAACGAAAGCAGGAAGCGTCGCGTAAATTAGGTGTGTTTCTTCAAGTTATTCAGGAATTGAAATTTAGATTTTTGCTTACAATAAAGGAAACAATAACGACTGAGCCACGTGGTTTTCAAATCTTTTTATTTATTCACAAACAATCGGTTATACGGCACGAGGCCAATTATAGTTTATCCAGTCGTGTATTGCGTTAACGACATAAGTTCGACAGCAAAATTGGATCAAATCCAAAGTTTCAACTCATAATACATAAAACCAAGTCAGTGGAAATGGTACTAATTTATTTTATTGCGTAATATTGTTTCAACTCACGGTATCCTGCGTACGCCACTTCGCTAATTAATAAGATATCGATCAAGCGATTGCTCGATAGCACCTAAAATAATCCTGTATTTATTGCAAAATATCTAATGCAGTGCATTTGACATTTTACAGTGGCATCGGGAAAAATCATGGAAGAGAAGGTCATGTCAATTAGGCTCACACAGCCTTTCAGCAGTTACGAGGCCGTGATAAAATAATCAGTCCGTTTACAAAAGCAATGGCCCACAGAAGTTCGGGACAGTGAGTAGAGAGAGAGGTTAGAATAAGGCTTTCACTAGAGTTGAAGTGATGACCCACCGAATGCTAAGCTTCTGATCCGTTTTTGGGTCAAATATTGAAGTTTTGTCATGAATACTTAATTTATTCTTCCCACAATTCACGTGCAGGTTTTAACGGAAATTTCGGATCATTTAGAGCAGTGTTTATCAACCTTTATGGTGCCGCGGCCCCCCTACGATGTTCCACAATTTCTGCGGATTCCCTCCCCTTGGAAACTGAATACATTTTTCAATCGTTGTCTCGTTTTTACATATTTAAACATAAATCAGAGCTGTGCGCTGGATTCAAATAAGTTATAGATAAAAAGAAACTTTATGTCCTACTCAACTCACGGACCCCCGAGAAATGACGCGCGGACCCCCGGTTGAGAACCACTGATTTAAAGGACACCTAGAGACAACCGAAACCACTAAAAACTTTCAGCTAACGTTCAAGATTTTGGGGGTGAAATGGCTGCTTAAATTTTTTCCACGCCCCATTAGTGACCTAATTCAGCGTTATTCAATCCGTGCGCCGCGGATCGTTGGGATGCAGCAGCTGTGCGGTGCTTCGAAAAATTTATTAAATTAAAAAACCAATTTGGATATGTTGATGGGTGATTAGAGCAATAATATTTTTTCTAATAAATTAATGATGATGTGCCGACAAATGAAAGTGCCCAGACGTTGCAATACTAGTATGTATAAACATACAACATTGTTTCAGAGTGACAGTGCCGCAAAATACTGCTAATCTCTGAAAGGGTGACGCGTCTACTAAAATGTCGGGAAAACGTATGCTTATCGCTCTCAATATTTTAAGAGACTTAGAATTTTTCAAATTTTCGCTACCTTGGTCAAATTTGCTGAATCTTGCGCCTCCAAGAATGGGATTACCAACTGATATCTTCATAATAACCGGAAGCAAGTGGGAAGGAGGGGGAACTCGATTGTACCATCCATATACGTATCTTATTTTGACCGGACAGTGAGGTACAAGACAGGAGACCTGGAAACCCAAATAAAGAGTATTTAAGAAATGAAAAATCGCAACCACCGGATTTATTTGAAGGAATTTGAGACAAACGATGACATTTAATAATGAAGAGCGTTTTATTTATTACAGTTCCTTGTTTAATAAATTATGCAATGATTAAGAGTATATTATAACTTTTTGATTAATAAATTAAACGCGGGCTCTCGTTTAATCTATTAAACAAAAATTTATAGTATACTCTTAATCATTAAATAATTTATTAAACAAGAAACTTTAATAAATAAAATACGATACGATGGCAACTCCATTTCTTCCCTCTCCGCTATTTCAAACTCGGTTTTCGTACGCATTTAACTTGTTAACCTCGTTTATTGATTAGATTATTCATAGAAACTAATATAAATATATTTTCTAACTGGAGTAGATATTTGAGAGAAGGTCCTGTAGTTTTAAGTTTATTTTTCAACACGCTATTGAAAGGCGATGCAAATAAATATTTTAAGACTAACAACGAATATTTATTAAACTAATAATGAAACGAATACTTAGTGGATTCCACAACTTTAATATAACACGACCGGTTTCACTACGATCGTAGCATCATCAGGTGATGATGCTACGATTGTAGTAAAACCGGTCGTGTTATATTAAAGTTGTGGAAACCACAAAGTATTCGTTTCATTATGAGTAAATTCCACAAAGTTGAGCCTGACCTCATATTTATTAAACTATTATTGTAATCTAGTTTTCTATCTAACATCAAAAGCTAAAAAGAAAAAATATAAACTTTATAAGAGATTTATTTATGGCATTCAAATGGCGAATACGGCAGTTAAATCAGCATAATCAAAATATCAATTATGCTAATCAAAATTTTCCAGGAACGTAGAACTTTAAAAATTATCGTTTTGAAGGCCTTTTTAAGACGAGGTATTTGTAAATGAATGGCCGAGAAAACTTAATTTGTGCGATTAAATTTTCAAACTAAACTTTATCGCACAATATTATTATAGATATAATACAAAGCGCAAATTCGTACAAAATCCGCAAACGTATTAAAATGGTTTCATTTTCGTGCAGTAGATTTTTTCGTCATGCTGGCTTCGCGATTGTTTGTACGTGCATGCGAAAGTCGTCACGCGATTCGCGCTTTTCCTCATTGCATCGACCGCGCGAGTACTTGCCTATCTTTCATCGCGTCGCGGAACGAAACTCCGAAAGTCGTTTGGAAAATCGGGACGAACGACTGATAAAAGACCGCTCCCGCGGGTGACTAACCAGCTACGCCGCGAGCGCTGCGCCATTGCGTGACGATAAGGATAAAAACGCGCGCGAAACCTCGGCACCAGAAATATGTTTTATTAATCAAATGGCTTTTAAAGATGGAACTTGACATTCATGGTGACGCGTGGAAGAGTGACCATTTTTGATTAAAATGTTGAGTAATTTCCTTTAAACAGCAGCGTGGCAAAACATTAATTAAAACTGATAAACCAGTGGAAAAATAATCGGGAACAAAAAACAAGCAACACTAATGAATGAAGATAAACAAATAAATGTAGTTAAGGAATATTTGGTAAAATTAAAAAATGGACAAGCGATCGAAGGATGTAACTCAAAATTATCGCCTAATTTATTGGCGTAACTGTAAACCTTTTTTTCGAAATAGAACAGATTATAAAAAAATAAATTACAGGTCAGAGAGAAAATCATATTATTAGATCGTGAAAGCCATACCATCAATAAAAAAATCTGATGTGGCCACCACATGACTTTCTCCATCTTCTTTATCATCTAAAGGCTAAGCCTTGTCGCTGCAACCATGAGCTCCTGTCCTCTGCCATTCTCTTCAGCATCTCGTATATCTCAACTCCCATCACTGACTTCACGTCATCTAGGTATTTCTTTCTTGCTCTGCCTCTTCCTTTCTTCCCTAACAGTTTCCCCTCCAAGATGTTCACAATTAATCCATTATGTCTAATCACATGGCCTAAAAATTTTGCCTTCCTTTCTTACATTCCTCTGATCAGTTTCCTTTCTTCTTTTACTTCCAAAACTTCAAGGTTTGTCTTTCTCTCTGTCCAACTTGTCTTTATCATTCTTCTCCATATCCACATTTCCGTCGCTTCCAGACAGGACCTCTCCCTCTTTCCTAACGTCCAACTTTCACTACCATAAAGTAAGGTACTCCAGACAAAAGCTTTTGCAAAGGATTTCCTTACTTCCAAATTCATATGACTGCTTGTCAGTAGATTCCTTTTACATTGAAAAGCTTGCTTTGCAAGTGCTATTCTTCTCTTCATTTCCTGCAAGCATCTATTGTCTTCAGTGATTGTACTACCTAGGTAGCAAAACTGCTTCACTTGCTCAATTTCCTGATTGTCTATTTTGATCTTTGATATTGTCCCTGCATTACTTTTGCCTATAACCATCAATTTGGTTTCCTTGACATTTATCTTAATTCCCACTGTTTTAACGTGGCCGATAATACTTCCAGCGTTTTATTCATTTCTCTATTTGAATCACTGAATATTACAATGTCATCTGCAAATCTAATGCAGTGTATTCTAACTCCGTTTATTTTTATGCCTTTTGTCTTTTCCTTCATAACTTCTATACTTTCTTCAATGAACATATTAAACAAATATGGAGAGAGAGGACATCCTTGTCTTACTCCTTTCCTTATCTATGCTTCACTCTCTAATCCATTTATATTTATTATTGTAGTTTAATTTAGATAAAGCTTGAAAATTAATCTTCTACCCCTCCAATCAATACCTATTTTGTTCATAGTCTTAAACAACAGTTCCCAATTAACTGTATCAAAGGCCTTCTCCAAATCAATAAACGTTAAGTATAATGTCCTTTTCATTTCTAAACATCTTTCCATTATCACCCTGAGAGCTAATATAGCTTCTCTCGTTCCTCTCCCACTTCTAAATCCAAATTGATCTCCACTAATATAATGTTCTATTTTCCCTTTTATTCTGTTTTTCACAATATAAATTAAAACTTTTGAGGCGTGTGAAAGTAGTGAAATTGTTCTGTAGTTACTACACTCCACTCCATTCCCCTCCTTTGGTAGGCTTATACTTTTACTTTTTATAAAGTCATCAGGTAATTTTCCTTTTTCGTAACAATCTTTTATAATTTTAAAGAAATGTTCTTTTGCTTCCTCCCCTAAGTTCTTCAGAAGCTCTGCAGGTATATCATCGACACCTGTTGCCTTGCCTGAATTAAGGTTATTAATAGCTTTATAAAACTCTTCTTTGGTTATTGTTGGGCCTAGCTCGTCATTTCTTATTTCCTCTTCATTTTCAATAAATCTACATCCATCTCCTACATCTCTTCCACTACATAATTCTTCTATGTATTCTTTCCACCGAGCACATACTTTTTCATTATCCCATAACATATTTCCTTCCTTATCCTTAACTATTGCCGATTTAGTTCTTGGTTTGTACTGGAGAGTTTTAATTTTGAGGCATGCTTTGTCTTGTCTTCCTCCCTTTGCATCTTCCTCAATTTCCTTCACTATCTCTTTGGTCCATCTCTCTTTTTCTTCTCTGTATTTGTTAATGATCTCACTCTTAACTTTTTTATAAGTTTCATCATTTCCATTCTTCCTCAACTTGTTTCTTTCTTCAATTAAAATCAGTATCTCCTCAGACATCCAAGGTTTTCTAGGCTCCAACTTTCTCTTTCCAATAACTTCCTCTGTAGCTTTAATAAGCCCTTTTTTTAATTCCTCCCAATTAAGTTGCCCTTCATAATTTCTCATCAAATCATTTGTTTTTTCTTGGTAATTCTTAGCCGTTGGTAACTCTTTCAGTCCCTGTAGACGCCAGTTCTTTTTAACTGTTCTCTTTATTTTCTTAAACCTAATATTGCATTTTGCCATGACTAGCTTGTGGTCACTGTCTACATCTGGACCTGGGTAACTATAACACGATTTTACCTGGTTCTTGTATATTCTTTTTACTAGAATATAATCTATTTGAAACCTTCTTCTGTCTGGCGCCTCCCATGTGTATCTTCTTCTTTTGGGAAATTCGAAAAAAGTGTTTGATACCATCATCTCATTATGTTCACAAAACTCAATTAATCTTAATATTTTAAGAAACTGCGAGAAAATTTTACTCTACAAAGAACAGAAATAAACTCAAACCGTAGCCTTCTGATATTGGATATAGCCACAAAGCTCCAACAATTAAGAAAATAAAAAGGAGCATTACTAAGACGTAACTAAGCGTCAATCGTTAACAATAATCATCGGTAGGTGGCGTGGTGGTGGCAGCTATAAATATAAGATATCTCTTAAACAGTGCATTATATGGACAATCGTTTCAAACAAAGGTAGTAGAAAATCACATTTCCTACAACTTTTATTTCAGTACATTTTTACATTTATCAAATATTAAAGCAAATATTTAAAAATGACGGATAAGTGACAAGAGTAATCACCCACTTCCGGTTGACCGATTTTTACCAAAAACTAATCAGTTCCTGTGACTTTTATAAAAATGTTAAATATAAATAAAATTTCGCATTGATCTGATTAATATTTTTTGAGTTAGAGCACCCACAAAAAAGCTGTCACACTGACGTCATTGAGAAAATGGTCAAAACGTGTTCAGGGGACCTCAAAACGTGTATTTCTGTTGAAATCTCGAAGTCGATTTTTATGAAAACAATACTTTCCTCTATACTACGTATGGAGAAAGTAATAAAGAGTATTCGTAAACGAAGATTTTTTGTGCTCATCGTGCTCCTGCGATTTTGGTTGTACCATAACTAACGTTTCGGACAAAAAATTACGAGAAAATGTTAATCGCGATTTTGGTTGTACCATAACTAGCGTTTCAGACAAAAAATTACGAGGAATGCTAATTTTAAATTATATGTTGTGTTATAAAGGACGTGATTTGAACCCCAGAGCCAAATTACATGTTTCTTAAATAATTATCTCAACCAACATCAACATCAAATCTTAAGTAAACCAGTTTTTATCTTGATTGATCATACCCCGTAATATTGTTAGCAATGCTTAATCCAACGTAAATTACTATATCAATATATAAATGTGTGCGTGCGTAAAACATGGAATATAATAATTTTTTGTAAATTATGTATGACGCAATAACTTTCGAGAAATTACTAGAAACATTAAATTCATCCGAGAATTACCGATCTTGTCTTATGGCTGAAAAAATTCAAGAACGAGCACTTAAATAATACTTTCTCAATATCTCCAATAGTCAAAAAAAGGTTATAAAAATCAGATGCGCATTTCGGCTACAATCTTTGGAATACAATCTATAGAATCTATTTTAGGTGAATTACCACAGAAGACAGCTGCTTTGTAGCCGAAATGCGTATCTGGTCTTTTATTACCTTGTTGTGGCTATTGGAGATACCTGAGACAAGTATATTTTAAGTGCTTGTTCTTGAAGAAACACTTATGTTGGATAAGTATGAATCCACGGATAGCCAATAAAATGGCACAAACACTTTTTCTTTTGGAAAATGTGCTGGAAATCGTTTATTTCGTCCGCAATGCTTTTTTACTAATCTAACCAACTCGCTTGTATTTTTTGCAGGTCCACGACGCTTTGATAGTCCGTTCGGAGACCAAAGTGACCGCTTCCGTGCTGTCCTGCGCCCCATCTCTGCGCGTGGTGGGCAGGGCAGGCACGGGCGTAGACAACGTGGACCTCGAGGCGGCCACCAGAAGGGGCGCGGTGGTCATGAAGTGAGTGAACAGAAGATTTGGAAAAAATTCGTCTTACTCATTCGCGCAATTTTTCTCCCTAAACGTATTTCCGTTTCCCTCCATATTTAATGGAGGAAATAAAACGGTGTTTTTTCTATGCAACTTTCCGACCTTAACTTTAAAGCGGCGGTTCTCGAACTGGAGGTCGCAATCCCAAAGAGGTGTCACGAAAAGTTATCAGGGGGGTCGCGTATACGAAATATTTTCAATGTTTTATCTTTAGTTAATTGTAATTGAATACTTTTATCTCACAGCTAATATTTTAAAAAAACCTTATTTTCTCTAAATATTCCAATCACATTTTATAGTAATTGGTTGATGGACGGGGTTAAGGGGGTCGCGAAAAGATCGCCTGCCGTAAGAGCGGATGCATCAAGTACTGAAACTGATGTTATAAAGCGACGCGGTCGTAATCATTGATGACAATGAAGAATATCTTGCAAAGTGGTAAAATCAAGTTTAGGTCTTTTTCTCTCCAAATCTTTATTTGCCTTAATATCGATGCCACCTAATCGAAGAATGATCCGCATAATTTCTCTCTCACTTTTTCAAAGTTAAATATTTTGGCGAAAAAGATGTGAATTCGTGCTAATGAATAAGTCGCGTACTACCTACGTCAGATGTTGTTGGTGCATGTGGAATATCCCTTTGAATGGGAAGTAACTTTAAAGAAAAAAGAAACCTTATTAGAAATTTGTCCTTTCGTCCTGTGTGCAGTCTTACCCTCTCTAATTAGATCGAATATACCTCGAATATCCGAAGACTCGAAAAAAATCTCCGATATTTTAATGTTCAGCCAAGAGAATCTCTTTTACTAGAAAATTTCCAGATATTGCGAGAGATTCGAGCTATAGCTGTTCCACTGTAACTAAAACGGTCTGATTTTAAAATGTTTACCGACTTTAATTTTTACCTGAGGACGGCTTATACGTAATCCAGGACGCATTTTAAGACAAAAATATTATGAAAATTGACGTCATAAAACAACATAAATGCGCATTTTTAGGAATATTATGGGATATTATGAATTAAATATTTAGAGTTAATGGGTAATATTATTTAAAATGCTTATAATCCTGTTCTAGAGGTATAATGAACGAAAATATAAGCTAGATTCGCTGGCGAGTTTCGTGTTCGCAATATAATGTCCCAGTGGCATATCCTATCCTTAATAAAAAGTAAAACCAACAACATTTGTTCCAGTTGGCGTTTCCATAGTAACCCAAAAACACACGCTCTATAGCTATAAAGTTACAAGTTGAATTACCCATTGAATTTCTTACGAAGTGGTCAAATGTTTTACCTATAAATTTGCGTAATAAGTTGCTTCCAAAACTTACTTTTCGAGTGGTTTAAACTTATACTATTCAATGATTTTCCTATAAGCAACCTCAATTTTGCGGTTAAAAAATATTGGTGGTTCTCTTATTATCTCGGTTCCTTCTTTTTCACAGCACTCCAGGCGGAAATTCTACCAGCGCGTGCGAGCTCACATGCGCCCTCATATGCAGCCTTGCCAGGTGAGTCAACCTCTCTCTCTCTCTCCAAACATCTCCTCCTCCCAAATCGTTATTGTCCATGTCTCTCTTTCGTTTCTGTGGGAGCGGGATGACGACTCCAAAACTGATGCATTTTAAAGAGTTGCCGTGAGATTGTAAATCTTTCGAAAAATTCAGGCGTTTGAGAGTTTTCTTCTTGATCGCGAAAAGGAAAGCGTAACTTAAAATGTTGCAGGAAATCTTTAAACGGTGGAAATATTTATTTATTTTTTGCAAGCTTCATGCCTTCTGTGTAGCGATCAGGAAATTCGACCGATTTATGATTTTTATTTCTATGCGACGTGTGTTCGCGTAAGGATAGCGAACCCTATCCCCCGCTCAATTAAAACGCGGCTAGCGGCCTCTTGAGTGGAATTATCTTCCCTCAGGTGTTTGCGTAGTTGCAAAAGTCAAAACGAACTCTTCATCTCAGTGGTTGTTAAACTTTTTGTGGGCGTGTTATCCTTTCAAAGTTAAACAATTTTGCTGCACTCCTATCTTGGAACAGACGTGTATCATAATGTTTGGACTATACTTTTGACTATACTAGTGATGCCTAAAATACGGCCCGGGGGCCACATCCAGCCCGCCGTGAGTTGAACAATTAAAAGACACAATGCAACATCAAATGAAAGAAAAATTATAAAAACAATATATTCTGTCTTTACCCCGTTATTCCCATAATAGATAAGTACATTTAAAACAATTCAGGCAATAAATACAAATAAATAATCAAGTTTCCTTAAATTCCTCTAGAATTCCATTTTCGACTGGGTGTGGCAATGTATCAATGGTTTATGTGGTCCTCGAGCTAAAAACTTTAGGCACACTGGACCACACAATAAGCAGTTTATTAGAGGAAATATTATCGCTCTGATGACCTAGCAACATTTACAAATATTTACTGAGCAATATTCTTCGCGGCACCCCTAGGAATCAGCTACGCCGCCACGACGAGTAGCGGCAACCCAGTACGGAGAAAAACAACTTTATCTACCTTGACATTTACATGTGCGTTATTATTCAGAAAAGACTAACGCCGACACCGAGTTTCCCTCCTTTCTGGGTGAAACGCGCTTCCCACTGTAAAAGGTGTTTGCACAATAGGCTAGCAACCTATCTGCGCGTAGCCGCGGATCTACTAAGAAATCAAAAAAGAAGACGTCCTTGGACCGACTCGGTCTGTAGCGCAAATGTGAATGAATGTGAATTATTTCCACGCAAGTTCTCGAAAGCGTATGGCAAGGCGTGTCATTGTAACCGTTAACGAATATCTCGTCGGCCTTGATAGAGGAGTGGTTACCGTGTCTAGCTCCCATTGCTAGGATAGTGGGATCGAATCCTGCCGATGGCACGATTGTTTGTGATCGTCAATGTTATTGTTATTACGCTCGCTTCCAAAAGACCGGGAAGGCTGTTTAAGAGTTTGTTAAAACTAAATAAATAAATAAATACTACCCTGTATTATCGAATCCTGGAAGTACCTTTTGTTGTTTCTAGTAATTTTCTTGTACACTGTGGTCGATCTCTACGCTCAGTAAAAACCGCTGTTACGAATACTCGGCGCATATCATCAACAAATTCGAGGGTGCTTTATTTTTTGAGAAATTTCCCTTACTGAAGAATTCTTCTGCGCTTCGCATACTTCCATCTCGTGTAAGTCACTTTTCAGAGGATACCGAAATGAATAAAGAAATCGGGTTAGATGGCGACCAGACAATATCGCAATTGCGAAGTGGTGCAAGGATTGACAGATGGACTAAATATCTGTAAATGTGTTGCCGTGAATTTCACTCTTTCAAAGAACATCTACGGTATACAGACTGAGTAATAGCACTTAGCTATCGATGAAACGGCCCTTTTTAGATAACGTATAAGTCAGTCCTGCCACCTTACAGTAATGGCAAATGATAGGGTAGAAATATTAGATCTAGATTATGTATTTATTTATATTCAATCAGCATACAGGAATAACCTATCACCACTATCATCATTCCGAAGAAAGATTTGCAATTATCAGCTGAACCTGTTTTTACACCTTCTAATATCTTCTGCAATTCGAGCAGTTAATGTCGTATACTGAATAAGGTATTCGATTTAATAATTCAATGCCATGAACGCCAGATAAATAGTCAAAAGAATAAGTGAAAATCTAACAAATATATAAATTAGCCCCTTCCAATTACAGAAAAATAAAAATTTATAAACTTATTTCTAACTTCATATGACTTATTTTTTCTGAAATTATCGTCAGGATATTGTTCACATATGTCGTTTTGCTAACTGGTCGATAAGTTGTAGAATTCTTTGGCATGTTTTAAAAACACTTCTTTATGTCATCTTGTTTTAGTTCGTCATTTCAGTACTCCTGTTTTTTAGTAATATACTGAAAATTCTTTCTGTAATGCGAATGCCTGGAAAGTTTTTAACTTTCCCTTTTATCATCTGGATAGCTTATATTTGCGTGATGATGTAAACGTCAATGTAAATCACGTGCTACGGAAGTCTGTGTGTGGCGTTCAAGAAACCAAACTCCAATGATTGCACGGAGCGTAATTTATTTTTCTGACATGTTCGTAGCAAACTAAAGAAAGAATACATTGATATTTCATGAGATTATAATGTGCAGCAACTTTTTTGAAAATGCGCAACGTATTTTATGAAGCACTTGCAAAGAAAACTCTTGTGTGGCCATCCAATCCTCCAGGAAAAAACGGGTATCCCTTTAAAATAAAATTAACTCACCTTTTTCTCCAGGCACGTCCCGCAGGCGGTCGCATCTCTAAAGGGTTTTCAGTGGCAACGCAAGGCGTACTCCGGAACAGAGCTTGCTGGCAAGACTCTCGCTATCCTGGGCCTCGGAAGAATCGGAAGAGAAGTTGCTTTCCGGATGCAGGCGTTTGGAATGAAGGTTAGGGAACAAAGCCAACAAGGCGCCAAAACGACTGTTTACACACAACCAAATTGTCTATATATATATGATAGTTACCTACTTAATAACATGATATTAATGGTTTGATCACATTTGCTGCTATTATTTTTGATTATTTTAGAAGTATGGACAACAAAAAACTGCATATTAAAAATTAATGCGTCAAATTATCAACAAGCAAAATAAATTTGTTTGTTACAGGTTTGATAGATTCATTATAGAACGATAAACATGTAATTGAGTGGAATAATAAATATTTATTTAGATATATTACAAATTTTTGATCGTGACGTCGCTCTCGACTTTCTGAGCTGCTGTATTTTTTCAAGAATTTTCGATCTGTTCAGATTAAATCATAAGAGAAGGGTTTAATTTGAATTTAAATTAAGAAAAAACATCGATGCTTTCAAAAGTAGAGAGAGAAAATAAGCGTAAAACGTCTTGATAACAATGCGAAAGCTACAATGTGATTAACAAGACGACCGGTAAATTTAACTCTAATGTAAACAACACTATAATAATACATTCTTTCCGGAATGTCTTCTAGATAAGTGTACACTGATAATGTCTGACATCATAAAGAATTTTATAAGAGCTATTTTAGCATTTCTTTTACTGTATTACGTCTTATATTTTATTGTATATCTGACATATATTATGGATCGAAATTGATCGAGTGACGCATCTCCTTCCTCATCAGACCATCGGCTTCGACCCTATTGTGAGCCACGAAGACGCTAAGGCTATGGGAGTTCAAAAGATGGAATTGGAAGAAATATGGGAGGCGGCAGATTACATCACGGTCCACACACCGCTTATTCCACAAACTAAGAGTAAGTAACCCCCATCCAACCACTTAAATTGGGCCTCGGCACGCCCTCGGCTTTCATTCACGATCATTCATTTAGTTTTCATGTTAGAGTGAACATAAGTAAAGTTGAGGGAGAATTGTAGCATGAGACGAAGATATTTTAATTTTTGTTATTTACTTAATGGCTTGTGTAACGAATGGGATGTTGGTGACGCCCATTGCCACATAATGGCTGAATAAATCTAATGCCACGCATGCAATACGCTTTTAATAATAAAAATAACTAAGAATAATAGAATTTTTGTAGCATAGGGAAAGGCTGTGCGGGTTTCAATTACAAAGTAGTCATCCTCATAGGTAATGCGATGATCGTTGATTCTAACAAAGACTCGTCTATTGGCAAATTAACACCATATAAAAAATATTCCACAACCATCCTCAATGAACTAGAGATTACTAAATTTTTCGAAGAGTTAACATTTATACTTAGTTTTTCTACACCTAATAGTCTACAATACTAAGTCTCTCAAAAGCTCAGATTCTCGAGTATTGCAGCTATAGCCATCATTAACGCAGCGAGCCACTCTACGATAGACCATTTCAAGGCCCTTAGATTACATCTCCTCGTATGAGTCCCAGACCCAGATGGCGTATTCAAAGATCTGAAGAAAGAGCAGTACTGTAACTAGAAATTTTAGCGCAAACTACTAAATATGTGCCCCCCATTCAATAAATTATCATTTGTTTGGTTACTATTTGGATTTTTTTGCGCCCCTTATTTAGTTGCGCCCGGGAAAGATGCCTCGCCCTAGTTCCGGCACTGAGAAAGAGTTAAAAACGCGCGATTTCCTTTACACTTTGCGGGAACCTCCTCAGTATTCTGTTGTACTGTATTTCATTTCTAAGTTAGGTCGTGAAACATCAGACGTCAACCCAATCTTATGCGGAGGAAGTGAAAAGCTGAACGTTACGCAGATAGTAACTACACATTAAAGTGTTGCTTATTTTTTTACTAAAACCAAACCTTCATTGAGAGCCTAATTAAGATTTTCAAAACCGATCGCATACAGTAGTTGTTTGTCGATCCTCCTCGATTACCTTCCAGAGGCCAACCAGCGTCATTGTCTCGCGCAATGAAAGTAAAGTTGATGTATTACCATTTGCCATTTATTATGGCGGCACCGTAATAGTAGATTGCCATAAAAAATGTACTACTTACTCTAAGTAATACTTAAGCTCAACCGACACGGCGTTCAGCGTCCTATGCACTCGTTAACTGTTATTAGGGATGCATAACCTTAAGGATATCAACATATCAACGTAGTAGTCTGGTATAAAAAACATACATACATACAATTATGTTTTGCGGTGATTTTTTGGAATATTTTTAAAATCTCGGTGATATAATTTTCGGATTAACAGTGGCAGTTTTATTTATTTGTGCACTTTTATATGTGTGTATTTGTGAATAATGATGACGCGTTGCTGTCTTTCAAAACGTTGACGCAGTTTTCGAGTTATCGCGTTAAAACAAAAAATAATAAAAATATCGAACGGCTCTGCATTAATTTTCTTGTTTATGAAGGATTGGTTTTTACATCCCAAAAGAGGGAATTTTCTATGAGGCGCTGCGGACTCGCATCAAATTAGATGCACTAACGTTCTAAATCTCAGTGGGTTTAAATCTGTAGCCGAGACGTCTTTTCTCTCATTTCCGTGTTATCCGGGTAATCACCACACGATACCGCGGATGATCAAGATAATTGAATTCTAATCGAGAAAATTTTCATTTAAAAGAATGACTTATTTTTATTTCATCCTAGACCTCCTCAACTCGAGGACCCTTGGTCTGTGCCGTAGAGGGGTGAAGATCATCAACGTCGCTCGAGGTGGCATAGTTGACGAGGGAGCCCTCTTGGAGGCGCTGGAATCGGGTCAGGTCGGTGGAGCAGCCTTGGACGTGTTCGTGAACGAGCCTCCAAACTTCGAGGATGAACAAACCAGGCTCCTCTTGGCGCACCCAAACGTCATCTGCACTCCGCACCTTGGAGCGAGCACGAAGGAAGCCCAGAAGAGGGTGGCGGTGGAGATCGCGGAGCAGATAGTGGAGCTGTCGAAGGTATGATCGCTTGTAATTTAAAAGACGTGGAGATAGCAAGTGAAGGGTAAGAGATATAAAACGTACATATGCAGGGTGTATGTGTTCTATGATGTCATTTATTACGCTGCCAAAGAAATTAGTTGGAGAAATCGGTGGGAGGCAGAGGGTGCCTTCAAAAATTTCAAATTAACATTGTGAGCGAATGGTTATTGATAGAAAGTTAAATCCTTCACTATTTGTGTGACCATTAATGCCATATATTACACTGCAGAACAAATTATTTTGAAAAAATCGGTGGGTGGCAGGGTGTGCCTTCTAATTTTTAAAAGTAATATTCTGAGCTAATGGTTATAGATAAAAGTTAACTCTTTCAGTAATTTTTTGACCTATAATGTCATGTATAACACTGCTGAAGAAATGTTTTTGAAATGCGGCGGACGGCAGGAAGGTATTTTCAAATTAAGATTTTGAGCAAATGGTTATAGACAGTGATTGAAAAATTTCATGCTGGCTCACCAGTCAGGCAAATATCTCACTCGTCAGCTGAAAATCGCCAGCGCCCCAGAGACCCCAAGGCTGGCGAGCAAAAAAAACACCCTCAGTGCTAAAAATGAAATGTTTATTATTTACACTTTTGTTGACCTATATCTTTATTTTCATTTTTGCCAGATATAACTATCAATATTCAAACAAGTACATTACACAAAATATATTTGTGTGTACATCAGTCTACATGGCAATTAATATTAAAAACTCATACATATCAACAGTAACAACACCATGAGCAAGCAATAGTTCAATGAAACTTATTTTCACATCTTCTTAGGTGTCAACATACCACTTCCAGAGGCATGGCATTTATGACCTTGAACATGTCTTACAGTTTTTTCACTAAAATACCACTTGTCTATGGCCTTATCAGGTTTAAAGGATTGCACAGCGTAGGGAAATCCCCTGGATGTGCTTGTAGAAGTGGCTGTAGTTAGCTACTTCCTAGCAGCCGCAACATTCTCCAAATTAAATAGCTTGGCAATTTTTCCAAATATTTCAAATCAACAAAAGATATAACGTATAACTAATTGCCGATTGAACTGAAACTGCTGAAATGAGCAGTCGAGCGCATTTTTCAAGCCCTGGTTATAGATACTAAGTTAAAATTTTTAATTT
Source organism: Tanypteryx hageni (assembly GCA_028673005.1). Lineage (NCBI taxonomy): Eukaryota > Metazoa > Arthropoda > Insecta > Odonata > Petaluridae > Tanypteryx > Tanypteryx hageni. The sequence continues at coordinate 79,151,907 of CM054115.1, read as the reverse complement.
AACTATTGAATTAACTAATATGTCATAATTATATTAGTAAATTTATGAAGAATTTATGTTTACAATTCTAAACAAGCCTAAAGTAATTAAGCGCGCTTATCATATTGCATCAGCAAATGAAGCTGCATTTTTACCTTTTCATCTTCACACGACCCTCCAGCTGGATAGGATAAATGAAAGCTAGACACTCTGCTTAAATTAAGCGTATTGATCTCGGGAGATTCGGGAACAAATTTGATATACATGTTGTAGTAACCCTGGTAGATCAATGTGATTCAAATGCACTATTATCTGGTCAACTCTTAATTAAAAATTTTAAACATCAAATTAAATAATAATCTATTCACTTCATATGACTTATTTTTTCTGAAATTATCGTCAGGATATTGTTCACATATGTCGTTTTGCTAACTGGTCGATAAGTTGTAGAATTCTTTGGCATGTTTTAAAAACACTTCTTTATGTCATCTTGTTTTAGTTAGTCATTTCAGTACTCCTGTTTTTTTAGTAATATACTGAAAATTCTTTCTGTAATGCGAATTCCTGGAAAGTTTTTAACTTTCCCTTTTATCATCTGGATAGCTTATATTTGCGTGATGATGTAAACGTCAATGTAAATCACGTGCTACGGAAGTCTGTGTGTGGCGTTCAAGAAACCAAACTCCAATGATTGCACGGATTCAACATTCAAGATTTTATTTGACAAAATACAGCTGCTGTAATTGATTGATATGGCCTATTTTTTGCCGCTTTTGTCTCATAAATAATATCAATAGATATCCTAAATGCCAAAATTTATAGGAATGCCTGTCACGAAAACGCAGGTGGTACATAAGGAACGATTCTATTAATATTTTTTTCTTTCGAAAAACGCACCTAGAAAGCAAGCGGTTGGCATGAGCACCAAGAGACGAGAATGAGTTAAACCTTAACAATTTAAAAAGGCATTTATCAATAAATTATCGAATTCATTTGAACGAGTATTATTATACGTTGAGTTATAACACCTTAAAGCTGATATTTTCAATCCTTAACCAATGGAAATAATTTAATATACAGTTTCTTCTTTATTCTGATGACCATCGATTGAAATTCAATGATTTCGATAACTTTTTCAATACATATTTCAATTTATAAAAATAATAAAAGACATTATATACGCACACATACCATAATTATAACGGTTTTGAAAGAGACAATTGCCTTTTCTCGAGTCTTAATGCTTTGCCTCACGCGTGTTAAATTTCAAGAAACACGTTATTTAATTTAAAATCAGACAGTCGTGGTCGTATTTATGATAGAGATTTAGCAAAATGAGGAAGTATCATTTATAACTGGCCGGAATCGTTTCCATATTGGCTGCATCACTATATCAACTCCGATTTAGCGAGTCTCGGCGCGTGCAACCCTTAATTTTATTTTGTGCTTACGGAAAGAAATTCTTAAATTATAAAACACCCTGAATGTAATACGGTATAATTAAAAGAAAAAATACAATTAAAATAAAGGTTAAATCCTTTCTGAAATTCATATTTTTGTAATTCTTCTCTGAAATATCCTGTCATGTAAAATATCTTCGCGTGACACCTTTTTCGCACTTGTGTCGCAGGTTTCCGTCTCCTGATTTATTGAAAACACCTAAACAGGTATTCCTCGATTTACGCGTGTTCGGTTTACGCGTATGCGCAATGACGCGATTTTATTCTTACGAGCATTTTTCAATATACGCGTCGCGTATTTGCATTAAAGCGATTCGTTATGTGCTCATTATGTACTATTAATAGTTTTATTATATACTAGCTGAAACGCCCGGCTTCACTCGGGAAAGTTTTCTTTTAAGTTGAAAACGATTTTTATTATTTATTAATTGTGGTAGCCTTGCTATTAAGCTTCGCTTTAAAAATCTTGATTTCATTATGGTATTTTGTAAAAACCATCTATATAAAATTTATTTGACATCCGTTGAGCCAATTCCTTCCAAATCTATAATTACTGAAAGAGTTTAATTTGTAATTGTGGCACACCTGTTTAGTTGATCCGGTCCAAATATGATATTATGGTTATATATATATATATATGTGTGGGTGTGTGTGTACATAATAAGTATTATAATTTGGTTAAAATCGATTAGGACAGTTCAACACAAACACTTATAAAAGAAAATTTTGATTACTTTTATTTTGGCAACCCTGCTTTGTATATCTATCCTAAAAATCTTATTTTTATTTTTTTTTATCTTGCACAACTCCATACAAAATTTCGTTAATATCGGTTCGGATAATTCCTTCCAAATTCATAATTACCGAAAAGTTTAGCTTTGCAATTGTGGCACCCCTACTTAGTTAATCGGGTCGAAGTATAGCATTTTGGTCATGGATTTATGTGAAAATTCTATATACCAATTTTTTTTAATTCGGGACTGCCAATTTCTTCCAAAAGCATAATTACCGAAAAGTTTAACTTTGCAATTGTGGCACCCCTACGTAGTTAATCGGGTCGAAGTATGGCATTTTGGTCATGAATATCTGGGAAAATTTTATGTACCAAATTTGGTTGAATTCGGTTTTGCCATTTCCTTCCAAAAGCATAACTACAGAAAATTTTATTTATGAAACGGCGACGATGAATCGTCCCATTCCGCTGCCCAGGACGCCATATGCCGTCGTAAATTCTTGAGGGGCTAAAACGCTTATTAAATCATCTTTAAAAACGTTTATAAGTAGAGCACCTCTGCTCAGGAACGTAAACAACGCTTATTACATTATTTTTAATCGAAAGAATATTTTCGATTTACGCGTTTCTGCTTTACGCGACGATTTCCAGGAACGCATCTATCGCGCAAATCGGGTGATACCTGTAAATGATATTTTATGCAACCCCTACTTGCCATCCTTCCAAAAACTACCACTGTAGAAGAAGGGGTCTTCTGCTTTCCCATATTTATCCCCGGTGTTACCTGGAAATAGTTCTAACCCCCTGCGGCGGAGGGTGAGAAAATAATCCTGCCTCATCCCACCGTAGCTAGGTATCCCCCATTCCACCCTGCCACTCCCTTCTCCTTTCTTGCAAGGATTCAGCTTCGTGGAAGTGTTGCATCAGCCCTACTCATGGCATTGCCCCCGGAAAAGCACATTAGGCGGCCGTTGACTCTCCTTCTTTTCGACGAGGAGCAACTGCCAAGCGATTGGGGTTTATGGTGCTCGAGTTAAGATCGCGACTGGCTTCCTCACCTTATAAAGAGAGATTTTATTTCATTAACCAATGGTTCGGAATCGTCAGAAAATTTAGGCTCTGAGAGAAGAATGACCTTCGCGTAAATGTTTTCGATGTGTCAAATTAGGATTACTTATCCACTTTTTTCGTCGTTCTTGTCGCGAGCATTTTTAATTGATGCGCATTACCTAATTCCGCATTTTTTCTCAATAACTGACGCAGTTGAGTATTAAACGATTGCTTTCATATCCTCTGTAAATAAGTTAAAACGAAGAATACGCTATTAGCGACGGTTTTTTCCTTGTGTTAGATCTATCACTATACCGTGAGACGAAATAAATACATTTCATTATTTTAAATATCTTATTACAATGTACCTAAGCAAACATACAAACACATTGGAAGAATTAACGTAAGCAAAAGGACGATAATGCGTATTTTCCGCCGTTTATTCACGCGGCGTTATCATTGCGAGCATCTCAAGCGTCCAACAAAGTTGCATCAAACCGTACAATCTTGGACACCCTTCTAATTCATACGGCGTCTTCACGAAGTGGGTCTTTTTTCCCGAGTTTTAACATCACTTCTTTCCTTTTGGTTCGTTCTTTTTTCTTATTTTTTTTTAAACCGACGAAACGTGCTTAACCGCGTTGAGTGGAATAAATCATTCCCATTCTCCCGATGCGGTTCACGAGTCGAGACACCAGGCCAAGGAATAATCGCAACCGCTTCGAACCGGATCGCTCAACCTAATTTTCCCTTCCCCGCGCCACCTCACTCCATCCTCCTTGATCTCTTCCCCTCTCACTCCTTCAAGCGATTATTTGCTTCCTGCAAACAGGTTGCAATAAAAAGACCGCCGCAGGGTAAGATCTGCCTCTCGAACATGCATCGCAATTTCTCGAACGAGAGACGTCCATCTCTTTCAGTTTCCTGACCAGTCATGCCGCCCTGCATCGATTCGTTGGAGCCGAAAGACTATCGATTTTATGACACGAAGAAAGCGATTGCATGTGCATGCATACGTATCGCAAATGTATGTATATGTATTATATCTATGCATACATATACGCGTTTGTGCAGGGCCGTCTCGAGGATCCGCGAACCTCTCATCACCCCACACACATAAAAATTGTATTTTGCTTTTAACAAACACCTTCAGCGACAGATTCATATTCCACGCACGTTACGCCTTTCTACTAAGCGTAGTTAGTAAGATAACTTCTAGCGCGGAGCCCCGTAAACGCAGGACTCCCCCCCCCCCCCTAGGCGCGGGACCTCTACCCCTCTAAAGACGGCTCGGGACCTCTCCCCCTCTAAAGACGGCTCGGCGTTGTGTCTGTGTGTGCGTGCGTTCGTGCGCGCGCATGACACAGTAATTTTATATCATGAATAGTCATGAAATAGTTCATCCACTAAAACAATTTTTTTTTACTTTCCCTAAGTCGAGAATATATCGCTCACGCGTGCATTGGCTGCAAAATGATAACACATTCGTCACGCAGATGCAGACTTTCCTTTTAATTGAGATATCTGATGAAAACATTCAGTTAGAAACGCTGCCACGCTGGTTGCGATTGGCTTTCGAGTTGGGATACGCGCGGAAATATGTAGAAAGTCACTCGCATCTTTTGCTTGCTGTTACAGAAATGTCGAGAGGACGATCCAACGAGAGAGAGAGAAAATTCGGTTTTCTCTTCGTCCAAGATGTTCGGCGAGATTTTCCTTTCATCGGACCGGTTAATCGACCGGATGACTTTTGAATGATTTTCTCTAACCCACCGTCGTGATATCTGGCTCTGAATGCGGCGGCAACTCATCACTTGTTGCTCTTTTTAAGGGATTTGAGGCTAAGAATTTGGATTCTGCTTGTTTGGGTGTGATTTCCGCATTTATTGGCATAATTTTCGCACCCTATTTTTAATTTGAAAAGTAAAATATTTTAAATCAGAGGTAATTTCCTCCTCCAATTTTTCATTGAAAATCATAGTTTCAACGCAAATTAATGAGGAAAAAGAAACTATATGGAAACGTGTCAACAAGAATGCAAGTACGAACGCGCTATAAAAAGATTCGAAATGTACTTTTTTTGTCTTTATACGTATTCGGAAATTACGAAAGGTCGGAATGGCTTCTCTAGTGTTGTAGATTCTTAGATAGGGTTCTGTGTTCTTAGAGTAAGGATTAGGATCTTTTATGCTTTTATCTCGACTATTGAACTGTATTCACTGTTTTAAGTTGATGAGAATTACAATATTTAAGTCAAATAAATGATTAATAAGTGTATTTCGTGTGACTGACACAAAGCATCCCTGTATCCCATATAGTCTTTCCCATAAATTCGCAATGGTATCGTTAATAAGTGCCGTATTAGTTTCCGGTCGCAAAATTTTGAGGCTAGTACAAGAATTATGCTTGTAAATACGGTACATATTTCATAATAAGGTAGAATTAGGATTCTTTTCTTTGTTGCATACTCTTTTTGAGAAATGGAATAAGTTAATTTGATTATTAATAAATTAATTTGACGTATAAGGCATAGCTTGCGATTAAATGCAATTTTGATAAATAGCAGCTTATTTTATAGGCGCAAGGCTTATATAAAGCTAAGAATACGATGTATTTGCAAAAGGTAAAAAGCGCTATCCTTTCAAATTTCACCATTAAAGACGAGATTGCTCACGAGTTTTCCAAAATTCCGAACTAGGCTACAGACGAGAGGACTAGTCGCCAAACCAATTGATTTCAAACGAGTTTTTTTTTTCGCAAAATAAAACTAAGGCAACTCTTGGCCATTTTTTGGATTTCGATTCTCAATTCGTGAGAAAACGAGCTCCTTTCTAATCGAAATCTTTCCAAAAAAGTTATAAAATCGTTCCACGATTTAGAAACACTACGGTTTGATTGCATTCACAACAACAATAACGATTAAAATAAAAGAACGGCCGCCGCAGATTAGGCGGCAAGCTTTTCGAATGAACGAATGTTATAACAGGTTGCAAACCTTGAAGGAGTAAATTACACATTTACCTCTTCTCCTATCTCTCACTCACTACCTCCGCAATGGGTGAGGTTGAGGGAACTATATTTCATTCAGAAAGCGCGTCGCGTTAGAAATAACTCTGTTCTTGCTGGAAGAGAAGAATTCTTACATTTTTCAACTTTCACTTTCATTTTTGTCCTATGCTCATACGGCATTCATATTATTATAAATTAATATAATTCCTGTAATCAAGTGAAGTTTTATGTCGCATGTAGAGGTAAGGTAAGCGAGATAGTTGTCAAATACAATAGTCCCTTGCGGGTAGGGATACGAAAAAAGTATCGATACTTTACTCATATCGGTAATTTCCTTTCGATACCAAGTACTTTTGTACTCGATTCTTTTCTTTCGATTTTCTAGTGATATCGGTACTTTCGGCCCGATACTTTTGTGGTATCGATACTTTTAATTCGATACATCATATGATTACGGTATCGATACTTTCGTTTCGATATCGTATCTCTACTTGCGGGAGTTATATTCTTGGACAAAACGGCGTCGCAGAAATTTGATAATTTATGGAATAAATCACGCATTAGCTAAGAAGTGGGTGGGCAAACTTTTCTATCTGGCGGGCCGCATTGGTGGTTGTGAATCCTTCGGCGGGCCACATAGGCAGTTGCTAATGCTTCGGTGGGCCTAATTAGAGCATCGTAAGATACCTAGAGATTCTAAGGTATCATATGAGTGAAAATCGAGTCTAAATGAGGTTTTTATTTTATCATTTCAACATTACATGTTTTATTGTCGTTATTTGAATTTAAAAATACGAATTTGTGTGCTAAATTTTATGGGTTTACTGTGAGATCTACAATATGGACCCGTCAAATCCTACCCCTCATTTGCGTCCATGTTTTTCTTAAGGTAGTTATATCAATTGCAATTGTAGGTCCAATAGGTATTGTTTATGAATTTTGATTGGACATGATATAGAAGGGACTTGAAAATGTAGTTTTCTTAGGCGAGAGGGGGGCGCGGCTTTGTACTGTTTGGAAATCACTGTGGTAGAGGAGAAAGGGAATGCGTTGAGTCAGAAACTGACGACCTAGATAGAATCGACCTAGCGTAAAACGCGAGTGAAGGCGCGCGCAAGAACTTTTTTACATCCTCCTTCAGACAGATGTCATCTTGCAGTTCTCCTCGAATAGCGATTGAATTCACTCCCTGGTAGAGGATATTAATCTTGAGGAGTGCTAAATGTCGAGCGGAGTTCAATGTACCCGTCACTCGTGTCATTTTCTTGACCTCAATGCATCGCTCTGCCAAAGAAATAAAAAACACGATCCCGACCATACTCAACATTAGTGGTGACTCCTCCGTCACGAGTTCGCATGTCAGTCGCTAGCTCGTTCCTCCCTTCCCCATTCTCATAGTCGTTCCCTTTTCTCTCAGTCCGCGCCGTTTTGGTATTATGTATTAACCACCAGGGCTGACACGGACTCTGTGGAAGGGCTGGCATATGCTCCCACAACCCCCTCTAAGGGAAGAGTGTGCTGGAGGGTCACGTGACAGGAAATAAAATAAGCTAGCGAATAAAGGATTGCATCCAAATTACATAACAAAATATGAGAGAGGTTGAGGTACTTATAGATTAGTTGAAATTCAAATGGTGTGTCACTGTAATAAGTAATATTTCTACAACTACATTCATACTACATTTTTGGATATTTTAAAAACTATGAGTGTTGGCAAGACGTCCATAATGAGAGTTATGGCTATAATAATCCAAGAGGTTGACAAGCCAAAAATACACACACACACACATCCATAGTGATAATCTATATGAAACGTATGTTTAACACATTTTCTGTTACTTGATCAATTATTTTATTAATATTTTTAAAATTCATCTCCTTACTCCCAGGACCTCCAAAGGCCCCGGGTTTTTCTTCCCGGTATCCCCAGCCTCTTGATGGGTCTGACTAGCATTTCGAATCGCCTATTCCTCACTCCACTCTCCTATCTCCCTCATCTATCTATCTATCTATCGGCTCTTCCTTCGCCTACTATTTTAAAACCCAAATCTTGTACAATCCCTAAATGTCGAAAAGAAAAGTTTTTCTTCCCAAAACTTTTGATTCGCGACCCTGTGGTTGAATAAAACGTATTCTAGTTAGCTCTCTTATCTAAAAAGAAAGAAAACAAGTCAAGAAAGTGCATCATCATCATCATGCTGCTGTCCGAAGAAAGGTTTTAGCTGAATCGCTGCCTCCATTTCTCTCTCTCCCTAGAACCCTCTTTCATACCTCTATAAGTATTATATCTCTGCTTTATATTCTCTAATATTCCTATTCTTTTTCTCCCTATTCTTCCGCTAATTTTTCCTTCTAAGATAGTCCTTTGTAAACACAGTCTTCTCAATATGTGCCCTATTCAATTTGCTTTTCTTTTCCTGATTGTTTTTATTAGCATCCTTTCTTCTCCCACCATTTCTAATACTTCTTCGTTTCTCTTCCTCTGTCCATTTCACTTTCATCATCCTCCTCCATACCCACATCTTAAAACTTATAAATATTTTTCCTCCTTTCTCCTTACCGTCCACGTCTCTGCATCATAAAGAGCTATGCTCCATATGTAGTAGCATTTTGCTAATTTCTTCCTTGTTCCTAAATTTATTTTCTTGCTTGTGAGAAGCTCCTTCTTCTCGTTAAATGCTGATTTTGCCATTGCAATCCTACTTCTGATGTCCTGTGTACTACTCTCATCCTGCGCTAAAATACTACCAAGATATTTGAAACTACTTACTTGTTCCAATTTTTGGCCATTTACCATTATATTTAATTCTTTATGTTCCTTTGAAACCACCATGACTTTCGTTTTTTCGGCATTGATCTTCATTCCGTATTGTTGGCCAACCTCCACTAGTCTGTCTGTCATCCTCTGAGGTTCTTTCTCGTCTTCTGCTATTAAGCCCTGATCATCTGCATATTTAATGGTGGTAATACTTTCACCTCCTATCTTAAATCCTTTCTCTTCCATCAACGCTTCTTCTGTTATTGTTTCTGCATAAATATTAAATATCGCTGGCGAAATAGGACATCCCTGCCTTACTCTCCTCCCTATTGATGTACTTTCTGTTTCTTCTCCTTCAACCCTGACTCAAATCTTCTGATCAAAGTAAAGGTTTTTAAGCAGTCTTTTATCTATCCAATCTATTCCTATTTTATTTAAAATACACATAACTAAACGATACAGTTTGAACGAACGCACACCAAAACACCATGACCCGATTATCTCTATCTATTAAATTTTTGCCACTCCTAAGTTGGCGCTGTAACAAACGTATGTATGTGCGTATTGTTAGCAGATCTTGTTTATATCGGTTGCTACGAAGATTATTTTCGTGGACAACGATTTAAAAAAACATGCTAGAAATGTTCTAGGTTCAAAATGATTTACGACACTCTTCTGTGATTTTCTCGAAAACGGCCACTCCTTCGATAAGAATGGGCTCTGCCAAAAATATTTTATTTAGCTATTTCTGCAAATTTTATTTGAAGAATTTTGTTGTCTAATATTTTAGGGGTTGTGGCGGAAAGCTAATTTTTTATTTCGTGTTAAGTGGCACTCCTGATTTCATTATGTGAACCATTAACATAATTTTCTTATTGCGTTTGACCACAAGTTCTTAATACCAAATTTCATGAAGAGCACGGTAGAGGCCGAGATCGAACATGCGTACCGAAGGACGGACAGACCGAAGCTAATAGGCGCTCACGTTGGAAGCGAAACTAGCCGAAAAAGAGAATTCTCTGATTAGAGTTTTCTTAAAATCGCAATAAAATTCATTGTATGCTAGAACAGAGGTTCTCAAACCTTTCTCCCTGGTTGACCGCATTGAATAATTTGAAGATGAGCAAGGGAAAGGGAAGGAAGAGAATGGAGGAAATGCAACTGTGCCCACGGTTAAGCGGGGAGGGGGAAATCTGCAACGAAAATATTATATATATATATATATATATATATATATATATATATATATATATATATATATATATATATATCATTCATTCGTGTTCTGTCTTGCGACAGGTCCTACCAATTAATTAATCAATTGGTTTTGACTAGGGAATATACATACACGGTGTGGTGGTTTCCCGTTGCCTTCCACACCGGACTCGCACACAGAAGGGAGGAGGGAAACCCGGTGCCGGCATTTGCCTGCTCTTACGAAGAACACCAGGGGGGCCAACGGCTTAACGTCCCTTCCGAAGGACGGAACAGCTGAATTTGCGCGGTCTCCTCAAAACCATGCAAACAGGGGGCCGGGTGACCTTGAGAAAAAATCCTACTCGCGCAGGATTCGTACCCGATGACTTTTTCAAGCATCGGGCGAGTAGCAGCCAGCGTCCTAACCACTACACCACTGGCACCCCATATATATATATATATATATATATATATATATATATGGATGTCAAGAAGGTGTTGGGATGAGGAAACCCAGTGAACACTCACCAATCAGACGACTTCAGGTTGGCGAGGTCCCGGGGATGTCGAAGCGACACACGTAAAAGAACACTAAAACACAGAAACATCACAAACGTAGGAGCTCCTACGTTTGCCTCGCCAACCTGAAGTCGTCTGATTGGTGAGTGTTCACTGGGTTTTCTCATCCCAACACCTTGTTGACATCCATATATCCATTTTACCTTTCCTTTTCCGTAAGCTGATATATATATATATATATATATATATATATATATATATATATATATATATGCTTATGGAAGAGGAAAATTAAGTGGGATAAATGGATGGCAACAAGATGTTGGGATGAGGAAGCCCAGTGAGCATTCGCCAATAAGATGACTTCGGGTTGGCGAGCTGCTGTGGGTGTCGGAGTGACACACGTAAAACAAACAAAAAACGGAAGCATTTGGGGGCGATCCCTGTGTCAGTACAGGAGAGAGACAAATGATGGCAGTGACACTGGGTGGCGGCATGGGGGTGGAAGGGTAGAGCAGAAAAGTTGGGGATTGGAGGATGCGGAAGGCGTGGGGGAATGACCAAATAGAAGAGAAATGTTACCGAAGATTGAGACCAGGGGGAGTGAAGGAGTTTAGAAGATGGATATGGGCAAGCTCCCACTGGCGGAGGTGGGGGCCCGAAGCGTTATCGGGGAGAGCGCGAATGGGTTTCACCGTGAAGCTATCATTAAATTTTAATTTGTGATTGTTCGCATGAACGGCCAAAGGTAGCGGTCGTTTATGAATGACACTGTTGCGGTTGCCGTTCATGCGGATGTTGAGGGAATTGCTGGTGAGGCCGATATAAAAAGCGGGACAATGGGTGATCTCAGGAGGTAAATGATATTGCGAGTGGTGCAGTGGTCGAAGAGGTTATGGGGTAGGTGATGTTAGTGGTGGGGCTGGAGAAGGAATTGCAGGGGAGGTTTATTGGGCATGTGAGACATCGGGGTCTACCGCAGGGGTGAGATCCGGCAGGGTGCAGGGGAATGGTTTCTGGGGGTTCTTTTTTCCATAAAATGTTTGCCAGATTGGGGGTTCGGCGGAAGGAGAGGATCTGTGGTGTAGGAAATGAAACCTGGTGGGGGGAGGATGTGAGGATAGGCTGGGCGGCTTTTAAGATATTTCACAAATTATCGTAGATTCCGGGGAAAAAAGGGGTGTCTAGGGTGAGCTGGGGAGTGGAGTCGGTGATGGCGTGGGTATTGGGGTGGTAGTTAGGGGTGGTGGGTGCGACTGCCCGCCGGGTTTGGTCCTCGATCAGATCCGCCTGGTATCCGCGCTGGAGAAATGCATTTTCGAGGGTGGAGCAGTACTCGGAGGTATTGAAGGCGGTTTGGCTTGAGTTGCACGCTAGTGTGAATTCTATTTTCCCGGATGGAGAGATCGACATCCAGGAAGGTGAGAGGAGTGGTGGGTGAAGGAAAGTGTGGGGTGGAAAGAGAGACGTTGTAGGAAGGATTGTAGGGAGTCAGGTCCAGAGAAGAAATATGTCGTCAGATATATATACACGCGGAAGTTACAGCATTATTTTTTTTGTAATTATGATTAGTAAAGTCCAAAAAATTGAGAGAAAGTTTGTGATATGTCAACTTGATAACGTTAGCAGAGTAGAGAGATAGTTACACTAGTTTTATAAAATGTTGCTCTATAACATTTTAGGAATTTACTGCATTGCAAACTCCAGAAAACAAAGCATTCCTCCAAGGAAAAAAACTTTATTTCGAATATAATCTCAAAATAAGAATGTGGGAATGAATGTATTGAGCGGCGTACTTATGTTTACGGGAAGGATTTATTCGATTTTTGTCTTTTCTTTTGCCATCTTTAGCGATCCGCTTAAAATGCAACGGAGAGCGATATAAAAGTTTTGACTTTTCCTGGAATTGAAACCGGGCTTTCTGTTTGCAAAGTCATAATCCAGTTTTATTCATGTTTCATCCCCATGATACTTTGGAAAGGCACATACTGTGGGTCTAAAATGGATACAATATTTTTCCTATGGGATGCTTGTAACTTCAGCACAATAATTATGCTCAATAGTACCAAGTTTTCGTAGAGAAAACTTCATTGACTCAATTTCTTTCGAGTCAGCTTGCTTAGATTTCCACTAGATTCGAATCCCCCGTATAAAACGCTTATTCTGTCACTCGGCGTGACGCTTTTTTAACGTACTTTAACAGATTTTCCGACTAGCTAGAAGATTAAAATTTGACAGAAATGCAGTGACGGAAAAATTCCCTGAAAAAAGACCCGGGTTCGACTCCAGGATATAATTTCTCTTTCTCGTAAGATAACACGTAAAAAAAAACAAATTTTCGATGTTCTGGCTTTCATAGTTTTGCAAAATAAAATTAGAAAAATGTACAATCGATCTTCGGACCGAGACTGTATTAAAGAAGAGTGAATAAATTTTCTTATCGTTGTCGTACACTTTTGCCATCAATTCGAAATCGCTTCAATATATCGATCGAATCACATATTTGGAAAACATTTCCATTTTAACCATTCGATGCCTTGGCAACCATGTCGTTGTCAAAACTCGAGCTTCTCAATCCTAATATACGTACGAAAGAGTTCATTACGAATTAACTCGAGAACATTTAAATTCATTTCCCGTCATTTTGACGGGCACCTACTCCAGCCATAAAATAGAGATTTAGAAAATTCGTACCGCTGGCCAAAAGATTGCGTCTATCCCATCGGTGATGGTCGAAGCCGAGAAAGAAGTTTCCTCCCAGAATATTTCATTCTCGTCGTCAAGGTCGCCATTGGTTACGAAAAAAACAAGAAAAAAAACTTTTATCAAGCCCAGTTTCTATTCCAACTAAACCACATCCTTAATGCACTGGTAATTTAACTCATATCTCGGTCTAAATTCCTTTACGATATAAGAACGTGTGTAGCATTCCAATACGACTTTTATGAAAGCTATCGCAATATTTCCGGGCGATTTTACGAGCTTGGTGATAAAAAAACCACTTCATTATCGCGCAATAAAAAAGAATTCATTATTGACCTAGGGTGAGATCCCCGGAGGTCATGCAGAGCGTGAATTTTTTTGGTTGCGCTTTCTTTTATTCGCAAAGGAAGCCAAGGTTATATATCGCCTTGTTTTATTTTACGATCATATGATTCAGTATCGTTAGCTAATTATTCCACATGATCGGATATTTATTTTTTTGACGGAACCATCGGCGAAATGAAAAATCGTGAAATGTGAACGGAGTTCGCTTTATACCTCGCAGACGTTTTATGACAAACTTATAGCTAAAGCAAACTTCCGAAGCCCAAAAAATACCTTAGATTCAATCAGATGCGTCCTTATGCAGCAATTTTACCGTTCTCAGTTATATTTTAGAACCTAAAATACCGCCTGGGACGGATAAGTTCTGCTTACTTTGGCCTGGACAAACTTTTTATAAATGCAAGAATTACACGTGTCATCTGTTAAGCAAAAACTAAGCAAAATCGCAGAAATATCAGATAATAATCTTATAAATTTCTGAAATTTTTAGTTTGTCTTGATAATATCGAGGTAAAAATATGCTTCCAGCTGGAAACTGAAAACATTCTCATTTAAGCTAAAGCGGATACGATACTTTTTATCAGCTTTTCTTCAATTCCTTTGATACCTGAAACGTATACTATTTACAGTTTCATTTTACTAATGCGTATTGTTTACAATTTTATTTTATTAACGTATATTATTTACAATTTCATTTTTTGTGTGTATGAATTAATGTGCACAGTTCTTAATTCCTTATATTTATGATAAACGGCGGCTAATAATCTAATTATGAAAGCGGTAATGCACCCCAAGTCCCAGATTTTATTGAATTTCGGTCATGCATTGCAATATAATTGAAACTTACCGTTTTTTCTGAACATAGTGCCTTACGATGAGGTTTTAAAAAATGTATTTTTTCCTTTTCATCCGTGAAGTCGAAAGACATTAATATACATTTTTATGAATTTACTACGTGATTTTTTCAATGCACAGGAAGGGATTAATAAATCAGATAATACTCGGATGGTTCATGTGTAGTAGTAGTGAGAGGAATTAACTAGTGTTATGTGATAAGTAGACCGCTGATTTTTAGGTTCTAAAAATTAAGTTTTAGGCGACTAAAATAGGCTCTTTAAGTAGCTTAATTAGGCTTTATAAAACGTAAAATAGGCTCTAAAAACTATTTCCAAAAACTGTGTCCAGTAAAAAACAACAACATCATTTCTGTCAACTATCAACTTTAATTCACGAAAAAGGACTGAAACATGCACGCACACAAAAATTACCAGTCAACGAAACATTATTGATTTGTGTTTTCAAAGAACATAAAAATGTTTGACTACTATGCATTGAAACTTAATCTTATGGTTAATTTACCATGCGTTACAGAGAAAATATTATCTAAATTACATATAGTAATATTGACTGAAAACACTATTCAAGTATATATTTAAGTACTATGCAGAATGTTTCATTCGAAATTCCCATAGTGAATTTGTCACCTCTTTGTGTTTATTCCACAAATTTCCCGTAGTTGGCCTCACAGTAAATAACAAGCACCTTTTCTAAGTTTTCTACCACAAAACTATGGCATTTGTCAGTTAATATCATCCTGTAAGCGGAAAAAGAACGTTCGACATCAACTGATGTGACGGGGGCAAACTTCAACTTAGGAATTTTGCACTCAACTTCACTGGATTTTCCTGCCAGTATATCTGCTGCTGTACATAGACTTTGCAGACCTGATTTCTTTTGTAGCACTTTTTCTATTTTTGCTCTTACTTTTTCCCCCGCTTCACCTGGCTCTTCCTTAATTTTTTTGTTTCACTTCATTCAGCAAAGCAGTATTTTCGTAGATGGGTTTTCCTGAGCCCTCCAATTCAGCAATAATCCACATAAGGGATGTATAGTGGGATCTAATATACACCAAATCCTTGGAAATGGAGGGATCATTCAGCAACATTTTCGCCGGCGATAAAACTCTTGTAGCCACTGACGTATTAAATAAGCTTTCAAACTTGCTACTTTATGTATTGCACTTTCACAATTTTCACGTTCACACTTCTCGCCTTCACCCTCTGCGGTCTGAAGATGGACTGCAGGGTTATTCTCGTTTTCCCGTGTCACACAATATGACAATATAACGACGAGAAATTAAAGCAACATCAGATTAAACCCATTGTTACATTGTCGCATCGCGCGACACAGGGAAACAGAATAGCACCGCCGGATGCGTGACAGGTCTGAGCTGGTGTTCGCCACCTGGTCATGACCGTGGTGTGAAGGACATTTTCCCAACCCTCAACTGAACATTCTACAGCAAGTTTAAAAAATATGACTAGTACCAAAATCTACTTTTATTGTCGATTTTTTCTACAAAATTAGCCCTTTTTAGGCTTTTTTGCATAAAAATGGCAAAACTAAGCATTAACGTCGAAATAGGCATTTTTAGACATTAATGTCAAAATAGGCTTTTTAGGCACTATAAAATATACGTTTTTGGGGTTAATTATTCATGAAATGTATATACACTATTGTATATTCAGATATCTACTCAGGAAATAAATAGGTTTTTACCTAAAGATCCGCGGTCTAGTGATAAGTACGACTTCGTATTCTCCGTTGGATTGGAACGCTGATTCGCAACCTTCGGGGCGACCACATAAAAATTATGAATACCTTTGGGTTCGCCATTCGCGTTAAAATCATTAATCTCTTTCCCTCTTTTCTTCAACTCAAGGGAGGCACCGTGTCCGGGGTAGTGAACGCCCCCCTGCTCAGCGCAGCGGTCTCGGCGGAAAATGCTCCGTGGTTTTCCACGGCGAGGGCCCTGGGTCGATTCGCCATCTCACTCCTGCGCTCAGACCAAGGGAAGGAGGTGCCCCTCTCATCGGCCGAAATACTCGTCACCGTAGAGGGTAAGTGAACGGGGCAAAAAAATTTAGGTCCTCGATTCAACCGAGTTCTCCGCGTTTTCCTATCCTCCTCCATCTTTCAAGCTGTTTATCAGCCGAAGCCTTTTCCTTCCTCTTTTTTCCTCGAATTTACTTCCTGTCACATCTTTAATCGTCTCTCCCAAGGACGGGATTTCATCTTTAATTTTTATATATTCTCAGAAATTCCTTCGTCTTCCTAGCTCTTGGGTCGCCTCATCGACTTTGAGAAGTATTGTTTTCTAAGAATTAGCATTTTACAGATATTTCATATTTTTCCCGAGACCGATTGTTGTTATATTTTCACAAAATGATGAAGAACGCAAATTCCAAAAATTAATCGATGGCATTTGTTAAAAATAATTATTAACATTTACTACACGGTTTATTTTTCTGTGGCGAACGAAAAATTTAGTCGTGCAATGAGTTTTATTCTTACAATCCGTGAATGGGTTTTACACCTCATTAAAAGGATGTAGATCGATGCAATAATTAGCATTTTAATGAAAAATAAAAGGACGTTATCGGTGAAGACAAGGTCTCAAATACTTATATTCAAACCCACTAAGTGTGCCGATTAGATTACAGTTTTTAAGGCTTTTCAAAAAAATATTTTTTAGGGAGTTCTCTTTTCATTTTACATTTTAATTCCATTCTTAGTTTCGGTAATATGTTTGCCGCATTCTTAATCGGTATTAGCGCTGGTTAACCAAACATGCTGACCATCGTTCAATAATAAAACTAAAAATCTTCGATCAGAGTACCGTTAAAAAGAGTATTTTCATCGCAATCGCTCCAGGAGCTGCTTTCATTCGTATATTTATTAGCTTACAATTTTCTATTGATAAATATTCTCCTCCTTCAACTGATTAACCGAGAAATGTCGATTAAGTTATCAAAGTAACCGAGAGTTGGCACGTGAAACTTGGTGCGGTAACCATTCACGACCAAGTTTCGACAACTGCGTTATTGATTAATATAATGGAATTGTTACAAAGTTTGTTGTGTTATCCGTTCTGAATCATGAAATTTCACAAAGTTAAGGCTTCTCCAGTGGGTTATATCTAAATTGTTTAAGTTTAACAGCTAATTTTGGTCGTGGAAACGGACCAAAGACTTTTTTTCGCTAAGTGACAAAGCAAACAAATAATCCGCCAATATCTGTTTAATGGTCACCAAAGCACTAGTTTTGCGTATTCTGGTTTATGATGTTGGTGTAAAATGACGTGAAGCATTACTTGAGGACTATTTCGGTGGTCATGGTGTCTAGACTACTCTGGACGAATGCATGTAAATTTCCCTGTCAAAACTTGACTTCTTATTTAAAATGCGCTTATACTTTCACTTTGTCTTCTGCCTATCCGTTTGTCCCTCCGTTCGTCCGTCTGTCCGTCCGACCGGCTGTGCAGTATAGCTTAAATTGAAATATTGGTCAAACCGTAGACGACAGAGAATTCAAACCTGGAGTGTAGATTTCTGTACTGCTTTCATTTGAATTTTGAAAAATATACTGTATAAAAGATGGAAAGCTGAAATTTTGAGCGTACTTTACGTCATTGATGCCACTTACAAACGAGGTTCTAGTGACCGAATATGAGGCGGTATAACCACATAAAAAAGAAAACAAAAAATGCGCTAATTTTATCCATGTTCATGGATAACACTCTACCTGTCACTTAGTGTTATTGTGTGCGGCACATATTTTATGATGAGAAAGACGATCTCTACCTCCTCAACAAATCTCGTAACTCTGGCGCTCGCCGATTACGTCAAATGTTCCTTATGAATAAAAAACAGTTTTCGGCATACTTTTTCAAAGCGACAGAACGCTGTAATTATTCGTTATTCTTCTTTCGCATTTCATTTCCACACAGGTGCCGGTCTGTCTTCGAAAGGAGCGATCATAAGAGGCGGAGTGATAGTAGGCGTACTGTCGGAAGGCGGTTTCCCTGAGGCCAACCTCGTCAGCGGACCCTCACTAGCAGAGGCTGTGAAGCTAGACGTGACAGTGCTAACGGGAAAAGAGACCGGCGATGACATCGTGAGGGTGACTGCGACCATGAAAGGGGGAGAGTCGTATTGCATCGAGGGTGAGTGGTTCACTTGATCCGGAAAACAGAAAAAATGGAAGCTTAATCTTCTGACGCAATATGAAAAAGCGCGTTTTGTTTATCGAGATTTATTTAGAATTGTAAACTTAACAATACTTTATACACTTAGTAATATAGTTATACGACAAAGTAATTCTATAATCGATTAAAAAATATATTCATACTCTTACACATGTTAGTTTTCTAATCTAATGATTATTGCCTTATGATATGAAAAAAATCTGATGCGGCCAACACATGACTTTCTCCATATCTGTAATATTTCTAAAAATTTCAAATAGGTTACATGATAACAAATATTTTAAGAAACTGCGCGAAAATTTTACTTGACAAAGAACAGAAATAAACTCATACCATAGCCTTCTGATATTGGATATAGCCACAAAGCTCCAACAATTAAGAAAATAAAAAGGAGCATTACTAAGACGTAACTAAGCGTCAATCGTTAACAATAGTCATCGTGGTGGTGGCAGCTATAAATATAAGATATCTCTTAAACAATGCATTATATGTACAATCGTTTCAAACAAAGATAGTAGAAAATCATATTTCCTACAACTTTTATTTCAGTACATTTTTACATTTATCAAATATTAAAGTAAATATTTTAAAATGACGGATAAGTGACAAGAGTAAACACCCACTTCCGTTTGACCGATTTTTACCAAAAACTAATCAGTTCTTGTGACTTTCATAAAAATGTTAAATATAAAATCTCGCGTTGACCTGATTAATAGTTTTTGAGTTCGAGCACCCACAAAAAAGCTGTCACATACATACAAAGACATCATCGAGAAAATGGTCAAAACGTGTTCAGGGGACCTCAAAACGTATATTTCCGTTAAAATCTCGAAGTCGATTTTTTTTCATGAAAACAATACTTGCCCTTATACTACGCATGGAGAAAGAAAAAAAGGGCCCCCCTGACCCTCTCCGATGTCAACAAACTAAAACCCCCTCTGATGCGCCCCGATTTTTCAAATAAATTCTTGGACAGCGTAATAAATGGAACACAGAACACAAACACCCTGCAAATTTCAGTCCTATACCTCCTACCATTTACTTGCTATCTTAATTTAATTGATTCCACAGACAGGCAGAACGAAGACATAAGCGCGTTTATGAAATAAAACACACTTAAATACGGAAATGTTTGGCATAGTTACTTTGAAGACGTAATATTTTTAATGAATCGTCGTAATGATATGAGTTTCGCGAACTAAATTCATCTACTTTAAATCAGTTGAGGTCTTCGGTACAGAGGTCTCTTAAGTGAAGAGCATAGCCTCGTCTTCTTCCTTCCAACGTGACACCGTATCAGCCAGAATTTGGGCAACCGGTTCTCTAAACAATAAAAAAATCCTTTTGAAAAATCTAAGAATATTGTTTCAGTCAATGTATATTTATTTTATACATAACTTATTACATTCTCTTTGAAAAATAATTATTTTACTGTTATTTTGATGCTGATCGAGTACAAAAAATTATTTCAGTAAAAACATTTACTTATTGTTTAATATTAGCCGACTTACAAGTAATTAAGTAACTAATTTCCAAATGGCTTCTTGGTTTTTATTATAGATTTTTACTCTGAAGGCCAGTGTAATTTTTTAGCAGCAGCTCATAAGCGTTTGCAGCAGTTAACAAACGGTTCTAAAACAAAATTTAACTACGAACCGGCCCCAGCTCAGCACTACACCATATGTTTTTAAACGAATAATTGCTAGCGCGCTGTTTTTCTACAGGCGGAGTGCACGGGGATGGGGTTCCGCGTTTGGTCACATTAAACGGTGGCGCTGTCGCCGCAGAGGAAGGAGGTTTCGCCCTCAAGGGTCGCTGTCTGATATTCAAGTCTCCCACACTAAGCCCATCCGCTGCGCTGGGACCTTTACTGAGTGAGTGCAAAAAAAGAAAGGTTTTGGTGACATTTATTCTTACTTCGACCTTTTTCACCTGTGTCATATTTTAAAAATCTTTTATATCTGGGTATTTTTTTGCTCATCTCGACAAGATGACTATACGTTTTTACGATTTTATTAATAAACCACGCGTTAATGAAACATTTAAAGATATATTACTGATGTAAACCGTTAAAATTCTCAATGGTGCCAAATATAAGTTAATATGTGGCTCGGTTTTTCTTAAATTGTCGATGGAACAGCTATAAAGAAAATTTTTATATTTATTGCCAAAATTGGACCAAAGTTTTTTATTTTTTACCTTTCCTCTCATGCATATGTGTGCGTGTATAATTCAGTTTGATCGTTTATACATAATTTCAGAACTGCATGTTTTTAAGAATCGTCATTTTTTAATTAATTTTTCTCTGCAAAAATGTTATACTGCCTATGTCATCATCATCATGCTTCTGTCCGAAGACAGGTTTTAACTGAATCGCTGCCTCCATTTCTCTCTCTCCCTAGAAGCCTCTTTTATACCTCTATAAGTATTATATCCCTGCTTTATATTCTCTAATATTCCTATTCTTTTTCTCCCTCTTCTTCCACTAATTTTTCCTTCTAAGATCGTTTGTAAACACTGTCTTCTCAATATGTGCCCTATCCAATTTGCTTTTCTTTTCCTGATTTCCTGCCTATGTATCAGTATGCTAATATTGTGGACAGAATGGTCTTACTTAATGTATCTATCGCATCCACTTGGAACAAATGATTAATTCTGCTTTTATTGCGAACACTTCTTGGGTGTTACAATTTTTTATTATCTGCATAAATGATTATTGTGCTCGCATAAGTCATTATGTTGAATTTAAATAATATTTTGCGGTAAATATTTTGCACGTTTGCAGCAATGGACCTACGAATATTCACTCTAAAACGTTCTTTCGATGTTCGTAAATGTAAAACATCCTTTTTCCTTAATATCCTCTTCTGCAACTCTTAAACTAGCATCCTTGCCTTTTCACCGAAATTCAACACGTCTTTACTCCTTTTCCTCGCTGTCCTTCCGCCAAAGGATCACATCCCCAGTGCTCGAATTGGGCGGTAACGCATGGAAAAGTCGTTCCACTTTATGCAAAGTGAACCCCATAGCGTTCCCGTCGCTAAAAAAAATCAGTTAAGACTGTTCCGGTTGTAAAAATATTCCAAAAGGTCGTGTTCCCGCGTAATGATTCGAAATGTTACGTTGGAGATTTTAAGTTCGACCACATTCGTAAGTAATCGCATCGTCCGATTATCAGAACCAGTGAGAATTGGTATATGCATGTGTCGCTTGTTTCAATTCCAGTTTCCTGTAGCTTACACCCGTTTTACTAGCAGGTGTTATGTTAATATCATTATAAAATGAAAACATTTCAACTATTAATTTAATGCATGAATTGAAATAAAATAATGAACAGAACTCAAATAACTTTCACAGAAAGATTGGCGCTTCCGTTGTTAAAATTTTCCAATTCGAGCACTGATTATTCCCCTCTTCAATCTCCGATATTGTTTTAAAAAGATACGCACTTCCCTCACTTCGCCCGACTGATCTCCGCAATCTTTCCTTCTTTTTTTTCCTACCCCCTTCTTCTGCGGTCAAGGTTCCCTCTGGGGTCTTGGTATAAACGTGACGGGCGTGGCCCCCGTTGGGAAAGAAGCTCCAGCCTTCATCGCCGTGAGGGCGGCCAACGCCAATCCTGACGGGATACGCGTCTCTGCTCCTGGATTGCAGCTCGTGATGAACGCCCTCTTCCCCTGAAAATTTCAAAAAATGAACGAAAGGCCCTCTCCAGTTTCCTCCATTCGAAATTAAAAAAAACAACCTCGAACCATGCAAAAATTAAAGAGGGAGACATTGGAGAGCCACGCAGATCCAGAGTTGCGTGCGGAAATAAACGCGAGAAGAGACGAAGAAGAGAAGGGAAAGGAGAGAAAGTCAGAGAGACAATCAGTGCGTCTGTAATCCAACGAAAGTATGCCAGCTGTACTAAAAAATATGTATATTTAGGACGATTTACCGTCAAAAATGTATCGTTATATGCCCCATTAAATATTCCTTTAAAAATTGCAGTAGTTTTTTTCCGTTTCACCTTTTCAATGAATAAATAAATGCTTGTGTTTGTTGGTTTGTTTGTATGAGTACGTGTATTCATATAATTATTATTTTTCGATAAAATCTATCTTGGAGTCCGCCTCCTTGTGGGACTCTATCGTTAAAAGGAATCATTTGTATGTCGTATAAAATGAAACGCACACTACTGGAAAATAGGTACTATTTTCATTTTACCATCTGCAATGTGTTTTATTTATTCGATGCTCCTCCATCCATTTTTTACTTTCTCCATATACGAAGTATAGAGAAAGTATTGTTTTCATGAAAAAAAAATCGAATTCGAGATTTCAACGGAAATTCATGTTTTGACTTTTCTCGATGATGTCTGTGTGCGTATTTGTATCTGCCTGTGACCGGAATTTCGTGGGAGCTCTAACTCAAAAACTAATAATCCGATCTGCATAAAATTTCATATTTAGCATTTGTATTAGAAAGCCAAGAACTGATTAGATTATAGCTAATATCGGTCGAAAGGGAAGTGGATGTTTATTCTTGTCATTTTTTCCGTTTGTGTCAAATATCTCCTGTAATTCTTCATTAACGTAGTCGTATTTAATAACCTAAGTTATAGATACTTTTATTCTGTACAAATTTTGTATTTAATAATTTTTTGTAGAGCCAATCGTTAAGGAGATATTTCAGTTATCGGTAATTTACCTCGCGATTTGCAACCACCTAGCGGTAAATTTTGTAAACAATACTTAAATTAATAATGACCAATGCCTGCGTCATATACGTAGTATAGAGAAAGTATTGTTTTCATGAAAAATAAATTACCAACTACATATGGAAAAAGTCATATATTGGCCACATCAGATTTTTTTGTAACTTGAAACTTGATGAATGAACATTTTTATCTTCTTATCATGTAAAAAACAAGGAAATTACACAATTACAAAAAAGCTTAAGAAAATGTAATGTATTATATTTAAAGAGCAAGAAATAACTGGAAATACAATGATGAAACGATGTTTCGATTCCAGGAAAAAATTAATTTATATCGTCTGTAATCCTGAAGACCCCCAGCTTCAATTATAACCTTTTCTCGTAAAACTATTTATTTAAAAAAGAATCGCCAGGACAAAGATTTAAGTTGTCAATTTTTTCAACCTTATCTTTCTTTTTCAGTAAGTTGCCACAAAAGAAATGACCTGGAAAATTATGTAAGCTGCTTTAATCGACGTTTTAAATTATCAGAGTGTAATATTAACGATATAACTGGCAAGATACATTCCATGACAACAACGGACCATCCGGTTTTTTATTCATTGACTGGCTTCGGAGATTTTTCTTTCGCCTTACATTTTAACTACAGCCAGTGTAGCTCACATTTGCCTTCTCAACGAACCATGGACTCGTCAATTTATCTTGCCACTTTGAATCAACGCTTAGCTAAGGTGTACATCTTGAATTCTTTTAAATTAAATATTTCATTCATGCCAACCCGCCGTTTTTGACGGGCACTTACGATAGTAGATTGCAACAAGGTTATGTCTACTCCCCGTGACTGAAGAATGGTCTTACCCGAAAAGCTTTCAGAATACTTTTCTTCGTGTGTCTCTCCGACATTCCCAGTGACTCTCCAAACGGTTAGTATTTTTAAAACGAATTGGCTGTCAAAGTAGTTCCCTGCAGTAATTATCGGGTTGCATGAAAAAACTCGCTCCCTCTGGGATGCCTCGGTATAACTCGAGAGATGCAGGGTTGCCATCTTTTCATTTCATTGCTGGGAAATTATTCACCTCGTTTTTGAGTCCCATTTGTAACTCAACGACGGCTTGGATTTTGTTTTTTTTTAATTTCGGTAAAAAATCGCGCTTGTTTTTTTTTAAAGTCGACAAAATGAGTGTGAATCGTGTGAAATGCTTAGAGGACGAGGTAAGCCATAAATAGCCTGTGTCAAAGTTTTAGACACTTCTGGGTAATTAAATTGGTTCTTTTTAAAGTTTGAACTAATTTGCTTAGCGCGGTTTTGATACAATTCTCCACAGCGAGTTGAGCGTATCGCCACTAGAGGCTGCACCTGTCGGTTATATCAAGGCCTTCAAGTACCTACTTCGAGAAGGCCTTGGTTATACTTATGCGTTGTTGCTGAGTTTTTGACGCAGACGATAACTGCCTCCAAAATGCTATAAATTAAGTACTTGTCTTAGGCATATCAGATAGCCATAACAATAGAGCCTAGTACTTGATTTTTCAATTTTTGATACCTGTGGGCTTATTCTGGAAAGTATTTTCAGTCATAATCATTAACGGATCTGCAATAAGGCCAAAGTACGCAATGATCTGAGGACGGCAAAATTTCCGGGCGGGAATAATAAAATTAGTACATATTACACAAACTTTTGACGAATTTGATATTATGATACACAGGTGGACGGACCGTAAACATGAGAAATTCTTTTAGGAAAGCTGCCAAAAAGAGGACGGAAAAGGTAATCTGGCTGAGGGACAGAAAATTTCAAAATTCGGCACTGGTCATACTTCTCTATGAGTCCGAAATGCTGTCTACAAAATCAAGGGAAAATGCTGTTTGATCCTTCAGGCGCGCGTTAATGATTTTTTGTAAAAGTAAACTCAATCCGCCATCTAGAAAAATTGCCGATTTGCCATTACCGTCTTATAACTCTGTGTAAATAAACAAGTTTTTTATTCTAGCGAAGGGGCTCTCAAAATGTTTGAAGAGACGGAATCCTTATATTTGAAATAAATTTTCCCGTAATGCTAACCAATGGGGCAGCACATCAGCTACAGAGATTCGATTTTCGCAGTATTGATTCACTCTGCTTGCTGTGACAGCTAAAATATTTCTGAATTGCCTTTGAAAGGCATCGACAAGCAATCGCCTGTATCCTAATATGGTTAATTTTTTTATGCCGACTCGCAATTATTATAAATCGAGAGGCAGGCCACCGAAATAGCGTGCGCATTTGCTGGAAGCCGTCTCAACTCTTCAACTGCATAGTAGGCCAAATTGACTGGAAGCGCGTCCCTTGGATATTTGCCCGCTGCCGTGGTCAGGTAATTCGGCGGCTCTCAGGTGTTTTTCTTTGAGGAACGTTTGTTCTCCCTACTCGGAATATTTATCGTTTGTCCACCAACTTCTTTTACTACCCAAATACATTCAAAGCTCTGCCTTCGGCGACTCCACCTTTTGGATAATGCCTGTTGTTACGGAGACCAGCCATCACTTGAACCTCAGAATGATTTCTTAGCATAAGTCGTGTCTGTACCTACATAAGACTAGGCAAGTGCTGCGAGTTTTGGCTGCACCATTAGGGAGGCCCAAGAGAAATGAGCTCATGGAAGGATCTTAAGTGCCATCCGATGTTACGTCTGAAATGGAGGTGGGGTATCCTAGTTTCTGATTAAATTTAACCGAGCTAAGCGGTAAATATTTGCAGCCCAGGACTAGTTTTCTTGCCCAAGGAAAGATTTTTGTTTCTTGGGGGATATACTTCCTGAATACATCCATAAATTTGCAGATTTTTATGCGAATAGCGTCATTAATAGTTATTATTGTGTAATGTTTGTTTATTTGATCGTGGATTAAAAAATATATCGGAAGTGAATGGTAATTACACTTACCTCGCGTGATTGATTCACTTTTTCACACGATTTTTCTTTTACCAGAGTGATTTAAAATGCTCTTTCTGCGTGATGAAAGCGAGGTTATCGTTTTTAAATTTGTTTAAAATGAGATACAAACTCGAAATTTACAGGAAAAAGAAACATTTTGTAAAATTAAAAGAGACGAAATTATGCGGCGCAAAAATTCAATCTTTCATTTCTTATAATTCGGTTGAAGCAATTACGCGAGTAAATACGGTAGATTTTTTTTAAACATCGAGAATACCATCTCTGCAGTCTAAGTAATTTCTCCAGACAGTAAACTGACATCACTATGTAGAGAAGAGTTCCGAGTGATGTTTAGGGCTTAGTTTTAGGGAAGGAAACGGGAAACAAACATTCACAAGCTTGCTAGACCCGGTTGTCAACCGTTAAAAGATGGGAAGGGAGAACCGTGTGGGAAGCCCCATCGAACTGCAAAATATCTAGATAGGTCGGTCAGATAAGAAGCATGGATGGGGTAAGGGGTACACATAAGCATACGCCGTATCAGGGCCGTCTCTAAAATTCGCGGGGCCCAGGGTATGGCAGTAGCCGGGGGGACCCCTCTAACCCGCATATAAAAGTTATATCATGCTTACAAAAAATACCTATAGCGATTTTTTCACGTTCCACGTGTGTTACGTCTTTCTACTAACAAGGGGAGGACCCGTACGTGGGGTCACGGATTTTGCTGAAACTTGGTAGGTACGTAGCGCTAGACGCCAGGATCACAACCAACCCCCCTTTTGGGCGTATATGATCAGTAGTTCTTATGCAAATTGCGTTCAAAGTTCGCAATTTTGACACGCGCCCGATAAAGTCAGAAGAAGAAATAAGGTCTTGTACAAACATTCTTTTATTGCATTGAAAACCTGTACATGGCAAAGAATATCAAATTCTGGACTTATAAATTTTCTGGACTTATTCTATTGTTTTGTACATTGTCAGAACAATAAAATTGCCTTTTATATAATATAATACAAAAACAGAATTATTTTTTCGATCTATCTTGCTTCGAACAATGAGTGAAGGAAGAAATCCCTCACTCCTTCATCCCCTCCAAACGTGGGTGCAAGAGTAAAAAGGAGTTTATGTGCAGGGTTAAAAAAATGGCATGAAGGAGTGTGTTAAACCCTCCACCATTCCATATTCTCTAGTCGAAACTCCGATCTACTCTCACACCCACCTGTCAATATACAGGACTCAGCACAGCAGACTTCATATCATGGCTGTGCTATCTATGCCCAACATCTTGCTCTGCACCTGGTTCATTTAGTGCCAACATCAGGTAGGAAATAAATATTAGTAAATTCAACAAAAGATAATCAGCGTAAAAAAATGATTTGCAAGATTCAATCAAAAAAGTTTTAGAAAAAGATTAAATTTATAATGCATCTAGGTTTCATGAAGATTTTAACAGAAAAAATGAACCCAACAAAAGTTGTTGAAATTTATGGAGATATGGTAAAGTAGTACTCGATATTATGAAAATCTTTAACAATTGATTGCAGATATAAATAATATTTTCAAGATTTGTTTACAACTGTTGCACATAGAAAAGCTAACAGATAAACTCATTTTAATGATTGATAATTAGCATGCCACAACAGGAAATGTGTTAAATAAATACAAATTATTGAGATAACTAACACTCTAAGTACATGATAACTATTACATAGTTTATGAATTTGTGTGTTATTGCCACATTCTACCAAAATATTGCTGAATTTGATAAATTTGATCTTCTCTAATTTAAAGATGCTAATCATGAATAAAAACTACTTCGGATGAAAGGTTACTCAAATATTAAATGAAAATAACATTCACATTAGCTTTGTTGAAAAGTATTTATCAAAAGGAGTTAGCAAGACAAAATTCTTTAATAGATGATTTAAAATATTAATTTAAAAATATTATTAATTACTATCTTTGTTTATGTAATACCAACATTCCCTATTTTAAACTAAATATGGGGAAATAATTAAAACCTGCATATGTCCACACCACAACTTTTTGCATATTTCACAATATTTAACTTAAAAGTCACTGTGTAACTTTAGTATTTGCCAGTACAGTCATGCCTTGTTCAGCATTCTGAAAGGTCTTGGAGCTATATGAACATTTTCTGATGCAGTACAGGTAGATTCTAATTTATGAAATGGTTATGTTCTTGAAAAAATTTCGTAAATAAAAAATTCATAAATCAAAGCATAATTTTCTATTGACTTTCATTATATACTGTGATACATTCCTACTACATAAAATCTTCCCTCATAGTAAAATTATTAAAACGGTGGTTTTTATCACTTTAATAAATGCAGTATTTGAAATAGTTTGAACAACTCTATAGATAGGAAAATTATGTGTATCTGGTTATCTATATAAAAAAGAAAGGAACAATATTTCATGCATGTATAGAAGCTCAGCAGAGGCATTCATGCATTTTTTTTAATAATGTCAAAAACAATTGAATACCTTTTTAATGCCAAAAAGTTCATTTTTTGAAGGAAAAATCTTTTGCCGTTGTATTGTTGTATTTTTCACAAAAAACTAATCCTAATGGGAATGGAATTTAGAATGAATTTTTTAATAATATTTATGGCTCACGATTTTAATACAATAATAACCTAGGCATGAGATGTGGATGATAATTGTTGCAGAATATTTTTATTTTATATACTTTACAGGTAAATATTATTACAAAGTGCTTACAATATGTAACAAATAACGGCAATCTCGATTTTTTTTTCTCATTTCCATTTTATTGAGAAGTTGAGTGGTAAGTTTAAAGAAAGTAAATAGGTTTACTGTTAAGCATGCATATCTGTTTTCAGAAGGTGACCAGACATACCATATATAGGTACTCGTGTATAGGTTGAGGTTTTTAGACCACATTTTTTGCAAAAAACTCGGGGATCGACTTATGCACGAGAAATATTTTTGATACCCATGACTTTATTTGCCATGTGGTTATTGAAATTTGATGGAATTTACACTCTTATTGTACTTTAACTGTATTGATAACTATCGAATATTTAAATACCGATGTATATCAAAGAATAACTTGCTATATAATTTGGAGATCCTAAGTCTATCTTTGATGCTTTGCAAATAAATAAGCAATTTTGGCAAGCCTAACGTTTGGTAACTTGACGGCAGCATGACAGAAAACTGGCAGCAAGACAAATGCACAATATGGTAACTAGGGTTGCCAACCCTCCCGGATTCGCCAGGAGTCTCCCAGAATAGGAAAAGATTCCAGAGATTCTCCTGACTCCTGGATTGAGGCCTTTTCCTCCCGTTTTCACTTAACAAGGTGTCACCATGCGGGTTGCATACTTGACAATGCTGTTGAAGAGTTAGCAACATTACTAAAGGGCCGGGTTGGTCTCATGCACCTTTGTATTTACATCGATTGAATATGTGGTGTTGGCTAGCGTCTATACAGTACTATAAAAAATCTGACTTTCTCCTTAATTATACAGTAATAAATTGTATTATTATATTATTTAATTACGTATGAAAGAGAAAAGAAATCTGCAAAAATGCAATTTATCATAAAGAACAAAAATTTTTATCAGAAAATAAAGTTGAATTTCCACGTTCAAAATAAATTTGTAGAAAGAACCAAAACGGATTCAAAAATCGATGATAGGAAAGTGAAATATCATTGATTCATGCGTCCTATGTTTCAAGTGCTAAATTCGTATGATTATTGCAAATAATTTTAAATTGCTAATAAAAAAATGCTGTACCCTTTCCTTTTCCCTTAAATTCTGTTATTTTATTTCCCCAACGTGTTACTGTGTTTATTAGGAAATTACGAAAAAAAAATCTTATAAACAATACGTTCTACAAAAATATGTCAAATACAAAAATTATAGAGAATAATATTTTATATGAAGTTTATAATACGTAACATCTATATTTATGAAAATTTGAAATAGTTATTAGCCAAAAACGAAACAATAACAACAGTAAACATCCAAAACCCGTTAACAGATTACAGCCAAAAATTATAATAAAAATTACAAATATAAATTTTGTGTTACTCGGACCATTAGTTTATGATTTAGAGCATTCACAGAAAAACTATCACACACATATACACATCGACATCATTGAGAAAATAGTCAAAACATGTTCAGGGGACTGTGTATTTCAGTTCAAATCTTGAACTCGATTTTTTTCACGAAAACAATACTTTCTTCTACCTTCATAAACAATAATTAGTATTTTTTTATGTTTCTCTTTCTTAAACGTAAGCTGCTTCACTGTTCCATGTACGAAACTTGTGCTCTACAAGGTGTAGGTTTCTTTGTACCTCATCCAAAAACGTGCGAAACATGGATTTCCTAGTACCACATAGTACATCTTTCCACCGATTTATCGTAAATTTCGGCGTCACCTATCCTTCACGGTCCAACATCAGTTTTGTTTCCTGTTCTCCTATACAAAGATAACTTTTGAATGAATGCTGGGACGAAATACGAAGTCTATCCAGAGTCATTCGATATATTAAAAAGGCATATACAATGTTACGATTTTTTATGTTATGCAGTGACGCTGGAGGAAACATCAAACTGCTTCGCTGCTACTTTGACACAACGTAGTTATATAGGACTAAAGGGAACTTAATGTGGAAATTAATGGATCAACACCTACTGAATACAAAAAAATTCGTCCTACTACACCTGAAAATCAGGAGTCGACTTATACACGAGTATATACAGTAGTCCTTTCGGAAGTACAGAAGTCCATTCAGCAATTTTGTACTCCTTTAAAAAGACTTGTACTCCTTTGCAAACTTGCAATACACTGCCTCGCAATGTATACTCCACATAGGGACATACCGATATTGATTTCTTAAAAACCATGTTTAACCTTTAATTAGTCGCATGAGGTCCTATATGACCTAAAGTCACCAATTTTCATCACTATACTCAGAACTGTGATGTCTATTCAGACCAAACTTGTAATACCGTCATTATTTAGCTTCCTAATTATAATTTAGAATTTGTTAATTTTGGATTTGTTAATTATTAATTTCCTCCCTAAAGACTGCATAACCTTACAGAGGTGGGAGGGTTTGTGTACTCTTATGAACCAAAGAGCTATGCCGGTAGGAGATAATTCTCCTGGTAGGACTATCCAGGCTGAAAAGGTCTGAGGGGGAAGAGTCAGGCTAAGAAGCAGTCTTGGGGGTCTTACATCCCCCTGTGCAAGGGCAGCAGCTTGCACAGTACCTCTGTAGGTGGTGGTCATGTGGATCTGAACAGCTACAGATGGGTAATAACTCTTGTGAAACTGTGATGAGGAAAGCAAGGGAAAACTACCTCATTATATTTCCCATGATAGGCTGAAAAGCTGCAAATACCTCTATGGATCTCTCTGGGAAAAATATTCCGGAGGTAAAATAGTCCCCCAATCGGATCTCCGGGTGGGGAATAACTTGGGGATGCACAGAAGAAATGTAACATTAATAAGAAGAAAGCAAGTAGTGAGAAATTAAGAATAGGCACATGGAATGTTAGGACTATGAATTAAACTAGAGAAATTAAAAAGGGAAATTAGAAGGAATATCGTAGGTATAGTACCTCTTAGTGAAATTTGGTGGGAAGGAGAAGGCGAGATAAATTCAGACGAATTTAAGATTATTTACTAGGGAGGAGAGAAAAAGGAAAGGGGAGTGAGGATTATAATGAGAAAAGAGATAGCTGAAAGAATTAGCAAAGTAGTGACAGTTAATGATAAATTAATAGCCGTAAAACTTCAAATGAAGCCAGTGGAAATGCTTATAATTCAAGTGTATATGCCAACAACTAATGCTGGTGACGGCAAAGTAGATGAAATGTATGAACAGATTACGGAGATATTGGAGGAGGAGGGAAAAGGAAGGATCACCATAGTAATGGGAGACTGGAACAGTGTAGTCGGAGAGGGACAGGAAGATAACATAGTGGGGAAATATGGACTAGGGAAGAGAAATGAAAGAGAGAAACTTGTGGAATTCTGCCATAGAAATAGATTGACTGTAACTAATACATGGTTTAAGCATCACCAGCGGAGACTTTACACATGGAGGAAACCAGAGACGATACCCAATAGATTACATACTAGTCAATGAAAGACTTAGAAATAGCATTAAAAATGTGAAAACACTACGAGAGGCAGATATCGATTCCGACCACAACCTTTTGGTGGCAAATACACAATGTAGACTGAAGAGCATTAAGAGAAACATAAGAGTTAACAAGAAATGGAACGTAGAGGAACTCCTTAAGAACAAAGAGGCTATCATGACTGAGCTGGAAGAAAGGTTAGGGGAGAGAGCTGAGGAAAATAGGAACGATGATGATGAGGAGTAGAGATACATCCATAGCAACATTAAAGATGTAATGGAAAAGAAGGTAAGAAAGATAAATGGTGAAAGAAACAAAAAAACCCTGGGTCACAGCAGCCATGCTGCAAAAAATGGAAGAGAGGAGAAAGTGGAAGAACAAACACTGAAGAAGGCCAAAGAAAGTACAAGGAGTTAAATAATGCTTTATGAAGAGAAACAAGATAAAGTCAGAGAACTGTGGATAAATGAGAAATGCGAGGAGATTGTCGAGTGTGAAAGAATTTGTAGAACAGACCTCATGTATAGCAAAGCAAGGGAACTATTCAAGAAAAAGGCAAGAAAGATAGGATGTAAAGGAATCATGAACAAAAGTTGTAAAATAGTCTCGGAGCCAGACAATGTAAAGAATGTCTGGAAAAAATACAATGATGGCATTTATTCGCGTTTTTCAGGTCTATTCTAAACTGACATTTTGGAAGATAAACGTTCTTGTTTTGCAGATTGTAGTCGTTTTCTTTTTACCTAAGTATACATAAATATTTATGCTTATGTACTGGAATTATATATGCTTGCTAGTATATTAAACCCCAAGTAATTCTATTGAGTAGCATTCCAAATATGCCAAGATTATAGGATTTTCCATAATTACAACTAGAAATGTCTGCAATGTAATTCTAAGTCATTATTTGATCGGGCAACTTGCAAAATTTTAGTTTGCCTCAATACAATTTTGTACAATACTAGGCACTGCAAATATACCAGATATTAAACCAATAACTCGCTCAAGTACACTGTTCTCATACAAAATGGATAACAGATGCCAAACTTGACCGCTGAATAGAAATTGCGCATCAGATATGCACCGGAGTTCTATTCGCTACTCATTTTTTTTCTGCCCTCGCATTATTTGAACGTTATCAAGAGGCATTGATAACATTGAATGAGTAATGGTTGTAATTGTTGGACAATGTTATCGTGAAACAATGTTAAATGAGGACACACTGTATAACAGATTGTTAAAATTTTATTTAATTATTAAAATCATTTTAATATTTGATTTATTAATATCTAAAATTTGTATTTCTATTAAAAATTTTATATTAAGTATTATACAATAACCACAAAATAATAATCATTCTAATTTTCTATGGGTAATGGCTGATAAAAGGAAACATAGGCAGATAACAATTAGGGAGAAATTGGAAATACTGCATGCCGTTGATCAAGGAATAAAGAAGAAAAACATTTCTGAGAAATTTGGAATTCCAGCATCTCCACTCTCGACAATTATTTCAAAATGAGAAGAATTAGAAAATAACCAACAATTACAATAAAACAGAAAATGGACTCGGTTGGCAAATCAAAGTGAGGAATTTGACAGGGTAATGAAGTCAAGAGCCTCAAATATCCCCATATCAGGGCCAATTGTGCAGCAACATGCAAGGGATTTCGCCCTAAAAATGGGAATAGATAATTTCCAGGCCTCCAATGGATGGCTACAGAAATTTAAAGCAAGGTGGAATCTGGTAACTAAAAATATCAGGGGAGGAAGGAGCCGTAAGTGCAATTGTTGTAGAAGGCTGGAAAGCAAAATTAGAAACTATTACTTCTGGATATGACCTGAAGGACATTTATAATGCTGATGAAGCAGGGTTTTTTTATAACCTACTTCCCGATAAAACAATTGCAGTGAAGGGTGAGTCATGCCACAGTGGAAAGTGGAGCAAGGAACATTTTACTGTGGTACTTTGTGCAAATAGGGATGGTTCAGAAAAATTACAGTCATTCGTGGTTGGAAAGTTTTCCAAGCCCCGTTGCTTTAAAAACATTAAGAAAATGCTTTGCATTTATTAAAGTAATCAAAATGCATGGATGACTTCATCCCTTTTCCGAGGATGGTTGCAAACTTTGGACGCTCGAATGGGTGGACAAAATAGGAATTGTTCCTAGATTGTTGCAGTGCCCACAATGTAAAGGAGTTAAATTTAAGAAATGCTCAAGTAATATATTTTCCTCAAAACTGTACCAGTAAACTACAGCCCCTGGATCAGGGTGTGATATCACAAATTAAGAGCGAGTCCAGGAAACAGCTGATACAGTACCTGCTGAGGATTATGGAAAATTGCAATGAACGCTTAAAGCTGAAATGGAACATACTCCAAGCTATGCAAAGACTGTGTATGATTTGGGAAAATCTAAAACCCTCGGCAATTGCAAATTGTTTTCAAAGGGCTGGATTTAAATCAAATAGTTGTCTGGTGAATATAGGAGAAGAAAGTGTGCAGGAAAGCAGCAGGGAATGGATTGAAATATCTAAATATTGATGGTGTGTCTTTTGAGGATTTCATGAATGTCGACTCTAAGCTTGTCACTTCAGATATTACAGGTGAAATGTATGTTTTCCATTCAGAACCTGAAAGAGATGAAGAGAGTGATGATGAAGCAGTTGAACTGGTTAGACCTTAAAATAGTGAAATTAATGCTGCAATTTCAGTATTAGAGAGGTGCTTTATGTTATCAGAAAAAAGTGTCCATAATTTAAAGTTTCTACATGAGGAGGAACATGCTGCAGCATGTGAAATGGAAAAAAATAAAAAACAACTGACTTTGGAAAGTTTTTTAAAAAGAAAGTGAAATTATTTATATGCTTCTGTGAAATTTATAACACTATGTATCTTATTAAATTCATTCTTGCAATTAGTATATACGAAGTTAAATCATTTAATTATTTTCATTTTGGTTATTTCTATATATCTATCACCTTATGAATTTTTTAGGTGTTCAAATGTGTTAATACTCGGAGACTAAGCAACCATAACTAAATAAAGATTTTTAATCATAATGTTTTTAAAAGTGTAAAACTATTGGGAATGTACTCTAAATAAATTACAATACAATAGAACAGAATTATAACTGTAGGGAAGCATCATTTTTTGTCTTATAAGAAACAATGGTAAGTAAATAAAATTTTAATTTGAATTTTTCTAGAAGTTCACCAATATAATAAATTTCTTTTAAAGATATTAAAATTACGATAAGTGGAAAATTTTAATCATAAAATAAAAATTTTACTTATGAGTGTACATTAGATCTATATTTCAGTTAGCATGCCTTGTTTCTGCCTCTTATTTGTAAGTGTTCATATTACTGTTACATATGCACATGCCTATTTCAATATGTTGCATATAAGAAATGGGTTTAATCTAAATTAACATCATTAATATGGATAGCTCTGTGGTAAAGCCATTCAAGGAATGACAAGATTTATATTATTATATACTTATAGGGGAAACTCGGAAAATTCCATGTTAGTTTAAATAAAGCTGATTCAAGAAATAATACCTGCATATTTTCAAGAATAATCTTGCTGCAACTACTCAATGCAAGTATCAATTCACAATGGTATAATTTCGTGATTTACACCAGTATGAAATGATACTTTCGTTGAGTAGTTGCAGCAAGATTAATCTTGAAAATACGCTGGTATTATTTTGTGAATCAGCTTTATTCAAACTATCACGGAATTCTCCGAGTTTCCCCAATTGTTTTTTTTTTAAATATAAAATAGAAACACTCGTACAACAAGTTTATTATTGAAATTATAAGCAAAATTAATAGTGATTGTGCCAAAACAGCGACCTTAATGAAACCTCTATACAATGAACCTCCTTACAGCAAAGTGATGAAAACTAGGTCCCTTCAGTTTCGTTATAAAGAGGTTTTACTGTATTTGGAAAAATGTGCTAAAAATGACACATACCAAAACTAATACATAAATAGAGCCTAGGTATTCATTAAAATGCAGTGATAATGTTCAATCAAAATTTCTGATATAGGTAACTAAGCAAACGAGTTACCTAAAACAATTCATCTGGTGAATACCAAATGTTAGCCCAGTTAAACTACTTTTTAACATACATCAATAATTCTCACCACCATATCTTAATTTCTTCAAAAAGAGAATGCCGATCACCTCCAGGATCGTCATCTGTGGAGCAGATGGACTGCAATTTCAACGCACCAGGCTAGGTATTCATGCCTCTGGAACAAAAGGAGAATCAAGTCAGTAATCTTACAAAGCATAATTTATATACTGAATAATTTTCATCATCATCATTCTCATTTTTATCAAAATAAATTCCATTATAAATCGTGTTATTCTTAGGTATTTGTAAAGAAATTATTCATCATAAGTTGCTTGGCTGTAGTAATTTATAAATAAATTGATCAGTATTTAATGACTACATAATTTAATATCTACTCAACAGCAACTGTATATATACGCTATAATTTATGAACTGTCCCAAGACT
This sequence comes from Tanypteryx hageni, assembly GCA_028673005.1. NCBI lineage: Eukaryota > Metazoa > Arthropoda > Insecta > Odonata > Petaluridae > Tanypteryx > Tanypteryx hageni. The sequence continues at coordinate 79,114,806 of CM054115.1, read as the reverse complement.
AAGGAAATGTTACCTCTAGCTCAGCGGACCAAATCTGTACGATTATAAATTACGGGAAAATCTGACCCAATACTGACATGCGACGTTTCATCAAGAATAGACAAACACAAGTCTCAGACTTGAATGGAATCACGGAATAACCAATGTCGATAAAAAGGTCACAGAATAAGGCAGAACAGATATTTGATCAAATTGAAGTAATGCGACCAAATTCCAACTTTTACCTCTGAACTGCATGCTCCGAGATCCATTCGACTACTCAGTAACCAACTTTCTTATGTCTCCCCAAAGTACACGAGGTCCATTGGACAATTCATCACGGAAATACACGATCCCAAACATCATTGTCGGGTAATTAATGCTAATCCAGGGTTATGACTCCATTGACTTTCATATCAAGATGAACATCATTATGTAATTTAAGACTTTCGATTTCCAAAAAGAACTCTGCATCGGAGAAATAATAAAACTTGAGTGATAGCATTGTATGAACGTAGAAGTTGTTCTTACAGCACCATTAATGCGATACCTAATAAACATACGAAACATCGTGCCCTTATCTCGGATAAAATCAAGTTTTCACTACTGTTTAAAGGAGCACTCTCCAAAAAATTAATCCGAGGAGTCTATCCCGCATTTATTATTGTTAACAATAAAATAAATCTGAACTAACCGATTAAATGAATACGACGATAATTTCGAAAAGGTAAGTCCAAAGATTTCATTACCTATTAAAGATGACTTCATCCTGCATGCTAAAGAGCACAGCTCTCTACCTAAATTTCACTGCACGACGTCACAAATTGAACTATCAAATGATTCTAATAACTAGCTCAGAGTGCGCACAATGGCTTTTATTTTTCTATTAAACTGTTAAAAATTAAATGTGCGTGAAGTTCTGTATGATATATCGATAGTCGGTAACACCAACAACAGGATTTTAACGTCAAAACGTTATTTATTGCTAATTACGGGAAACAAAGGGTATTTAAATACGTAAAAAATATCAGATTATATGAAATACATTTCAATTTATCATAATCAACAATTTATCAGACAATGTGATCTAATAAGGTAGTAAAGATATATTTCATTTTCATCATGATTCCTCAAAAACCAAAAGTCGAAAAAATAACTGAATATGAAGAAATTAAAGAGCGTTGGAGAGAAGTAATTATCAACCGGAAGGTAAAATTACGATGAATAATGAATCAAATCAGGAGAGCCCCTTTACTGCGAACAAAAAATGAACTTTCCGTCATACCTCGTAAAATACTAGACAAATCAAAAGCGTCTTAAAAAAATTTGCAGAACTAGTAACATATTTATGGTCTATTTGCATAACTGTCCCCTAGTTACAGTAGTGCCTGAATAGACGAGATATGGCACTACGTAGTACCTGACTACAGGACCGGCCCGAGGAACGGGCGAGCTGGGCGGCGACCTGGGACGCCATAGTCTTGTGGCGCTATCCCAATCATCTATCTATACCAGGGTGCCCATAACGGTGATCGCAGAGCCATTTTTGGTCGATCTCAAGCGAAGTAATAAATAATTCGTTTATAATAAAAAATCAAAAAGTACTACACGAAATTTCTGATAAGAAATATTTTTTGATAATATATAAGTTACAAAATTAAAGCCTTCCATTGCAAAAAACTAATAATAAAGATTCCTGAAGGCTTCATTTTTCGGGTGATCACCATGTTGGTCAATTGTTAACTGACAACAGTTTTCTATCCTATGCCTATCCTCCAGGGCAAGTGCCAGACAAAAAAACGGGCCAAATTTGGTTTGACCGCAGTTATCCCTGTGTTCTTAGAGTGGGGTCACACCATCAAGGGGTGTGCACCCAGCCCCACAAATGATCAAACAGCTGTAGGGTTGCCATAATTAAGGAAGTGAAATTCAGGACACCTCAACATTTTTGGAAAGCATGCTCGTTTTAACACTGGAACCGGGGGGAGGGGAGGAGGTTTTAGCAGCTCTTCTTTTTTATGTGCCTTGTAAAATAAAAAAGAACATTAGAGTTGTAAAATTAGTATATTAGACTAACCATGATTTGTTTCAAGCGTTACACTGGGCACACTGTTTTACACATGAATGTTTAAATGTTTTCATCATAATTCATTCACTTTCAATGAAATTATTCTAAAAATACTCATTCTTAAAAATGTAACAGTTTTATACAATATTACTCTTAAGTATTATTTGTTTAATGCCTTAGACTGGGCACACTATTTTACATACATGAATATTACATACCTAATTATTTTCATCATTCATTGTCATGTTCAATGAAATGATTCTAATAATACACATTTTAAAAAAAATGACAATTTTATACAATATTACTCTTAAGTATAATTTGTTTCATGCCTTTGACTGGGCACATAATTGTTTTCATCATCATTCATTCTCATCTTCAATGAAATGATTCTAAAAATTCACATTCTTAAAAAAATGACAATTATATACTATATTACTCTTAAGCAGGGGTGGAATAACATTTCAAATCATTATGTTATTCTGTAATGTTACAAATAATCAGTTTTCGTTACATAACATAAAAATAACGTCATGCAATTTATCTTTTACATTATATAACGTTATCATCATCATCATAGGTAGTCTGTCTGTAGACAGGGCTGTGATTATTCATGGTTAAAACTGGTTTTCCATATACTCCTATTTCCACTGTCCTCTTTATATCTTGATAACTCTCTTTCCCTTTCAAATTGTCTATCAGCTGAAACCTTTTCCTACCTCTTTCCCTTTTTCCATCTAGTTTTCCTTCTAACACGTCTTTAATCATACTCTCTCTCCTCAGGTAATGTCCAACCCAGTTTGCCTTCCTCTTTCTAAGTCAGTATAATCATTTGCTTCTCCCTTACTCTTCGTAGCACTTCATCGTTTTTCATCCTATCTGTCCATTTTATCTTCAGCATTCTCCTCCAAGTCCACATTTCAAAGCTTTCCAAGTATTTGATGTCTTTTTTCCTTAGCGTCCATGTTTCTGCCCCATACAATGCCATACTCCATACGCAGCATTTTATGAACTTCATGCGCATATCTTACCTTATATTTCCCGTAATTAGGTGTTTCTTTCTTCTGAAAGCCACTTTTGCTTTTCATATTCTAGTCCTGATCTCATCCATACATTTTGCATCTCTTGTTATGATGCTTCCAAGGTATTTATAGCCTGAAACTTGTTCTAAAGGCTTTTCTCCAAAAACTTATGTTCAGATTTTCTTCTTTGCCTGATTTTCGAATGACCATGGATTTTTCTGTATTTATTTCCATATCCTATTTTCTACCTGTTATTACTAGTCTATTTATCATTTTCTTGAGTTCTTCTTTCTTTCTTGCTAGAAGTACTTGATGATCCACATATTTTACTTTTCTTATAGTATAACTTTATATAATATTATTTTGTAAAACCATTATATAATCTTATTTAAAATTCTTTTGCTTTGGCCAATAGCCCAATCTTAATTATTAAATATAAAAGTATTAAATAAAACCAAAAAATAATTGTCGGTAATAATTTTAATTCAGTTATATAATAAAAAACAGTCAAAATAATACTATGCAATTATACATCTTTAGCAAAAAATATGTGTAAATCTCAAAAACTTGTTCTGAAGTATGACAAAACCTTCCAAAAGTGCAGCTATATTGATTTTTTTGTTATTTGCAGTCGCATCTGAAACTGAATTTCTTACAGAAATTTTAATAATAAATTGATCAAATTCATCACCGTTGGTGTTTGAATGTGATTCATTGTTTAGCGGAATGATTTCAGCCTCTTTACTAAAATTTCTATTTATATTCTTTAGAGTTGTCTGGATCTTTTTAAACTCTTCAGACAATGTGGCTTGGAATCGTGGATCAAGATAAATAGCGGATTATGTTGCTAACACCTTGCAGGCTTAACAGTTCACAAATTGATGGAATGAAATGATCCTTAGATCCTAAGCAGACAGGCATTAGCTGTAAAGTTGGGAATAATTTTGAAACGAGAAAAAATTCTGCTATGACAGGGAATTTAACCCGAGTCTTCCACTTGCAGGGTGGATATTCTACTACTGAACTACCATAGCAGATAATTTTTCCCGTTTCTGAATGTGGGTGTTTTTCTTAGTTTGGTCCGGGCTAGTCAACCTAGTATCAACCAACCCCAATGGTCATAGCAGAATTTTTTCTCGTTTCAAAATGATTCCAAAATTTACACGCCACCTACCGACCACTATTGTTAATAATTGACGCTTAGTTACGTCTTAGTAACGCTCCTTTTTATTTTCTTAATTGTTTGAGGTGTTGTGGTGGTGGCAGCTAAAAATATAAGATATCTCTTAAACAATACATTATATGGAAAAATGTATCAAACAAAGGTTGTAGAAAATAAAATTCCCTACAACATTTATTCCAGTATATTTTTACATTTATCAAATATTAAAGCAAATATTTCAAAATAACGGATATGACAAGAGTAAACACCCACTTCCGATTGACTGATTTTTACCGAAAACTAATCAGATCCTTTTACTTTTATAAAAATGTTAAATATAAAATTCTGCATTGATCTGTTTAATAGTTTTTGAGTTAGAGCGCCCACAAAAATCTATCACATACAGAGACTGACAGACAGACACACAGACATCATCGCGAAACTAGTCAGAACGTGTTCAGGGAACCTTAAAACATGTATTTCCATTGAAATCTCGAGTTAGATTTTTTCATGAAAACAATACCTTCTCTATACTTCGTATATGGAGAAAGTAAAAACTAACTTTAAAAATCAGGACATTTGCCATGAATTTTGGATTTTTTTCAAGACCCTCTCGAATAGGTTAAAATTCAGGACATGTCCTGATTTTTTAGGACATGTGGCAACCCTAAACAGCTGGAAATTAAAAAAATGAATATTTTGTACAAATTAATATGGTATGCCATTAATCAGGTCAACGAGAAATTTTATATTTAACATTTTTATAAAAGTAAGAAGAACTCTTTAGTTTTTGGTCGGTCCAACGGAAGTGGGTATTTACTCTTATCACATCCGTTATTTTGATATGTTTGCTTTAATATTTGAAATATGTAAAAATGTACTGCAATAAATGTTTTAGAAAATTTAATTTTCCACAACCTTTGTTTGAAACATTTTCCTATGTAATGTATTGTTTAAGAAATATCTTATATTTTAGCTGCTACCATCACGCCACCTACCGACGGCTATTATTAACAATTGACGCTTAGTTACGTCTTAGTAACGCTGCTATTTCTTTTCTTAATTGTTGGAGCTTTGTGGCTATATCCAAAATCAGTAGGCTATGGTTTGAATTTGTTTCTGTTCTTTGTAAAGTAAAATTTTCTCGCAGTTTCTTAAAATATTTATTATTATGTAACCTATTTGGAATTTTTAGAAATATTACAGATATGGAGATTTTTTAAATTAATAAATGGGTTCAAATTGATTGCTGAAAATGGTGTTTGCCCAATATTTTCAAAACCAACTTATTAATCTGATGATTAATGATAGATATGAAGACTATCGTAAGAAATAAAACTGTTGCAAATGCACTTAACAAAAGCAACTGTTATTTGAAAAGTTGTTAATTTTAAACAAGAGATTGCTCATCTAACGCGTCACTGCGCTACACACTGCAATCTGAACGACCTTACAGAATTTCACTAGCTCTTAGTCTTCGGTGACGTTACACTGGATGCGCACTCATGCATGTGGTCAGTCAAGTACACGTAATACAAAAAGTACTAAATTTAGAGCGTATGCGAGTCTAAATCTAAGAGCAACACATCCGGTCGTCTCTATCTTCGATGTGCAAACATACGTATATCACGCTACAGTTATCTGTCGAGGAATATTGGTTCTAGTTTTGAGACGTGATTCTAAACAACATAGAGTCCATTACTTAATGTGTTGTAAACTGCAACACCGGAACCATTTACGGGAGAAAAATCGTATCTACTAATGCAAAGACGCAACTTAAAAATTCCTCTATCTCTTTGTATTAAACTACTAGATAAATATAGGTCGGAGATATTCGTAAATTAAATGAAGGATATTATTCGACAACTAACGTATATCGGACGGAGAGATAATGAGGACAAGATTAGCGAGAGAGGTATAAGGAGTCCTTTTTCCCTAGGACAATAGGTGACCACAATAGATAACAGTGAATAATAATTAGTTAGGAACTTGATGCGCGGCACCCCCTGCCATCCACCGTCAAGGTGACTTGCAGGGTAATATTTAGATGTATCTGCGCTAAATTTTCCTTTCGATAATTCGCTTTTGGGAGCCAACTACTTTACATAATGACTGCCACCCAAAAACCGGGACAACTGTGCGGGGCAGTGGTTCCCAACCTTTTTTGTATGCGCGGCACCCTTTCAAATATAAACAGAATTTAGAAGTAATGTTTTTATATTTTCACAAAGGAGTAGGTATTAAAACCTTTGGGTATATCCATTTGTTGGTATCACACCATTAACAATTTATAAGAGATCAAATTAATGACCTAGTTCCCTGTAAACACATCCAAATCGTACATTATTGCTAATTTTATCGCGGCATCCCTGAAAATCAGCTGCGGTATCCCAGTATACCGCGGCACCCAGCTTGTGAACAACTTCCTCATGGGAACGTCGCCTCCATCTGTCTGTCCGCGTGTTTAATTACCGAAACTACTGAGCGGATTTTAATTAAGTATTAATGATCCTTATTAAAATTTATCAACAAATAATGATTCCCAACTGCATTCATCAATTATTATAACTTCCAATTTATATAAGCAATTAATCCGGTAGAGGTGCGCTCAATTCTGAAGCACAAACTGTCGCGCGGGGTGACATTCATCCCATTTTAAATTACATTTTTCAATATAATTATTCATAACTTTTTTACTTTTTGTATTCTTATATTAGTAAGGAAAAAGTTTGGAAAATTCAAATTTATTTTAAACCCATATAATTTACTTGTTTGTTAAATATATCTTTATGGTTCAAAACTCCTGATTAGCTTACTTGCATACAAAAGAACTTGTATAATAATAACAATACTTGTGCATAATAATAATAATTAGACTTCGATAATAGTAATTATGATAACATAATTTTAACATAATATTATGAATAAGACAATAATAGTATTGGAGGAAAGCCTTTAGAACAAGTTTCAGACTATAAATACCTTGGAAGCATCATAACAAGAGATGCAAAATGTACGGATGAGATCAGGACTAGAATATGAAAAGCAAAAGCGGCTTTCAGAAGAAAGAAACACCTGATTACGGGGAATATAAGGGAAGATATCCGCAAGAAGTTCACCTATGTATGGAGTATAACTTTGTACGGGGCAGAAACATGGACGCTAAGGAAAAATGACATCAAATACTTTGAAGGCTTTGAAATGTGGACTTAGAGGAGAATGCTGAAGATAAAATGGACAGATAGGATGAAAAACGATAAAGTGCTACGAAGAGTAGGGGAGAAGCAAATGATTATACTGACTTAGAAAGAGGAAGGCAAACTGGGTTGGACATTACCTGAGGAGCGAGAGTATGATTAAAGACGTGTTAGAAGGAAAACTAAATGGAAAAAGGGAAAGAGGTAGGAAAAGGTTTCAGCTGATAGATGATTTGAAAGGGAAAGTGAGTTATCAAGATATGAAGAGGATGGCGGAAAATAGGAGTATATGGAGAACCAGGTTTAACCATGAATAATCACGGACCTGTCTACGGACACACTACCTATGATGATGATGATGAAGACAATAATAATAAGAATTATCTAAGTTCACTTCTCGTTGTGTTATTCGCTGTCAAGGCAATACTCACATACGTATATGTTTCATACACATCGGCCTCTCACATTTAGAGCAGGACGGAGTTGTCTTGATTTCTTGGGCATACGACACAGCATAATTTTGCAGGTCTAGATATACCGGGCTCTCCAGAAACATTTTCTTTTCTAGGCAGTACAAATATTTGACCCAATTCCCTTAGTTACTTTGGTAAGGTTATCTGTTGCAACCGAGAAATGACTGCTGGTTTTGCTAAGGCCTGCCCAAATTTTTTTATGAAACTTCTTCTTTAGAGCACTGTATTTGCGTTATTTTATAGAAATGTAACGTAACTACAGAGAGACAAGCAATATCAATAAGATGGAAAAAATCCGAAGAGGCCACCTATTACACTTCCTTGAAACACTGTGTTTTCCTATCACTTCGTCCACTTTGTCGACTCCGCCTTTTGAATTATTATGTGCTGTTATAATATTTTCGTCACCAGTTTCTCTATGAATGTTTGCACCGAAATGCATGGTAAATAACATTATAACTCTTTTGTTTTTTTCGGGACATAAGAAACAAGTGTCATATTTTCTTGGAAGCCAAAAAGACTGCTACAGATGTCTCTATTTTTTGTAGTCAGAAATTGCGGAGGTATCTCACGCTTATTAGCTCGTAGTGTACCAATTATTGTTTTTTTTCAGCAATCCCCTTGCTAATGGCATGCTGCAAAACCAATGGGGGACTGTCATATATCGGGAATTACCAAAAATTTTATGAAGTTGTATTATATGGCTACTGTTATAGGCAAATATAAAGTTTTTCGTTAAATTTTTAACAGATATTTATAAAAAAAAGCGATTTAAAACGGACGAGTTAAGGCCTAACCCGATCACATCCGATAGGTAGCCGAAGTTTGCCGAGTGTTTAGTGACGTCAGCGCATCCAACGAGCATTCTAGCCGTGCTAGAAGCCATTGTACCGATATAAAAGTAGTAGCTTAAAAGACATCTGTTGTTTTCCTCTATCCGCCGTCTTAGAATAAATATTGGTAGAACTACTGCACCTTCCCGCATTTATTTCGCTTTGTGTTTTGCAAAATGGCATCTGAAGGGTTTTTTTGTAATAGTAGGTACTATTATTTCGACTGAAACGCAGAAGATATGTAAAAGATAGATTGACGTCTCAAAACAGCTTTCCCCTATTAAATGAATAAAACAACTCTAGTTTTAACTAATATTATAAAATATTTATGTATGTATTGTTTCCCATGCTGCCCTAGTATCAGGTAAGTAACATATAGTTAGATGAGTATACAAAAGGTAATGGACGAGGCCGAGACTTCGTGGAATTCTACAATAAAATAACATGAACAATGAATGCTAGATAGTATTTTTTATTTATATTAAACTTTTGCTAATTTCCACAAAATATATTAAGAAAAACACGACCGGTTTCGATGAATAATCACCATCATCTGCCTTTGCAGAATCATCGGGTCAAATATTGACAAAGATACAAAATTAATGTGAATAAACTTAGTTTCCGTGAGTCTTGTATATAGAAATGTGGTGAAGTTTGTTGTTTTAAGTGTCTACCTGCCTTAGTTATTACCTATACTTGTGAAAAGAAGAACTGTAGAAGTGTTTGTAATAACTGCATGTCTCTTTTGTATATGTCGCGAATTTCATCGTTGCTTTTATGGTTTTTTTCTCCCTTTGAGGTCAATAGGGAAAGACTATGATAGTAATGCTGTTGGATTTGTTAAACTGTAGCGAGAAGGAAAAATATGTATTGTTAAAGGCAAGATTTGCCCTGAACAAAGAATAAGATAAAGAGGTTATGAAGTGAGTAGTTGTAGATGAAGAAGAAGTTTTAGTCACGTCTGTGGAGTGTCATGACTGCCGTTATTTATCAAAACATGGTCCTTCAAAATACCATGCTGTCGTGAATATTATGTGAACAAATTTATTAAAATATTTAAATTACAGAACTAACTTAATATGTAACATATGTATACGTATTTTCTTAAAAACTTGGTACTTAAATATATGCACTGCAACAGTAATTATTTGCTTAATAAACTCATAGCCCAACGATTTCCGTAAGTTTGATCTTATATATTTAGAATAGGTATATTACATTATGGAGGTTTTATTAAAATATATATGCTAATCTTTGAAACATAAAAATATAATTTACTCTTTCAACGTTTTCCAGAAATATATGCCTCATGACAATGTAATGCTGACATAAGTCATAAACTAAAATACGAAGCAATAAAATTACGTACATACATAGTACTTAGATTAAAATGATCTTCGCAGACAAATGCAGTTGTACGCTCCGATATATCAGACGCGTATCTCCTCATGGCTTTCAACTACAATATTCTCCGCTTCTTATTTCTTCCCAAGGAGCTCGGTAGCGTGAATATGGCTGCCATACGTCCTCATTTTCCCGGACATGTCCTCATTTATGGCGTTAGATGTACCGTCCGAGAGGAATTTCGAGAATGTCCGGAATTTGGTGCTCAAAAGTTCAAACTCTCCTGATCTTCAGTATTGGTTAAATTTTATGAAGTATGCCCCTATCAACGTTGCCAGTTCAGCAGATGGGCGTATTTTTCCTCAAGTATCCCTACTTCCGGTTGTGAATACATGTATCCCTCGGTTTACGGGTTCGGGGAATGCGTTTTCGCATATACGTGATTTTTTTACGACCATTTTTCGATACATGTATATGCGTCGCGTATTTGCATTTACGCGATTTTATTCTTACGGCCATTTATCAATATACAAGTCGCCTATTTGCATTTATTAGATTCGTTATGCGCACAGTATATACTCTTAATAGTTTTATTATTTATTAAATATTTCATGGATTCTTGCGCGTCTACTATTACCTTTATCGTCCCTTCATTGATACCATTCATTGCATCGTACGGCAGAGCAGGGTTCTCCGGGAGTTCCTACGGCAGTAGAATTTCTTTTCTTATTTCCCTCTTTGCGCAAATAACGCAGTTGAACCCACTTTTTTTGCGCAAAAATATTCATTGAGTTGGGTGAAGAGGATATATTTGTATAGGAAGCTCACTGGCCGAAGGAGCTTCGAGAAATATGTGATTTATGGCAGAAACCTAACGAAAAATAAATTAAGGAATTGTAAAAGAGGACGCTGTACAGGACGTTATATCACGTCAAAGACGCTTTGAGGGGTTAAAACTGTCATAAAATCAAATTTAAAGACGTTTATAACTGGAACACATCTGCTCAGGAACGAAAGCAACGCCTATTACATTATTTTAAGTGGTAAAAATATTCTCGATTTATGCGTTTTCCCTTTGCGCGACGATTTCCAGGGACGCAACTTTAACGTAGATAGGGGGATACCTGTAATTTACTTAGAACAAGAGGCTGTTTGGCCGTGCAAATATCGTTCTTCTTTAAAGAGTGTGAGTAGCAAATTATTTCGTCCATTTCCTGCAATTGTTGAAGCCTTCGTAATTGAAGTGGGTTGCTCTGCGCATATTTTGCAGAACTGTTTCCAACATGGAACAGATACACTGGATGTGGACATCGTGTCAATTGTTATAAAGATTTTGAACTGTTTTTCATTTTACACTGTATGTGTTGAAAGTATGAAACAATTTTGTGAAGATTCAAGTACATTTTCTTCGTGAACTTCTGATTAAATCAGATACTTGAATATCTTAGTAAAATTTTACATTAATTTTTCAAGATTAACAAAATCGGTTTTTTAACATCATTCTTGAAAAAATTCGAGTTAAAAAAATTTAAATTCCTTTATCAAATCATTATTATTTAAAAAGCTTTTATGAAAGTCTGAAATTACGGCAGTACAAATACGTTTGAAAATGTTTTCTCCGAAATTTTTAAGAATTTCAGAATTAAATTCTTTAATGCATATTTTTATATTTTTTATTTTGTTTCGAGTAATCTGCAAATTTTGTTGAACTTGAAGGCATGAAAAACTTTCAGAATCGTTTTCTAGTTCTTCATTTATAAATTCGACAAATTTGTCACTCACTATTTTTATTTCTGTAAATTTATTAATATCCTCTGATATTGTTTTCACAGTTTCATGAACCGTAGCAAAAGCGCTTGATAATACTATATTATTAGTTTGCAAATATTTCGAAAGACTTGTTGTAATTAAAAATAATTTTAAATATACATTTGCAGTTAATATGGTTTTGTACTTAAGATTGGATGCGGTGAAATGAGTTTGAGATGGAAATGTTGAATCTTCACTTATATCTTTTAAATTTTGCAAATTTGTATGAAAATTGATGATTGTGGATCATCGTAACTTACTCAAAGCGGGGAGGGGAAAGATGCTGACTTGCGGATAAATCCCAGGACTTGACTATAAGTACATAATAGGGGATGGAAGGATTGAGATAGTGAGAGGCAATGATAAAAGGAGTAAGAGACGTAAAAGATTTGGAAAGATTACTTCGAGGAAACTTAGTTAAAAACGTACAAAATCCGTTTTACCATGTTTCTAAACTCACGGAGAAAAAATAATTAAATTACGGTTTTTAACAGCCGATCGGCCCGACCCCACCGGAATATGTCCCGGTGTCTCGCCGGGCCAGTCCAACCCTGGATACATCTCATAAGAATTAATTCCTCATCTCAAGTTTCCATAACTTAATTCTTTGGGAAGGTTATTAAAAATTATAGTGCTGTGATTTGTCGAATAAGAATGTCGAAAACAGTAACTTTCAAAAGCTTTTCACAATGAGAACCAACAGATGAATGATAACGATCTTAGTTTTATTAGTGGCGCAATTCAAATTAAGCCCACATTTTTAAACAGTGTAATAGGTGTAATAGATGGCAATCTGCAATTGAGTTTTCGACAAGATTCCAATTTCACTTTATAAGATTAAAAAATACGCGGCCATAATTACTATCAAACCGTAAAATATAGGAGGGACTGATGTTAGTACATCTATCGGCTATTTTGTGGAACTACAGCTTCACTTTGCGTACGGCCTATCCAGCCTAATATCCAGACCTGTTAATTCTACGACCGTGGTAATTGTGGGGTGCCGGTGGTGTAGTGGTTAGGACGCTGGCTGCTACTCGCCCGATGCTTAAAAAGTCATCGGGTACGAATCCTGCGCGAGTAGGATTTTTCCAAGGTCGCCCGGCCCCCTGTTTGTGTGGCTTGAGGAGACCGCGCAAATTCAGCTGTTCCGTCCTTCGGAAGGGACGTTAAGCCGTTGGCCCCCCTGGTGTTCTTCGTAAGAGCAGGCAAATGCCGGCACCGGGTTTCCCTCCTCCCTCCCCGGTTATTCATTGCACTACCTCTGAGATACCCATTTGTGCTGTAAAAGAGGCGAATTGACTGGGCATACATACAAATACGACCGTGGTCCGAACTAACGTGGTTTATTTACCTTCATAAGATTAGAACATCGAAAAAAACTTTGGCTCAAGGGGAGGGAGGGTTTAACTCCCAAAACCCCTCCCTAGATACGCCACTGGCCGGCACATCGTCTTTTCGCATGAGTCCGTAGATTTCCATGAAACGGCCCTGTTGTTCAACGTTCTTAATGAAATTTTATTCATGTGCGAAAATTAAAATGGTCTTTTTCCCCGGAAAATGATTGAAAATCCGTATTCTCTTCTTGAGTCTTCTTCTGATTCCTTGCATCATTACTTCCGTTACTTAATTCGCCAGCCGTCTCACTCCATATTTCGTATTGCCTGTTCACTATTAGGCGAATCAATATAAGAAGGAGTAGATGAAGTTTAATCACTCCAATAACCAAAGCGAGCGATTATAACAGGTAGTGGTCGGGAAGAAATTTCTAGCCAAATGGGCGCATGACGTAAGCTAATGTGGGGTGGGGGAGGTGGACAGAAAAACGACCTTGGCCTAGAGTGGGGCTCAACAGCTGTGCCCTGGCAATAAGATTTTAAGTTTCCCTAGAAGAACTTGAAAATAGTCGTAGCATAAAATCGACCTTTGAAAGTATGTATGTATGTATGATCGCAAGTGCGACAGTTTTTACGCGTGGAAAATGAAAATTTTCATTAAATAATGGAAATTTCATAAAACTAACCAAGAGTAAAATTTTCCTTCATTAAATATTTATTTCATATAAATATCATGTAATATTTTAAAACCGGAAAAATGCGAAATTTACACGGTGGTTTTTGTGATTGCATGTAAATTAATGATTTACTCATTTACGCCATTTATTGGCTAGATTGATATTTTTCATCATCTTTTGGACTCCGCAGATGTTCTCCATTAGTCTTAACTTCTACTGCAAATTTTGGCTATCTGTAAATTAAGTTCCTCTGGAAACTGCATGGCGTGTTGTTTAATAGACCTCAGTCGAAGCATTTCTTTTGAGAAAAGAAGTCGAGAATTGTGGTTTGAGCAATAGCATCTGCAGCGATTTTCATCAAAATCACTACCGCGAATATAGCCTGCTGGCATTTAACCTCAACCGGATTGAAGGAACTCTTCTGGGAATTTAGAAAAAACCACGGTGCGAGTGTATGTGTAACTTTGGTGGGAATTATTTGAGTCAGAATAATTTATATAGTGAGATCTCAGTCTCTTGTTGAAATTCAAAGTATGCGCGTTGGTTTCTAAAGAACTCTCCTTACGTGGTGTGATCATCCAAATCTCGCCCAGTAACTCCTTCAAGTTTCCAATAGTAGAACAATCAACTGTTAAGTTTTAAAATACTTTAACATTAATGGGCGCGGCCGAGACTTGGTGGAATTCCATCATAAAGATATAATGTGACCTCCCTCCCCAAAAAAACCACACATCCACAAGGTCTGTTTAGTAGTATGTGCATCAAATTTTAAGTCTCTAAGTTTCTTAGTTTTCGAGAAATCCTGTAAGGTATGATTTGTGTGTATGAGTGGGTGAGAGTTGACATTTCCCATCGTTAAAAACATGAAAAATTCCCATTATTCTGATTAAAACCAATTTTACGTGTTATTTCGATACAGATTTGGATCCTTACGTAGAAAATGAACTTTAGACTATAGCAATATTACCGTTCAAGTCCCTAGCTCGTATCGTAGTTCTAACTAATTTAAATATGCAGCTTAATAAATCTCAACAATGATTTTCCTGCTTTTACCCAAGCCGGCAAATTCAACAATTAGTATACGGATTCCTTCGCCTCCACAACAATTCTCGCCCATAAGTCGTTGCCAAGCAACATAAATCTAATCTACAAACGCAGTTGTATTCAAGATGTGGGAAATGTGGGTATTGTGTTTCGTGCGCAGACTCTGGTATTATTTGGAGATGCTGCTTTTTATAATTTGGATTGCGACTATGTACATGGAGGGTACATCGGATTCCATTGAGAGGTAACGCAGGCTGATCTTTATCTATTATAAATAGCTGCTTCTTACATAGGATATAAGATATGGGAGGATATATAAGTTGTGGTACCTATATCTAGAAGGGCTAGTAACCTAAAATTTTGTAGGATGATAGTTCATTTCATTCAGCTAACGGAGATAATTGAAAACTCCACAGATTCTCATTTTTAGGGGATATTTTCGACCACAATTTTTCATTCTATTACCCCATAAGAAAAGCACGGTAATCTGAGGAGGACTTTATAAAATTGCATTTTTACATTCGTTAAAATCAAGATAGAAACTCGAAATTAAAAGGGTTCTATAGCTATAAGAATTAGCTTTATTATGCTTTAAGATTAAATTCAAATACGTGCCAAATTGGTATTTAAATGTATTTTTAATTGGAATAGAGTGACATTTTAAATAATCAAACACATCAATTACCATGGCAACGGGCACAATGCTTTTAAATGGGTGTTGGTAATCTGCATTATAATAGCATCTATTCAATTCTTTTTAATAGGGAATTTATATGCTACTTATAATCTGGTTGATTTCAACCAAAGACGTAATCATTTCAAAACACGAGATATCACATTAAAAAAACATTACTTCTTTCAGTTATGGAGATTGATTATCTATATACGTAATATATTAGCTTTGATGCAGTGCTTTTCACGAGAGTTCGTAGATTATACTATATTGCAATTTATTTAAAACTACGGCGCAAACTTATGACGACGTGATAATCTTATAAGACGAAATTTTAGCAAAATGTGGTAAAACATTTGTCGAGTTCTGTAAAGTTTTCTGAGAAAGTTTTAACTTTAATTATTGCACGAAATGATGGATAAAATTGAAATATGATCTGATGAAACTGCTGAAACAGTAATGCCGTACGTTTCTATTAATAAACGACGAAAAACCATAATGACTTTATATTTAATCGCGATTTTTTATCTGGATACGAAAAGATATCCAAATTTTGCCATAGATTTTAGTGTAATGCATGGGCTATTGTCTTGAAGATGGTTACATTTATTGCTAATACAGGAGGAGATGAATCACGAAACGTGAAATACGAAAACTTGGACGCGAGCCGATTGCCAGAGAATTTGGAAATTACGGATAGGTGCGTTAATTTCGAAGAAATTTGGAAATACGTATTCTGCGAGAACTCTTGCAATTTATTATTTTACTTATATGGGTTCCGCGTGGCTCAAATGCTGCTGCCTTGTTGATGGCGGTGGTTTATTTACAAGTTTAGCTCTTTTATTAGGAATTTAAAATCGATTTAGGAATGTGATTAGCCATGCACGTTTTATAATCAAGAATAATGGAATATGAGGACGCCATTATCCTCTATCAAATAGGCATTTAAAGAAAACTTATTCGGTTAATCTTTAACGTAAAAGATCCAGCGCCCCAATCTGCGCAAAAATATCTAATTTCTCCACTTTTCCTTCGTAATTATTCGGGGTCAGCTCGAATTACTTGGTGAATATCTCTCGATACTTGAAAGAAGATTGCGTTTTGGTCCAGCCCCATTTTTACTACCCACATTGGTTATAAGCATTTAATTCAGTTTTGTCGCGTGATTCGTGCTGCTAGCTAAATATGAAATACACCCCAAAGCATTGAGAATTAGATAGGATGAAAAATACGATTCCCACTGCTTCCGTGACTACACCATAAATTACCACACCAATCACACGAAACTCGACAAAAACGTGATTGACATATTTCGGGACAAAGAGAGAAGGCTCAATTATTAAGGTTCTAGTAAATAATTATATAGTCTGTGTGAGAAATCAAATGAGCAATTTTGTAAGATCTGGTCCTGGTGGTTCCATCGTCGTAATTTTCCCACAAGTTTAAACAAACGTTTAAGAAAAACTTGATGGAATTTTTATATTTTATCTTGCGAATATCATTTTAAACCCGTAATGAACGTCTAAATTAAAATTTGGCATACCTGTTAAATTTACATATGTTACGCAATATTTAGTAATATTTATTCTTCGACCATTTTTTTCGCAGAATAGAAAATGAGGAACTCGCAAGGACGCGGAGAAGAAGTGTTGCCCTGCACCGGTACTAAAAGTTCACTTCTTCATTATTAGCTGTACTTTTCCTGATTTAAGTTTTAATATCTATTATATTTAATAATTTCCAAGCCGTAGACATTATATGAAGTCTCTTAATTCGATTGTTTGTTTGAATCTAGAAATAAACGCCCACAATCACACGCTTTCCATTTTTTAACCAATTACATGGTTTATAATAGTAAGAGTATAGTAACAGAAATCTCTTGCTTATCATAGGAGACCGCAAAGTGTCGTCATAATTTAAGTTAAAGTGGAACGCTTTATAAACAGAAAAATTCATCGTTGACACATTCATGAAGCTCTCTCATTTTAAAGAGTATAAATTAACTGTAAGAGACCAATCGTAACATAATTCTTTTTCAGGCCTTTAGTTTTCCACTATGCAAAATGCAAACTGTGAATAGTAATTGTTATGGAGGTGATTAAACCTTTCTTCTTACAAGGATTCTCACACCTTCCTGAAAAGATAAAAGCGGCACCCCGCACTAGATTTTGGGAATTTATTGTCGTATTATGACATTTTGTTTAGTTTCTGATTTTAATCGAAAATTTTCTTTCGTGTATCAAGTAGTATGGTCATTTTAGACATATTTAACATTTTTCCAAGTGAATTATTCTTTCCAATATTAAAGAAAAATTGATGCCTTAAAATAATTCCATTTTCCTTTACATTCCTTTGTTTGAAACATTACTGAGCAAAAATTTACCATATAAAGTGCTTCTCTTTCCGCTAACCTTGCACTTTATCGAAGCCATCAACTTATTCATTTAATATTCTTCCATATATTGTGACCTAAGGGTGCATGAAGTTAAAAATTAAAAATAATTTTTTAAATATATGTTTCACCGTAATAGAGATAAATTTCTTTGAATGCTAAAAAATTACTGTGGCAAATTAAGGTGATGAAAGTCGAAGTGTGATGCCCTTAAGTATCTGTTAGAAATTGATGGAATGATATGATCCGAAGATCCTATGCAGACAGGCATAAGCTGTGAAAGATGGAACAATTTTTGAAACGAGAAAAAAGTCTGCTATGACCGGGAATTGAACCCGGGTCTTCCACTTGCCGGGCGGATATTCTACCTCTGAACTATCGCAGCAGAACATTTTCTCTCGTTTCTGAACACGGATGTTTCCCTTGGTGGGACGGGAACTAACCAAGTTAGTATCAAACTGCCCCAACAGATGTCCTCGAAGAGAATATCGAAAGAAACTCCTACCTCTCAAATGGTGAGATTGCCAAACATGAAATTGATGGAATGATATGATCCGAAGATCCTATGCAGACAGGCATAAGCTGTGAAAGATGGAACAATTTTTGAAACGTTAGTTCCCGTCCCACCAAGGGAAACATCCGTGTTCAGAAACGAGAGAAAATGTTCTGCTACGATAGTTCAGAGGTAGAATATCCGCCCGGCAAGTGGAAGACCCGGGTTCAATTCCCGGTCATAGCAGACTTTTTTCTCGTTTCAAAAATTGTTCCATCTGTTAGAAACCCAAAAGAATGTCTCATGAGGTTTGCTTTGAATAAAAATTGCATTAATAGCGATTGCTGTCTTAAACATACGAGAAACAATTCTCAAGAACATTATATTTTCCCTCGGTTGTTCCATAATAATTACAGAAGTTACAGTTTATGTGTAACATTTAACGGAACCAATCTCATTTTTTTTAAATCCCTCCTTAATTGTTTTATGATGAAACTATTATGTTTGATAGTTTATTTAGTTTCAATAAAGTGTTTATATATTTTTCTATCCTACGGTTTGCATGCCATTGAGATATTAGCATTGACTATTAATTAATGCTCATCAGTAAAAATTATCCTATGATCAAGTAATATGTTGCATTTATCGCACGGCCAATTTATATGATATTTCTGATGCGATTTTATTTTTTTACATAGACAAGACACCGAAGGAGCCGGGGTTGTAAGGACTACAAGAAGCGGAGCCGTTTACGGTTCATACCGGTAAAAAACATCATTTCTTTCGTTCCACTTTATCCACTTTGAATTAGAGTGGTACATTCCTCCCTTTTCCAAAGAATATCATGCATATACTATGTAATCACTTATTCCCTCCTTTTCTTTTTCAGGCTATGAGGAGCAGTGAACTAAAGAAATAATTATGAAATAATAATGTAAAATATTGGATTTTATAAAGAAATAAATGTTGAAGCAATGTTACTGCTTGTTTTTATTTTATTCCTATAACTTCACTGGAACTAACCACATCTTATTTACACCACATTAATAAACGCATACGGTTTATACGGTATACCGTTTATATTTTTCTTATGTACACAAAATAATTCTTATCTATTATATATAGACGCTTCTTACTTATGATATAATCAAGTTGGCAGGCTGCTAAAGGCGTCGAAGAGACACGTTCAACAAACGAACACAAAAAACAAAAAAACACGGAAGCTTAATATGTATTATTCTAACAAAATGTAAAATTTCAACTTGATTGTTTACTATGTTCTCCAGAAATATGTGATTTTGTATTTAGCGATTTTTTGAAAATAAATCGTAATTCAGTCACAGAAATCCAAGAAAAAAATCTGATGTGGCCACCATATGACTTTCTCTACATCTTTAATATTTCTAAAAATTCCAAAATAGATTACGTAATAACAAATATTTAAAGAAACCGAGAAAATTTTATATATTACAATGCACAGAAAAAAGAAAGTGCTTGCATTCTGCAAGCATATAATCTCACCTTGAAAAAACATTCATTTTTTAGACAGATACTTCATCATTCCAGATATTTTGTTAATTCTAAAGATTTCACCTCCGCAGCGATTTTAGTTTTTCTCTTATGTAAAAATAATTGATTAATACAATCCCAAACTTTGCAATTTTATCAGTTTTCTACTTTCTCCATTATGGGGTACTAATGCTACACATTTCTGCAAAATTTTATAGTTGTAGCACTTCTAGAAGTGAAATAATATTTTTCATAATTGTTAAAATTTGAAACATTCTTAACGGCCGCCGCAATATATTTTGAAGAGATTCAAATGTTTATTTGTGCAAATGCACCACTCTGTAAATAAATTGAAAAATTCAGCTTTTTAACTCACCCCGTAGTACCTAAACAGTTATCTATTTGTTTAAATTTAAGAATTTTTAAAGGCAAAAAAATTAAAATATCAAAATTTCGATAATCCATGCTTAGTTTTTTTTACAAATACATTCGTAAATACATAAACCTTGAAAATTTGTTTAAACAATTGCGAATTTTTAGCGGCAATATATTAATGGAGAGATTAAAATATTTATTTGTGCACATGCACTACTGTGTAAATAACTTGAAAATTTTAGCTTCCTAACTCATCCCGTAATACCAAACCGTTACATATTTGTTTAAGTTTTAGGAATTTTTAACATCGAAACAAATCAAAATTTCTATAATCTATATTTGTTTTTTTTTACAAATCCTACCTCTAAAAAAAATTTCAGCTCCGTTGCATATGTGGAAATACATGAACCTTGAAATTTTGTTTAAACAATTGCGAATTTTTAGTTTTCCCCAAAGTACCTGAACATTTAAATATTAGTTTAAATTTTAAGAATTTTTAACAGCCAAAGAAATTAAAATGTCAATACTTTTATAATTTTTTAATTAGATTTTTCACAAAATCTACCGGTAAAAAAATTTCAGCTTCGTAGCACATTCGATAATACACAAACCTCAAAAATATGTTTAAACAATTGCGAATTTTTAGCGGTCGAATTTTTTAACTTTTTCAAAAGTTCCTTTTTTTCTATGTATAATTTCTACAAAACATTCATTTTTTTATATTTGATCATTACAAATATTTGTTTAATTCTAAATGTTTCACCTCCGGAGCGATATTCGTTTTTCCCTTATGTAAAAGTAATAGATTAAAACAATCCCAAAACTTTACAATTTTAAGAATTTTATACTTTCTCCATTATGGGATACTAATACTACACATTTCTGTCAAATTTTAAAGTTGTAGTACTTCTAGAAGTGAAAGAATATTTTTCCATTTTTAAATTTTAAACATTTTTAACGGCCGCCGCAAAATGTTTATGGAGAGATTCAAATGTTTATTTGTGCAAATGTATTATTCTGTACATAACTTAAAAATTCGCAATTGTTTAAACAAATTTTCAACGTTTATGTAATTTCGAATGTGCTACGGAGCTGAAATTTTTTTAGAGGTAGAATTTGTAAAAAAACAAAATGCGGATTATACAAATTTTGATATTTTAATTTGTTTGGCAATTAAAAATTCCTAAACTTTAAACAAATAATAGATCCTTAGACACTACGCTGAGAGTTAGGGAGCTGAAATTAATAAATTATTTAGAGGTTAGTCTGTGTAAACGATTAAACATTTCAATTTATCCATATAATTGGTATTTTGACCGTTAAAAATTATTTGAATTGAAACAATTAGATACATGCTATTTCACTTCAAATTCTACTATAAATTTAAAATTTGGTCGAAATGTGTGGCATTATTAACTCAATGTGGGAAAAGTATAATATTTCGAAAATTGCAAAAATTAGTGATTGTTTACCTCCATTATTGTTCCATAATGATAAAACGAAAACCCGTCCAGAGGAGAAATCTTTTGAATTAAAGAAATATTTCCCATGATGAAATACCTCTCTGAAAACTTAATGTTTTCTGAAAGTGAGATGATATGCTTGCAGTATGCAAGCACCTTCTACTAGTATGTTATATCCTCTGTAAGGAACGTCTATATATAATGATATCCACAATGCACCAACAATTAAGAAAATAAAAAAGATCGTTACTAAGACGTAACTAAGCGTCAATTGTTAATAATAGCCGTCGGTAGGTTGCGAGGTGGTGGCAGCTAAGAATATAAGATATCTCTTAAACAATGCATTATATGGGAAAATATTTTTTACAAAGATTGTAGAAAAATAAATTTCCTACAACTTTTATTCCATTGCATTTTTATATTTATCAAATATTAAAGCAAATATTTCAAAATTACGAATAAGTGACAAGTGTAAACACCCACTTCCGGTTGACCGATTTTTACCAAACATGTCAAATATAAAATTTCGTGTTGATCTGATTAATAGTTTTTGAGTTAGAGCGCCCACGAATCCATCAACTGATATTAACTGGCATCCGAGTATTGAGTATCCGAGCATTGAGAAGTCTGCTATTTTGGATAATAGTTATATCCTCGCCCTTTAAACGGCATCTGTTAGTGGTGGGGTGAGGGTGACGGCTTGGCGGGGAGGTGAAATCCTACCATCACCTCCCACCCCTGTGTTGAGTCCTCTTCCCCGTGGCGTGAGAGCACATATGTTGTTTGTTGGCGCAGGTCTCCCCCTCCCTCTCTAGCCCTTGCAGGAAGATAAAGAGTGCGCTGTGGTGCGTGAAAGCTTGCGAAAACAAAGGCGAGTATTAAGGATTGACTGGTATCGAGTATGGAACGCAAACAGATATGGTCCAACGGTCTGTTTGAACCTATTATTTCTTAACTGATATTCCAATAACATATATTTAAAAATAGGTATCACTTATATCTGTTCCTGACCGGTATCTGTTACTAAATACCAGGTTTATATATATCGCTCACCCCTAGTGTTTACTTTTGTCACATCCGTTATTTTGAAATATTTGCTTTAATATTCGATGAATGTAAAAAAGTGTTGGAATAAATGTTGTTGGAAATTTAATTTTCTACAACATTTGTTCGAAACATTTTCCCACATAATGCATTGTTGAAGAGATATTTTAAAAACTAATTCTTTAGCTCACACCACCTACAGGTGACTATTGTATACACTTTACACTTAGTTACATCTTAGTTACGCTCCTTTTTATTTTCTTAATTGTTGAAGCTATATCCAATATCAGAAGGCTACAGTTTGAGTTTATTTCTGTTGTTTGTAGTCTAAATTTTTCTCGTAGTTCCTTAAAATATTTATTATCATGTAACCTATTTGGAATTTTTAGAAATAATACAGGTATGGAGAAAGTAATGTGGTGGCCACATTAGATTGAGGAGGTCCCCAAATGTGATTTGCTTTGGGGCCTCCAATTTGACATTCCTCCTCTGAATTCAATCTATGATATATGTTTTGTGGTTGCATAGTTGATTTAAAACAATGTATTTTGCTCACTCACACTGGGACATAAGTATTGATTAGCTACTTGATTTTATTTGCACAACAGAATGGCAACATATAAATTGCAATAAAACTTCTCCAAGAACACCATTAAAACAGAAAACCATGAATGCAGAAAAAAATTTCCACTGAACCAGTTCTTTGTATACTTTGTACTCATTAACAGAGAAACTTGTGAGATACATGTATACAATCATTTTATGAATAACTTAGATGTTTGGGTATATTTGAAATCTGTTATTATTTTCATATAAAAATTTGTTATTCAAGTCCCTGTTATAAATTTTTTTAATACTTATAAATTACAAGAGTAACGATATAAGTTGCCAATTATGATTAAATTTTGACAATTTAAATGTCCTCCCTCTTTGATAGCTGTTCTGTCTCTAATGAACAAATCAAGTTAACTTGGAGGAAAGAATAGTGGAGTTGGATACACCTGGCTTAAAAGCCTAAGAAAGAAACAGGGCTTTGATACAGTAAGAGGCTATGTATGATGTCCTTTTAACTGAAAATCTCTCTTCCTTTAACTTTCATTAATACAATAGATTAAATGACAGGTCTAACTTGGGGAGTGCAGTACATAGGGGCCCACAAATTTATTGACCAAGGCCTTGATGAGTAACTTCTCTTTCTATCAGAAATGTTTTGAAAGATGAGATTGAAAACTGTACATGTAGTCATCAAGGCTTTATTGGATTTAATAATGATCAAATACAGACATCAGTCTAAAGCAGTGTTTCTCGAACTTTTTTGGTCTGCGGGCCACTTTAATGAGTTAAAGACCCCTGCGGCCCACGTTTCTTATACTCTCCAGCTTGTTATATTGTACTCTCACAGACATTTTTATAGTAACTGTTGTTATATTTGAATGTATTTTTATTGAATAGCTTACAGGTTACAATATAACTTGGGAGAGGAAGTTTGGGTTCCAATTGATGCTTACTTCATTTCATTTAATGATGTACGAATGTAAGCTAACTAAAGTCTATAAACAATCAGAGGATCTAATTAACCCATGCTGCTAAAATTCACAATTAGGCGATACATTTTTGTGAGGATCACACACACTAAATCTACTTGAAATTGTTTGAGCAGTTCAACCAATGAAATTCGCAACATGAACAGACCGACAAACAAGGAAATTGTGTAAAAGGCATTCTTTATCGCATACCTGTAGTACGAGAACTCCTAAAAAACAGTATCTACTTTCCTGTTTCTACCAGCAAATTTTCAAGACCTCTTGCATGAAGAGAATATATTATAGTTTCTAAGAATTTCAGAAATCACACACGTGAATCCCATAGGAGAAAAATGAACTTCCAATGACTTCAATCAGCATCTCTAAGAAAATAACAAAAAAAATTAATTTAATAACAGTGGAAGAATAAAATGCTAGATATAAAAGGAAATAAATAAGAAGGGACACAATGCTTCAATACTACATCGGTGAGTCCAGGATAATCAGGACGTATGTAGAGCCAAAAGTTAGTTAAAGTTTTCTTTCCAAAAACTGTCAATTACTTTTTTCAACGTACAGGAGTAATTGGTGTAGCTACCCGAACAAATCAATTTCGAATAATGAAGTAAATTATATTACTTTTCTAATATGATTAATTATGTGAGTTGGTCAAGTAGTGTGACGGTACGCGTGATTAAGCTTCTGGTTAGCTCTCACGTATGGCTTTGGCTTTAGTGATTGGTATTTGTAAGTTTCATTTTTCAGCAGCCCGCAGACCACACTTTGAGAACCACTGACCTAAAGTAATGTATGTGCAACTTTGATACTACCAATAACCATGTCATTAAATTCAAGATCTTTTCTTGATTAAAGTTCATAAAAATTACCTACACACTTGTATAGATATAAGCAGATTCAAGTATTTATCACTTCTTTCAATAGAAAACTCTTGATGCAACTGATAAGTTGATGAGAATTGAAAAAAATCAGTTACAATTAAAATCATATAAAATTAAATTACCCTAAATTCCCAAGTATAACGCGCGCGTTATACAAGGTTTTTTTGTCAAATTTTCGGAATTATTTAGTGCGCGTTATACATAAGACGTACTAGTGCGCGTTATGCATAAGAAGTACAGCTTTATAAAATCAAATGCCTTAAAGCGTTCAAATTCTAACTTCGTGAAATCACTAAATGGCTGAAATCTTTCGAAACTTCTTTCTTTTTGTCCCGTTGATAAAAAAAATTTTCTGGCATAAATTACCATGCATTTCAATCATTACAGATACAAAATCGAATTTCAGTTACCTAATTATTATTCATCCTAAGACAAATTAAGGCAGATTCGAAGTTATTAGTTGAAAAAAATGTATGCAATGCCTTTTTAAATAAGATAATGAATTCCAAAACAAAACACATTCACATATAAAAATAAAAAAATCACAAATTCTTCATAAACTTTTATTCCCACTCGATTATTAATTAACATAACCATAAAAATCTTCTGATTCAGTCATAATTTATATCGTAATCATTCAAGTTCTTAACCAATGAGTCCGGAAAATTTTCAAGCGAAAAATTATCGCTTTCATCAGATGATGAATCACAATACCCTCCACCCCCCCATCAACATCAGGGGAATAAATTCCCGATACCCTGAAACCATTAATTATACATTCACGGGTTACATCGGCCCAACTTTTCACAATGCATTTGCAAATTTCAGCATAAGAAGCTCGCTCGCTGCATCCTTCCAGATTTTGTATAGGAGTGGAAACCATCTACCATGCATTTTTCCCAGTGCCTCCGTCTTTTCGATTTGAATGATCTATTTACGGAGATGTCCAGTGGTTGCAGCTTTTTTGTTAGACCTGCAGGAATAACTGCAATCTTGGAATATTTTTTCAATAATATTTTCGAATCATTTACCTAGCTGAATCCAATGCAAGCAGCGATTTTGGTTTAAAAAACGAGCCCTTCCTTTTTCCCCATACCTCAGTTAACCACATTCGCAACATATCGCAATTCATCCAGCCTTTTGGGTTTACGCACACAACAATACCTTTAGGAAATTCCTATTTAGGAATGGTTTTCCGCTTGAAAATTACCATTGGGGGAAGCTTTTCTCCATCAGTCGTCACTGTTAGCAGCATTTTTTTAGCTCCAGCAGTGCATATTTTTATGTCTTGGGTGCCTTTAACGTCAACTGCAAATTTCGATGGCATGACGAAACTCATAGGTACCTCATCCATGTTCCCTATCTGACTTGGTTCAACGCCCTTCTTTTCCTGCCCAACAAACAAATTAAACTCTTCCACTTTCACCTTCCAATCTTCTGGTAACTTTTGTCCGGTAGATGTAATTGCTCGTACTGTTAAACTATTTTGCTTCATAAAATGATAACACCAGCAATTACTGCCTTTAAAATTATCAATATTTTTCTCGCGAGCTATTTGTATTGCTTTGCATTTAAGTGACACAGTTGAAACTCCTCTTCCTTCACTCCTTTGCGCACAAACCCAGTCCTTCAATTCTTGCTCCAGATCTGGCCAAAACACCTTTCGTTTCCTTCGTGCCCTTTTTGCCACAGGTAGAACACTCAACAAATTCTTTTGGGACCGCCACTCGCGAATGCTGGATTCGCCCACTTCGAAGAAACGGGCCACTGACCGATTACCGTGAATCTCGGCATAATTCACATTTCTAACTTTTTCTGCGCCATGTAAGATTTTCTTCTTTTTGGCATTTTTAAATAGGGTTATGGTCCAATGGTGGGTCTACAATTTAAAAAATAAAAAAAATATTAATATTTTTTCATTAGGTTCAATAACTGTGCATTACCAAATCAAGAAATACCGTACAGAAACCGTACCGTTTCTTAGTCAGATAAAGAAAAATTAAATAGGTAACACTCCATAAATGACAAAGTCAACAAGTTTCAGTAAAAATAATGTCAATGTTTTTAAGGAAAACAAAATATCCTTGAAAATACCTCACCTGGTTTCTGTCAAAGAGGAACGAAACTCCGTACTTTCAGTACCCTACCTCGTTGATCAAAACGTTACTGCCAGACTGCAAACCACAAATGAATGGGCGATGCAGATTACAGGTCGTCTCTCTGTCTGTGAGTCAACAATGTGTGCCCTCCACATTCGTTCCCACACTCAGATTCTCTGGCTGTTTATGCTAGCTTTCTCTTGCCCCCTGTCGTACCACCCTTGAGGTCTGGTCCTTCTTTTGTTTTGTGCACCTCTATCCACCCCCACCATTCCAACACATCTCATGACACCCTCACCACTTCCTTACACCTCACTCCCCAACCAGTTTTCTTTGACCCTCGAGTGGTCATTGTATCGGAAATAAGAATGGGAAAAATCGGTATCCAGGGGTTTTCCCCAAATGTTCTCCTTCGCACAGGAGAGTTGGGGAAGGGCGCTAAAAGTGTAGCATTCTTTAAAAAAACGCTAAGCTCAACGATCCCATGTTCTGCGGGTGTCCTGCGCGTAATACACCAGTGCGAGTTATATTAGAAATTTTGGAGATATGTGGAAAACAATCGAAGGTTGGCCTGCGCGTTATGCATGAGTGCGTGTTATACTTGGGAATTTAGGGTATTTTATGATTTATTTTCAGAATTGAAGTAAATAATTACAATCTTATAAAAATATTTTTTAATGATTTTTTTTAGATAACTGGGAGCCCCAAAATCATGGTTTAGCCTCTGTTATATCGCATCATTAGGCTGGTTTCCAAAGTAAATATAGCCTTATGTGTAGGGTTACCAGACGTCCGGCAAAAGGAGGACATGTCCTCCTTTTTTACTTTCTGTCCTCTGTCGTCCCGGCATTTCAAATTTTAGGATTTTGTCCGGCTTTTTCTAGAAAGTGAGACTGTGTCTTCCTTGCCACACATATGACAATTCTGCGCATGTATCGAGTGTTATCCTTTTCTTTTGCTTCTTCATTTGGAACTCTTGATTAGGTAAATCAGCTGTAGGACTTGTATGGGCTGCCATGATAAAAACATATATAAACTGTAAAAGGCGAACAGCTGTGTGAGTAAGCATATTGCGGCCTACTCTACAGGAGCACTTCTTGTATTCATATGTAGATATAAAGTTCATTTGTAACAAAAGTGTGTGTGTGCAATGTTGATTTTGAAATGAAACACTCCCTTTGTTCTTGCCGTATCGTTTAACTCCACACTTCTTTTTTTAAGTAGCGATGAAACGTTACTTTGTAAATTATATTTATGCTCCCAGTGTTAATTTTCAAATGAGGCACTTGATTTGTCTTTGAAAAATCGTTCAACTCTGAAGTGTACCATTTATATTGATTTTTTGGTTTTAATAAGTGATCGATTCATTTAACTTCTAAATCGTTTAAAGCGAACTCTTTTAAAGCGAGGGAGACTTGTAACAGTAACTTTTTGATGCTTCTCAGTTCTCAGTTAGCTTGTGCATTGAGGAGTCCAATCCTTTCTTGTTCCCTTTTTAGTTGGAAAAAGATCCTCAAACTTAATTACTGTGGCACGTATGTTATTGCTATGTAGATAACCGAAAATTACATTATTTATATATCTAATATGGGGCCATCCTTAAATGATGTCACACTTAAGGGGGAGATTGGGGGTCTGGGAATATGCCACATTTTGTGACAAGGGGGGAGGAGTATATGTAAAACAATGTGATGTCACAAATAAGTAAAACTTTTTGCCAAGATCTTGTGCTTTTTTTCCCTTAATTTTCCTGAACCGACAAATTCACTAATTTTTATTTTTTCTCTGTTTTACTCATTTTTCCTGCAACTGGCCCTCTGGTAGGAAATTGTAAATAACAGTTGAAAAACATAATGCAAAGCTAAACCTCACAAAAACTACTCTGTGGTTACTATATTTAATTGCCTACCATAAAAAGTCTTGGTAAGTTTTAGTCATGAAATGAAGTCATTCTTAACTATAGAAATAAAATAATAATCAATTGTTAATTTTTCAAAGAATGTTTTATGTACATTATTTGTACAATAACAATTTTTCTAAAATAATGCTTTTAGTCATTTTTCGTTTTTGCACAAGAAAAATTTTTTTAGAGAGGCTATTAAAATATTGGCAAGTCACTATATGCATATTAGTTTATAATTTAAAATTAAATGTTTATTTTTGTATTTAAGAATGTAATTAAAATACTGCTGTTTTATTCTAATACTAGAATATTTTTAACAAGAAAATCAGGTATATATACTTGCACGTACTAAATTATAACTGCATTATGTTTTTTTTTTAAAGTTAAATATTTAATAAAATATGTGAATGGATCTAGTATTTAAATCTTACTTTTCATTAGAAATTAAATAAGGAAAATAAAATGAGCTTCTTTTCTAAGTCTTTTAAGTATTATGGACTTAGTTTGTAAAATATCTGTATTTGTGTAAATATAAAATAATGACCATCTTATTTCACAGAATGGATAAAGGTGAACAATTTCAGTTATTATTTAAGTCGTATGTAAAGGCAAATCCATCAAAGAAACCAAAGGATGTGCAGCAAGAAACTGTAAAACTTTGGAATCATATTTAAAAAATGCAGCATTTACCATCAATAGTGACCTCCATCATTAAAGAAAATGAAGATTTAGCAGTGAAAAAGAAAGGAACTTTATTATGCTTTTGGGAAAAAACAATCAAGAGTATCAAATATCGCAACTTTGGAGAATACAGTTCAAAGTGTAGTTCCTGAGAAATCAACTAGTAATCCTAAAGAACAACCTTCTACATATTGCATTGTAGATATTGTAAATAAATCAAAAACAAAAGTACAAGATGAACTAAGAAAAAAATTAGACATAATAAACAGTGATTTAGGAGGACTTTATAAAAGGAAGAGTTGTGGACAACTTACTAATGAACAATTCAAAAAACTCAAAGAAATTGAGAAAAAGAAAAGAGAACTTAAAAGAGAGCTTAAAATAAAACCAACCAACCAACAGCAATAGAAAAAATCAAAAGATAAAAGAAACTGAAAGAAATTTATGAAAAAAATCCAGAAATTAAGGAAGTTTTAAAGAAGAGAGATACAGTAGGTAGACCAAGAGTTGAACTGGATCAGCCAGAGTTGTTAAAAGCTATTATTAATATAGCTATTCATGGTTCTGCATCACATGAACAACGAAATGAAGATAGTTTGAGAGGTATCAAAACTTTGGATGAGCTTACTGAAGAATTAAATAAGATCGGCTTTAATATAAGTCAAAATGGTGTTTATGTTTGCTTACTTCCCAGTCCCAGTCAAGCTCATGAAAGCTCAAAATGATGCACACTTCCAACATGTCAATGGGCAATTTTTCAGAGCAACTATTAATCATTTGGAAGAAATTGCTTCAATTCTTGGGCCAAATGAAGTATGCTTCTTGAGCCAATATGATAAGTCTAGAGTGCCACTTGGCTTAACAGCAGCAAAGGAGCAATCCCTATAGGTCATGCATGTTGAGTATCGAGTGAGTTTACCAGATCATGATTGGGTTGCAGCTGCCAGACATAAGTTGATACCTTCAGTTTATGCTGGAATTGAAATAGAGAAAAATGGAAATACCAATCCAACTGCGGTAGGATACTCAGGCCCAACCTTTATAGCTATCAGATCTGGTAAGCACTCTTCTTCAACAGCATTTTCACGTGCATTTGACTTGGAAATACTTTTGAAGCCACCAGAATTTGAAAGTATCACAAGGTTTCAGAACAAAGTAAAACCTGTGGTAATTTTTACTGTGGATGGTGGCCCTGATGTGAATCCCCGATACCAGAAGGTAACTGATGTTGGAATCAATCACTTTTTGCAATATAATTTGGATGCCCTTTTTATTGCAACCAATGTACCTGGCAGGAGTTCTCTCAATCGTGTTGAGAGAAGGATGTCATCTTTAAGTAAGGAACTGTCTGGAGTTATTCTTCCTCATGAGCGTTATGGTAGCCATCTTAATTCACAAGGTAAAACAATTGGTGATGACCTTGAAAAAGAAAACTTTGAATATTGCTGCAATACATTGGCAGAAATATGGGGGCAGATGGTAATTGATGGATTTCCAACTGTAACCAAATATATAAATCCAGAAAATTCCGAGATTAATCCTGAATATTTTTTGACAAAAGATGCTATTTGGTCATCAAAACATTTGAGAACTAGCCAATATTTTACACAGATTGTAAAGTGCAAAGACAAACTGTTGTTTGGCACCTCAAAGCTCAATTTTTAGAATTTTAAGGGAACGATTCCTACCTCCACCAATTCCAATCAAACCTCCATTATCAACAGGTGATCATGGTCTTAATTTGAAGTATCCATCTGTTTTCATTGCAAGTAGTATTGATTTGGAAGAAATATTACCAAGATCAGCCAAAAGTTTCAAAATTTTGCCATATGATCTCCACTGTCCATCTATTCAAAAGGAATTAATAAATCAAATATGCAATACCTGCAATCTGTATTTTGCTTCAAATGTCATGTTGTAGAAACACTATAAGACATATAAGCAGACAGAGACCATGTCACAAATTCAGGAAAGAGTTAGGCCAATTCGTATTGCTGCTAGACGACAGTGTGAAATGATGGCTATTCTAACAAACCAGGACAATGTTCAATATGCAGAATGGATTAATGAAGAAAATTTGGATTTGAATGGGATAAAATATGATACAGATGATGGACAATCAAATAATATGCATATTTATACGCATCGCAGAACTTGGTGGCACTTGTGCAGAAGACACTGTCTAAAAACTTCCTCGATGCGGGGGAGAAAGGCAGTCTCCAGGTGTGTCCACCAGGGTACCTGCGGTTGCATTCCTTCGTTGCCAACTTTAAAATGCTTTCTCTCACTCACTCCACTCGAAAAGACCGCGCGCTCTCTCCAGGGTTAATGCGAGTATTTTGGCAGCTCTGCCTGCCATGTTCTCTCCTCTCCCCTCCGCTCCGGGTTAAATGTAAGAATGGACCTTATGGTCTAAATTTCGCCCGAATAAAGACGATTATCTATCTATCTCCCACTGCATACCCCTTCCACGCACGCTTTCCCCTCCCTGACGTCACGCTTCGCGCAGGCGAGTGCCACCAAGTTCTGCGATGCCTATACAGTATGGATGAGATTTTCCAAACACCATGGAAAGAATTATAATTTCTAAGTTGTTCAAATTTTTCATTTCCTTTGTCCATTTTTACTTTCTCCATATACCTAGTATAGAGAAAGTATTGTTTTCATGAAAAAATTTAATTCGAGATTTCAACGGAATTACACGTTTGAGGTCCCCTGAACACGTTTTGACTTTCTCGATGATGTCTGTGTGTCTGTCTGTCAGTATGTCTATATGTGATAGATTTTTGTGGGCGCTCTAACTCAAAAACTATTAATCAGGTCAATACAAAATTTTATATTTAACATTTTTATAAAAGTTAGAAGATCTGATTAGTTTTTGGTAAAAATCAGTCGACTGGAAGTAGGTGTTTACTCTTGTCACTTATCTGTTATTTTGAAATATTTGCTTTAATATTAGATAAATGTATCGGAATAAAAGTTTTAGGAAATTTCATTTTCTACAACCTTTGTTTGATACATTTTTCCATATAATGCATTGTTTAAGAGATATCTTATATTTTTACCTGGCACCACCACGCCACCTACCGAAGACTTTTGTTAACAATTGACGCTTAGTTACTCCTTTTTCTTTTCTTAATTGTCAACCGGAAGTAAATATTGACAGCGATCCCAGATCTTGTCTTTCATTTTTAGCAATTGAAGTCTGTTAACTCGAGTTATATACAAAAAATCTTCCTTTCTTAAGGAACTGTGTGACAACTTTGTGACACAGGGGTGGGGAGGGAAGGGTGAAGCTCTATGTGAGACTTTGTGACAGAGGGGGGAGGGTCAAAAATCCCAAAAATGCTGACATCATTTAAGGTTGGCCCCTATGATTACTAACGAGTAAAATAATTTCTTATATTTTTGAATAGTGGCAAATCTTAAACCTTCCAGAAACTCACCCCTCATTAAGAATGGCATAACTTAAAAGGGAGTTTAAATTCTCCAGTAACCTAAAATCAAAGTTTCCTTGTTCCGATGTCTGGCATAAGGAAAATGAAGCGAAGTGTTCTGTTTGTGACTTACGTTTCTGTTGCAAATAAGGGATCCTTTGATTTGGAGCGTCACATTCAAAGTGAAAAACATAGAAAAATTGTACGAATTTCGTCTTCGTGTGAAAAAGTGACATTCTTCTGTATCCAAAAATATTAGTTCAATAAAAAAGCATTCGCTGGAACCATAGCTTTCCATAGGGTGAAACATCATTAGTCTTTCAAATCTATGGACTGCACTGTGTCTGTCAAGAGAATTATTTAAAGACTCGGAAACTGCTCTCAACACAACATGTGCAAGAACGAAAACTGAAGTAATAGTGAATAAAGTGATCATTCCGCATACTAACGATTTGATTTTGAAGACAATGAGTAAAATATCTTGTTTCGGAGTTGCAATGGATGCCTGCAATCAAGATCCACTTAAGATCTTTCCAATCCTAGTGCTGTATTTTGATTTGAAAGAGGGTAGAATACAAACAAAAGTGCTTGAATTAACTGCTACTCTTGATGAAACCTCGAAAACCATATCAGAGTATATATTGACGACTCTGGAGAGATTTGGTTTATCTTTGAAGTGTTTCCTTTACAGTAAATGTAAAACATAAATTTTAGAGGGTGAATAAAAGGAAGGGAAATAATGCTTTCTCATGCCTTAGGGAGATGCTGAATAGGAAAATTGTAGGTATTAGTTGTCCTGATCATATTCTTTGTAACTGGATTCAACATGGTGCAGATGTGTTAAAAATTGATGTGGAATCTTTCGTTTTCAAGATATTTAATTATTTTTCTGTATATACTGTTTGAACTGCGGCAATGAAAGAAATTTGTGAATTCATAAAAATTAACTATCAACCACTGGTATCTTCAACTAAGACCAGATGGCTTAGTTTAGCATCAGCTTTAGAAAGATTATTGAAATAGTTTCCTGCTCTAAAACAGTATTTCCTGTCCATTACTCGACTGCCAATACTGATAAAAACCTTTTTTGAAAGGGAAATTTCTGAACTGTATCTTCGTTTCTTGGTCTCGCTTACGTCTGTTTTCCAAAACAAAATTGAGGCTGTAGAAAGCGAAAATAACTTTTAGAAATTGTCGCTTTGCTTAAACAGCATTAGTTTCTTAAAAAATAAGGATTCGGGAAATTTTTTTGCTATTATCAGTCAGGAAAATTATTGAAACATTACAGGCAAAGGGTATGGGTGAAGAATGTTGGAGTTTTGTTGAAGAAACGCAGCTTGTTTATCAAGAATGCATTCTTTATTTTAAAAAGTGGATAAATCAATTTGAGGAATTCCATTGTTTTGAGTGGATGGAATTAAAAATTTCATATATGAAGATATGATACCGTGTATGAGTTATCTCAAGGAAAAGGAAATTATTATTGATGACATGAAGTTACTTGATCAATATAACAATCTTAAGTTATTCATAAAAAATAAAGATGATCGTTTCTTTGCTGTCCCTTTTCATGGACAGTGGAGCTCATTTTTTAGAAGCTGCAATAATAAAGGCTGTTATTCTGAGTTTTAAAAATATGCGAATTTGTTTTTTGCATTCAAGGACATAATGCAAACATAGAAAGAGCCTTTTTTCTAATAAATGACCGGTGGATCCCAGAAAGAAATATACTGTCCGTGAAAACAATAAAGATTATGATCCAGTGTAACATGAAAAACTTTTCTTGTAAAGATTTCTTACCTACTTAAGAATGAAGATCTTCTTAAAAAGATAATTTCTTCTGAGAAGTATATTTGTGAATCAATTAATTCTTATTGCACTAAATAAGCATTTTGAATATTTTTGTTATTTCTATTGGTTCCTTGGTGAATTAATATGTTGCTCCTTCACCTTTCTTACTGCCCTTTTTCCTCGGAAGCGAATGTCCGGCTTTTTACTCCTTTATCCTCCATTTTTTCCGCGTATGTCCTCCATTCTACCTTTGGGCATCTGGTAACCCTACTTATGTGTGTTTGTGTCCCCTACTAACAACTTTTGTACCAATTGACAGATTTTCATAAAACTTGTGGGAGTAAACGGGTGGTACCCGAAAGTTCGAAAGAGGAGATTCAGGTCTCGTCGGACGCGGCTCCCACGACCAGAGATGACGTCCTCGCGGCCGGGGGGCGACTCTCGGCCCGGAGGTGCCACTCCGCGGGCGCCGCCGGTCCCGGCGTCGGAGTGACGCACTTCTCCCCGAGTAGGACGTCGCGAGCCGTCGGGCGCACAGTGGGGCAGGGAGCGCATCTGGGAGGGCAAAATTCGATTTTCCGAAAGTTATCTAAATCGCTTTTCGTACTGCACGTTGGTCATAGAAGACCATAGAGCACCAGAAAACACCACTAATAATTTCCCGGAAGCGGAAACAACGTCATCAGATGAAGCGGAAATCGCAGCATTTTCAAACTGCTGGTTTGGTCATTTTCAAGGGAGTCATATAATGAGTACCTGTTCGAAGTGGAGTCGTTCTACTCCACAGTTATCAACCTCACCTGATTTTCTGGTTCATATACTTCATGTTTCGGCGAGAAAACCTTCAACATGATCGACACGTCATGCGCAGACGCGCCACTTTGAGAAGCACTACATGTATAGGTCTTCTGAAGGAAAACGTCGAGCTACAAAATCCTCACCACTCCTCACCAGTCCGACACATACTTCTCCGAGTGCCCTGGGCCCTACTCTTCCCGTTTTTGAAAAGAACAGCTGCTTCTAGCTGCGCCTAAGGAATTGTTGCCCTAAAATGTGCGTAAAGACGCGACACGCAGCTCGTCGACCGGGGCGAGTAGGGCGCGCTCAGCGCACGTGCATCTACTTGCAGCTACTTATCAGTCGTCCATGCGCATCAATCATGAGGCGCCGTATTCTCTTCAATGTTCTCCGCGAATAGTTGTCTGCCTCTAGGACGGATAAGACTCATTACTTGTGGAATCATGTTGAAAGGTACAAATCTTGCCCCAGCACGACAGTATAGCTCGCGCGTTTTTGGTGGCAGTCGGCACGCGTGAGAGGGGAAGGGGTAGCTATAATGGGAAAGTCGACGTCATAGGAGATGCGCAGTATTGGTTCGGACGAATCCATCACCGGCAATGGGTCCTGGAGGGGAAGGGGTACGTATTCTTCCTGAGCGCTTCCCCTTTGCGTCTTTGTAAAGAGATTTGGCAGGAAAACATCGAATTTCCTGTGACGTTGCATTATTCCTGCCTTCTTCCCCTCCTGCGCGCATCGCCTAGGTGTTTAGGCGCGCCTGCCTGCCCCTAAACACGGCCTCCCCTACAGACGGCCCCGTTTCGAGGATGGACTCGTCTTCCCTGCGTAGGTACTACTGCGCACTGCCATCATAAAACGAACAAGCTATACATGTTGGCTTGTGAAAATTGTTTCAATGGGGGTAACAGAAAATTCATAGGTCGCCTTTGTGCATAGCATCCCCGTTCTCTTTTTCTTTATCCTCCGTGTGTGTGTGTGTGTTTGTTGTGTGTTATGGTAAGTGCGTGTGCAACTGTGTGCGCGCGCGTGAGATAGTGCCTGTGTGTGTATGACTGAGAGAGAGAGATTTAAACGGTGCATTCTCGTGCATTGGCTAAACAGGGATGCTCAGGAAAGGCATTCGCGGCCAGAATTTTGTTTAGTCCTGATGTCACGGCTCATATGTAGTTATCTGACTCTCTGTAGGACGTGCGATCTCTCGAAGTACAAGGATGACGATCTAAAGATGAGTAGGAGGCGCGTAAGTGCCTTCATTTAAAAGATTAACGACAGATGGCAGAAGAGTAATAGGAGGTTTGAAATATTTCTTTCAAGCAACAAGGAATGGCCACTATCCTCCTGTCCATTCCTGCTGAGGTCACAGAAGAAACTGCGTCGTTAGTAGCGCCAGGAGTCTCTGGTATACACGATACTTATTTTAATCCTGTTCTATCCGTCTTAATTAGTTGCGTAATAGTTTTTTGTCAGTTTATCAAGGGAAATCGCTTGAGAAACATTTGGTCACTTTCGGTGATATGACGATTCGTTTCAATTTTTAGGGCCAGTTCGACCTCGGGGCAACTTTGATGTAATTAGTGTGTCTGCTCAGACGTGTAATGTTATCAGAGCCAAGCCTTCAGATCTGACTGACCTTGATCGATCTCAGAGCAAACACGTGAACCTTGGTGCTCTTCAATATGGGATTTCACCTTTGTACTCGCTCATTCGAAGCTTTGAATGCCTACTTCACATTTCATACGGACTGCAAGTGAAGAAATGGAGAATATCTTCCAAAGGTGACAAGGAGCGTGTTGCCCAGCGGAAAAATGCATTCAGACCGATTTCAGAGAGAGGACAGGGTTGATTGTAGACCAGCCAAAACAAGGGAGTGGCTCATCAAAGGATGGGGACACAGCGCGGCGTTTTTTTTAAATCCACCACTCAGCTGAAATCACTGGTCTCTACTCTACTTTGATTGAGAAAATCTCAGTAATCTTGGAAGCTTTGGCAAGCGCGCTTGAAATCAATCTGCCAAAATTCAAGGAATATGCACTGAATGTGATTAAACTGTATTGCGATTTGTACGGATGGTACCCTATGCCACCGTCTTTGCATAAAGTTCTCATTCATGGGGCTGATCTAATCAGTGCGCCTCCACTCCCAATCGAACAATTTTCAGATGAGGCCCAGGAGACTCGAAACAAAGATGCGAGGAGGTTCAGAGAAAGCCACACCAGGAAATTTTCTAGGTTGGCATGTAATGAAGATTTACTGCATATGCTCCTAATTACGTCCGATCCACATATAACTGAATTGTGGAAGACCCGGGGCGCCGGCCTAAGGTCCCGGGTGGAGCCTGTGCAGCCTGCTTTCGCCGGCAAGGCACGACCCCGGGAATCCCGGCCGGGTGCACGAAGGTACGAAGCTTGTGCTGCCAGGGCCCACCTCGGCTATATTTTATTTCGCGAAGATAGAAGTCCCAGATTCGATTCCAGGAACTTTTTTCCATATTTGTTTTACATAGGAAATCAGAAATCCATCGTGCAGAGATGTTTTCTTTAATACATTAAAATATCTTAAAATTGTGATATCGGAGCGAGGTTTGTACTGTTCTAAGGGGAAAAGAACTTAGATTATAATTCTTATCACTGAATTTTATTTGATCGTGTGTTTTTGAGTTGCTACTAAAACAGCGTTTTTGAATTTTAAATTGCATTTTATCGGATTGTTGCCATGGAGGCAATTATTACCAAACTAGTCTTGAGCATAGATAAGTGAACAAACGGGTTATTTTCTTTTCCACTCGACTACAGTGGGCAGTTGATCCATACATATTAGTGTATATACAGTAA
The DNA here is from genome assembly GCA_028673005.1 of Tanypteryx hageni. Classification (NCBI taxonomy): domain Eukaryota; kingdom Metazoa; phylum Arthropoda; class Insecta; order Odonata; family Petaluridae; genus Tanypteryx; species Tanypteryx hageni. Next base: position 79,075,950 of record CM054115.1, on the reverse strand, counting down.
CATTTATTAAATTCGTTTATTTAAAAAATACATTGATTGATTGATATGAATGAATAACTCTTATGTGCACTATCGCGAGTGTTGCTATTTAGAATAGCGGCGTTTGAAAACTGATGATTCAACTTAAAATGCATGACAATCTGGTAAGAACAAAGGTTACAACAAATATTTTAGAATTGGAATTATCACGCGAAAAGATTTTAATGTGATCGGTAGCTCTTTACTGCATTTCAGTAACTTACAATTGCGTTTGGAATTCATTTTAAACAGAAGCAAATAAGGCAAACTTCACGTAATGATTTAAGAGTACTTTACCGGTGAAAAATCCGCATGCCGCATTTCTCCCCTTTTCGACAGGTTCTGTTGCTCAGCCACGCGAAACGAGAGAGAGATGAAGAGTATGATGAGGTAACTCGCCAAAATCTTCTGCATCTCCCTAGCGAATTATGACCGTTCGAATGACTTGTGTGTGAAAAGGTGTTCCGACTTCAGTCTATATATACGTGTTTGAATAAAATGTAATCGACTTCGAGATTTCAACGGAAATACACGTTTTGAAGGCCCCTGAACACGTTTTGACCATTTTCTCGATGATGTGTATGTGATAGCTTTTTTGTGGGTGCTCTAACTCAAAAACTATATGTCAATTTGATTTTTTGTTTAATTAACGTCTATTAAAAGTTCGTTTTGTGTATATCATTTCTTTTTTAAATTTGTGGAAAAATAGAACTCTGTTGGGTAACCGTATGAAAAGTAGATATTGACTAGGTAACCATAAGAAAAGTAGATCTTATACCCAAAAATAGTGTGTATCCCTGATCTATACATTGCTTGCAGGAGAATAGATATTGGATACCAATTTATATAGCGGGACAAGCTGGAATATTGCTGGCATCCCTTTTATTTTTTCAATCTCAGTAGTTTTTACATATCTATGAACAAATTAGCATGTAGTTTGAAAATATCTCAAGAAGCATTAATGGAGGGGGGCGCTGGAGTGCTATCTCGCCCGGGGAGCCAGCGTTTCTCGGGCTATCTCAACCTCAATGCATCGGCGCATTGAGAACTTTGAGACGACTGTGGACAGCTAATATATCGGCGCCTTGAGGGTGCAAGCGTTAAAACTCTTAAAACGCTTTCCGTGAGGTATATCGGTGATTGGATACTACGAATCGTCGAATCCGTTTTTCAATACAACTAGATTTTTTGGGAGGGAAGAAGCGTGCATGCGGTCTTTAATAAATACCCATAAAAACGTTAATTGGCGCAACATCAGGCGATCTATGAGGGGGGGGAGCAAAGTTTGGACCTTCACAGTAAATCCATCATCGTTCAAGTTGCATTTCATTAAAGAAATCGGCTACAGACGCGTACAGGTGTGATGGAGCACCATTTTGTCGGAAAAACGTCTGCTTCACCGAAATCTTCTTTAAGCTGAGCAATTAACCATGTTTCCATTATGCCAAGGTAAAGAATATAATTTTTATAATTATCTCGTAAAATAATAATAATGTGATAGGTATAAGAATTTTGCTAAGGGAAAATTGAACCTACGTCATTACATCGATGAAAAAGTTAAAAACTAATTTTCGAATAGAATTGAAATCCGATTAATTTACCTCTCAGCGGTCCGACTATACTCGAATGACTGTAACTTCTCTCGTGAAAGAAGGATGCCGGGTATCTGCACGCACAGAATTGCAGCGCGAAGCCTTTTAAAAGTGAGAGAAGTGCGTTTAAGTTTGGCAAGAAATTTACGACAAACTCCTGAGCAAAAGGAGCAGCAACACCCTGGATAATTAAGTCGCAAATGTGTACTCCGAAAACAAAGAGCGCGCCATAATTTCTAGCGGCACATGATCTCTTCTCCAACACAATTTTCCTCCCTCTTTCTCTCTCCCTCTCTTCATATTTACCCTCTCTCCCTCTATCTCTCTCTTCATCTTTACTTCCTCTCTCTCTATCTCCCTCTTCATCTCGCCCTCTTTCCATTCCGCCCTCATTCCTTTTCTTCTTCTCTCTCTCTCCCTCTACCTCTTCTCACTTTATCTCTATCGCTCCCTCTCTCTTTCTTTCTCTCTACTTCTATTTCAATTCCTCCTCTCTTTCTTCCTCCCTCTATGCAATACTGTTAACAGCCCACACCACTCGCTTAAGAGAATTAAAAGCATCACCCATTTTCTCTTCGCAAACAAATTATCACCGCTCTTGTCTTTCCACACTTCGATTACTGCGATACGGTCTATCAAGATATATCTAACGAGTTATCTTTAAAATTGCAGCGGGCACAAAATACCTGTGTTAGATTCATTTGTGATCTTCAAAAGAGTGACCACGTCACTCAATCTTTTCATAAGTTAGATTGGCTTCTCCTCGAAGCTCGTAGACGTCACCACCTCCTCACGTTATTTTATAAAATTAAAACTCTTCAAATTCCACAGTATTTGAAAGATAAATTTTCCCAAATGAACTCTGTACACAACGTCAACATTAAGGGCAATAATATTTTCTCTATTCCACACCACAGGACAGATATCCATAACAAATCCTTCCAGGTTACAGCTTGCAGACTATGGAACGCCCTACCTACAGACTTCCAAAATGAAACATCTCTTCACATCTTCAAACATAAATACTTTAATTTGCTGCTCACGGCCCAAAGCTCAGGTCAACTATAAATTATTTTTCTTATCTTTTATGAGATGGATGCCTTCACTCCTCCTAACATAATTAATGTTAATTAATTTCTTTACAGTATATTGAATTTCTCACAACATATACTACTATTGACTATGTTACCTTCTTATGATATATATATATATATATATATATATATATATATATATATATATATATATATTTCCCCTCTTCTTTTTTCTTTTTATTATATGAATTTTGTTATCCTCTGTACCTTTATAATATATATATACTAGTAGTTGGTGCTTGCATACTTTAAGCATTTCATCTCAACATAAAAAAACATTCATTATTCATCTTTCATCATTACACATATATTTTTAATTCTAAATATTTCACCTCCGAAGCGATTTTCGTTTTTCCCACGTAAAAATAATAGTTTAAACAATCCCCAAATGTTGCAATTTTAAAATTTTTACACATTCTTCATTATGGGGTACTGATGCTACACATTTTAGCCAAATTTTAAAGTTGTAGCACTCCTAGAAGTAAAATAATATTTTTGTAATTGTTTAAATTTAAATAATTTTTAACGGCCGCTGCATATCGTATGTGGTAAAATTGAAATGTTTATTTATGCAAATTTACTACTCTGTAAATAATTTGAAAATTTCAGCTTCCTAGCTCATACCGTAGTACCTACACAGTTATCTATTTGTTTAAACTTTAAGAATTTTTAACTGCCAAACAAATTAAAATATCAAAATTTGTATAATCCCTATTTCGTTTTTTAAGGAATTCTACTTATAAAAAAAATTTCAACTCCGTGGCACATTCGGAAATACATAAACCTTGAAAATTTGTTTAAACAATTGCGAATTTTTAGCGGCCGCATTGTTGCACTTTTTTAAGATTTTCGTTTTTTGTAGTCGGTTTTGCACAAAATCCTACCTAAGAAAAAAATTTCGAATCTCCAGCACATCTGGAAGTGCCTAAACATTAGTATCCTCCTGTTATATGTATGTTATATCCTCCTCCTCTGTAAGAGTCGTCGATATATAATGATATTTCATGTATATTGATCTATATTTCAAGTGTATATTACTTGAATGTCTTTATTTGTATATTTGTGACGGTATACAGCGATGCTGTATATACGATTTTTCCTACTGTATTTACTGTTCTCTATATTTTGTTGTAGTTTTCCATGTGTTTTTCATGTATATTTTATGTATAATGAAGGTATTTTTATCTATATTTAGGTTATTCATAAGTATAGGCAATCTGCACTAATAATCCCTAATCTTATGAAACCACAAGCGCAAAACTGTTCGCAGCACTCTCTTAGACCATGACACACGGACATAATATACTTATTATTAGAATATATTTTATAATATGCATTGCTATGTAACTTTCTAATTTTAGATCATGTAACTTCCTAATGTTTTGTATATATGGCAAATTTTCTTTATGCACTCTTTCTATGTAGGGCTTTTCGCAAGGCGATAATAGCCCAAGAGGCTGATTCGCCATTCAACACACACACACGCTTTTCGCAAGTTTTTTTTTCGTCCCCTTCTCTTCGTGAGTGTTTTTCTGCGTGGGTTTTTACTTGGTTGGCCTAGCCTGGCTTACCCTAGGCTTTCCCACAAATGTCATTTCTGTTTTAGTTCTCTGAACTACACATTGCATCGCAGAATTATCTAACTGTTGTATTATGTTTGACTGTGTATTGTGACGCCGGGTTGAGTGTATGAGGGAACTGGTGGTCTCAATTTCGACCGAATAAAGCCGTTTGTATGTGTCTCTGTCTCTCTTCCACGTTATTTCGAACATCTTTCGTCGCGTCTCCCTCTCTCTTTCTCCGATGCAAAAGCTCGCGTTACAAGCCCTCTTTCTCACGTAGTTGTGCCTTTTCTTCGAACTTTTGCCCTTTATTTTCCCCGTGCTTTATTTTTCCTTGTCACTAACAAGCGGTTCTCCTTCACTTTGCTGCGATGCTTGGGCTTGCTTGCGCGTGACTAAGCGCAACCGAAAAACACAGCCTTTACGGACTTCAGTGGAGAGACGTTAAAAGAGGGGCAATCCGCGCACGGCGAGTGCCCGTAATCATGGTGATGCTTTTATCGATCGCCACGATTTCTCGAAAGCATCACGAAGACTCGATTTAAGAACGTAACTGGAAACATTCGTTTCATCATAAGTTAAACCGTTATTTTGACGATTTAGTTCTCTTTATTTTAAAAAATCTTAATTAAAAAACGAAATATTTGGAAAAAGTGCCGAGATCGCGAAAATATTCGAATTGGAATTTGTGATTAATATGCACGTTTTATGTGCTCATCTGTCAGTCTTTGCTCTTAAAAATGAAAAAAAAAACAGGCAGGACACCAAGAAATAGAAGCACGTTTTCTTTAAAAAAAGTCATGGTTCGGATTAGCCTTCCCTTTAGGCATGGAGCAACCAGCACAGTTGTTACGTAGATCTTTACTGGACCTTTTCATCAGTGAAAGCGTCGGTAGTTTAGCTATAATACCATTTCAAAGTTTTGAATTTTTCGACTCGGAAACCACCTGGAGGAAAATCTATGAACTGCGTGGAAAATCCAACCGACGGAAAATTCACAGATATGTATATAAGAGCTATCCAATTAAAAAAAAAATTTCAAGTATCTCGTAAAACAAATAGTTGATTGTCCACGTACAGAACAGGCAGAGTGATCACATTGGTACGTTTATGCTTTTAAGAAAACGAGCTAAAAAGCGAAGCGAACTCGTTCCTCTCGGGATCGAAGATTGGTGAATTATCAGCGTCGTGTAATGCCTCGCACCTGCTTCATCCAAGCATTTATTTTTTATTGTTACGAGCGCTCATTCACAGGCACACATGCAAAAGGGATTGCGGGTTTGACAGGTACAGTGAGCGAGACACATCCGAACACGGCACTACACCACCCATCCCCTCTCTTCCTCTCCCTCCTCTTTCTGTCCATTACTCACTCAATTTTTCCTCCTTTTCTCTCTCTCTCTCTTCTCGTGTCCCTCTCTCCCTCCGTCCGAATTGTTCGCGTCAGTGGCATGAGAGGCAAAGTCGGTTGATGCTTTAAAAAGGTTCCATTTCGCGACGCCTCTTCGTAATGGCACCGACATAAAAAGGCTTTGTATGAAAATGGCGTCTCTCGAAACATTTTTTTTGGGACAATCCTTTCGTCTCGGATTATTTCTCTCTCTTTATTCTGTCTTACGAAAATTCCCTCCTGTGCGAACATTTAAAAAGGGCCGGAGGACCTTTTTGAAATGACACGAAAGTTGGTGTCTTAAATTTGGTTGCTATCATATTGACAAGTGACAGAGGGATGTTTGTATGAGTTTTTAAAAGCAAGGGAAGAATTGCAGAGAAAAGTACACAAGGCAATTGTTTTTTTTTTTCACAAAAACCTTCGTAAATAAATATTATTTTGCCCTGCCAAAAATCGATAAAAATTATATTACACTAAAGAATCACCCATAGATGCTTTCCTGCAAATACCATCTCTCTAGTTATAGCGTGAGTTATTCTCGAATAATTAGCAAAGTTCTGATGTACGAGACACCGATTACTCCCCAGCAAGTTATCTTAGATCCACCATGTCTAGTTCTCATGCAGATCAACCTATACTGAAAATTTCTTTTCGATTTTGTAGGATTTTAAATATATGCTCACACAAAAGGACAGACAAACCGAATATAAAAGCGCACGCAAGCGTACGTGAAGGCATGCACAAATTTTTTCCAAATATAGTAGCCACTTCCAAAATTCAGAATTCAGAAATTCAGAAATGCTGAATTTTTTACCCGTTTGTTGCAAGGCCCACGTTAGGATTGGCTTTCGGAATGTAATAACGAAAGCATAATTGGAGTATCCTCGTTTCAAACTTAGGAAGTATAAAGTCAGATTTTCGTTCAGTTAAAATTGCTGCGAGGAAAATTTTTAATCGGTGAATATAGAGTTTTTATCGCCAGCAATTAAAATAATCCGAATAAGTATATAACAAATGAAATAATAAATATATTAATCACCAAAATTATGAAAAAATATAAATATAATATAAGGATAATGTAACAAAAGTCTAGAACATCATAAAGCACCTATCCGGCAAGTGGAGAGACCCGAGTTCAATTCCCGGTCAAGTACAGAATTTTTCTCCTTCTAAAATGTCAAAATAATTTTCTAAAACTTTTACACCTAATGAAAATTTCACAACCGCCGGAGAGGATTTCGTAAGTAGTGCGGCGGGACAGTATTACGCTTGCAGAGAGTCACGAGCACGTTTCTCAGTCACGTTCGCTAATTTTTAGAAAAACCCCTTAATGAGCTGAAGCTACCACACAACTCCAGTATATACTTCTTTAATTGTTGAAGTAACTTGTCAAAGGGATCACGGAGGGTGAAGTTATTTAATATTTTGGAATAGTGCAATGCAATCTTGTTTAAATAGCTAAGGAGAGACTATTACGGAATGTGAGATGTTTTCCTATTCTCTCCACCTTCTAATTAGTACTTCCTGTATAATATGAGTATTTCCAGTATGGATTACTTCAGCTGTATAATAATACAAAATCTGATGAGCCCAGCGCATGACTTCCTCTAAATGGAATATGATTGCAATAGTACTAACAAGTTGCTCTCGACAACAACTTCCTAATAATAACCACCGGCAATCACACTCGTGCATGATTTTTAATCAGTGAATTACTTTTACAATGAAAATTACTTGGAATCACTTTTCACATTAAAATATAAACGGCGCGATATACATTGCGCAAACTTTCTCATATATGTATATACGTGTGGTCTACACTGCACTCTTTGCCCCGAAATTAACTCTGTGTGCTTGGCAATTCACTTCATGATAATAATTTTTTGATCAGGATTTGTCTTAAACACTCTTCTAGCAGTTGTCCCTATTGCCATAGTTTAGCGTGTATTTTAATGCCACTGGACGATATATAGTAATTTCTTTGGGACATATGAGAGTATTATTTTTGACATCAGGCTATACGATTGGATGGATTTTAGTCAAAATCCTTACAGCTATTTTTGAGTAAATCGAATTTTGTTTCAAAATATCCTAGAATAAAGTACCCTTAATTTTTGCGCGATATCGTTCATATCCACAGAGTGTCTAATATGAATGACGTTATCCGCAAATATGAAATTTCATTCGATTTAGTTTAACCGTCTAGGCTGTAGTAGGATTTTGAGTGGACCGTGGCGAAGGCGTGACGTAATAGGGCTTAGGTATGGTAGCTTAGCGTACATTGCAATGTCACTGGACACCATATAGTAATTTTTAAAGATATATGGCTTACGTAGTATTATTTGTAACATAAGTCTCTGCAATTGGATTGATTTTAATCAAATTCCTTAGATCCATTTTTAGTATATAAATTTTTTCTAAAGATTGCCAAGAATAAACTACTCTTTATTTTTGTGCAATATCATTTTTATCAAAAAAGGGTCTGCATAAGATGATATATTGCATAAATACGAGTTATCATTTCATTTATGGACTCAGGGACACCTAAAATGTGTATTTCAATCAAGATATCGAAGTCAAATTTTTTCACGACTACAATACTTTCTCTAAAAGCAATATACTACGTATATGAGAAAGTAAAACAATAGGTAAGTAAAATTGTTATTTGTTGCTTTGGATAACAAACTATTAATGCGCATAGTACTATTCATGTCAAATTACTGCGTAAAATGTTTGCGATTTAAATTACCGCTGAGGGCTCTGCATTCTCTGTCAATATTTGCAAGAAAAATCGTTTACAAAATATGACGCTAGATGTTATTGGGATAATTTTGACCACGATTAAAGTAACCGTTGGCAGTTACGACGTAGCTATTATCTAATATCAACAATTCAAAAATAGTATCATAGCAACGGAAACAAATCTGTAACAGCGACATTCATTGTGTTGAACAAATTCAGACAATCGAAATATCTCTGAAGAATTCCGTTCTATGAAAAGATATTTCAAACAAAACTTGTAGAAAATTAAATATTTTTCAACTTTAAAAATAAGACATATTTAGATTAAAAATGCCCCAATGGAGATATTTGGCAAACACGGAAAAATGACAGGAGTAAACTTCCATTTTTAGATGTCCAATTTTAGCCAATATCTAATCAAATATTTGGATTTTAATAAAAATTTTAAATATAAAGTTTTGTGCTGATTTAGGGAGTAGTTTTTGAGTTGGATCGCACACACAGTTTATATCACACAGACACACACAAACACACCCGCACACACAAATCACACAAAAACTAACACATAGACACACATCATCGTGAAAATGTGAAATAAAATAAATAAAATTCCTTTGAACATGAAAATCTTTTTTAACTAAAAACGATCTAATTCCTTGTTGTCGGATTACATATGTTAAATTGGATTTAGGTATGGAGAAAAGAATGGAGAGAGGGAAGGAGAGCGAGAGAGAAGAAAGAAGGGAGAGGGAGGGAGAAACGTCTTTATTCTTGAGCTCTGTAAATTGAAATCCAACTGTAAGGAAATAAAAGATGCTTGTATAGCATACAATTGTTTTCATTATGTGTCGCTGTTAAATATTACTTTCTTAGAAAAGGCATCAAGTAAAAAGGTTTCCTTAATGTTGCTGTTTGGAATCATATTTTGGCTAAGATCAACAATTTTGGCATTTAAGAAAGTAAAAAAATGCAATTATCCCTTGCAAAAGGAGAGGCGACCAGCACCGTTAAGCATACAGGAGCTCCGTTGTTCAACAACGGAGAGAGTTTAGTTGCGTCGACGAGCTTTCAACAGATAATTATTTTTGCTCAATAGACCAGTCTCTTTTAAACTCTCTCGCGGGTTTTGAAAGCTTTGCATTAAAAAATTTTTGGAGAACGCACATCTTCTGCGCTTGTTTACTTAACATTTCCCTCTCGGTTTTAAGGGAGGGAGAGAAAGAGGCTGCTGAGGCATGAGTGCTCTTTCTCCTTATTCCGCCTCTGAATCTCTGGTGAGGCACGCCGTCGTAACAGAAAAAAATGGAAGCGGGTGGAATGGATGAATCACGTATACTCCTTCTCGTCGGATTCCATTAGTTCCCCGCGAGGCGTAGCACTCTTCCTTAAAGGAATTCTCCGAGATCCCTCGCGTTGTTCGTCTTAATTTCATTAAAGGAGGCTGAACATGTTACACTCTGTTACACTGTTGGGCACTAGCGGGTCATTTATAAACAAGCCAGAAAAGACCGGCAAAAGCAGATTCCAAAAGTGCTTTTTTGGAAGAATATTCTCGTTAAATTTAGGAATCTTCGACCTCCTCTCTCTCCTCTCCCTCCTTTCCCACAAAACGTAAAACCAAATACCAATCTAAAGTTATTCAAAACATACCTCATCAAAGTTAAGCAGTTTTAATACGATCTTCATCATTTCCAGAAAGTAAATTAAACGTATTTACGCTTAGATTTTATAATTATAGCAACGAAAACAAAAGGAAACATTACCTTAGTAACGGACCAGTATAGATAGTCAATAAGAGATTTTTAAAATCCTGCTAAATGGAAATAGGACAGACGGACGGGTCCCAAAATCGATTGAGTTTATGTCTGTAATTATCAAAGACTATCCTGGAAATATTAGCTTCCCGACTTGCTTTAAAACTTTGCGCACGGACGGACGGACAAAATGAAAACGTAAGCGATTAACAGACGCTAAAATGACTAAATAAAAACTAAATATCAAAAGTATGGACATACGAGATTCATACCGCCGTTTATTTTGACTATGTGAAACTTAATTAGTCCTAAAAAATTGAAAAACCGACTTATAAACGTCAAGAGTCTGGGTAAAACATGCCTTTTTGTCATGTTGACTACCTTTTTTTTAGATTAGGGATTCGTAAGATGGACAGAATCGGCAGATTACGGCAACGGAAGGGAACGTATAAATCGGTTTGTCGGTTTATTTCGGTTTAATTTTTCCCATCTGCGCCAGTTATAAAACTTAGCGCGATTTATTAGTCATACCATCGATCTCCCAAATTGGATATGTACCTTCGATTTAGGGTTGGCTTCTATTGGTACATGGCCTTTTCATTTGTTCTGGATACGAGACAGTTGAATTACGAATTAAGTCCGCTGCTTCGGAGTTGAAATGTTAAGTGATACAATCGGCATTTTAATAGCTAAAAGAATTAGGTAGTTGTGTTTTTTATCGAAGGAGGTGGGATGTCCTCTGTCACGGTTGCGCTCTTTTTCAGGAAGGCGGTTGTTTCTTTATCCCCTTCATTCTTGAAATAAGAACCTCGTCGTAAAACTAAGCCTGGGAGCAGGTTTCCATTGAATATGGCCGCTGGGTTGTGTCTTCGATTCCGTCGATTTCCACTCGGGCGATATGATATCGTATTTAAGACTCCTCAACAAATAACTAACTCTATTTCTGTCTCGTTTTATTCCAAATGAAAGTGGGCTAAAATTTCGTTCCTAGGCACAGGATGCGTAATATCATTTTTTTGTTTTGTTTCCCACCTCCCAATTTTTCGGGGAAATTTTCAACTTGATCCACTTCAGTTGTTTAGTGATGGGAAGTATTTAATGTACTCTCTTATCTCTACTTGCTGACGAATTTAATATTTTTGAAAGGACCAGAGATGAAGCGTCGATGGAATTTTGATCTCAGAATTTTCTTACTACATGTTGCTGTGATATTTGTGCGCTATTCGAAAGAAAAAAAAACATTAAAAAGGAAAAATAAATTACTGGAAAATTAAAATTAAATAAATCAATACACGAATTAGTAAATTAAATTGACATCTAATGGATGCGCGATAATTATTGCCCATTTTCCTTGTTGCAAATTAGCCCAACGATAGGAAAATCCTTTCATTCTTTGACTTTGATAGATATTTTAAGTTGATTTATAGAGTCAACATCATTATACTGACAACTGAATTAAGCAATGAAGCTTGCACACGCGCGCTAACGCACGGCAACTCACACACATACAGACACGCAGACGCACACACACACGTGCAGATGCACCGTAGTGCTTCGCCATTTGACACTCGTCGAATTGATTGTTCAAAACTCTCTTCACGTTTCCACTTGTCGTGCGCGTGGAAACATCGGTCGAGTCGTTACTTCTTCTCCGCCCCTCTCTTGTGACGTCACCGCTGGCATTTAGCATCTCCATTAGGAGGAGACATATGGATCATTCGCAGCTGCCGCCGCTATGTCCTTAAACCTATTTAAACTCAAATGGGCGACAGATTTAGAATATCGCAGGTCTTGTCCGCAGATTTATAGCGGGCAGTCAACCTACACCCACTCGAAAACGATTCACACGCGCAAACATAAGAAAAAGCATTTCAATTGAACTAATCATGATTTTTAAGTACTTGACCCAAGCTTCCTAAAAACAGATATGAAGATGATGTTGCAATTTTAAATCTGAACGGCATATTGGGATCAATCGCCAAATAACAATTCTTGGCGGCGTGAAAATTAATTCGAAACACTTATATATACCCTGTGTTAAGGCATGTTTCCTAATAATGAATTCAAAATGAATAACTAGTTTAAATCCTCGCTTTGATGCCATGACGAAAGATGTTTTTGGCTTTGGTGCGTAGTTTTATATCGATGCAAATTTAAACGAATTTACAAGTTCTCATGACCAAGTTCTTTCTTTAAATATTGAGCTTTGCAGAAGAGTGGAAACGATTGGGTTTTGTCATTCTTCTATTACCAAGCATTCGGAAACTGATCAGAAAATTAAAACGTGATTTTATTCTCAAGTTTTTTTTCATACTTTCACTAACGCGCACTTCTGAAGTACTTCTCGTATAGGTTTCAAACTTCCTCCTAAATAGAAAGCGAATCTATTGTGGATTAAAGGACCAAAATTGAGAAAAAAGAGGGATTAGATACTTTTTATTACTAATCGAGTTAATATATAGCTATGCTATTAAATAAAAAAAACTTTCGTGGGCAGGGTGTAATTCACCAAAGGGCAAACTGGTCAACCGCTAAAATTTTTTATGGAGGGAGAGGGGGCAGAAAGGTTACGAATTTATTTTTTAGAAAATATGCAAAATGATAAATTAAAAATTTACCATGAAATGCATAATAGGGTATGCATTAGCAAGTACCAATTTTTGATTCATTTGTCATAATTATTTTAAGAAAGGCAGAGAAAGTATTGAACCACCAGGTAACCAGGACATAGATGGCCAAGAATATGACTGCCGCTCGGGACCCCCAAATAATATAATGCACCGCTGCCAGTACGTGAGATTGTTGTGGTTGCATTTGGGTTTTTGAAAAGACTATGCACTCTGCCGTTAGCACACCGTGCATTTCCTCTTTAAATTCTCCCCACGTACTCGTCGATTCCATTGTTCCGACAGAAAAGTTTTGGCGCACTCGTTCGCCTATCTCAACAAATATTCGGAGAAATCTCAGGGAACGAATTCTGTTCGTTTCTTGGAAAAAATCCTCCATTTTGCGGGTCCGTGCTCCGGCATTCCGCCGTGAAAGTAATGGAAGTTCCCTTACCGCTTTATCTTTGTCTGAACGTCTCTAAATCATTCTTCGTTTCACTCAATCCAACACTCTCCCCTCCTCCCGCTCCCACTCCTCTCTCTTCTCCTTCCTCCCGACTTCTTTCCATTTCACTTCCTTCTCTTCCTACCTTTCTCTCTCTCTCACTTTCTCCTCTCTCTCTCACACACACTACCTCACTCTCTCTTTACCTCTATCCCTCTTTTTTCTATTTTCCTCCCCATTTACACTCCTCTCCCTCAATCCGCTCCTTTTCCATCTCTCCTTTATTCAACTCCTCTTACAAACTCTTTCATTCCTTTTCTCTCGCAGCAATTTTTGTTTGCTTTTATTAAAAAACCCTTTTAGTTAATTAGAAGCCCGTAATCTCGCTTCTGCAGACTCGAATTATCTTTCGTTTTATCTTTCTTTCAGCACTCTCTTCCCCCACCCCCTCTCTCCTCTCTTCCTCCTCTTTCCCATTCTCCCGCCCTATCTCTCTCCCCTCTCCCTCCTCTCTCTCCCTTTTTATCCCCTTCCCTCTCTCCCCCTTCTCTCACTCTCTCTCTCCCTCTCTCCCTCCCTCTCTTTCCCTCCTGTTTTCCACTCTCCTTTCCTCTCTCCTCTCTTTTTCCCTCTCTCTCTCCCTCCCTCTCTCCCTCCCCATCTCTCTCTTTTGCGAGATCGCAGTATGTCGACGTAACCACGTTCAAGGAGATTCGAATGCCGCCTAGAAATAGGACACGTAGTTAGGAAGCGCAGGAGATATGGGTGGAAAAATGAAAAAATTACCCAAAAACACAACTATTCGATAAGGTGGGTTGTGAAATAGGAAGGTCATTGCGTTTTCTATAGGGAGAGCGGTTCATCTCAAATAACGTCGCGAAGAAGAAAAGCGGAAAATTATGTGAGCAGAGTTGCCAAGGGCGATGACGGAAGATTGGGGGGGGGGGGAGTCTTGCGTGTTCGGAATGTATTGCAGACGTTGATGGCATCGGAACGAAATATGCGACCCCATCCTTGGATCTGTATTGAGGTTATAGGATCTAATTCAATCGCCCGCAGCTGGGTATGCGTCTGGAATTTCAGTAATTTCTTAGTTACGCGTCTGTTGCTTTTCTCTACAAAATTTCGCGCGTTAGATTCGCCGCGTCAAAACATTCTTATATAATAATTCTCAAGTGTCCGTCTGTCTGTCTGTCTGTAGCGGTACACTATACACCGCCGGTGGCATAAAATTCAGGGGCACATTCTATTACAGAGCGAGAGAGAGGGAGGGAAAAAGAGCGAATGGGAGGGAAAGTGGGAAAAGAATTATATAGAGGGAGAGAAAGAGTGATGGAGAATGGGAAGAGATTTAATTTAATTCCTCAGGCACGTCTACCCATCATAGTTCCACGAGTTCATCTTAGAATCGACTATCTGATCCAATACGCGGGTGTTTTTTGCTCAGTCGTTTTATCTGTTAAAGGAATTACCAAATTAGTTGCTTGAATTCGACCTAAATGACGATTTAGATAATTCGTTGTGGTATTGATCCTTAATTTTCGAACGTTAGAATGTGGGGCATGTCGCATAAAATGAATTTTTGTCTCGATGTTGGAAAAGTGAGAGGGAAAAAGAAAATACCGTTAGGCAGACTTCCTTGATTCGTTTTCAGAATACGAATACGGTATGATCTTATCAATAAAAAGTTCAGGGGACCTACATTTTTAACCTTTTTAATAAAGTGTTGCAATGGAGTGATTTTTTTAGAATGCCCATCAGATACATCTTTTTAATCCGGGAATTCAATTTCGATCCCTATGAACGAGCCTTTTGTATCAACCGATTTAGCATCAAAGACTTTATTATTGCATCGCGTTTGGAAGGGCTTAGATTTATTCATCATCATCATCATAGTCTGTCAGTAGACAGGTCCGTAATTATTCTTGGTTAAACCTGGCTCTCCACATACTCCTATTTTCCTCAGCATTCTTCATGTCTTAATGGCTCCTTATCCATTTCAAGTCGTCTATCAGCTGAAACCTTTTCCTACCTCTTTCTCTTTTTCTTTCTAACACGTCTTTAATCATGCTCTCTTTCCATAGGTAATGTCCGATCCAGTTCGCCTTCCACTTTCTTATAGTTTGTTTAATCATTCTCTTCTATTCTTCTTTGTACTTTCTCGTTTTTCATTCTATGTCCATTTTATCTTCAGCATTCATTTCCATGCCTTCATTTCGAAGCTTTCCTAGAATGTTACATCATTCTTCCTTAGCCTCCATGTTTCTGCTCCATACAAAGCTATACTCCATACATAGCGTTTTATCAAATTCTTGCAGATATCCCCCTTTATATTCTCCGTAAGCAGGAGTTTCTTTCTTCTAAAGACGGTTTCTGCTTTCGCTATTCTATATTAATATGCACCAGGGATTATCCATGAAGATAGAATAGGAGGTTAAAAAATACTTTTAGATTCAATAAAAAGGGCAAAAACTACGCTTAATATACGAGTTCAAATAGCGTTGTTTTAATTTTTTGAAGCGAAAATATTATTTGATCGATTGTTTAAGGCAGTAGCGATGACATTTTCATCTTAGAGAGCAAAATTCCATGAGGGAGTGTCAACCATATTGTCTCCAAAAAACAAGGCCATTCACCGCATACATCTTGAATATGGTGTAATGACATAATAATAACTGCAATTTTATGCTCTCATTGTTATTTTAATGTCTAAAGGTTTCCAAGACACGTTCTTTTAGAGTCCACAGTTGCCACCGCCCTATAATTCATACTGAGGAGAGAGATCCTCATGGAATTAAATGAGACATCATCACGGAAGTTAATACGTTTTAAAACGTGGAAGGTCAATTTTGATATGCTGTAAAATGTTGCGTGAGATTTAATAAGTCCTTTCTAGCCTTTTTTCACAATATTCACAGAGCGACTCATTTAAAGAAATTTAGCAAATAATATAAGATTAAAGCCAAACTTCGATAAAAATTCTTCGTCTTTCTGCTATATCGATCAGAATTTGAAATGTTTATGCATAAATTAATCGCGAATTTGCTTTCGATTATCATTTATCGTTTCGTTGAATCTACAGAAAATGAAATATTTTATTCGTTTCTTAAATTTTTCTATTTGAAACCATTAAATGGAAGTTGGACCCTGGTGTGCATGATTCTATAAACGTTTATTAAAAATTTTAGGTGCTATATAAATTTAGAAATCTCGCAAGTGATGGAATGGGACGGGTTACCAAAGCTGATTGCACTGCCTTAAATTTATGCATTAATTATATATCGAGCGAGGCTTAACTCTGGATAAGAAATGATACTACGTAATCCTTTCAATTATTTTTTCACTTCTTTCCTTTTCGGACATCTAGGCCATCGATGCACGCATAAGAGTCCCATGAATAAATTCCGTCATACGAAAAGGGAAACAACAGCTCAACAATGCTATTTGAATCCAACTGATAAATATAATATCCATAAAAGTTTGCGTCAACCAGGTATAATATTTTTGTTACGTTTTTTGGAACAACGTCAGCCTCATCAGCTCAAAATGAACGGCTCATTTGTTTTCGAGATGTTCCCTTGTAGACCAGTCAAATTAGACGGCCAGATCTACGGCAAAACCGTACATAGACAAACTTGTAGAGAATAACATTTCCTAAAAGAAAAGTTCTTTTTATTTTTGCTACTGCCATGGTATAGCAAAAAATGGGCGTTGTTTGCGCAACTACCGGTCAAATTAGACTTTTTTGAGTTAGGGGAGATAATTCATAAAGTTTTGAAACAGCACATTTGTCCGTTAGGGCAACCTAACTAACATATCAAAAGTTGACATGCCTTTCGTTTACGCGTCGGCCGCTATGGCGCCAAAATGGCAGCCGGAGAACGACCCGCGACTGGTCTTCCGCGAATAACTCGGAAACGTTCAAATCTACCGCAAAACCGTACGCAAACAAATTTGTAGAAAATAAAATTTCCTAAAAGAAAGGTTCTTTGCAGTGGTTTGTTACTGCGATGGTATAGCAGAAAATGAGCGGAACGCAGGCCGCGCGCTGTCTTAAAATCAAGTGTTGTGAGCTCGTTTCAACACCACCAGCTGTAGCGGAGCTCCAGACGCGTTTTTTATAGTGGTCTTTATAGTGTCTTTAGACACTAATTCACTGTTTATTTCAATTATTTAACATAAGTAATAAAGAGCTGACAACACTTGATTTTAAGACAGCGCGCGGCCTGCGTGCCGCAAAAAACGCTCATTTTCTGCCATTCTGCATTGCAGTAGAAAAAAACTATACGGAACCTTTCTTGTAGGAAATTTTATTCTCTACAAGTTTGTCTACGTACAGTTTCGCCGTAGATTTGACCGTTTCCGAGTTATTCGCGAAAGGCCAGTCGTGGATCGTGCTCCGACGGTCATTTTGGCGCCAAAACGACCGATACGTACACGTCAGGCATGTCAACTTTTGATATGTTAGTTAAGTTGCTCTAATGGATAAATGTGCCAAGTTTCAAAACTTTATGAATTATTTCCCATAAAATGTCTAATTTGACTGGTCTACTGGTTTACTCGACGTGTTTTGTAGCTAGCGAAGTTATCCTGGGCATTAGTTGCCTTGCGGAGTTCGGAGTGATTGACATGTAATAGGTCTGCCTACAAAATTCCTCGCGAATTTCTCAGGTTGGACCCAGAAGGTTGGAAGAATGGAAATGTGATAGAGACAAAATTCCGGGGTTTTTATGACCAACTCGAACGGAGAGATTTTTTCGGCGAAGAAGAGGAGAGTGGCAGACAGACAGAAAAACAGACAAACGACTTTATTGAGGGCGAAATTGAGACTATATAGTCCCTTTTTACAGAAAGGGAGGCACAAAAGAGTGATGGAGGATGGGAGGGAGAGGTAGAGGGGAGGGGGGAGAATTTGAAAGAGCGTTATCGAAAAATACCGATGAATGAAGTGAGATGTGATTGGCAGGAGGTCACGCGCACGGAAGCTTTGGTGCGTTAATTAGGCAAGGCATGCGTCTGATTCGCGATGTTCGAAGAAGGAGAAATGGGGAGGGTGTACGGAGAGATACGAAAAACCAGAGCTAGGAAGACAAGGGAGGAATGAAAGAGACGAATACTGAATGAGTAATGTGAGAAAAGGGAGTGAAAGAGGATGAATAAGAGGGAAAAAGGAGAAGTAGAGAGAGTGAGAGAAAGAGAGAGGAGAGAGGGAGTGATATAAAAAAAGAAAGATGGAGAGGGAGAGGAGAGAGAAAGAGAGAGGAGAAAGAAGGAATGGAGAAAGAGTGGTGGGAGACAAGACAAATTTTGCGTCTTTTGAAAATATTGTTAGAATATTTGACAAGGTTTACAAACGGTATTATTTATGTTTATCAAGTGCTTGCAATGAAAAAACAACTGGCAAATAAGACCGGAGTATGTATATATGTATACACACACGCGTGTGTGTGTGTTTGTATGTGCGTGTTTGCTTAAAACGCGTTTTAAAAAAAATCTCTTTAAAATTAACACTGGATTCGAAATAAAATATTAGAGAACTTTCTCGCGCAACCCAACACCAATTCTTTTTTTCATCAGGAGCGAAAGAAAAATCTCTCGTTGGGAAGAAAAAAATTCATTTCTTTCTAAACAATTTCTCTCAAGTCCCTTGGCTCCGTCACTGGAAAAAATTAAAAAGATCGTTACCGAGCGAAGCAAAAAAAAATAAGGCGATCGAAGCATCGACAAAGGTTCGACTTTCTCTCTCATCTCGTGCGAAGGGTATACCGTAAATGCAGTAGGCGTGGCAGGGTGGGTGGAGATGAAGGGGTTCATGAGTAGGGAAGGATGGCGGGATGGAGTGCATGGTGGGAGGGAAGAAGAAGGGTGACAATAAAGAGCGAAGGAGGCATTCGGAGGTGGACGTAGGTTTCTTTTGTGGATGGAGAGAAGGCACGGGCCGAGGACAAAATGCCCGGGGATTAGGGGTGTGGGGTCGCGAAGAACGTTTGTTCCTTAATGACGGCTCGGCTCGAGGCGTCGACTTCACTCGCGACACTCGACTACGCGTTAATCTTTTGTTCGATTCGCGACCTTTTTCACTACACTGCACGCACCACGGCACGCTTTTCTCCATTTGTAACAACCTATTTCTCTCTCATTCTCTTTGAAATTCTCCCCGCAACTCTTATTTTCTCTTCTCTGCTACATCTTTTTATTGGTCTTTTTCTATCTCAGTATCTCATTTTTTATTTTTCTTTTACCCTGTTGTCTGCTGGCATCTTTCCCTCATGTTTTTCTTGCTTCTATCTAGGGGTGGGAAACCCACGGATTGCGGGCTGCATGCGACCTATGAGAGCTTTTTATGCCGCTCGCGAATCTACGACGAAAAAGATATTAGCAAAAATTAAAAGGCGAAACATATTTTTTACATTCAAATTCAGATAATCATGTAAATTTTCTCCATTTTGGAGGTGGAAAGGAGAGAAATTTATTTGCAACTATTGCACTTTTAGACCTGAGGATGTTGCAGTGCAGTGAAACCTAGCTCGTATTAAAGTGTATTCTTTCAAAAGTAAAATTGTTAAAAAAGTAATTTGTTTCCTATCTACACCTGAAAGGATAATAAAACATTTAATGCTGAAATTTTAACCCTAAAATCTAAATTAAGCTTGATTTTTTTTATACATTCGATTCTCTTGATAACTTCCGATTTAAACTCTAATCCGCTCCACCAAAGGATTCGCAACCATTAATACGACTTGCCATTTAGAAAAGACTGCCCTTCCCAACTTAAAAATTTTTATTCCTTCAGGATTATCTTTTTGTACCTACTTCAATTTGCGTAAATATTCTTTATGTTTACTTTCTTCTCTTTTCTGCCTTCACCTTTTCTTTTCCCTCTACTTTCTTCTTTCCTCTTCTCTCTTTTATCCTCTCCGAATCCCTTTTCTCCGCCTCTTACCTTCTCCTCACAAAGTACCCCCACTCTCTCTTCCCCTTTTTTTCTCTTCACACCATTCCGTCAGCGCGTTTTTCATAACGCCCCTTTTCAACTGGAGGTTGTTTCAAGTTATTTCATCCTTTTTCATTTTTTTCCAGCCTGTACGTGTCTTTTTCAAGTGCATCTTTTATCATTTTTTTTAAATAACACGAAACGCGACCCTTTGTGCTTAGTCGGGAGTTTTTTCGGGTGGGATATTCCATAGGACAAGGCGGTGGATCGTAAATTTTTTTCGTATTAACTAGTTGCTACCCAACGCGATTCCTCATCTGGATAATCGACTCTACATCAGCGATCGTTGATGGATTTCCGACTATTGCAAGACAGAATTGAAGGACTTTTATATAATTTATCTCCGTGAGAAAAAGTCGTTCATCTAACAGAAATGCAAAAATTTATGCTTATCTCGACGGGATTTCTTTCGGCGAAGCGTATGACATTGGCAATTACGAGGAAGGGAATGAATCTTCGAGCCCTCAAACGGGGTAAAGGGGCAGCTGTACCCTGAGCAAAGAAGAAGCATTCACGCCCGAGCATTCAGTTTTTTATTTCTATAAAGTCATATGTATGATTTCTTTTGATACACATAGGTAAGGAAAGATTAAATAATAAGAAGGGAAAGAGCTTCTGCAGGAGAGAGTAAGTTGCAGTTTAAACATTTTTAAAAACAGAATATTAAAATTTATGTATACTAGTCTGATTAGTCAGAAATAATATTATAAGAAAACTTAGAACTAAAGATGGATAAACCGAGAAAACGTTCACTACGAGACAGAAATCCGAAAAGGTAAAAAACGAAGTCTCTGGCTGATTTCGTTTAGAAGGAGTTAGCGCGTCAGGAAGTTATTTAAGGGTCTCCATTGCATGGTATAATGGTACACAGGGGTGCCAATGGTGTAGTGGTTAAGACGCTGGCTGCTACTCGCCCGATGCTTGAAAAAGTCATCGGGTACGAATCCTGTGCAAGTAGGATTCTTTCCAACGTCGCCTGGCCCCCTGTTTGTGTGGTTTGGGGAGACCGCACAAATTCAGCTGTTCCGTCCTTCGGAAGGGACGTTAAGCCGTTGGCTCCCCTGGTGTTCTTCGTAAGAGCAGGCAAATGCCGGCACCGAGTTTCCCTCTTCCCTTCCCCGGTTATTCATTGCACTACCTCTGAGATACCCATTATTGCTGTAAGAGAGGTGAAACGGCTGGGCATTCAAACAAAGAAACAATGGTACACTATTGTAAGGTCTAGGGCAAAAAATACAGGAGGCAGTTTATGTAAATTGGGTAGTATAAGTGTAAGGGGCACTACATGTAATTTGGGTTGCATAAAATATGGGTATTATTGTTACGTGGGTAGTATACTTTGTAGGGGCAATTGGTGTATGGACTAGGGAAACATTCGTTTTAAGGTGTGGTATATGTATCATGGACAAACTATGGTAGGTTCGGTAGCATAAAATAAAAGAATATCCGGTGTAATTTTAGTTTAATATGTTTCAAAGGCACAATAGGGTTTGTCGCAACACAAGGAGACTTGGTGTAAATTTGTTGGTATAAGTTTTACAAGAAGCATTCAAATTTTAGTTAGATCAAATAGAATCACGAAATATTGAACAAAACTTTGCTAATATATGATTCAGGGGCAAAACTAGTGCGTAGTTTGGGTGACATAAAAAAGAGAGAGATCTGGTATAAGTTATCCCTTTATGTACCAAATTTTTAAATATTTATATTTTTTGATAAATATTTTTCTTAAGCTTTATCATGTTTTCATAAATATATCCTGATAGATAAGATTAGCCAAAACTATTTTTTTATAGACAATTATTAATACTTCGTGGTACTTAACCCTCGAGCGGGCGTGCCTATGTATAGAGTGCGCCATTTCCTAAAATTTGTGGTGAGGGTATGTTTAAAATGTAACAAAGTAAGAGAGGTTCTACGTATGTGCTCAATAATTCTTTAGCTTTATTGTAGAGTAAATCTCGCACGAGTTAGTCGTTTCTAGTGATCGCTATTTGCACTGAAGTGAGTGGAGTTCCTTACTGGCGCACTCAGTAAGCCACGCGCCTGCTCACGTATATTGCCTTACCGTTTTTCAGTTTTTCGAGTTTTTATATTATTATATTATATTTATATATATTATAATATATTATATATATTATATCTAGGACAACTTTCGAATGTTAATTTTTTACAATTTGAGAACTGTTTATTGGGAATTTTCTCTGAAAAATATTACTGTAATTCCTTACGTATAATATTTTTTCAAGGGAGAAATATACGAAGGCAGAGGACATTTTGAACCTCTTTAAAGAGTTATCCGATGATGATAGGGAGAAAGGCATAGATGATTTTGATGTTTCAAACTCGGAAGAGTAGGAAGTGGTGTCTCGCAGTGATCATAAATCAGAATAGGAAAAAGAACTATACCCAAGTTACGGTCACAGTAATCCCGACATTGCGGACCATAACTATTTTCTTAGGAGACACAAAGTTACGAAATGGAGTAAAATAAGTTTCTCTAAAAGTGAAAAGCAGTAAGCAAGAATCTAGTAAAGATTTTTCCTGGATCTAAAGAAGGCGCAAGGGACATTACAGATGAAGAAGACACTTTTTGTAAGATAATTGATGTCTCTATAGTGTGTATGATTGTTGAATACACTAATGTGTAAATGGAGAGTTTGCAAGCCAGAATCATATATCTTAGGGATAGGGACTCGAAAAAGACTTCAAAATGTGAAATCATGCATTACTTGGAGTCCTTTTTCTCGCGGATATGAAGAAAGCTAGTCTTACAAACACTCTTGAACTTTGGAACAATGATGATATCAGGATTGAAATGAATGAGCTATAAAAGGTTTCTGTTTCTCTTACTATCTTTGAGGTTCGATGATAAGAACAAGGGAAAAGACAGAGGTAAATCAGATAAACATACTGAGATACTGGTTTTCTGGACAAATTTACTTATAATTGTAAAAAATGCTACTCTCTAAGTGAGTTTGTCACCGTTAACAAAAATATAACATTTAAATTAAGTGTATTATGTAATTGCTTCATTTCAAAGATGAATGAATACTAAGACAACCGCAATAGATGAATAGAAAGTTTTTTTGTTCTGGCACACGGAGTTTGCTACGCGCCTGCTCGTGTAAAATTTTCAAGCGCACCCACTGGAGGGTTAAAAGTACCGTCAGCGCTCTAGGCCCAAGAATCACTTTGCACATATTTATTATTTTCATATCTACTGTAACAGAAGAAAATATGAAGATAATACACAAACTTAGAAACAACCTTTATAAACAATATTTATTCATGCTGGCAGTAAAAACAATTTTTTCTCATTGAAAATGAAACCTTCCATATTCACTTTCCACAATATTGTTTTCATATCTACTGTAACAGGTTATTTAGAAGTCAAAATAACACAATATACAAATCAAATGTTTAAAGTTAATAGTAAAAGAGAAGATGAAGATTAGTAAGGACTTTGAAAAGTCAACAAATAAATGAAACAACAGTTTTCAACAATAAAATAACAATATGGTGAGCAATAAATATTGGCATAACATTCAATTCAATTCAATGTTTTAAATTTCATCTAAAATTATAGCCAGTCGATAAGTGGCTTATTTTGTATATATAAAAAAGAGAAAACATATTTACATAGTTTATTCCATATGTATTGACGGTGCTTACAATTACCAAGATATATTTTCATAAAAACATAAACCATAACAAATGTCTAGTTTAATATGATTTATAATCAATAATTACACTTTAATAAATCAAAAAATAAAATCTAAAATACCTACCTAGATGACTTTCAGTTAAATAAGGGCAAACATCGACGAAAGTAAATCCATGTGCACAATAATGGCTGACGAGGTAACACAGGCTAAAGAAAAACAAAGTGGCATCAAAAGAATACAGTTAAGGTAATCCTGCAACTTACACTGAGGAACAAGGTTTTTGGCCCCGAAAAAAGAATATGTGGTCCTGTTGTAGTTCGTAATGCAAGTTAAGAATCTGTTTTTGAAATTTTCCTATCACGTTTATATTTAGAGATATGAAGCTTCCAATTATAGCGAACAAACCCCGAAAAGAACATATTCTAAACAAAAGAAGATTCAATACGAAACAAACAAGCTCTCATTTTATAACTTGTTTTTGTGACACACCTTGAACAGTGACATTCTGTGTTTTTCAGTAGTAGCTGAAGGTGGTAAAGAAGTGTGCCAAACAGCATGTCTCCTAAATGTGCTAATGCGGCCAACAATTTTTGTTTTGTTTGCAAAGAATTTACTGTAAAACATCAGAGAAGGTGCTTTACTCCTTTTATCAAAAATACTTATCAATTGTACTTCAGATGCAAGGTAGTAGACCAATATAAACAATGGAAGAACATACCACAATTAGCCATTTTTGTAATCGTGAACAGCAATTCGTTTACTTTTATTCTATGGAAGATTGTCTGTGCTATTACAATGATGAAAATGCTTTGATGGCATCACTGAGGCACAAAAACAAAACAAAAGAATGGTGGTTGCTCATAGATTCTTCCAAGTTGAGTTTAAAAGCAGTTCTGTTGCATAATGACAATATATTTCCATCGATTCCCATTGCTCCTTCAGTTCTCCTAAAAGACACATGGGAATATGGAATATCTCTTAAACAGAATAGAAGATAACAGGTACAAGTGGAACACCTGTGATGACCCTAAAGTTATAGTTCTTCTAATGGGATGCAGCTATGGCACACAAAATACTGCTGTTTTCTTTCTGAGTGGGACAGCCGTACTAAATCTCAGAACTACATTGTTCGCAATTGGCCAACTAGGCAACTAGTTGAAGGCCAAAACAACGTTTTTGATCCAAAAAATATTTATTTATCTCCTTTATGTATCAAATTAGGACTCGTGAAAATTTTTGAAAAAGGCGTGGATAAAAATGGCGGAGGATTTCTACATCTTAAGGAAAAATTAATAAAAATCAACAAAGGGAAGTTTAAGGAAGTAATATTTGTGGGTCCCCAAATATGTGAATTCATGAAAGAGGGCGGATTCGATAGAGTGTTAGAAGGAAAAGAAACAAAAAGTCCAAACCAGGACTAATGCAGGCTGGTTTCCTGAAGTTTACGTCCCGAATTGATTACTTACATTGACAGGAAATATTTCAGTATGTGTTAGCCATTCCAAGGAATTCTCATACCATAAATAACATTTGTAATTCATAAGTTTATCAATGATAGAGAAAAATTGGAATACAAATTAATAGAATTATAAGGTTTAAAATAGTAAAAGCATTGTCAAAATCTCTTTCTGACAGTGTTTTTCATGTATAATAAATGTATAAACGAATTTAATAAATGTTACTGTTTATACGCTAATATGTATGGATCATCTGTCCATTGCTGAAGGGTTGTCGAGTGGAAATGAAAATAACCCATTTGTTCACTCGTCTATGTTCAGGCCGAGTTCGGTAATAATCGTTTCCTTGGCAACAACCCGATAAAATGCGATTTAAAACGCAAAAACGCTGTTTTAATATACATTCATGTAAATGCGATCAATTAACAAAACCCTGTGATAAGGATTAGAATCTACATTCTTTTTTCCTTATAACAGTATAAACCTCACTCCGATATCACAATTTTAAGATGTTTTAAAGTATTAAAGAAAACATCCCTGCACGATAGATTTGAAACTTCCTATGTAAAACAAATAGGAAATAACGTTCCTGGAATCAAACCCGGGATTTCCATCTTCGCCAAATAAAATATAGCCTGGAGTTGGGCCCTGGCAGCACAAGTCTCATACCACGTTTCATGAAAATCGTTCCATGGTGCAAAAGTTGTTAGTAGGGGACACACACACATACATACACACAGACATACATACACACACACAAATAGGACCATTTCATAATGCTATGTTTCCTTTGGAAACCAGCCTAAAAAGGCATGGGCATGTTTCAAAGCATTTGTCATAAGCCTTTTAGGAAACAAAAAAGCACCGATCTAAGAAGACTTGGTTAATAAAATGCTGGAAGCAAACCATAACATGGGGTGTAGCATGTCACTTATAATTCATTTCCTTTACTCCCATCTGGATTTCTTTCCTGAGAATTTTGGGGCTGTGAGTAACGAGCACGGCGAGCGGTTCCATCAGGACATATCAACGTTTGAAAAACAATACCAAGGTAGATGGAACACTAATATTCATGCTGATTATTGATGGTTATTAATTAGGAAAGCTCCTGGTACATCATACAAAAGAAAAGTATTTGCAAAATCTTTAATCTAGCATGTCTTTAAATGTATTTGGCTGAGTTTTTATGACTAAAACACAATATGTTCTTCTAATATAAAAATACGTTTTTCTTCCTATCTAGACATGCTACACGAATTCTGACTACAGATTCAAACTCAGCGGGGCAAAATCATTTAGGGCAAACTCATTCTATGCAAGAACCAGAAAAAAAGTTTGTTTGTTCTCCAGTGTTACTAGTAGCAAATGAAAGCCTGTAAACATATGCGCTAAAAATTCGAATACAGTGCAAATATCTGCATTGAATAACAGCGGTAATTGTACCATTGGTACATAAAGGATTACAGAAAGAATTCAAAGTATTAAACAATGCATTATATGGAAAAATGTTTCAAACAAAGTTTATAGAAAATTAAATTTCCTACAACGTTTATACTAATACAATTTTACATTTATCAAATATTAAAGCAAATATTTCAAAATAACGGATAAGTGACAAGAGTGAACATCCACTTCCGGTTGACCGATTTTTACCAAAAACTAATCAGTTCTTCTGACTTTTATAAAATGTTAAATGTAAAATTTCGCGTTGACCTGATTAATAGTTTTTGAGTTAGAGCACCCACAATAAAGCTATCACATACACACAAACACACAAATATCATCGAAAAAATGGTCAAAACGTGTTCAGGAGACCTCGAAACGTGTATTTCCGTTGAAATCTCGAAATTGAGTTTTTTCATGGAAAAAATACTTTCCCCTATACTACGTATGGAGAAAGTAATAATAAAGCTATTTGTGTATCAGTCACCGACTGACATAAAACTCTTAGGTACTTCTAGAAGGGCTAGAAATCAGAAAATTGGAATGTAGGGATATTGAGTAGCACACCCGACTAGAAAAATCACAAATCACAAAAAAGTTCATATTTACGGGGTTTTTTAACCCCAATGTTCAATTTCAATAACTCATAAGAAAAGCGTGAGATTCAGCGCCAGGCTTTCTAGATATATATTTTTAAATTACTTAAAATTGGGTACTTATTCGAAAAATAGTTGTCTAGCTGAAAGAACGGAGTTCTTAACTTTTTAAGGTAGAATGCATATACGTACCGAATTAGCGTAATTATCAGCTTTAAATTGGAAAAAAATTGTGAATTTTTCCTATTTTCAACAATGAAAATGTATAAAACCATGACAACGACCCCATTGCTTTTAAAAGGACCTTTAATGCCTTTAATGGATATTAAAGACATTTTAATGCTTTCCATGGAAATGAATGCCGTTATAACGAATTATAATGGAACTTCCATAACTCGAATCTCAAGGGAAAGTAAAATTATTCGAGTTATAGAAAATTGAAAATACGGAAATATATTTTTTATATATACAGCGAAACTTCAATAACTAGAATCTCAAGGTGAAAAAAATATTCGAGTTATAGAAAAATCGAGTTTTGAAAATATATTTTCTCTTTTTTCTTTAATTGATTAAACATCAAGTTTATTCCCTTAAGCATATACGTTAACTTACTCTAATTTTCAATCTCACGCATATTATGAAAACATCATCACTTATATGTTCTTCCGATAATGTGTAAGATTGTACTGTATCCAAAACACTAACTGCATCACGCATTGTGATTGAAGGTATAAATAATTAGAAATCTAACGTATTACTGAAAGCGCAAACACGACGATTAAATTTCGGATATTGACTGTAGGAAGGAGCGGATAGGTTTTTCTCTAGGAATATCAGGGATCACAATAGGGGAAACGTCCTTGATAGAAGTGACATTATGGACTGCCTGATGCACACCCCCTCAAAATCCTATTGTGTTACTTTCGATATAGGCCGAAATGCTTGCAGAATGCAAGCACCAACTACTTGTAAAATATAAAATATCTCATGAGTAGATGTCTGTTTTATCCTCCTTTGGTACTCCGCGAAGGAAATCAATTCATGGCAAAGCCCATTGGTGGGAAGAGATTGCGTCCAACCTTGTCTATTGAATGCACACCCTCCGTAGGGCTAATACGAAAGGGAAGTAAAACTAATAATCTCTCGGCTGGCATTGAACCCAAACAAGCTTTCCTATCTCACCTCTCTTTATTTCTCTCTCCACTTATTCCAAACGTCTGCGCAGGCGCGGTTCTTCCGGACCATTATCCCCTGCCAAAACCCAGCCCAGCGTAGGAATCAGTCGCTTCGCGTCTCCCTGTCTCCGAAGTGCCGTTTTGAGGAGTCGCCAACGAACGATATTTCCTCTCTCTACACCATTCTCGCGCGTAACTCGTTCCTTTGAAGAAAAAAGAAGACGATCGACCGCAATGTTGCACTGCGGCAGCTAAAATTGCGCGTGCGGAATTCCTTCCTACGTTTTTCAGCACGGAGAGGGACAAAAATCCCGATTTCCAGGAATAGTTTAATGTTGAGGATTTAGCGCGCTCGTTCCGAAGTTCGTTCGTTTGTTTTTGGGAGTGCACGCGCGAATCGGCTGCGTCAATCTACTTATAGGACGTGCCGCCTTTATAGGGTTTCGGTGCCGAATGTCTGTGGGTTCAGATTTTGAGTGAAATGGATTGGTGAACGATTCGTCGTAAACAGATTGCGAGCTGCGTTTAAATATTTTTTGGAACCATCTTTGACGATATTTAAAATTCTCTTTGTACTTTAATTCATCGACAGCCGTGACTTTTATCGCGTGTTAACGTGAGTCAGTAATATCTCCTATAGTCGTCTGGCAAAATCTATTGCATCGTGCGTTGCCTAAAACTGTCCGGAAATGATACTATGGTCTTATAATCACCCGCCGAGTGTTTGATTACGCGGACAGCGGATTTCTGAAAAAATTCTGAAAGAATTTCTTGGAATCATCTCATGACGCATTAGCTTTTTAAAAATCCAAACCATAAAATAATTTGCAACATCGCTTCAAGGTAAATAACAGCCCGACGTCAACATGTGCGATGGCGGTGATTGATTCGTGCTTTCCTTCCAGGGTGAAATGATCCCTGAATCCGTGCGCCTTTGGGAATTTGTTAATTACGAGCGAATCGACTCCCTGGACGAGAGTCGACAAAGAAGCTTTTTTAAAGAATTCGAAGAAGTCGGATAGATAGTCATACAAACGTATCCTTTAATTAGACTTGTATTTTTATCGCATTTCTATTGGTCGGCCGACGGAATTTGTGAAAAACCTTTTTAGCAGAAACCCAAATGAGATTAAGGTTAATTTATAGGAGGTAACATATACACTAGTTGCGGATGAGAGCAGTTTTGCACCTTGTTGACTGAATAATTCCCGAGAATCGGCAACTATATGATGCGCCGTTCGTAAACTTTACAACTCCCGGGAGAGAATATAACGAAGGGAATAAAACAAAAAACAAATAAGCTAGATAAAGTATCCGAACGTGCTCGGCGAGATCCACGTGCCCCTTCCTCCCACACCTTCTCCCCACCCCTCCTCCCTACTCCCCCTCTTCGCAAAGCGGAAAAGACGGGAGAAAGAAACCAAGACTTTTTCCTTTTCCGCTCTAAAGGCTCCAGGATGTGAAAAGGAGAACCTCCCGGTAGGAGAGAAGAAAGCTTCCTAGCTGCGCGGAGAAATCGCCCGGTTCCGGTGAAAACAAAGTTTTCGGAGACCTCGAAAAAAGGAGCGATAAAAGGTGAGCAGCGATCTTATTTATTTTTTAAGAAGCGGAAGTGACTGGCGCCAAAGGCCTTGTTAAAAGCATCGCTTTTCGTATGTTTCTAGCATACCAAAATTTTTGGAATGATAAAGTGACCGCGGTAGAATATTTCGAACAACATATAGTTTGGCCTCTGAAAGAACGGCTTAGGAAGATTGGCGAAATTATTTAAAAAGGC
This sequence comes from Tanypteryx hageni, assembly GCA_028673005.1. Lineage (NCBI taxonomy): Eukaryota > Metazoa > Arthropoda > Insecta > Odonata > Petaluridae > Tanypteryx > Tanypteryx hageni. The sequence continues at coordinate 79,045,634 of CM054115.1, read as the reverse complement.
GATGTTAAAGCTCCCGGCAAAAGGCCTGTTGTCTTTTACACGGCACTTATAATATGGAAGGGTGTAAGTTGAATCGGATTTCAGCAAAATAGGGATACATTGCTTTGATTTAGGTACGAATTGGGAAAACTGTGCATCATCCTTCCTCATTTTAAAACAATAAATCATTTTTAACGGAGGTATAAATATAACATGTAACGGAGAAAATGTATTTTATAAACGGTATTGGCATTTATATGTTTAAGCAACATTTTTATATGATATTTTCTATGTATATTTAAAGTTATATTAAAGTTATCGTGGGATTCCTTTATTTTATGAAGGTAGTTAAGTAAGTTATGTATATACATATACTATTTCTATGAAATCCGTTATAGGACTAAAGAAGTACATACTTATTATGTTGTATATTATTGTATATTGCGCACTGTGCATTTTTTAAAACTTGACCCTTTTCCACACAGAATATTAAAAATCAAATGATAACGACGATCGACTTTAACTTTGTTAACGTCAAACAGAGTTCAACGTCTTTATAAATTGTCAGCTTAAAATATATTAATATTTTTGTTGGCACACTATGAATCCTTTTATTTTGGATAAAATGTTTATTTCTTATAAAATTTCACCTTTACGGTTTCCGCAAAAATATTCACGCGCTCATCAGGAATTAAAGAGATGAAATACACCCAGTATCGACAAATTTGAACGTATCTGTTATGCTATTGGGCTATTAAGTTGTTAATTATTCATGCTCCATTATTAGCTTGCAGCTTCTTGGCAGGTATGAACGACTTTAAACGTTATTTTTATCGGTAGATTTGTAGATATATAGACAGTTCTTTTTAGTAAGTATTATGGCTAAGGTTATGGAGAGATTGACAGCTGAGATCAACTTTGTATGCAATTCTCTACGAGTCGAGAGGTCAATTAAGCCAAACGCGCGCTAAGTTTGAGGATTCAAAATTATATCAACATCGGCGCGTTGTTTGCGTTTTACAGATATTTTGTAATGAAGGCGTAAAAGTAGGTAAAATTTCCCGACGAATCTTAATTCTTCAGAGAATATCGACTTATGGGTAATGTTACGCGAAGTCATACATAACTAAAGACTCGTTGAAACCGCAAACGAGACGAGTATAATTGCGTACAAAACAGGTCCATCATCCCGCATTAATTTTCATATTTACCGCACAAGTTTACATTCATGTGTGCGGCTGGATTGTTTTACAATCGAACGGATTAAGAGATTATCGTGCTAAATGGAATATCGCCGACCTGGAGATGTTTTTTTCCGATTGTTTTCTCGATCTCTCGCTAGATACAATTATTTGTTATCCTACGGTGACTGCCTTGCCGCAAAACGAACGCATCGACGCGAGTGTATTCGAGGACGCGACGAGACGGAATTCAGACACGATCTCAGGAAGAGGGATATCTTGTAGGAATCATAGACCGATTCGCATAGTCCGCTCTCATCTCCGGAACGGAGCACGCCCCGGGCGTGATTATGGTGCGACCACAATGATCCCTTTGTTATTTTATCTCCCTTCAACCCATCTCGCATCCTCCGAGGGTCCAAATGATGTAATTCCCGGAGGAGGTTTCTCTGGAGACGGAATTAATGAGGCTTAAATAACTTGTGGAAAAAATAACGAGAATGAAATGCGGTGGATTGAGGAGAGGAAGTTTGTCGGGGCAAAAAGGGGTTTGGAGAGGGAGGGGGAGGAAGGGATGTGACTGGGGAGAGAGAGGTACGAGAGAGCGTGAATTACGCCAGCCATTGGGAGGTGGAGAACCGCGAAGCGGCTGGTAGATGGCTCTGAGGCACGCAAGCCCTAGAGGCGGCGATGCTGAGCCTGTAATTAACGGAGCTAAGACGAGGTTGGAGATGGATGACGAGTGAAGTGCGTTGTCTTAGGGTGGGGAGTGCAGAGAAGGTATAGGGAAAGGATTCCAGAGATCGTACCTCGTTTCGTCTTGAAAAGAAAATCTCAGAAGGATATAACAGGGGATAAAAGACGTCGAATAACTGAAATTGGAATCGTGTAATGAGTTGAATCGTCAGAATTTTTCATTCTTGGCATTTTCTTGGCTTTTTATGGTCTAATGCAGGGTTTCTCAAACTGTGGTCCGCGGACCCCTGGGGGTCCGCGGATATGTTTTAGGAGGTCCGCGAATTAATGCATATACTTATAAAAAATGTTGTATGAGGGGTTTATGTTAATACTTACCAAATTTTGTTTACATTTAATAATTTTATATAAAAATGTTTATAAATAATGTTGTTAAATTAACCTGTTATTATTTTAAACTCAATGTATACATGTATAAAAATTTTATGCCTAGGCATCCAATGAACTTTGGGGTCCGCGGGAATTCTTTCCGATCAAGTCTGAGAACCACTGATCTAGTGTGTTCTTCATCAGCCATATTTGTTAAAATTATGCAAAAGTATACACCTACAATGTCTTTTTGTATTTTTACTACAATTTTGAAAGGCTGTAAAGTTTTGCTCGTGGCTCTTACAGTTACAAATGTTTAAAGGACATGATATGATATAAAATGGAAATTATAAAAATATATAAATCGTCTTATTCTCTCTATTCCATTGGTAGATATGATAAATTAAATTTGAAATTGATTTAAAACGAGATAATATTGACCTTTTACTTAATCCTTTCCTTAATTATATTTCAACTATATTTTTGATTGCGTGTGGACTATGTGTAGAGATACATGCATCTCTAGTTTTTAGTGTTTTTCGTCATTGCTGAAAAGCACTATTATCTTTGTGATGTCCGTCCGTCCGCCCATCCGTCCGTATGCATATATCAGGAAAAAATTGGCTGAGCTGATTTCAACTAAATTTGGTATATAGAATCTTCACATAAATACAAGACCAAAATGGCATATTTTGACCATATCGACTCAGTAGCGATGCCACAATTGCAAAATTAAACTTTTCAGTAATAATGAATTTGGAAGGAATTGGCAAAACCGATTTCAACTAAATTTCGTATTATGAAGGTGTGAAATATTAAAAAACAAAAACAATATTTTAAATGTTGATATATAAATCAGGGCTACCACAATACAAGTAACAAAACAATTCTTTTTACAAGTATTCGTAATGAACTGTTCACATCAATTCTAAACTAATTTAAAATTTGTAATATACATACACATATATACAAAACGTAATAGCATATTTGGACCGCATCAACCGAACAGAGGTGCCACACTTACATATTAAATTCTTTCAGTAATTACGGATTTGGAAGGAATTGCCTAAACGGATTTCAACTAAATTCTGTTCATAAGATTTGTATAACACCATAATAAAATCAAGATGTTTAAAGTGGAGACAGAGCAGGGCTACCACAGTAAAAAGTAAAATTATATTTTTACAGGTATTTATAGAGAACTGACAGCATGAATTTTAATCCAATATGGTACATATAATCTTCATATAAATAAATAAACAAAACAGCATATTTCAACCGGATCGACTATACAGGGCTACCACAATATCAAAGTTAGAATGTTTCTGTAACTATGAGTTTGGAAGTTTTTAGCTGAACCAATTTCAAAAAGAAATTTCGCTTGTATGGCGAGTATAGAATGGCAAAATGAAATGGACATGTTTCCAGCGTATCTATAAAGCAGGGGTACCACCGTATAAGTTAAAATAATTTTCTGATTTCAAAGCAAATACATTAATATACGATTACACTACGGCGAATTTAACGAAAAGCACTTATGTACCTCGAGAAACCCGTGCACATCCCTACTTGTTAAAAACCACACAGAATATTCTATTAGACCTGGCAATATTATAATGATTTCTGCAAAAGAAGATGCAATGCCTTCATACTACTTCTGTGACCAAATTATTTAATTATTTATGAATATGACATCTATGTACCTTTATAAACATTTAGCGTTTCGCAGCTGACATTGGTCAACTGTTGAAATCTTTTGGAGGCACTATACGCTTAACAGATCTAAAATTATCTTAGTAACTTGTTGGTGAAAAATGTCTCACTCAATTGAAAAAAAAATAATGTAAAAGGCGATTGTGCCGTTTTTGAATAAGGGAGCAGAAGCAACGGATGTAAAGCATATTAGTTGGTGAATCGTTATTGGCTGTTTTCCTTGTTAACGAAATGCCTTAATGCATTCCCCATCGTTCAAACGGCTTGATGTTCGCCGGATAGGCTAATTAACACGGATAACTCAACCGCGCCATTTTTTGCGCTTATGCGGGAGTCAAAGTAAATATTTCAACAAAAGTCATCGGGTACGAATCCTGCACGAGTAGGATTTTTCTCAAGGTCACCCGGCCCCCTGTTTGCGTAGTTTGAGGAGACCGCGCAAATTCAGCTGTTCCGTCCTTCGGAAGGGACGTTAAGCTGTTGCCCCCCCCTGGTGTTCATCGCAAGAGCAGGCAAATGCCGGCACCGGGTTTCCCTCCTCCCTCCCCGGTTATTCATTGCACTACCTCTGAGATACCCATTTGTGCTGTAAGAGAGGCGAATTGACTGGGCATTCAAACAAACAAATATTTCAACGTTGATTGGGCCGATTAATGAGGAGAGTATGTTTTCTCCGGTAAAACAAAATGGAAAACCTCGCCAAAGAAATAATGGACGCAAGTTTTATTATCAGATCCCGTTGCTCTGAAATTCCAAAAAGGGAGTAAACCGCAAGATTTCCGTCACAACGAACTACCCTCCGTTGCTGCGCGAGATGAATCGACACGACAAGTTGATTTATTCTGGGCGATACCGGGTATAAATGCAAGATTTTTTCAGATTCTGTCGGGAGGTTTAGCTTCAAGATGAGCAGATGTTCTCATGAGCACCTTAAGCGTGAAAAATCTGTTCTTTTTTGAAAGACGCGATATGAAGCAAAAAGGCAGCAAGAAAGAGCAGCTAAATATTATGGTTTTTAATGCAATAGAAAAATAAAAAACATGAAGAAAAAGTATATTTCATAAATGGAGTACATATAAATACCAAAGGCGTTATTTATGAAATTACTTACAAAACGGTATCAAAAGTTTCGACAGTTATCAAATTTTTATCTTCAAAACTGTAAGTTGTAATTATTTGCTCTTGCAGACCTTTCGTGGTAAATGTTGTTCTTTGTAAATTCCTTTGTTTATAGTGTGCATCATCATCCGCTTTTCGCCCATTCTTCGCGAATTTATGTTATTTCGGTTTTTTACAATGTTTTCCTTTCGAAATACGTGTTTTTGGACAAAGAGGACGGAATTGTTAACACATTTACGGCATCACTATTCCGCCCAATCACCTGTGGTTACTAGGTAACAGAAAGGAAGAAACCAGCTCCAATCACCCATACCTCGATTTGTACAGTTCCGCTATACACGTTTTAGGCTTAGCAGGTTTAGAGAGCTACCTCGAATTGCATAGACAACAAGGTCACTTTAACACGGTTTCGGAGCAATCTCCAAGCATTTAAAAATCATAACATGTTTACTGTTATAATAAAGAATAAGGAAATCAATTAATCAATTCTAATTGAAATATAACTAAATTATACGATGAGTTCAAGACGGCGCTGAAATGTTAACCCATTTATTTGCATGTGGAACATTAATCCACCTTGCAATGTTCCGATTTACACGGACTTTTTCAGGTACGTATGTACCGTGCAAAGAGAGGGATAGGTATTTCTGCATTTCTTTCCACATATTACGCCATTGATTTCAACCCTAACCATCACCCACACCTCATTACACCTCAGTCACGGAACAAGTTTTGGCTCGAAACACAAGGTTCAATAATGCGGCTTCCAATTATTTTTATCGCGAGGAACGCGGCGTGTGCTTAATAAAATCCGAAAGAGAACTCTCAATTAAACCTCAAAGTGCCGTCTCTTTTTCCATTTAATGTCCTGGTTCAGACTTAAGTCTGTCTTCCACAGGCCACCGGAGAGCATTCCACCTTGTTTAACCGAACCGTCTGATTTCATTCCATTCCTTTTTTCGTCCTGATTTAATCTCCCAAATAAAAAAGAAACCTCTCCTTTGTTCGTCCCTCAGATGAACGTTCTGGATGTTTGAAGAAGGACAAGTTGAGCCCTTATCGCAATCAATTGTCTGAGAGATTCCTCTCTCACTCTTCCTTCCATTCACTTTCTCGTCGAGGATGCGTCTGGACGCGAGACACGCGCTTTCAGCTGATGCCTTCTTTTTGAGGCGGCGACCGAATTGCTTTTACTAGAAAAAATCGCCGCACTGCACAAAATTTACATTAAAAGTACGATTATAGCCCATGCAATAAATTCACTGGCTACGTTGATGCGTATGTTACAGCGAGTAATATTTTATCACAGTTTGTCTCGTCGCAACGATACTTCTGCCGCTGGAGTGAGAAGAGGTTTGCGGTAGCTGGGCATGGAATACATAAAATACGCGTCACTAGACATTACACATTTATGTTTTGAGAACTGTAGCTTACGTTGCAGTATTTACGTCACCACTCTCTATATCTGGATGAATTTTTATCAGAATCCATGGGGTGTTTTTTCGAATAAATAGATATTTTTTCACTGGCTACGTTGATGCGTATGTTACAGCGAGTAATATTTTATCACAGTTTGTCTCGTCGCAACGATACTTCTGCCGCTGGAGTGAGAAGAGGTTTGCGGTAGCTGGGCATGGAATACGTAAAATACGCGTCACTAGACATTACATATTTATGTTTTGAGAATTGTAGCTTACGTTGCAGTATTTACGTCACCACTCTCTATATCTGGATGAATTTTTATCAGAATCCATGGGGTGTTTTTTCGAATAAATAGATATTTTTTATAACTGACAAGAATAAACTATTCTTAATTATGTTGTGGTACTTCACAATTTAAAAATGCTTCTCTTTCGGATTTTACCCTATATAAATAAGAGATTTAATTAAATCCCGTTGAACCTTTTTACTCTTATAACCGCTCACAAACGACAAACTACAGGCAGAAGGAATCGCAAAAACAACTTTTTTCGGACTAATGGGCACATAAACCCGTATTTACCCAGGGTTTTTTCTTTTTTTCTGCGAAAGATTGGAATCGTCGTCATAATCGCGGAAAAGAAATAAATGTATAAAAGAATAGTGACAATGACGAAGAGTAGTCTAATATGTTTAAATAATATTTATCATTGCACTGCAAATAGTGATGGCATTATTTAGAGATTTAAATAAAAATAAATACGAAAATATTTTTAAATTTATTTGCTTCGGAATGCCTTATGAAACATCTTTCTTCCAAATAAAGTTCTGTAAACGGAGAGAGAGAGATCGTCTAACATTCAAAGTCGTCTTATATCATAACAAATTATTATTTCAAATTATTAAAAATACTAAGTGTTTATTCTTGAATATAAAACGGTAGTTTGCGTCTATCCTAATGCACTATCTCCTGAATTTTCGAAAGCAGCTGTAGGTACACTAGGCGTTTTGAATGGTTTCAGGACAAAAATGATACTTCGTAATTTGGAACAAGTTATCATTCACATTATGATTTAAATTTAATGAATCGTAGACGACAGAACATACTTGCCTAAAATCACGTAAAAATGTAAGATTTTATCTGTTGCGGCAATTTTACATTTTTTGCAAAATTTACATCCATTTCAATCGAACGTTTTTTGCAGCGACTATGTTCGATGTTCAAAGCGACTTTCGGAGAGAGATGCGTCCGAAACCTGGTGTATCCGACATTTCGCTACCTCCAACGATTGGAAAACATCGGATACAACAGGTTCCGGACGCATCTGCCTCCAAAAGCCGCTTTGAGCATTTATGTCTATTAATTTAAATAAGTGGAGCAACGTTAAAAGCCGCATAATCATTCCTTTTAGAGTTAAGATCAATTCCAATTATGTAACGTAGATTCAATCTACTTTGCAAATACAAGCAAATATTTTTCCTCGCCATGCTTATATATATATACATATACAGACACACAAATACACACATTATATATATATATATATATATATATGGTTACTCTATCGCTGAAGAAGGGCATAGATCCGATAAGCTTGCGTGTTTTTTTGTGTTTTCAACGTGTCTCTTCGACGCCCCCAACAGCCTGCCATCTTGGTCCCCGACTTAGTGTCCGCTGAGCTTCCTTCAACACCTTGTTGCCACCCTCATCACTACCTTTTCATTTCCTTAAGTATATATATATATATATATATATATATATATATATACACACACACAAACATACATTTCTGTAACTTAATCGCAAAAATTACATTTTCAATATATTTTTTACCATTCTTACTTCTACGAAATTATGTTACTGTTACCCTTGAAGTTCATCTGTGGCAAATTCCCAAGCTGCTCTCCGAGCCAACACGGACGAGTGTTTTATCTGAAAAGATTCGCTTAATTGGGTTACCGAGACCGTATCTAAACAATAACTACAGAAGCACCTTCCCTACCGCGAAATCCGTTCAGTAAACAGTCCGTGACAGTATTGTTTTTAGGGAATAAACCCTTACGCGAAGCTTTACGCTCAATTTCATTCGCATTTTCGAACTTTGATCGCAATTTGAGCCGAACCAATTAGGTGCATTTGTATCAGGGATATACGTGAACTTCACGGCGAGAATAGAAAGAGAGAGAGAGAGAGAAGGATATATTGTTTTCCCTAATCGCGCGTCGCGTCATGCTGGTGTAAAAATAAAAGACGCCCACACGCTTACACTCTGTACTTTGTACTCGCGCGCAACCGTAAACACGCGTGGTTACCAACGGAGCACACCCTCATACCCTGCCCCCTCCCGCAGACATCGTATTAAACATTCCCTGTTGCTGGATCCGAGGATGGCAGCCTCCACTAAGACTCATAACCAGGGTTATATTTGTTTCGAAAAATAAGTTAATTAAACCAGAAGCTAGATGATCAATTTAGTTAGCAATAAATATGTCTATCAAACAAATATATGTTACGAATAAAGTAAACTTTGTGGTAAAATCGGCGATTTGATTCTAATAATAAACTAACTTTATTTTGAAACACGGCTGCTATCTTGTACGAAAAGAATAATAAATCATTTGCATATATATATCATCATCATCATGCTTCTATCCGAAGACAGGTATTAACTGAATCGCTGCCTCCATTTCTCTCTCTCCCTAGAAGCCTCTTTTATACCTCTATAAGTATTATATCCCTGCTTTATATTATCTAATATTCCTATTCTTTTTCTCCCTCTTCCTCTTCTTCCACTAACTTCAATAGGGAGGGGAGTGAGGCAGGGTTGTCCTATTTCACCAGCGATATATATATATATATATATATATATATATATATATATATATATATATATATATATATATGCAAATTATTTATTATTCTTTTCGTATATATATATATATATATAATTATATATATATATCAATGCATGTATATTTGATTTTTCGCTAACCTAAAGTAAGTCATTACTTATCGTACATTAACAAATCGGAATGTCTTAGTTCGTGTTAAAATCCTATTTGTAGCCGATTGTATTTCACAAAAGTATCAAATCATTCTGCTAGTTTTTCTATTTTGCAAAGGAAAATGTAGCTGTGACTTTTTGTTTCTACGCCAATAACTCTTTTGTACAGTATATTCTTTTTAATGAAAGCATTGGAATACTCGTTACTGGTTTAAAAAATAGGTTTCAAAAAAACGTTTACATATATCTTCCTTTGGAATCGTAAAAATATAGCATAACCTTTGCACATATACTTTACTTATCAATTTTATTGGCTAAATTATGATGCGCCATAAAAATATGCCTGTAAATGTGTGCGTGTAGATTCTGAAGGCTTATGAACCTCGATGCTCTGCACCAGGGGTCGGCAATCTATGGCCAGCGGTCTGCATGCGGCTCCCGAGGGCTCTTAATGCGGCCCGAGTAGCTATGATGAAAAAGTGGTCGGTAAATTTTGACGTAGACAATTACTGTATATTTTTTCGGTAAAATAATGATCTCAAAATCCTTTATTGTGTAGTCTAGACTTTAGATGCTAGTAAATTATTTAGGCATGATTTCCATTAATATGAGACCACAATCTCCAGGTAACTTCCTATGTAAACGTTCATCAGGCTCGCCGATGCTCTCGCTACTTCCAATGCGGCCCTCCAAATCATTCACAACTACGAATGTGGCTGGCCATGCAAAAGAGGTTGCCAAGCCGTTCTACAGGTACTACCTGCGGCATAAGATTCAGGGGCCAAATCGTATTCACGGGATCGTCGCTTTTCCTTGACAGAGGTAGATACAGCAAAGGATGCCGGTATTTTTTAACCGCATAATCCCTTGACTGCGCCCGGAAATTTTCAGTATTTTATCTTCATTAAACATCTGCTTCTGAGAATCTGACACTGTTCTCCTTCTCCTACGTTGACGAGCTTCAGTTTATAAAAAAAAACTAAGTCAGAGCTACAGTTGCCTATCTTTCTATGCAAATGGCAGAAGGAATTGAGTCTGTTTGGAATATTGCGTATGCGAGTGATCGCAGTTCTATTCATTCATGGACGTATAAAATTTTTGATTGGCAATTTTTTGTTACTGTGAATAACGAAAATTATCAATTTTATCATAAATATTCCAAGACGGAATACAATGTTTCAAAACTGTCCAGTAAAAATTGTCGAAGACCTTTTTGAATGGAGAAGATGAATGCCCACGTTTTTAGACAAATAAAAAATAATTCAGAAAAAACATTATTCACTAATGAAATGCCGAGTGTGATATTGACAAGTATTTTTAAACAAGACGGATTACATAAAATGACAAGATTCCAAATATTCTGCGCTTATATTTCAAGACGAGGAAAAATTATGTAACAGTTTATCTGCGAACCCGTAATCTGGGTTCAATTGAAACGGTTCCCTAGAATCATAGCGCTTTTATCCGTAAATTATGCGATATACCTATTAAAAAGCGAAAATGAGAAAAAAGTGGAAAGTAAACGATAGCTGCTCGCCAAACACATACTACGAACGCCAATTTCAATATTACATCATCATGATACATCATCATAATAACGATTTCATTTATGATCGTTAAAAATATCCTAACAGAAAAAATATACTTACGCGAGATTATCTCGATGTACGTAGTACGTACATGCCGCGACCGTAGATCATTCTCGCCATCCAATGTTCGAGAAAATTTAGCGCATAAAAAGTGGCCTCCCATTTCATATAACTCTTGAAAATTTAAAGCTAAGTTTCTTGTTTTTTTATGTCCGTTTAATGACATTATAAAGTACGCTTCACTTCACCTCAAGGGATCTTCACAGCCGTAAACTTCAGGTACTATCTCATTTACAAAAAAACTATTATAATGATTCATCTTACCCACGACTTCCTTTATTAACCTTCCTTCGTGAGATTTTGCCTTCAAAAATGAGTTCTCTCCGTCTTTTCTTCTTATCTTATTCTTTTCCAACTTTATAAAAGTTTTCACATAGCTGTCCCGTGGTTATTAATGGCCTTATCTCCTGGAATTTAAGCGCTGAAAATTAAATTTTAGCGCATGGGCGAAAGAGGTATTCCATTAGGTTTTCACCGGAGTTTACGAGCATCACTGATAACTTCATAAACGCTCGCCCCGCGTAATGTTTCTCCTAGATCGCCTCGTACCCTGGCGTGAAAATATTACAGTATTACCTTTTTTTCTTCTGCTCTGAGATCATGCATAAAAGACGTCCGAATTTCTGTGGGGCATATTTTGAATTGCCGGGTTACTATCCTCTCTGCTGTCAGCGCAGTTTTTCAGTTAGATTTAAAGTTTTGCAGGAGGATATTGAGTCATAGGCTCCATCAGAAGCATGTCCGCCGGCAGGTTCATGATTATGGATAGGGCCGGGTTATCCACGTTTTTTGACCTCTTTCATCGCCTTACAACTCTCACCAAGTCGTCCAATGGCTGGACGCTTTTCATTTCACTTCCCTTTTATCCTTCAAATTTTCCTTTAATCACGCTCTCAATCACGTATTACGTTCTCAACAAATGTTTGTTAGTCATGCTTCTCTTTATTTAAAAAATCAGCTCTATCATATTTTCCATCGGTGTACTTTGTTATATTTGACTTAATCTTTCCATTTTCTCCGCATTAATATTCATTTCGCATCTTTCCGAGCATTATTCTTGTCTCAAGTGTCTACCTTACCACACTCTACAAAGTGATAAACCGCGCATCTCAATTTATTTGACGTGTTAATGGAAGTTTCTTTTTTCCAAAGGAACCTTTTGCTTCTTTCATTCAAATTTACGGTAAAAATTGGTAGTTTCTGATAACAAAATCCAAAAACGACGCCTGAAAAATAATTTGGCATTAGCTCTTTTGATGGCCAAAGAAATTAATGGTTATTGCTGAGTCTATAAAAGAAAAATGTACAATTCCTGCATTTCATTTTGCAATAAACACGTGATTCAGGAATCTATTTTTTATCTACAGGAGTTGATTATGGAAATTATCTTATTTAATCATTGGGACGCAGACACTGCCGTAGCAGGGAAGTTTCGTCGAGAAAGACCGGAAAACAAAGCTTTCGAAGCTCTATGATGATAAACAAGAAGGAAAGTTACATTCCATAAATGGAGTGCATAGCGATTTCAAAGGCGTTCTATAAGGGAAATGCGTATAAAACGGTATCGAAAAAATGAACGGTTCATGAAACATTTTTCTATATATTGCACTGTTTAAGAGGTATTTTAAAAACTATATTTTTTATCTGCCACTACCACATCGCCTGGAGGCAACTTGTGTAAACACTTTACACTTAGTTACATCTTAGTAACGCTCCTTTTTCTTTTCTTAATTCTTAGAGCATCGTGGCTATATCCAATGTCAGAAGGGTATGGTTTGAGTTTATTTCTGTTCTTTGTAAAGTCTAAAATTTTCTCGCAGCTTCTTAAAATATTTATTATTATGTAACCTATTTGGAATTTTTAGAAATATTACAGATATGGAGAAAGTCATGCAGAGGCCACATCAGATTTTTTAATTGATACCTTGCAGATCGTATTTAATTGTTACCTGAAGGATGCCATTTAACGAGATACGAGTTGAGGTACATATATTTAAGTGTTCAGAATTTCGCGATACATTTTATTAAGGATCACCAGTGCACAATTTAAAATCGTCTAGTAGTTTCGGAGATTAAATATGCGGACGGAAGGAGGAAAAGTGACCAGAAGGCCTTCCGCTGCCAACGCTTCGCTCTTAAAGAACGCCTAATAGCGTGAATCGTGGTACATACAAGAAAATCTGACGTGGCCACCACATGACTTTCTCCATATCTGTAATATCTCTAAAAATTCCAAATAGGTTACATAATAATAAATATTTTAAGAAGCTGCGAGAAAATTTTAGACTTTACAGAGAAAAGAAATAAACTCAAACCCGTAGTCCACTATAGTTTGGAGGTAATGATTTTTCTCGCGATACTCTATTGAATAAAATATCTCTATTGGTTCTGTTCTATAAATTCACAAACAACACAAAATCCGGAAATATAGTTAAAAACAAGTAGTGTTATCCACGCACGTGAATAAAATTATCGCGTTTTTTATTTTTCCTGTGCTTATACCTCCACATATTCGGTCAATACAGACTCGTTTCTGTAATAACGAGGGCTGCCACGTGGAGGTGAGGTTTGCTTTTAAATGAGAGAAGCTTAACAGCTAAGTTAACATGTTATTGCGCATCATCATTCTATATAAACATATATCTTACATAAAAATACAATTTTTTGGATAATTGATACTTCTAAAATTACATTTAAGTTTAGAACGCAATAAATTTGGTATTTGCATTTTGAACGATTCTTGATCCGCTTCTGTAAAGTTCTCAAAACTTAAAAATTTTCGAGAATAGGGGGCATCAATGTAAAAAAGGAAACTCAAAGTTTCAGCTTTCCATATTTTATACCTTCGGAGATATATGTAAAACAATAGAATTTTTTAAAAACATACCGCACTTGAGTAATTGTAAGGTAATCTTTATGTTGAAGTTCATTTCTCCGTCGTAAATTCTCCATTCTTTTTCACTTTGTGTGCTTTGTGCAATGTATAATAATTTGTATAATGAACGTGTTGAAATTCATTTCGTCGTCGTAAAAATTTCATTTACATTCAGTTGATATGTTCTGACACAGAAGGAACTTAACCGTTTTTACATATTTGTAGTTTACTTGTTGTTTACTTCAGTTACAATGAAGTTTGTTTTCGTTGACAACAATTAATAAAACCGTGTAAGAATGATCCTAAGTTCAAAAGAGCATTTGATATTCTTGTTGGATTTTTCTCAAACTTTTCAAGAATATGTGGTATAAATGTGGAAATGTACGCACAATTTTTATTTTTCAATCATCTACTTCTTGGGAGATATAAATAAATTAAATTCCCCATTTCGGCCTTATATTATTTTCATAACTAAAATCTATAGAAAGGCAATTTACAGCAGCGCAGTAATCTATCCTTCAAGTTTCAGCATACTATCATTTACGGTTTGGTCAGTATCAATTTTAGCGAGTGCACAGACAGACACACAGAAGCCTAAGTAGAACTATAAGAGCATTATTATTTAACAAAACGCCAAAAAAGAAACAAATTTTAAAAAATTTCAACGATCATAATTCACTGGCCTGTTCTCACACCATCCAATAAAACCACTGTATGTGTAAAATAATTTTTAATCTAAAAACCACGAAATGGTATATTTGAAGACATTCGGTTTAAATAAAAAAGAAATTTGATGGGCCCTAACGGAAACCGCATTGGTTTTTCCTCCGAGCGAAGATTTCAGAACCAATCGAGAGCCCGAAATTACCTCGGGAATAAAAAAAACCCTCGAGCATAGCAGAACGTAACAATTGGTCTTGAGAAGAGGGAGGAAAAAAAATTCCCACCAGTTGGAGAAGAGAAAACACTCGAACGGGAACTCTTGGAAACGAGGGCAAAAAGGATTATTAGGTTGTCAGAGAAGAAAACATGGGAAAGCGTTGCCGGGGGTGATGCGCGAGGAGCGCGGTGCTCCGAACGCGCCTCTTCAGTCTTGCTATCTCTTCCTCTCCACACTTTCAGACTAAGTACCACCTTCTCCCCCCGGAAACCCCCAGTTCCGTTTGCACTCAGGGTACCGTATAAACTAATCCCTGTATCAGCGCGGCGTTCCTTCCTTTTCACCCACGCCGTATGTTTCACCAAAATATTTTTGTTTCTCTCTCTCTCTATATATATATATCTGTTTTAATGTATCTATATGTATTTGTATATGTTTATATAAATGCTTACGGAAGAGGAAAGGTAAATGGGATACATGAATGGCAATAAGTTGTTGGGATAAGGAAGCCTAGTGAGCACTCATATTGGTGAGTGCTCACTGAACTTCCTTATCCTAGCAACTTGTTGCATATATATATATATATATATATATATATATATATATATATATATATATATATATATATATATATATACACACACTCACTTATTCGCCATCTTTTCGATGTGCTAACATCATCGCCAATCCAAGCAAATCCTTCTCCATCCACTCGCTAATCTCTACGAGTGCTCTAACCGACTCAATACTGCCACGTTCTTGATGTTAATAAAGACCGTTCTTTGTTTAGCTTTTCTCATAAAAATTTGGCAGTGTTTGTTTTTTATTCCTCCCGGCTCAAACTCTTTTTCTTTGTCACTTCTCTCTCATCTCCATCTTTTCCCTGCTCTCTTTCCTCTTTCTGTTGCTAATTATCTGCCCCATCCCACGAATTCTTAAGCATTTTTCTCCTTGTGCTATACTAGATTTTTCCCCTCCGAATCATCCCTACTTGTAAGTCAATATTTATACAGGACATTTTCTAGAATATAAGTCTCGTTGAAATTTAAATATCACACAAAATGAAGGGTAGTTTGTTATTGCCGATATGCAGAAAATACAGAATAGGTCATAGTGGATTCAGGAGTTTAGATAACAATTTAAATCAACTAATTAATTTTTTATTAATTTTAACAACACTACCTATGCCATTTGTTTAAAAACAAGACAAGAAGCGTAAGGATATGGGAAATTCGTGCGATGTATATCGATCGAACCGATTTTTTCTTCGAATCTTTCTTGAAAAATTCCTTGGTGAGTTAGAAATGAACGAACACAAAAAATCATAAGAGAAGGTTTCCATATTCCTTCTTCGACCAAGATCTCATTTTATAAACTGCAATATAACGGAGCTGTTTCTTCGCCTACTTTTGCGTTTAAATTGTCTAGTTTTACTTCAAGATCAAAGTGAATTACCATTCTGATTTACTCAGTATTTGGAGGAAGTTGTACTGATTTATTTTTTGGGTCGGTTTTTGCGCTGAATTATGAAAATTATCATTTTCTAAACTCATAATAATCCTTTATAAGTCACTTAGCTCACTTTTATGTATTTTAAAATCTGGATTCCGACTTATTTGAAGCGGTTTTATTAAATATTTAAGGAAAAAATATTAATCTAAATAAATATATTCTTCTGAGTTTTTAATTTTCTACAACCTTTAGCAAAAACGTTTGCACAGAATATAGCCTTTTATCCTGATAATATTTACAAATTTATTATTTTAGCCCCTGGCACTGATCTGGAATCAAAATAAAATGGTCACTTATTCAAGATTTAAATTTCCTTTGCAAAGTTATGAGTGCATAGTAATCCTAATAGAGATCTGAATGATTTGTACTATTTGGAATCCATTTAAGAAAATTAATATTCAAGGCAGGCGCGCACCCAGGATTTTCTGTTAAGGAGGGCTCATGGGTAGATTGGTAGTTGTTAGAAACTTCGCACGATATAAATATGCGTAATTCAAGAAGTATCTGTATAATGATTATAAATTGTAAGCTGAGAGAAATATAAAAATATGAAGTCTAAAGAATATATTTCCTGTAAATTTACACATTTATAAAGCTAGTAAGAGATTTTTTAAGCCCTTCATCCCCCCCTCCCCCTTGGTGCGCCCCTGATTCAAGGTGACTGTTAGACATTCCTATTTTTTCACCAATAAGATGTCATGGTTCTGCCCTTAATGTAGGCTAGTCTTGCATGACGTAGTTTTTGGCTTAGTTTCAGCCAAAACAAGCCTTAAACATTCAAAGTAATCTTCTACATTACAGTCAAACTCGTTTATAACGAGCACGGTTGTAACGAGGTCACGGCTATAGTGAGCAAATGCTACCTCCAAGATAAGTTTACGAGTATTTACATACAAATATTTCACGTATATAACGAGCACGCTTCACGGATATATCGAGCAAACTTCGACCACGTCTCACTGTCTCAAACGCGGTGGCGGTCAGCCCCTTCAATCCTCATAGTGACCCAAGATATGTAACCTTGTGTTCTCGAGTCCAGCCTCTACACCCTATCCCTCGGGGAGGTTGAAGACCGCGGCGTTGTTGTTAAAAAATATTCCCTTCGTCCAAACCAAGAATTCCCAACTTGCAGGTACAGTGGCACTCGCCGAGGTCCTTTGTCCTCTCCTCCCAACCCCCAGCCCTTTTACAGCCAGGAGGTTGTGTTTGGAAGGGGGTAAGTGCATGTGCAATGGCGCCCACCCCCGTCGCTCAGCCGAATGCACCCAACACCCTTTCCCACGTAAAGATGGGAAATCCCAGATTTAATCCGTCTCCTCATTAACTCTTCCTGGAATTGGTATGCTCACAGTTTGCAAAGAAAGTTCGTAGCGTTGATCACAAAAATCAGTTGAGATTTTGCCCTTGAACGAGTAACATGTTCGTACATAAAAGGAAGTGTTTGTCTATTCGCGAAAAGGTTGATATTATTCGAGAGTTAGAACGTGGAAAAAAAATGTTGAAGTGTGTAAAAAATTTAATTTATCGTCGTCTACGGTTTCAACCTTATGGAAAAACAAAGAAGCGATTTTATCTGCACTAGAGATCAACCTAACAACGAACAAGAAAATGAGGAAGTGTGACTTGGGTACTGTTGATCAAGCACTTCTGGAGTGGTTTAAGAGGCAGAGAAATGCTGGTTTCCCCATCAAGGTACAGGCAGATAAATTTGCAAAACAGTTAGGACACGAGAACTTCACATGCAATAACGGGTGGCTTGATCGTTTTAAAAATCGGCATAACATTGTTTATGCGAAAGGCCCTGTCAGCAGATTCAAAAACGGCAAGTGAATGGGTGAAAAGTGTTTGGGAGGAGTGTCGAAAAGGTTACAGGGAAGAAGACATCTACAATGCCGACGAAACTGGACTGTTTTACAACATGATGCCTGATGCAACGTTTAAATTCAAAGGTGACAAATGTGTTGGTGGCAAAACACCTAAGAATCGTTTAACAGTTTTAATGTGCGCAAACATGAATGGGACTGACAAAAAAAACTTTTTGTTGTTGGTAAGTCACAAAAGCCACGTTGTTTAAAAAATGTGAAGAAGCTTCCCGTTGAATATGCAGCTAATAAAAAGGCATGGATTACTTCCAATATTTTTCAGAAATATGTAAGTCAGTGGAACAACGAGTTACGGAGGAAAAATAGAAACATTCTACTCCTTGTCGATAACTGTCCTGCGCACCCACATATGCAGGAGTTATCCAATGTAAAACTTGTGTTTTGCCTCCAAATGCGACTTCTATTTTGCAGCCAATGAACATGGGGGTAATTAAAAGTTTTAAATGCCATTTCAAGCGATTTTTTGTTCTACAGTTGATTGAAAGTAGGGAAAGAGGTTTAGATGGCAACGACTCTGTATTGGATGCAATTCATTTGATGACAGATGCATGTTTCACCTACAACGATCATAAACTGTTTTCGAATGTCTGGTTTAATATCTGGAGAATTTTCGATTGATAACCATAACGTTGATGAAGATCAGAATGGCTTAAAGAAAATGGAATTGCGAATTTTGACCATGTAAATGACATTGACAATTTTGTTCATGTTGATGATGATTTGATTACCAGAGGAATTCCTACGGAGAGTGAAATAATAGAGACAGTATAAAGCACAGCAGACAGTGATGAAGACAATGTTGAATGTGTCGAAGACACAATCCTTACTCAGGATGCCGTGGAAACATTAAATGATATTTTTGAATATATATATATACCCCACTCACTGAATTTATATTTCCTGCCAATGGCCAACAGCAAATGGGGCAAACCGAGGCAGTGACAGTTTAAACTCCAGGGATCATTTACACTGTGTGACTTCTTGCCTTGTACCTAAGAATTGTTAGGGAGGAGAAACAACCCGAATTATTGGCGAGCCAAGAGAGTGGTCGGCGCCCAAATGTCATTATTTTGAGAGCATTTCTAATAATTTATCATATAAATTTCTTACAGGAAGACAAAAGTTGGCTAGCAATTTATATTGCTGAACAGGCTGGAATCTTGATGACGGAGCTTTAATACTTTCGTAGTCTGTAAGAAAAACTTTAAGAAGCATTAACTCATCAAGCTTGCAACAATAAAATGTCTTCATAAAAATTTACTGAAAGTGCGGTTGGAATAGATTATCGCCAGGGGCGCCAAAATATCTCGAGGACCCGTCCTGGTAGAGGGAATTAATACAAAATTTAGGAAACTCGTTTCATAACGTGGTCTGCTCGACCATAAAACCCCAAGCGTGATTACGAAGTTGAATAAGAGTAAGACAAAGGCTATGGTATGTGGAAGAAAAAAGGAAGGAAACATGAACATAGCAGTAGGAAACGAAGATCTTGAGAATGTGGTGTTATTTGAGTAGTAAGATAACAAATGACGTAAGAGTTAAAAAGAGAAATTAAGAAGAATGGCGCAAGCTAAGAAGGATTTATTTCAGAAAAACAATTACTATGAGTTGGAAATATTTGCGTAGAATGGAGGAAAGCATTTGTCAAAAAAAGATTCGTATGGAGTATTGCACTGTTCGACTGTGGAACTTGGACTATACCGGCACCAGGGAAGAGGAGATTTGAGGCATTTGAGATGTGGTGCCACAGAAGAACGATGAAGATTAAACAGACAGAAATGGAAATTAATAAAGAAGCTCTGAAAAAATCATTGAGGAAAGAAATACATGGAAAAGTATAAAAAGGAGAAGGAATAAGTAAGTGGAGCGCGTCTTAAGGCATGAGAGGTTATTAAAAGACCTTGATAAAAGGGGAAATAGAAGGAAGGAACAGGAGAGGAAAGGCCGCAGTTGCGGGTTATAAAGGATATAGATGCTAGTAGTTGCGAGGAGACAAAGGCATTAGCTTAAAGGAGGACGTGATGGCAAGCTGTTGCAAACCAATCTAGGAATTGATGGTGATGAGTACATACCCTTTTCACTTTGGTAGAAAAAATTGTGAAAAATTCACCAGCAGTGGTCGAAAATCAAAGTACAGCAAAGTTATGAAATTGATGGAATGATATGATCCGAAGATCCTACGCAGACAGGCATAAGCTGTGAAGTTGGAACAATTTTTGAAACGAGAAAAAAGTCTGCTATGACCGGGAATTGAACCCGCGTCTTCCACTTGCCGGGCGGATATTCTACCCCTGAACTATCGTAGCAGAACATTTTTCTCTCGTTTCTGAACACGGATGTTTTCCTTTGTGGGACGGGAACTAGCCAAGCTAATATCAAACTGCCCCGACAGATGATTTTTGAAACGAGAAAACGCCTGTCTGCGTAGGATCTTCGGATCATATCATTCCATCAATTTCATGTTTGGCAATCTCACCATTTGAGAGGAAGGAGTTTCTTTCGATGATCCTCTTTGAGGACATCTGTCGGGGCAGTTTGATATTAGCTTGGCTAGTTCCCGTCCCACAAAGGAAAACATCCGTGTTCAGAAACGAGAGAAAAATGTTCTGCTACGATAGTTCAGGGGTAGAATATCCGCCCGGCAAGTGGAAGACCCGGGTTCAATTCCCGGTCATAGCAGACTTTTTTCTCGTTTCAAAAATTGTTCCAGCAAAGTTATGATGAAAAAGAGTCCGAGAAATTTAACGCAGACATTTTCGTATATGTTAATTAGAATTATAGTCGTAAAACCCTATGCATTTTACTGTAAGTTTTAATGCTAGAAGGTCATTAATTTTCAGTGATGCGATACCGCGGCACCTACAGGTTATTTCTAAAGCAAAATATTTTTTCGGCCTGGTGAAGATCTCGGCAATTCCAGTTCTGTTCGCTTAAACACACGACCGCTGTACAGAAGAGGTTGTCAGCTTCATGTCTACAACATGACTGAAATTTAGGAGCTCGAAGAGGTGACCAAGCTTTTCTTAACCCTAGAATGGTCGTGGCTATTTGATCAACGCTTTTGGTCGTGCCGGGTCACCACGATCTAACAAAGAAAACCCAAAACTTTCAAGGAATATGGGTGCTGATAATAGTGCTAGAAGAGCAAAGTGAGTTCATTTGTCTGACAAAATCTTTGCCATAAGCTTTAAATGTCTATGCCTGCGACATTTTCCACTGAGAGACACAAAATGGCAGACAATGAAGAGTATAGGAATGGATTACAAACGGAAACTATTAGAAAAGTTTAATATCTCCAAATTCGTTGAGGACGTGTGCGGCATAATTGTATCCACCGCCAGCAGAGAGAATGGGACGGAGAGAGAGAGAGAGAGGAAGGATAGGAAATGTTTTTATTTTACTTGAGTACTTATTCGTGAAGACACTTATTTTTACAGGAAATTGCAACATGAAGAAGCGTTCAAGTCCGAAAAGCTTTTACTTTTTACTTCCTCCATATACGAATTAAAGAGAAAGTACTGCTTTCATGAAATAATCTAATTCGAGATTTCAACAGAAATACATGTTGTAAAGTCCCCTGAACGCGTTTTGTCTATTTTCTCGATTATGTCTGTGGGTGTCTGTCTGTGACCGGATTTTGGTGGGTGCTCTAACTCAAAAACTATTAATCAGGTCAACGCGAAATTTTATATTTGACATTTTTGTTAAATGCACAAGAACTGATTAGTTCTTGTTAAAAATCGGTAAACCGAAAGTGGGGATTTACTCCTGTCACTTATCCGTTTTTTAAAACATTTGCTTTATTATTTGATCAATGTAAGAAAGCACTGGAATAAGCGTTGTAGGAAATTTAATTTTCTACAACGTTTGTTCGAAATATTTTCTCATATAACGCATTTTTTAAGAGATATTTTTAAACTAACTTTTTTGCTGCCACCACAGCACCTACCAGCGACTATTGTAAACAATTCACGCTTAGTTACGTCTTAGTAACGCTCCTTTTTATTTTCTTAGTTGTTGGAGCTTCGTGGCTATATCCAATATCAGAAGGATTTATATTAGTTCTTTGTTGTCTGAATTTTTCTTGCAGTTCCTTAAAATATTAATTATCATTTAACCTATTTGGAATTTTTATAAATATTATAGATATGAAGAAAGTCGTGTGGTGACTACATCAGATTTTTTGTGTTGTGTTTTCGTGTGCTACTTCAACAACTCCAGTGGCTCGCCAACACCACTATGTGTCCACTGGGATTCCTCCAAAACCTTTTCTGCCACTGACATCACTACCTTTCCCTTTCCTTAATCTTATATTCCTATGTATGTATATATGTGTATAGGCGCGTTCTTGCATATGTATGTATTCCTATGTGCGTGTGTATCTTGCTCGAAATATCCACAATCTCCCAACTCTTTATGACCATCCCAAGCACGCATTCGTATTCTTTTTTGTTCTTTTATTCTTCATTCTTTCTCTAAAAAATTTCCGGCTTTTTATTCTTTTTTCGTCTCCTTCACCCCTTCTTCTCCTTTCTTTCTTCCTCTCCGTTTCATCTTGTTGTTTTTTATCACACCTTCTCTTCATTTCTCTATAGCTGTTTTTCCTCGATCCTTCCTCACCTCTCCTCTCTTTACTTCGGTCACCCACGGCACCCCTCAACCCTCCTCTCTCAACCCACGTCTCTCAATCTGTCACATCCACCATCCCTCTAAACATCTCGCAAACACTCTCCGTTTTTCTCGGAATACAATTAAGATCTTTCTTTCCATCTCACCGACGCGAATTTTTTCCGCCCGAGGAAATCGCTGAGTTTTCAGTTAAAAAATGATTCCGCGTCGCCTCGAACGTAACAACATTTTTCTTCCATCTCTACACGCATTTTCGCATCCGACCTCGAATGAGTCCAAACGCAGAACGCAGTTCTACTATTTGCACCGTTTCGTTTTACACCTTTTGGTTTCGATCGGGTTACTTTTTAGAGAGCGATATTTTTATCACTGATTTATTTCTTTACACTGTTATTGAACCGTTTCTTTGATTAGTGGAAAGTCATGACAATTGCATTTTATTACATAACTCACTGAAGCGGCGGAGCTCCATAATATGGGAATGGGTGTAATTTTAAATATATGACGATATTTCGTCGAAAGTGGTAGTGTGACTGAATTTCGCTAAGATAGCACAAATTTGTTCCATCTCAAATTAGGGTACAGGACAGTTTGGCGACGGGCAATTAGGCGCGACCAATTTGGCACGAGATAATTCGGCACCAGCAAGACGAACCCAACCCCCAACCCAACCCAACCCGGAGGGAGGGAATAACTTGAAAAAATTAGACATCTCTTATTTACCTGATAGACATAACAGAGTTATGAAATACCACATGCGAATAAGGTAAGTACTTATTTTTTTTAGAGGTTTGATTAACAAGTGCACATTCACGAGTTAGGAATTCACGAATAAAACCTCGATATTCAGTGTTTTATGGGCGTTTTGGTGAATGATATGGAAACTTTTCAAATGATAAAAGGTGCATTCAACGGAGATTATTTGCCTGGCGGTAGTACTTGAGTAGCATAAAAGATTTTCTGATGCATGTGAACCAATCGATGATGAACTACACAGTGGCTACCCATCGAAATCACGAATCAAAATCCAATGAAATTGATGGATAGATGAAACGTTACCGTCACATCTGCATGCGAATGATATTCGCTACGAGGGGCATTAGTTATGGAGTGGTTCATGGTATTGTCCACGATGATTTATACCACTGGAAGAATATAGCCAAGTTGATCCTTAAAACCATGAACGATGAGCAAAAATAGAATCCAAGGACCCTTTTCATTAACTTTAGGCTAAGGTCTATCTTGCGATATTTTTATTGCGATCATAATACCATTTTTAAACATTAAATTTTTGCAAATGACTTTGCTGCCTAGAAAAGCACAGTCTTTCCCCCTGCTAGTGGTTCCTCGTATTGGTGTGTTTATTAGCCCCTGCAACCAATCTATATCTGACTAACTAATTTACCCCTGAAATTTATACCACTAAACTTAAACGTTATATCTTCTAATATTAGTCTACCCAAACTACACAAGTTTGTCCATAAAACATAGACTACCCAATTCACATAGAATATTCCCTGATTTTATAAGAGCCAACTTACACTACTTTATCCATAAAACGTATACCGCCATATTTAAAACCGATATTCCTTGATTTCATGCCACCCAACTTACACTAGGAGCGCCCTCAAAACATATACCACCAATATTACGGCAAATCTCCCCCTTATTCCATTTCATCCAACTTACACGAATATGGCCCGAATCATACCACCTTGAATTGACCGGCGGTGGCCAATAATCTCTCATCCAGCATACAGGTTTGTTCCTGAAGCATGTGCATCCCAAGTACCGCCTTTAAGTAAGAATTCTTCGAGATCCAATGTTTTTGGACGAAGTTGTGCTTTTAAACGAGTCGTGTTTTCACCAAAGTAACCAGTGGAAATGTTCGGGGATTCTCCGACTTGGGAAAGAGAAAGATGTTCAAAAGTTTTGGTAAAGACACGTATAAACTTTTCTCTTACAAAATGGTGTTCACTTAAGATCACTGTACACCAAGACATCATGGAGTAAACGGCAAGTTCTCTTCTAATGTGGTGAGAGGTATTCTATTACTAGCTCAAGAAAAATGTCTCCATATTTATGCACACGGATGGATCCTGCACCAGAATAATGTACCTACTCATCTCTCTCAGGTTTGCCAACAAATGATTTACGAGTTGTGGTTTGATATCGGGGATCTTCGTCTATATAAACCAGAAGTAATACCCTGCAATTTTTCTTATCCCTGAATTTAAAAAAGGAAGAAAAGGTCGCCATTTTTAATCCCATAATAAACAATGCTGTTATGGATAAACTGAATGAATCTTCAGACAATAGCTATTCACATGTATTTGATAAATGAAAAATAAGACGGCAATATTCGCAAATGTCAATAAAGAAATAATTAATTCCACTGCTTATTTTATGTTGAAGTTCATTATGAGAAAATATACTTTTTCGCATTTCATTGTAGTTATTTTCGGTTAACGAACCATGAATAACAGCTTGACACGTCATCCGTTGCAATTTCATTCGACAAAAAATAAACAAATAAATAAATTTGCTAAAAGCTCGACTGATGGAAAATTAATGCGTGAAAAATACATATGCTGAATTTTTTCATCCAATTTGAAATTCAGGAAAGTAAAGTATGATGGAATTTATCCAATATTTCTTTGAACCATTAATCTTCAGCTCCATTTGAAAGCGCTGGAACCCGAGGAATTTATTCGGTGTGCACGGTGAAAAATGTTAGACCGTTGCCGGCAGAGGAGCGACAAGCTTCTAAATAAAAAACGACAGATAACGTGCCTCTCAAACTGCTGTCCCTTTATTTTTCGGAACTCGTAATTTTTCGTGGAATGGTCGTTAAACATCCAGGTTAACAGATAGGATTGCGCAAGCGTCGGACTGCCAAAGGGTGACAGCTCGAAACACTCCACCCCTACCTCCATTTCCCTTCACTCCGATTAAATTTATCTCTTCTCATCTTCCTCTCCCTCTCTCTTTCCCTCTCCTATTATCTCTCCCTTTATACATCTCTCTCTCTCTTCCTCTCCCAATTCTCTCACCTCTTTATCTCTCTACTCTCTTGCGGTCTCCACACCTCCCTCTCTCCCACCTCGTCTTCTCCACTTCCTCATCTCTCACTCTTCTCTCCCTCTTTCTACTGTTAGTTCTCCCACTCCCCTCTCTTACTCGCGCACAATCCTTAGCCTTCTCTCTCATCCTACCCCTTCCCTCCCTCCTTTTTTCTCCCTTTCTCATTCATTTGTTTTCTTTCTCCTCTATTTTGTTTAGTCATAACAATGTAAATATATAATCATTTTGTCATTTCTATATGTTCATTCCATCGATGATCTATTCGTATTGTGCCAAATTTTCCCTGATGTATAGCTTTGTTTTTCATGTATTTATCTTTTGTTCTAAATTTCAGTTATTGATGTCTTTAGTGAATCTAAGTAGGTTTCGCAGGTTTTTCACAACCCCCTTCTTGTGTGGGTGTTTTCCTGCGGTGGGGTTTTACGTGGATTTCATTATTCAGTAGTCCTTATTTTTTCCCATAAAATTACATCTTTTCCAATAGTTGTATTTTTATTGTTACTTGTATTTACATAATGTTCTATGTATTATTGTATATGTTTCATGACGAGGGGTTAAGTGGAAGATGAGACTTCTTAGTCTAAATATCGCCCCAAATAAAGGCCAAATCAATCAATTTCCCGCACCAATACTTTTTTCCACATCCTTCTTTCCATCTCTATAATTCCTCTTTTTCTTTTTCGTTTTCCCATTTATGTCCTCATTTTATTTTCCATTTCCCTTAGTTAATTTTTCTCCTTTTCTCCTCTATCCTTTCCTCATATTTTTCTCGCTTCCTTTTCCACCTTATCAGGTTTTTGTTTTCTCTCTCTTTCCAACTCTTTTCCTCTTTCTCCCTGCGCCTCCTCTCCATCTACACCCTCCTGTAATTGAAGTTATGCTATCTGAATTACCCATCATTCACAGCTATTTCCTCTTCTGTGCCATGCCGTTTTGATTTCGTTTGCCGTAGTCTGCCACAAAGGGAATAAAGGTGAATTTGAAAGGTATAGGTTAATTGGATTTCAAAATGAAATTTTGCTTGTAGGACAAGTATGGAATGGTAAAACGAAATGAACATGTATATAACGGATCTAAAAAGCAGGTCTGCCACAATATAAGGAAAAATAATTTTCTGATTTCAAAGCAAATACATTAGTATACGATTATACTACGGCAAATTTGACGAAAAGCACTTCTGTACCACGGGAAACCCGCGCACATCCCTACTTGTTAGTGCTTTTCGTCATTGCTGAAAAGAACTCTTATCTTCGTGATGTCCGTCTGTCAGTACGCATATATCAGGGAAGAACCGATTTGAACCAAATTTGGATTATTGAATTTTCACATAAATTCATGACCAAAATGACATATTTCGACCGAATCTACTAAGCAGGAGTGCCAAAATTGCTAAATTAAACTTTTCGGTAATTATAAATTTGGAAGGAATTGGCTCAACCGATTTCAACGAAATTTCGTGTAAAGGAAGCGTGCCATATAAAAAAAACAAAATCAAGATATATAGTATAGATATCGAAACCAGGACTGCAATAATACAAGTAATAAAAAAATATTTTTACAAGTATTTATGTTGAATTGTCGACATCAATTTTAACCAAATTTAATATTTATAATGTACACATACATGCAAAACCATATTAGCATATTTAGACCGAATCAACTGAACAGGGGTGCCACAATAACAAATTAAGCTCTTTCAGTAAGTAAGAATTTGGAAGGAATTGGCTGAACGGATTTCAAATTTTGTATATTAGATTTGTACAACATACCACAATAAAAGCATTATGCATAAATTGGAGCTAACGAGCAGGGATACCACAATAATAGGTAAATTAATAATTCTTTTACACGTATTTCTAGAGAACTGACCGCATGGATTTCACCAAATATGGCATATGTAATTTTCATATAAATAAATAAACAAAACAACATATTTCAACCATGTCAACTAGACAGGGCTACCACGATATCAAGGTTAGTATTTTTCTGTAACTACAAACTTCGAAGGTATTGGCTGAACCGATTTCAAAGAAATTTCGTTTGTAGGGACAAAACGAAATGAACAGGTGTAGAACTGATCTAAAAAGCAGGGCTGCCACAATATAAGGAAAAATAATTTTCGGATTTCAAAGCAAATACATTAGTTTACGATTATACCACGGCGAAGTTGACGAAAAGCACTTCTATACCACGGGAAACCAGTGTGCATCCCCACTTGTTTTACTTATTGTAAAGAACGCCGAAGAACTGAGAGATTTAACGGGGCTATTTATATCTCTCATTGTTTGAACTCTCCAATTTGGTTGGCGGATCTTATTCGGAATTTGTCGGCAAACATTATTATGAAACGAATGGAAAAAATTGCAAATATCTGACACATTTCCAAAGTCCGGCATTATTTTGGCAGGGAATGCATAGGATATAATAATTGAATAATATCGCACCGTTGGTTGCATTTGACAAAAGCAATCCACAAATTGAAAAGGTTTCGACGGAACTTAACAACTTAACGATCGACCCACCTATTTACTATGCAAGTGTATAGTTTGCGATGAGCATATTAAAAAAATCGGATCTTTTTTGCACCATACTCAAAAAATGAAACGAATTTGCGAATTCTCGAGAGTTTTATTTTTTCGGCTCGGCAAAATTCCGACGAGCCAGGGAATTGATTTTCCGCCGAGTGATGAAACATGGCGCGGAGATTGCGGTGACAGTGATTTATCGCCTTCAATATATCGTCGAATTCGGGAGGAAAGCTCGCGCGATAGCATCTAGTTAACGAGTTATTGGTATCTAAGTTGTCCAACCCTTCGAACTAATTAGTTTCGCCTCCAAGCACCAGAACTCCGTCGCGAGTGAACTAAATGCGAAACACCTCGGTCGAGGCTGCCAAAACGTTTGCGGGGTGTTCGCGAAATAAATCGAATCTTTTCCCGAAAAGTTAAAAGCCTTTGCGAGTCACGCGACCCAATAGAGGTGTGGGTTTTATTCAGGAAAAATGAGGAATTAAAATGAAAATACTCAATTAAAATTTAAAAATGTGTTGGAAATGACCACCACCTTCAATGAAATGTGCATTAATCCTTTTCAGCAAGTTTGAAGAGACACGGTAAATGTTTTTTTTGAGGCGTTTGAAATACACCTCTCAATATTTTGTTGCAACCCTTGTAAAGTTTGAGGGTTACTTTGCAGCCTTATGTGCACTTCTATATATTGCAGTCTACTTTGTTTCCGAAGTTTTCGCAGTGATTTATTTGGAGATCATAACATACACTTATGGACATTTTCCAGTGTCATTATTTAATACTGAAGGTCGACCGGCCCGCTTTTTACTTTCTCCATACGTAGTATAGGGGAAAGTATTGTCTTCATGAAAAAAATCGATTTCGAGATCTCAACGGAAATACACGTTTTGAAGTCTCCTGAACAAATTTTGACCATTTTCTCGTTTACGTCTAGGTGTGTGAGTGTGTGTGTGATTTAAATTTTGTGGGTGCTTTAACTCAGTGTTTTTCAAACTTGGAGTCGCGACCCATTACTGGGTCGCGAGGCTCAGGAGGAAAATCTAAGCACTCAACGCATAACCAGCTGAAATGATTAAAAATTACATAAAACTTAATGCTCTCATTATACAAACGCCAATTTTTAGTATGAATTGCTTTTTTATCAAGAATTAATGAAAACTGAATTCAGAACATGTTTTTCTCCTAGTGCCGTCCCTTCGACTGGGTCGCGAAACATTCCACTTTGTCGCGACACAAAAAGTTTGAAAAACACTGCTCTAACTCAAACACTATTAATTAGATAAATGGAAAATTTTATATATAACATTTTTGTTAAAATGTAAAGAGTTGATATATTTTTGGTAAAACTAGGTCAAACGTAAGTAACTTTTCACACATACGTTTTTTATATATTTGCTTTAATATTTGCTTAATTTAAAAAAGTACTGGAATAAATGTTGTAAGAAGTTTATGTTTCTACAACCTTTGTTTGAAATATGATCTCATATAATGTATTGTTTAAGAGACATTTTAAAAATTATATATTTTAACTGCAACCACTACGCCATCTACAGGCGACTATTGTAAACACTTGACGCTTAGTTACGTCTTAATAAAGCCCCTTTTTATTTTCTTAATTGTTAAAGCTTCGGGGCTATATCCAATATCAAAAGACTAAGGTTTGAGTTTATTTCAGTACTTTGTTAAGTATATTGTTCTCGGAATTCCTAAAAATATTTAATATCTCTTAACCAATTTGGAATCTTTAAAAATATTACAGTTATGGAGAAAGTCATGTGGAGGCTATATCAGGTTTTTATGTTTAACAATGCCTTTATCGCAGAAACATTTAATGAGACCAAATATTTTTCATTAATCCGGAATAAGAGATTCTGAGAATAATTATCTTAATGCATTCCGACAGCCTAGGTAAGAGCAAAACGTAAATTAATGTTCAACAACAAGCACGAGTTGCTCTTGTGAAAATGACAAACTCGTTTTGATTGCTCTGAAACAATTGACGCCAGAAGGGGAGAAGTAATTAGTGGACCGATTCCGAGCTGTAGACAGCTTTGCCTTGAACACTGCTTCATAAGTTGAATATGTTTAAATTATTAATAACGTCGTCATATGTATATATATATATATATATATATATATATATATATATATATATATATATATATATATATACACGTGTAGTCGGTGCGTGCAAACTGCAAGCGCTTCAAAAAATCACCATGCACCAAGATCAAAACTATTAAATAAACCAACGCGATCTCCAGGGCAACAGCACTTCAGTCACTTGGAGCCTATATGTATTAAATAATAAATTCCATGAGTAATAGCAGTATATTTATAATTTTCCGTGAAATTAAGGCCACCATCCGTAATTTCCAAATTTTCTGGCAATCGGCTCGTGTCCAATTTTTCGTATTTCAACTTTGGTGACTCAGATCGCACTGCATGAGCAATAAGATTAATCATCATTAAGACAATACCCTATACACTAAAATTATGGAAAAATTAGGATATTTTGTGTTAAGCTATGGCATCATCATCCATGCCTTTAGCGTGTATTTGTATAAAAAATATCGAGAAATAGGTATGACGCCATTATATTTAGCAATTGGAAAGAGTTAAAATTTCTTGAAAAACTAAAAAACACAACGTTAAAATACTTTTCAAGTTTTACCGTCACTGCTGTGAAGGTTACTTCTCCTGTTGTGATCACTTACAGCCCTGGAGAAAAACAAACTTATTCGCTCCTTCCTACAGTCAATAACCCAAATTTAATCATGTTTCTGCTTTCAGTGGTATGTGAGAATTGCAATTATCTATGATACCCTCAATCACAGTGCGTGATGCAATAAGTGCTTTGGATAGAGTAAAATTTACATTGTATCGGAAGAAAATATTGGTGATGATTTTTTCATAATATGTATGATATTGAAAATTAGAATAAGTTAAATTACATGCTTATGGGAATAAATTTGATGTTAATTCAATTAAAGAAAAATGAAAAAATATAATTCAGTAATTCTAATTATCTATAACTCGAATAATTATTGCTTTCCTTTGAGATTCGAGTTATTGAAGTTCCACTGTATACATACAAATATTTAAAAATATATTACCATAAATTTAATTTTCTATTACTCGAATAATTATTACTTTTCCTTGAGATTCGAATTATGGAAGTTAAATTTTAATTCGTTATGACGGCATTAATTTCCATTAAAAGCATTGTACTGCACTGCAACCGTAACGTACAATATTAGATAGATCCCTTTAAAAGCATTGAGGTCGTTGCCAAAGTATATAAAGATTTTCATTGTTGAAAAGAGGAAAAAATTCACAAATTTTTCTGATTAAAAGCAGATATTTACGCTAATTCGGTAGATATTTGAATTCTACTTTCAAAAATAAAAATTTACTTTCTTTCATATAAGAAATGTTTTTTTTCGAATTTGTATCTCAATTTAAAGTAATTTAAAAGTGCATTTCTAGAAAACCTTGCACTGAATCCCATGCTTTTCTTATGGGGCATTGAAATGGAACGTTGGGGTTAAAAAGACTCCTTAAATATAAACTTTTTTGTGATTTTCGACTTTTCTCGTCGGTTGTGTCACACAACCTACCAACAAACCAAATTTCAGATTTCTATCCCTTTTAGAAGTACCTAAGAGTTTTGTGTCAGTGAGTGAGGCACAAGTAGCTATATTATTACTTTCTTCATATAAGAAGTATAGGGGAAAGTATTGTAGTCATGAAAAAAATCGACTTCAATATTTCAACGGAAATACACGTTTTGAGGTCCTCTGAACACGCTTTGAGCATTTTCTCGATGATGTCTGCGTGTATGTGATAGCTTTTTGTGAGTGCTCTAACTCAAAAACTATTAATCATGTCATTTAAGGTTTTTATAAAAGTCAGAACTTATTAGTTTTTGGTAAAAATCGGTCAACCGGAAGTGGGTGTTTACTCTTGTCATTTATCCGTTATTTTTAAATATTTGCTTTAATATTTGATAAATGTAAAAGTGTACTGGAATAAAAGTTGTAGAAAATTAAATTTCCTACCACCTTTGTTTGAAACATTTTTCCATATAATGCATTGTTTAAGAGATATCTTATATTTTTAGCTGCCACCACCATGCCACCTACTGACGACTATTGTTAACGATTGACGCTTAGTTACATCTTAGTAACACTCCTTTTTCTTTTCTTAATTGTTGGAGCTTTGTGGCAATATCCAATATCAGAAGGCTATGGTTTGAGTTTATTTCTGTTCTTTGTAAAGTCTAAAATTTTCTCGCAGCTTCTTAAAATATTTATTATTATGTAACCTATTTGGAATTTTTAGAAATATTACAGATGTGGGGAAAGTCATGTGGTGGCCACATCAGATTTTTATAGATACTAGCGTAATTGCCTGTCAAATATGACGGGATTATCATCAAAGTATTCCAAATATATATGATTTCGATATGAAAAATCTGATGTGGCCACCACATGCCTTTCTCCATATCTGTAATATTTCGAAATAACGGATGTGACGAGTAAACACCCACTTCCGGTTGACCGCTTTTACCAAAAACTAATCAGTCCTTGTGACTTTTATAAAAATGTTAAATATAAAAGTTCGCGATGACGTGATCAATAGTTTTTGAGTTAGAGCACCCACAAAAAGCTATCACGCACGCACGCACTCACGCACGCACGCACACACACACATTCTCTCTCACACACACACAGATATCATCGAGGAAATGGTCAAAACGTGTTCAGGGGACCTCAAAACCTGTATTTCCGTTGAAATCTCGAAGTCGATTTTTTTCATGAGTACAATACTTTCCCCTATACTACGTATGTGGAGAGAGTAAAAATCAGTAAGATATGCTATGATCTGGTTTGGCTTTCATGCACAATCAAATCAGTGTTTTTGAAAGTTATCTTTGTTTTAATTATACTGTTTAAGTAATTATTAGTAGAGAGGCCAAATGATTTTCCAAATATTTGCTGAAAAAAAGAAGAAAATCGAAATAATCCTATAAATAAAAGAGAATGTTTGTCTGTCCGTGGCAGCCATAACTCTCTGGAAAATAAACATAGGAGATTTGAAATTTGGCAGCAGCTTTAAGTTGACCCTAAGAGTTGCAGTGCCAAAAATAATTCAAATCGATTTACAGGGGCTCGAGAGTCCCCATTGTTGGTCCAAACGCCGGTTTATTGAAGATATCTCAGGAACCAATTGACCGATTTCGATGAATTCTCCAATAATATCAATTTTTTGGTGAGATATATTTTCGAGCCTAAATTGGATAAAGTCGGTCTAAGGGGTCAAGGATCGTAATGTAGGGTCGATCTAAATTTCACGATTTCGAGGGGTCCCCATGGAACGGTCGGTTCAAATTTCGGGAATGTTATTCTAACTGTATGTATATATCATGGAAGATCTGGCTGAACCGATTTCAACCAAATTAGGTAGGTAAATAGAATCTTCACATAAATAAATGACC
Organism: Tanypteryx hageni; assembly: GCA_028673005.1. NCBI lineage: Eukaryota > Metazoa > Arthropoda > Insecta > Odonata > Petaluridae > Tanypteryx > Tanypteryx hageni. Next base: position 79,011,613 of record CM054115.1, on the reverse strand, counting down.
AAAATGACGTATTTGGAGCTAATAAATCAAGCAGGAGTGACACAATTGCAAAATAAAATTTTCTGTAGTTATGCTTTTGGAAGGAATTGGCAGAACCAAATTTGGCATATAGAATTTTCACAGAAATCCATGGGCAAAATGCCATACTTCGACCCGATTAGCTAAGTAGGAATGCCACAATTGCAAAGATAACCTTTTCGGTAATTATTAATTTGGAAGGAATTGGCAGAACCGATTTTAGCAAAATTTTATATGAAGGAGATGTGCAAGATAAAAAAAATCAAAAATAAGATTTTTAGGAGGGATATACAAAGAAGGGCTGCCAAAATAAAAGTAATAAAAATTTTCTATTGATAATTGTTTGTGTTGAACTGACCGCATCGATTTTAACCATATTATTAGTAGAGAGACCAAATGATTATCCAAATATTTGATGAAAATAAGAGGAAAATCGAAATAATAAGATATAATGCATAAAGAATTAACTGAAATTCACTTGAAATATTTGAGAAAATTATAAGTTATTTAAAACGTATAGAATTTAACTTAATAAATGAATTATTTTACTCTTACGAACTCGTAAAAAACAGGATAAATGTGAACGAACAGTCAATTTACCATCAAAGGAAAAATGTCTAGTAACTTATTATGAACTAAATACTTACATGAACTGCAATGAGTTTTAACTATATTTTAAAATCAAAATTTTCTTTTAACTACATATAGTAGTTTTGATTTTTTTTAAAATTGGCTTTATTTAAAGAAATTCAACTAAAACTCATAAAATATTCTTTTTTCAATCCTATTTGAAATTAGGTTTGAAATAGGTATTTGCTGTATTATCAGTTAAAGAAATCTATTGAAAATTACGTGACCTATGTTTTGTTTTATGAATTCCCACCATTTGGCAATGGCGCATGATTCAATAGCATAACAATTTTAATAATTTATTTTTGTTATTTTTGTACTGCAGCTCCTTTTAATCCTATACAAATGCTACGTCCTCTTTCTCTATTTCTGCTCATTCCCATTCTCTTTTCCTTCCTCCCTCTAATTACTCAATAGATTCAGTAAATAAGTTATACCCATCTATAAAATCTGACCCATGTTAAAGCACTAAATTGGTGCATTTATTATGAGGCCAAGAATAGAATTCAAGAATTGGAAAAACAGTGGTCTAATATAAACAAAATGCATGAAAACGTGAAAAATCGTATTAAAACGTAATTTTTGAAGATTAACGAATGAGATTTAAATTCTTCTATTCTCTTAATGAATGTAAGTTAAGTACCTCATCCTTGAAATATTTTAAAATATAAACAAAAAAGGTGTGCATGTTAAGGAATGGTTTTTGTGTGATACATATATGCGAATTTATAACTCCGGTTAATAATAAGATGCACTGCAAAAAAACTATGAAACTAACTATAAAAATAGCTAATTACCAAAAATTTCAATAGGAAGTTAATTGAAAAGAAATTAATGAAAAACACGATTTTAATTATATTTAATTCTGGCGCCTTCTCTCTCTTGTACTAAAGCATTCAAAACTCACTTTCCTTACGCATATAGTATAAGGACGACAACACAATCTCGAGGTTTAACAATGACACGGTTGGCAAGACAACATATCTTTAAAAAGCTTAAAATTTTCCAATAAATGTGATTTAAACGTATAACTCGAGCGATTTCGAACCGAAGGCAAAAGTCTACGATAGGAGTAAGAATCTATGTTTATTTTTTCTTTAAAATGGTTTAGGTCCGAAGATTGTAGGTTAATTACTTCTAATTAAATTTTGCAAGAGAAAATAGACTGCAAGTGAAAAAAGGTATTTATTTTTAAGTATTCTCTTATGGGGATTTTTATAGAGCGTTCCGGCGGACCAACGGATGGACGGACAGCCGAACGGACGGATGGACGGGCCAACGTACAGATTAAGGATATTATGTATATAATATATATACGGGAGAGGAAATGTAAATGGGATAAATTGTTGGCAACAAGTTGTTGAAATAGGGAAGTCCGGTGAACACTCACCAATAAGATCACTTCAAGTTGGCGAGCTGCTGTGGGTGTCGAAGTGACGTAAAACACCCTAAACACGGAAGCTTTTGGGGATGGTCCCTTCGTCAGCAAAAGCGAGAGACAACTGATTGAAGTGACACTGGGTGGAGGCATGGGGGTGGAAGGGTAGTGTGGGAAGGTTGGGGATTGGAGGATACGGAGGGAGTGTGGGAAGGGCCGAAAATGAGTGAAATTCTAGCGAAGGATGAGGCCAGGGGGAGAGAAGGAGTTTAGAAGGTGGATTTGAGTATGCTCCAACTAACGGAGTTTGTGAACCAAAGCATTATCGGGGAGAGCGCGAATAGCTCTCACAGTAAATCAATCATTGAATATTATATATATATATATATATATATATATATATATATATATATATATATATATATATATATATCATCATCATAGGTAGTCTGTCCGTAGACAGGTCCGTGATTATTCATGGTTAAACCTGGTTCTCCATATACTCCTATTTTCCGCTGTCCTCTTTATATCTTGATAACTCTCTTTCCCTTTCAGATCGTCTATCAGCTGAAACCTTTTCCTACCTCTTTCCCTTTTCCCATCTAGTTTTCCTTCTAACACGTCTTTAATCATACTCTCTCTCCTCAGGTAATGTCCAACCCAGTTAGCCTTCCTCTTTCTGATAGTCTGTATAATCATTCGCTTCTCTCCTATTCTTCGTAGCACTTCATCGTTTTTCATCCTATCTGTCCATTTTATCTTCAGCATTCTCCTCCAAGTCCACATTTCAAAGCTTTCCAAGTATTTGATGTCATTTTTCCTTAGCGTCCATGTTTCTGCCCCATACAATGCTATACTCCATACGTAGCATTTTATCATATATCATATATATATATCATTATATATCGACGACTCTTACAGAGGAGGATATAACATATATATAACATATAGGAGGATACTAATGTTTAGGCACTTCCAGATGAGCTGGAGATTAGAAATTTTTTTTTTTGGTAGGATTTTGTGCAAAACCGACTAGAAAAAACGAAAATCTTGAAAAAGTGCAACAATGCGGCCGCTAAAAATTTGCAATTGTTTAAACAAATTTTCATGGTTTATGTATTTCCGCATGTGCTACGGAGTTGAAATTTTTTTTTAAGTAGAATTCTTAAAAATACGAAATAGGGATTATACAAATTTTGATATTTAAATTTGTTTGGCAGTTAAAAATTCTTAAAGTTTAAACAATTGAATAACTGTTTAGGTACTACGGGATGAGCTAGGAAGCTGAAATTTTCAAATTATTTACAAAGTAGTAAATTTGCAAAAATAAACTTTTCAATTTTACCATATATGAATTGTGGCGGCCGTTAAAAATTATTTAAATTTAAACAATTTGAAAATATTATTTGACTTCTAGAAGTGCTAAATTGTGTAGAATTAGTACCCTATAATGGAGAAAGTGTAAAATTTTTAAAATTGCAAAATTTGGGGATTGTTTTAAACTATTATTTTCACATGTGGGAAAAACGAAAATCGCTGCGGAGGTGAAATCCTTAGAATTAAAAGACTATTTGTAATGATGTAATGTCTTTCTGAAAAATGAATGTTTTTTCAAGGTGAGATGAAATGCTTGCAGTATGCAAGCACCAACTACTAGTATATATATATGCGCACACACACGTACACTCACAAGGGAAATTCAAAAAGTATGGTTCCCTAATTTATTTATTACAATGGTGATAGATCGGCTGTTTTTGATGTAGTCTTCATGCTTGTTCAAGCAATTGTCGTCCATTTTATCATGCTGTTGAAGAGGAGTCAGGCGATGGCTACTGCAGCAGTACAGATCATTTTAAAACCATGGCTTCGACACTTTGATCGATCGCCGCGACAAATGACACAAAATGCCGAGAGGATGCAAACGGAGGATAAAGGGCCAAGTACAGCCGTGTATTCTTGCATAGATAATTTCAATAATACTGTGTGAATACAAAGTGAAACAGATACTCCCTTATCTGCTTCCTGGGCCGGCGTGATGTTTTAAGGCTCATTTCCCTCTATTATGAATCTATCATGAATAAAATCCTAGAATAACGCCCCTCATTCTTCGCAGGCGGGATTGCCCCTGACCGTTGAAGTGGCCGGGAATAAGGTATGAAGAGAGAATGTGTTAAGACGCTTTGGAACTGAAAGATCTACTGCCACTCTGAAAAACAAAACTGCTGGTGAAGAATAGAATGGAAGTTAAAAATTACAATAATAATGATAATGAATCACTTCGCGGAACTAAAGACAAGGAATGTGATATTTTAAAATAAGAAAAGGAGATGATTTCCGCTAAAGTGTATTTTCAAAGAAGAAATATCAAGTTCGTTTTATGGCTTAACATAAGTTTCAGAATAAGTTTTTTGAGAAACGGAAAAATTAGGAACTTGTCTTAGCTATCTCCAATAGCCACGAGAAGGATAAAATTTTCGAAACCTTTGTTCTGGAACAACATGGAAAGAAAAAGCAAATCAGCCAACAGAATAAAAACTAGACACAACGTATTTTCCATCTTCAAGAGATTGCAAAAAACTAAATTGGATGTTAAATGACATACAAATGTTTTAAAGCAGACGTTCCCAACCCGCGGCCCCCGAGAGCACCCTTTGCGACCTGCAAAGCTATGATAAAAAGGCGTTCGGTAAAATTTCATATAGACAATTTCATATTTTTTCAATATAATTATCATCTTAAAACCTTTTCTGGTGGAGCTTTAACACTAGTAATTTATTTAGGCTTGATTCTCGCTAATATGAGACCACAAAAACCCTTGGTAACTCCTAACGTAAACACTCATCCGACTCGCAGAAGCTCTCCTGACTTCCAATGTGGCCCTCCGAAGCATTCACATCTACGAATTCGGCACGCCATGTAAAAAGATTGGGCTCCACCATTTTGAAGAGTTAAATTTCGTTATCCCTCGTCCAATTCAGAGGAAATGGGTTCCCCAGAGATTTATTTTTCCCCCTCGACCCCCCACCAACCCCTTTGTCGATTGTTATCCGAGTTCTTCCTCCGTCGGAGGCATAAGCGAAAGAAGATCGCGACCGAAATTTTCGTGACCCCATCACTCGCTCCGGGTTCCATATTACGCTTGAAGAACAAGGCGGTTAGTATGCGGACTCGCTAAGCGGAACGACGGGGGAGGGAGGGGGTGATGTGTCACCCGTACCTTCGGAGGAGGAAAGCAAAGGGACCCTTTTTATGAAGGAGGTTTGGAGGCATAGAAGGATGCCGCTGTAGTTTGGGGGTGGAGGGAGGGTAACCAAAGCCGGGAAAAAAAAATTTCAGCGCCCTAGGCAAGCCTTGAAATTTACGTCTCCCTCTTAATGAAAGCGCACATTACAACATTTTTTGCTCTCAAAACTTGTTTATTTACAATGTAGTGGTAAAATAAAATATATAAAATATATTTTATAATATAAAACGTTACACTTAAGAGTTCGAATTTTCATTTGTCGCTCCCGTAAGTTTGCTGCGCCCTAGACGGGTGCCTCGCCCCCCCCCCCCCCCCGCCCCCCCATAGCTCTTGTCCCTAATCTGGGGGTAACCAGGGGTGTATTCGTCGCCTGGAGTGAAAAAGTATCCCAGGCGAAGGGGAGACGTAGAAGATGGATTCGTTGCCGGGGAAACGACGTGACGCGAATGATTCTCCGCTCATGAGAACAGTTTCTGGTCCGAGGTAAAGCAACTTTCCCCCTAGATGGCCTTCTTTCACGGCGCAAACGCCCGAAGATTAGGGTATTTGCAGAATTTTCAAGAGACAATTTTTTTAAAGCTCTTTCGACTAGGGGTTTCCAAAACTGTATCTTTTGTTACTGCTAACGTTAGTTTTTCATGCATTAAAAAGAACTAGCTGATACCGTCCTAATAAAAATGGAATTTAAGGGGATAATGTTTTTAAGTTTTGTCAAGAGAGCGACAATCAAAAAAGTGTGTTGCACCCAAATAAAAATTTCTCCTGATCACCGTTCTTTTGCCGTCAAGTCGCCATCTTATTTAAGACTGACAAATTTTCAGGTATTACCGGGAAACTTGCTTATCGACTTTAGATCCCAACTAGGAATCGTGAAATGTTTGCAGGAGGTTCGCAAAAACGGAACAGTCTATACGCAATAGTTTTATTATTTTATCTTTTTTAGAAGTTTTATAGCATTTTGCTAAAACTATTAAATTCTTACGAAATGTACTGTACGAATCGTTCAGGGTCACAGTATGACCAATGTGAAGCTTTACTTGCTCTTCCAATTAATGGATAGGACTTTAATATATGACCTAAAGTAGATACAGATTACTTTATCAATTTAATGTATGGTTGGTTATATGTAGAACAAACATCGACCTTTGTGCCACTATAATAAATATTTTGAAATTAATGCCACATTTAATATTTATTGGTAGATAGATGGGGATAAAGGAGTAGTGGTAAGGTTGGCTGCTTTAATAGGGGGATAATTGATGGATAAATGTTGGGAACCGCTGTCTTAGCCGAGCGTAGCGCCACCCTTACCAGCATTTGCAGCTTCTCCGAAAAACCCCGGAGAGTCTCCTCCGTATCTCTGTATTTTCGAACTCATTCAGAGCACGGCGTCGCATGTGAGCCTGTGCGTTTGAGATGACCTTACCTTGGGCTTTACTCTCTACTACTGCATCAAAATCGCTTCACTCATCGAACTGAAAACCTCATTGGATCAGCATTTTTTTTTAGCGTTTTTAGCACGTTTTCTTAAAAGAAAAACGCGCTTACGTGATCACTCTGTCTCTGGACAATCAAAGTTTTTGTTTTAAGAGCTACTTGGAAAATTCTTCTTGAACTTTATAGCTCTAATCAATCAATGAACTTTCCAGTGATTGGATTTTCCAGGTAGATCATATATTTTCCGCTAGGTTTCTTCAAAACAGGAAAATTCAAAATTTTGCGACGGTATTATAGCCAAACTACTGGGAATATAAGGAAAATTCGTTTAGGATGAGATAGCTCTTATCAAACTATGAATTTTACACTGATTGGGGTTTCCATATCATCCGTAGATTTTCCATTACATGACTTAAATTTCGAAAAATTCAAAATTTTGAAGTGTTATTGTTTCCAAACTAATGAAGCTAGAGTTAAGTTTCCATGTATGAGAAAATTCTAATGATGATCTACATTCCAAAAGTGCGGGTTCTCCCAGAATCCTGAAAAATTCTAAGAAAACCTGCTTTCACTTCCCGCTTCAGAAAGGGTATCCTTTTTATTTTTATATAAAGATCGCCTATGTATTCGGTTTGCCTGTTTGCCCGTCTGTATGGGCAAGATCTTTGGAGCTGCCAAATTCTCCAATTGGTCGGTCTAAATTAATTTCATATACTATTTTACTTCTACCTCAGTCGCGACCACATTCGCAACAACAAACCCATTGCGCGTGCCTAGCTTTCATTTAGAGTCTAAATGAAAGCTAGACGAGGTAATAAATTGGAGGATCTATGATCAACTGTTGGGGAGTTATCAGTGTCTACATCATAATTTGGCAAATAACTCGAGAATTCATGCTAGAACTAGCAAGACGATTTTTCAGGAAAGCATCTATGCTCCATAGATGCTTTCCTGAAAAATCGTCTTATGTAATTTTCCCAGAAATCCTTCCCTCAATTGTTTGAAAATTAATTTCGAATGTCGGCGCATAATTTGAGATCGGTGTCTACATCATAAACGTGATAATAATTAGAGAAGAATCCATACTAGGAAGAAAAAAATGATCTATGGTTGAAACGTTGTAGTATAGCGCATCAGATTTAAAATTTCATGTACCGAGGTTTGATTCTGCGTGAGATAATTCATAAATATCGAATATTTTATTCTTAAATTTTTTGTTGCTTTTTAACAGGACGCCACAATATTTATTTAAGATAGTTTTTGTGAAAAAGAAAATGCGCCTAATGTAATTTGTTCTGCAATTTTTCCTTAACTTGTTCATCTACAAGGATTTATGAATGAGGACGCTGATAAACGAGAGGTGTTGGTGCCTCAATTCGTGCAACGACTGGTGCAATGGGTTTGCTCTGTCGAACCGAGGCGAATGTGATGGCGTTACTCCTGCGCACAGGCGCAAGTAAGCTGGGGTTGCCAACACGCGCAATGGGTTTGTTGTTGCGAATGTGGTCGCGACTGAGGTAGATGTCAAATAGTATATGAAATTAAAATTCCATCACGCATTTAACGTTGACATTTGTTTGTTTCTCTCGTCTAAAACAGGACATTCCGGTCCAAGGAGACTTCCATGTTACTACATAACAGGAACCTGTGGATGAGGACGGTGGCGCCATGAGAGCAGGTGGCGAAAGCGTATTCACCTGCATCCTCCTCCATGCGATAATTGGCGGTGAGTTCAGGTGCAACAAATGCGCGTGGTATTAAAAAGGGAAAATGACGCACGATACAGCGAAATTCAGCGCACGGAGATCGGATTATACGATTGTTATAGACAAGCACCGTCAATACTGGCCATAAATGGAGGCTGTTCAAACTTGGTTTTGCTGCGAATCGCTTTCACTCAGCGACGGCGGCGGAGTAAAACGTTCTCAAACCACAAGGATTTCATCGTTACCGAAGCAACCGTTCAACCTTAGCAAAGCGCTTAAGCATCAAACTTCTTCAGCCACTTTGACCTTACCAAAATCATTTGGTTAGTTACAAGCGGCAAGAATTAAGGGAGAACGGTGACTGTCCAACGAAAGCCTTTATAATCCTTGGAACACTATCCAAAATAATAATAAAATACTGTGGAATAAAACACCCTATAACGAAATCTTCATTGCTATGAAAATATTTCCAAGCCAAGGCCGACTTCCAAAGGCGGAAATTCGCGAATATCTGCTCTTGATGAGTACGTTTCCAATGTTCTATTCGTCATTTTACAAATTTAAATTCAATATTTACCACCGGTAGGCGTAAATTACAACTATGTTGTTGTAAACTGTTGCAAAGCTTCATTTAACTTATCGGTATTTTACACATGACGTCGCGCAACGTTGGTCAGATCGAACTTTCATTAAGAGGGAATTTTATGCAAAACCCACGAAAGTTATTTTTATAACAGGATTTTTGCCGTTTTTACAATAGCAATAATAATTCTCAATCATACACCTTAAATTCCCTTGAATCTAATACATTTATGCAATGAAGGTTCTTTTTTAATTTTGCCATAAATCGATTTCTCTCCATTAAGCATGAACGTTTGACCTATTACCCATATTCATCGGGTCATGCGAATAAGTTCCATAAAAAATAACCGCGCTATTTCGCGAAACCACAAAATGGCGTTAATGACACTTTATGCGTATGCTTTTTGCTCGTGTTTGTAACCCGCTTACCAATTAAAAAGAAGTAGTGAGAGGTTTTGGTGAGATACACGTACGCAATAATATCTAAAACACAGCCACGTTCACGAGGGCGTGACAATCCGATAATGAATGTCACCAGTGAAAATGGATGAACCCTGAATTTTTTAAACATGTGATTGTTATTCTGATTCTTATTTTTGGCCCAAAGCATGGCGTGAGAATGGAAAATTTAGCTTGCAATCCATCTTTGTTCATATCCGTTTTATTTACAACGGACATCCCCTGCAAAAATGATTTACAGTAGGGATGGGCAACCTTTTCTACATGGCGGGTCGCATCGGTGGTTGCGATTATTTCGGGGGGCCGCATTGTATTCGTGGGCCGGATTATAATTTAAAGCGGAAGTAACTTAGAGAATCCGAGATGTAATATATACAAAAATCAAGTATAAATATGGTTTTTATGAAAACAAAATTGAAAATTAAAGGTTTTATTACGAAGATTTTATCAAAATGTACAAATTTGTGCATTAAATTTTACGGATCTCTGTTTCCTCATTGCAATGGGGGTCTCATAAAATGCTCTCTGGGGCCGCATACGGCCCACAGGTTACCTAACCCTGATTTACAGCATGGGGTCCCCAAACCTTTTTTATAAGGGCCACATGAGGCTTGATGCACTGTTTCTCGGGCCACAGATAACTTTGAAATGACTGATCGTGTGCAAATTTCAAAGATCTACTTTTGAGAATTTAATTTTTATTGTGTAATGTGCCATGCAGCTTTTTGAAGTTATTTGTATGCACGAAATAGAAAAATATTGTTTATGATTTCTAATGAAAACTCCTTATGGCATGTAAACTAATGTAGATATCTTAAGGGAATCGATGGGCTAACACTGCGAGGGGGACATGTTGCTCGCAGTTTTGGGATCCTGCTATACAGAATACGAAGCGGATATAAAGGCGAGAGATTCTTTAATTCATCAGTTGTCACAGAATTTATGGTTTTAGAGATGAGATGCCAGATTGTGCTTAGAATATGGAAACGATTAGAGGCCTCAATTAAACTGCGAGGAACACTGTTTTATCCTTCATTCACACCACTCTAACCTTTTATTTTTGGCTCCAAAACGATGTAGCAATGTGTCCAGTCTCCGGCCTGAGGGACGTCAGCCTCACCCTACCTGTGGCGGCGCTACGCGGGACACGAGTGAAACTCTTTTGCGACTACGACCTGGAGGACGCTCAGTTGTACTCCCTGAAGTGGTATCTGGGTGACCAGGAGTTCTTCCGGTTCGTTCCTAGCGACGACCCGCCAACTCGCATATTCCCGCAGCAAGGGATCAACGTGGACGTGAGTTGGATGCACACACATTTAAAGAATAGGAGAAATGAGATTCGTGTTGCCAAAGATCACGATGTGTAAAATTAGGCGTTGAAAATCAGCCCTGTCCTTAGATGAATAACGTCGATAATAAAAAAAACATTTTCGTAAACTTTGTAAGTTCAGAAAGTGAGACTTAAAAAAGGAGTACGTGTCGTTTGGATGCAGAAAAGCTGGGCGCCATAAGTTTTGAAGTTGGCCGGATGTGCAGGGGCTATATTTTTGTGAGCGTATATTCTAGGAAGAGTAATTTTGGTGTTTTTATTTTTAGTAGCTGTATTTTTATTCGCCAGCGTTACAAAGGTGATTTGTAATTTTGATAATTATCTTATGTAGCTTGTTTAACTTTCCATCAAACGTGAAATGACGGAACGAATGTAGTCTTAGCGATTAAAAAAACATAGTAATATTCCGGTTCCAACCTAACCCAAAGTATTTATGAACGAAATAATTTAACAATACCGAGAGACCTTTTAAAATAATTAATAGGTGAAGAAAGAAACAACTGGACTATTTTAAGCGAGGTATGTATCGCCCCTTTGCATGACAGATATTTTTTTGTGATATTTTAAAATGAATGCTCTTTGGAAACGAATTGGTAAGCAAAAATATTTTTTAATGTTAAATATTTTCTAATACATAGATGAAACTATCTAAATTGAAATGTGATTGAAATGATTTATAAAGAAACCGAACAATATTTACTATTAAAATGTTATTGCATTCCACTTAAACGCTTGCAATAGAAAGCAATCACTAGCAAACATTTGCGTTAATAAATGATCCCTGTATATCGGACCAACTTCGAAACTTCCAGTCGTCCCTCGCCCGATTTCCCGTGCCCAATCGTCCTCGCTAAAATGTGAATTCAAGTATGCGGAAAGTTGATCCAATCTGCATTTAAAGATATACGTTTCTGTTATATTCGTGTATATTTATCACTATTTGACTCTATAAAATGAAATTACTCGATGATATGGAATGTTAAACTGACATCTGGTCAAAAACGTTTCTCTAGCAGCCTTAAGGAGGTTGAGCCAGTTGAGAATTTCGGCTGCAGAGCAGCCGTCTCCAGCGGCAATTCTGCGATTGTATTACAGTCTACAGTCGGTGCAATGCCGTTGATGACGGCTACATTGTTACCGAAATGCAAAACTGGATTTCCTAATATTTACTATGGCTATCGGAGAAACATTGTTGGTCAGTTTTTACCAAACCCATAAAGTTAGCGTCAAGATTTTTATATTGAACTAACATGTGGTTACCGATGCTCCATCACAATCTTTATCTTCCGACAGGTTTCTCTGTCGGGTGCTAGGGGAGTTGTCCTCAGGGACGTCCTCCCGGCTATCTCCGGCATGTACAAGTGCGAAGTCTCTGCTGACGCTCCACTATTCCACACGATCATCAAGAAGGCGTCCATGGTGGTGGTCGGTGGGTTAACCGCGGTCATTCCCAATCGATGAGGTCTCCCACGAAAGGGAGACAAAAATAAATATGTGTATAACCCAACAGGAAGAAAGTAAAAACTCAAGTTATTGACATTATAATATACTTTGATTCAAATAGCAGCAATGAAAAAGTCTAAATCTACCGATTTATTATTGTTTGGCGGTTGGCTATGAATAATAGATTTTTAAAAATAAATGTTTCCTTACAAATATTCAAACGAACCTATTCACTGCCAATCTTGAATTTAATTTTGAGCACATTCAATTACGTCAGCAATGAATTAGTTATTTTTATGATAAAACGATTCACATGGAACAGAAATCAATAAAATTTCTGTGAATAACGTTGGTTTGCAGGCAATGTGTTAATTTTCGTTTAAACCTTTGGGAAACAAGTAGATATGTTTTTCTTAAAACTTGTGCCAAAAATCCTTTTTCGACCTCACATTATCATTTCTCATTTAATACCATTCAGTGATTTATCACACACGGTAAAATAAATAAATTGCTTATCATGTCAAAAAACATACATTTAAAATAATTAAAAAAGGAAAAGTAATAGTGTTATATTATTATGTTTATTAATGAACGCTATTCAGACGGAGTACTTAAAATAAAGCAACATTTATGAAACAATACGTAATAAAATAAAGAACAATAATTGTTTAATTACTAAACATTTTATTTTACTAAACATTATTGCCTATGTAATGTAATGTTTTTGACATTAATTTGGCAATCATTGCATTTAAAGTTTACCGTTAGGCCTGCAGTTTATAAAACACAACAAATTGACAGCAATTGAAAAAGTTGTTTAATTTTTCTTGCTTCTGATACGACCTTTTGAGCTAATCAACGAGCTAATCACAAGCATACATTCTCAGCTCTGAAGTTAAAAAGAAGCTGACACAGAATTTAAGTATTAGGTTTCTCTAAATCTGCAAAAAAAAACTCCGACAGGTATTCTAAGGCAAGAATGCCCAAAAGATTTTATTTTGGGGCCACATAGACCGCTTCTGCACTCATCGTGGCCCACGCAGTCAAAAATGCAGTTGAAGATTAATTTAAGAAAACTAAAGAGTTCAGTTGGAGATGAATAATATTGGGCTTTTAAAAATTCATTTATTCACAATGGTAACAGAGAGGCAAAGATAAAATGTATCGTTTTCATACTTTCCATTTATAGTTCTTTGTCAAATTATATCCCATTTTGATAAACTCATGACGGACCGGATGTGGCTCACGGCCCATGGTTTGGAATCCATCGCTCTAAGGGATAAAGGAAAGCCGCATATCTGAAAAATAAGTAATGCGCCTGAATTTCTCTTTCAAAGATCCTCCGGATGACTTTCCAGTGGTAAGGGTGGAAGATGACCGATTCCAGTTCGTCGCCGGGGAGACCCTGCGCGCCAACTGCACTTCTCCGCCATCTTTCCCAGCGGCAAACCTCACGTGGTTCATCGACGGAAGACAGGTCTTAATTATTTAAGCTTCTTTTCTCGATACCTATGTCTGTCGTTTCGACTGCCATTGCCGTTCATTCCCGCGCTCACTAAAACTGGGATCCGTTTGAATAAGAGGCTTATGAAGACTAGCACTTCAATGAACAGGAGTGAAACGTTGGTGGCATGTTTTCACATTCGCTTTCTTCAACTCCGTCATGCTAAAAATTTTATGAATGAATAGTGTTATATATATTTAAAATTTAATGATTGCTTCACGGTGAGGAACATTCGCGCGCTCCCCGATAATGCTTCGGCTCCCCGACTCCGCCAGTGGGAGCTTGCACATCTTTTAAACTCCTTCATTCCCCCTGGCCTCAACCTTCGCTAGCATTTCATTCCTTTTCTGCCATTCCCCAACCCCCTCCGTATCCTCCAATCCCCGACTTTTCCGCACTATCCTTCCACCCCATGCCTCCACCCAATGTCACCCGCATCAGTTGTCGCTCTCCTGTGCTGAAGAAGGGATTGTCCCCGAAAGCTTCCGTGTTTTTTGTGTTCGTTTTACGTGTGTCACTTTGACACCCCCAGCAGCTCGCCAACCTGAAGTCATCTTATTGGTGAGTGTTCACTGGGCTTCCTTATTCCAACAACTTTTTGCCATCCATTTATCACGTTTACCTTTCCTCTTCCGTAAGCATATATATATATATATATATATATATATATATATATATATATATATATATATAATATATAATATATATATATATATATATATATATATATAGTTGCTTACTCATATATAAATATATGAGTAAGCATTATTGGTTAATAGTGATAGGGGAGCGAGTGGACACTTGGTGTTGTGGACGTCCACGGAGATAAAGAAACTTTTCTCTCTACACACACATGCATTCATAAAATAAATTGAATCGTATACCATATTTAAGTAAATGCATGCTGAAACTTGGTCAAATAATCACTTTATTTTCTTTTGCAATGGAAATCTTACAAGAGCAATGATTTTATTTTGCGTTTCGGCGCATTTATAGGTTCTGTTTTAGTTTTTAATTTTGTAGCTCGACGGTACAATGTAAGAGCATTAGAATTTCTTTTTCTTTTATTCAAGATAGGATCAATAGCATCCAAGAAACTATCGATGGATGGATTTTACAGGCACTTCTCGGCTATTGTTTTTTAAATTGGGCTTTAGATTTAAATAAAACATTAAACAAACGAAAAATATTTTTGTTAAGCACGCTATTTTATTTATTGAATACAAATTGTGCATTGATTTGAATAATTTTCCTCCATTCCTCGGCAATTCACAGTGCAGTTATCTCCCGATTTACGAACATCCGTTTGACGAACTTTCGATCTTCCTGACAAGAATTCACAAATTCTTTCCCTTTCAAATCATTACCAAAACCTACCTCTTTGTTTTTTCCCATCTAGTTTTCCTTCTAACACATCTTTAATCATACTCTCTCTCCTCAGGTAATGTCCAACCCAGTTAGCCTTCCTCTTTCTGATAGTCTGTATAATCATTCACTTCTCTCCTATTCTTCGTAGCACTTCATCGTTTTTCATCCTATCTGTACATTTTATCTTCAACATTCTTCTCCAAGTCCACATTTCAAAGCTTTCCAAGTATTTTGTCATTTTTCCTTAGCGTCCATGTTTCTGCTTCATAAAATGCTATACTCCATACATAGCATTTTATCAACTTCTTGCGGATATCTTCCCTTATATTCCCTGTAAGTAGTTGTTTCTTTCTCCTGAAAGCCGCTTTTGCTTTTCCTATTCTAGTTCTGATCTCATCCGTACATTTTGCTTCTCGTGTTATGATGCTTCCAAGGTATTTATATTCTGAAACTTGTTCTAAAGGCTTTCCCCCAATACTTATGTTCAGATTCTCTTCTTTACCCGATATTCGAATGACCTTGGATTTTTCTGTATTTATTTCCATAACGTATTTTCTACCTGTTATCACTAGTCTATTTATCATTTTTTGTAGCTCCTCTTCCTTTCTTGTTAGAAGTACTTGGTCATCTGCGTATTTTACTGTTCTTATAATCCTTCCTCCAATTTTGAAATCTCCTGTGCCTTCTAAAGCTTCTTGCATCAGACTTTCTCCATATATATTGAATAGGGTTGGCGATAGGCAGCAGTCTTGCCTTACTCCTCTACCGATATTTATTCCGCAAGTGTCCACATTCTCAAACCTGACCTTTACAATTTGATTCACATATAGGTTCCTAATCACTCTCCTGTCTTTCCAGTCTACACCTATATCCTTTGATATCTTCATCAAATTTACCCAATTTACTCTATCAAAGGTCTTCTGCCAGTCTATGAAACATGCGCAGATATCTTGACTGTACTCTATTGCCCTTTCTGATATGATTCTAACTACCCCTATAGCATCTCTAGTTCCTCGTCCTTTTCTGAAACCGAATTGATCTTCCCCTAATATTTCTACTGCCTTTTTCTCCAGCCTTTTATTAAGAATCCTCGTGATGATCTTCGATGTGTGTGACAGAAGGCTTATCGTTCTGTAATCTTTACACTGCATTGCCTTTGTCTTCTTGTTTAGAGGGATAATTGTTACTTCTAGGAAATCCCGAGGCCACTCTCCCTTGTCGTAAACCTTATTGATTAATTTCGTGATCGATTTTAGTCCTTCTGATCCTATGACTTTAAGTATCTCAGCCGGTATTCCATCGCTGCCCGTGGCTTTCCCCTTCTTTAGTTCCACTATCGCTTTTTCTACTTCGCTCTCCATAATACTTGGTCCTAAGTTGTCTTCTTCAATGTTTTCTTCATCTTCCAGTTTTGCCGCTCCTGCGTGTTTGCTATATAATTCCTTTATGTATTCTTCCCATACCTGTGCTACATCCTTTGTTTCTGAGACTATCCTCCCATCCGTATTCATAATTCCCATACCATGAATTCCATTAGATTTCTTATCTTTTAACTCGAGTGCTCTAGTGTACATCATATCGTACCGTCCTAACTTCTCCATTTGTTCTATTTCATCACATTTTCCTTTTATCCACTTTTCTCTAGCTTTATCTGTTACCCTTCTCAACTCATTGTTTATACGTCTATAGTTGGCTCTACCTTCTTCAGTGTTAACGTTTTTCCATTTTCGTCTCTCATTCATTTTCTCCAGCATTTCCTTCGTGATCCATGGTTTTCTGATTTTCTTCTCTTGTTTTCCAATCTCGTTATCCAAGGTATCCTTGATACTGGTTTTAATTTCGTCCCATTCTATATCACCGGTCTTCGGTTTGTTTTCCAACTTTCTTAGGTTATCTTTCAACTTCATGCTGACTAAATCCTGCCTTTGTTTCAGTTTTTCTAGGTTCCAGGTCTGTCTTTCTCTTTTCGTTTTTCTTATTTGTTTGAGCTTTGTACTCAATTCAAGTATTAGAAGGCTGTAATCTGAATCAATGTCCGCTCCTTGAAATGCCTTGGCGTTGTTTATGCTGTTTCTGAATCTTTGTTTTACAAGGATGTAATCTATTTGGCATCTCATTCTATCTCCTGGGCTTTTCCATGTGTATAATATATATATATATATATATATATATATATATATATATATATATAAAAATCAGTTTTGCATTATTTAGTGCAGGTAAAAATGAAATCTACTTTTTCGTTACATTGCAAGCACACGTTGTATTGCATACAAAGATCTTTTAATGAACAACCCCAAATTGGCTTTTATCCGGGAGAAAGACATCAGGACACCATTAGCCCTTTATATTAACGCCATATGCATGGAAAAATCCCCCCTGATTTACAAACTTTCAAATTATGAACCACCCTTCAATGTGTTCGTAAATCGGGAGATTCCTGTACTCATGTGCGTATATGCAAAGCGGATTTTTCATTGAATATGCATTGGGTCGATATTCTTTCTATCACTTAGATATCCGTTGTTAATTTTTAATCTACCCTTTCGAAATAAGAATACGTTCCGATGTAAAATTGGTAGCGTTACTACTTGGCGTTTGTGACATGAGAGGGTGCTCATTTTTTGGAAATCATATCGAAACAGGAAATTCGTGACATTCAGTCGCTTTCTTTGGTTCTATTTTTATTGTTATGTAAAGAGACACAATTTATGTGATCAAATCTTTCCTTTTTTGGGTAATCACTTCTAGCGTAAAAATTGTAATGCGCTATTTTTGTCTGTTGCACATGTAATTAATGGAAACCAAATGTTGAACAAAATTATGAGGTTTGTATTATATCGGTAAAAGAATATTATATTTCGTTGCGAACGTAACCAAAATTAAATGAAAATAAACTAATACAATTGGATTCATTAAATAAATTTCATTAAATACAATTTATTTATCTGATAGAAGGCCTGATGCATCTTCCCGTCATTTTATTCCCTTAATCACAGGTCCAAGATTCCTACGTGCGGAGATACCCTACCTTGTTTGCAGCGAGTGACATTGTGGGGAAGTTTTTTAAAGAGAAGGAGAACGAAGTGAACGTGAGATTGGACATGGGAGAAGGAAAGCGGAGCGAAAGGGTTCAATTGTGAGTTCTGCACACATCACTAAATTATTAACAGTATTTATTATACATAGCAGGAATATAATCGTGCAAAAGTGAAAATAGTATATTGCTTGTTCCTGAGAATTGTTTGTTTCCATCATTTCTACTTATAATTCCTTGTTTGAAACTGTCCCTCGTTGGCGTTTATCAGCAAGTAAGGGGCTTATAAATTAATAACACATATGCGAAGAATTTATGTGGAATAACACGAGCAGAATAAAAACATCTTACGCTGCATGGCCTAAAGAAAAGATTTTATTCAAATTTCGCGTGATAATATTGCCGGATTTCAACACGGCTTCTATACCATAAAATCTGTAGTTCAAGGCGTTATTTAGAGGAATTTATCTATCATGTAGACAAAAATTTGAAATAATTGGTGCTTTTTTCACAATTTTATTTAGAGCACTTAATAATTTACACGACCACGGTTTCGCTACACAGCAGTATCATCAGGTCAATGATGATGCCACTGGGTAGCGAAACCGTGGTCGTGTAAATAATTAAGCGTTCGAAATAAGAATGGAAAAAGGTACAAAGTATTTCACTTTTTATTCTCGATGGCTTTTATACCGCTAAGTAGTTTCCTTTTTGGTTGTTAACCATCGACCCTCAGCTATTACTTTACGGTGAGAGATGCCGTTGGCCAACTGATCGAGAATATTTTTCTTAGAACGTGCATGGCCATTAAAAAGATCCACACCATGATTATTTTCGAAATCCGTTTCCAAATCTCATCCCGTTTCATCTCCGCCGCAAATTATATTATACTACGAACTTTTCTTTCCAGAAAGTCATTTGTGCCAACTTTGGTGGGGCGCACGAAGGAGGCTTCCACCTTGGGACTGGAAGTGAGACTGGACAATTCGACGGTGACTTTCCCGGTAAACAATTCGAATCACCATTCACGTGGCGTGACTCCCCATCCTCGATCCCCGATTCGCCGCGAGATCGAGGCCGGTGGACCTGGCCGACTACCTGCGATCGCGGCGCCAGCCGTTGGAGCTCACCTCAGGCTACGCTGCCTGGCAACGCTCTTCACCCTTTACAGAAGGACCACGGAGGTCGAGCTGGTCGTGTTCCTGTCCACGGAAGAGAACGCGCCAAAGATTGCCCCAGTGCTACACGAGGAGGCGCAGCTCGGGAACGAGTCAAGCGGTGGGTTTCCCGGAAACCGGCACGAACTCGCATGCATGGTCGGAGATCTATAATCCGGAAAAAAACTCGTCACAGGGGACGTTCTGGACTTTAGAATTTTCCGAACCACGGGTGTCAGGTACATGATGACCGTATCGTTAGCGTACTACTCACCAAGTACAAAAAATTTACATCTTTAACGCAAAAAGATGAATGAATAAATCATCTGGAGACAAAATCTTGAATGGAAGGTCAAAAAGGGCATAAATCATAAACTCACACTTTTCAGGAGAGTTTCCTCAAGTTTGTAAATATTCGGAACATATGCATACTCAGAGCCTGTGTGCCATTCCCATTTCTTAAGAAGTGAATGAGAGTTTGATAGAAATAAAAATTCCAAGAACTGTGTGAAATACATGGTTGATTTTTATTTCTATCATGAATTAATTCTAAAAATTGACGGCTGAAATTATTAATGATAGAGACATACTTTATACAAATCGAAAGAGGTGAACATTTTTCAATAAGATTCAATTCAAACAAGCTCTTAAAATACTTGTGTCGAGTATCTCCAATAGGCACAAGGTTATAGAAAACCAGATGCGGAATTTTGGATACAAAGCAGCCGTCTTCAATGGTAAATCACCGAAAATAGATTCTAAAAGAATGAGAAAATAAATTGGCGATATCTGAGACCTATTTTTAAGCACTTATTCTTGAAAACTTTCAGCCATAAGACGAGCCCGATAATTCCCTGTTGAATTAACTTGAGGCAATACAACCCTATACTGAAAAACAGGCTTATGTATAAGGAATATTCCAATTTCAAATGTTAGTTCAACCGTTATCCATACTCTTTCGAGCGCCATTTGGAGCAACATCCGAGAAACATCCTTATCGTTTCGGGAAACTAAAACCGCGTCTGCTGGAAGACGATGAGTTCCGTCTTCCTCGGACCCAATGCCCACTCCAAATGGGATGGGATGCATCTCGTGTGGATCGCCTACACCAAAACGCCTTCTTTCAGTCAAATTTGCGATTTGGCGGAACACGGAATCGCAGAGGAAAAATAAAATACGTTTAAAATTTAAAAAATATATTTTCTTTTATTATTTCCGCAACGAAAGACGAAAAATAAATTTGAGAAAAAGAGATATTTTCCAAACATAAAATTAAATTAAATTTGAAATTTATTTAAAAATTTCTCCCTTAAAAAAATTGGTAATTTAAATTTAAAATTTGAAGAATATTACGTAATTATTAAATTTAAATTACTTTTATTTAAAAATGAAAGATTTTTTAATAAAGTTAAAAAATTATTACACTTGATGTTCCAAAAAATCTTTCTCTTAAATTTATTTCTTGCCTTTAAATGCAGAAAAAATCAAAGCATTTCAATAAAAAAATCTGATGTGGCCACCACATGACTTTTTCCATACCGTAATATTTCTAAAAATTTCAAATAGGTTAAATGATAATAAATATTTTAAGGAACTGCGAGAAAATTTTAGACTTTACAAAGAACAGAAATAAACTCCAACTGTACCCTTCTGATATTGGATATAGCTCAAACAATTAAGAAAATAAAAAGGGGCGTTACTAAGACGTAACTAAGCGTCAATTATTAACAATAGTCGTCGGAAGGTGGCGTGGTGGTGGCAGCAAAAAATATAAGATAACTCTTAAACAATGAATGCATTATATGGAAGAATGTTTCAAACAAAGGTTGTACAAAATTAAATTTCCTACAACCTTTATTACTATACATTTTTACATTCATCAAATATTAAAGCATATATTTCAAAAAATGGATAAATGACAAGAATAAACATCCACTTCCGCTCGACCGATTTTAGCTGAAATCTAATCAGTTCTTGGCTTTATAATTAAATGCTAAATATGAAATTTAATGCTGACCGTATTATTTGTTTTTAAGAGCTCACAAAATTCCGGCCAGACACACCCACAGACACCAAGAAAATAATCAAAACGTGTTCAGGTGACCTTAAAACATGTATTTCCGTTTAAATCTCGAATTCGATTTTTTTATGAAAACAATCCTTTCCCTATACTTCGTATCTCGTATGGAGAAAGTAAAAATTAATGGATTTTACGTTTTATTTTTTAGTCTTTGGTTTATTTATATATTAAAGCATAATTCTATTCAAGCTTACAAAATATTCACTTTATTACCATATTTATGCGAATATAAAGCGAGGTATTTTCCTAATTTTGCATCTGAAAAATGAAAGGCCATCTTATATTTTGGAGGTCAAACACTTAAACAGTTTGCGATCAATGATTTTGAGTAGTATGGATGGCTCAGAAGATGACATTCTATAGAATCAGAACGATGAAGGAAGTGATAGTGATGAGGAAAGTGAGGACTAACCTGACTGGATGTGGAATGGATTTCTTGTGATAACCCTTTTTGTATTTATGTCATGTTTATCCTTGTAGTCTTGAAATGTTTATCTTTCTTTAATCTCAATCGACCAGTTTTCGCACCGTTTCCGTTGAGAGAGAGATTAATTTATTCGACGACGCTTTTGTAACAGTGATCTTCATTCGTTCCAGGTTGCCAGAGATCCAGGACATCTAACATTCTCTCCGCTGCCATGGCAAACTGTCTGCTGCTATATTTCCGTCTGGTCCGCTCGAATTTCTCCCCATCGAACAATTTCGTCCATGCGCTGCCCATCGCGTTCCGTTCTGTGGACTGAAGTTGGAGTGGCGTTCGTGATTTCGCCGAAAAGTGCAAAGTAAAACCCTAAAGGGGGGGGGGGGTTCCTGAGTTTGTACGAGTGACGCTTTTTAGAAAGAATGAATTATATTTGATTATTCTCATAACACATCTAATTATTCGTTGCCAAGATTACCACGCCTTCGATGTTGCATTTCAAATACCCTTGACGTTCGCTCATTTGATGGCTCGCTATTCATTTGTTGTGACTAAACGTTACCGTTTGCGATGCAGACGCGAATCGCGATCGATCAGCGCTGGTGTAAGAATCGCCAGAAGATGATTAATTGATTCAGAGGCATATTTTTCAGGTTTAATTCCATGAAAAAAAACATTATCAGGCGTTCTTTACACAATAAAGGTAAAATAAATGAACGTCTTATGGTCAGGTAATGTCAGTATGACCGTCCGTCCGCATGTTTCATCTAGGGAAACTACTGGGCAGATTTTCATGGAATTTGGTATTTACGACTTTTAGGCAAAGAAAATAAAAAGTTATATAAATTTTTTATGGAACCAAATCAATAATGTCACTTTGCTGGTGACAAAAATAATGGACTTTCCATCATATCTCGTAAAATATTAGTCCTTCAAAAAAATTTTTAGAATTGGTTAAATAACATATCGCTTATTCTATACATTTTATCGAAGGAGTAGCCGATTTCAAGAAATTATAAAAAGACTAGCGTAATTGCCCGTCAAATGTGACGGAATTATCATAAAAGGATTCCAAATATATATGATTTCGATATGAAAAATCAGTAGATATGTTATGATCTGGTTTGGCTTTCATGCACAATCAAATCAGTGTTTTTTAAAGTTATCTTTATTTAAATTATACTGTTTAAGTAATTATTAGTAGAGAGGCTAAATGATTATCCAAATATTTGATGAAAATAAGAGGAAAATCGAAATAATAAGATATAATGCATAAAGAATTAGCTGAAATTTACTTGAAATATTTGAGCAAATTATAAGTTATTTAAAACGTATAGAATTTAACTTAATAAATGAATTATTTTACTCTTATGAACTCGTAAAAAACAGGATAAATGTGAACGAACAGTCAATTTACCATCAAAGGAAAAATGTCTAGTAACTTATTATGAACTAAATACTTTCATGAACTGCAATGAGTTTTAACTATATTTTAAAATCAAAATTTTCTTTTAACTACATATAGTAGTTTTGATTTTTTTTTAAAATTCGCTTTATTTAAAGAAATTCAACTAAAACTCATAAAATATTCTTTTTTCAATCCTATTTGAAATTAGGTTTGAAATAGGTATTTGCTGTATTATCAGTTAAAGAAATCTATTGAAAATTACGTGACCTATGTTTTGTTTTATGAATTCCCACCATTTGGCAATGGCGCATGATTCAATAGCATAACATTTTTAATAATTTATTTTTGTTATTTTTGTACTGCAGCTCCTTTTAATCCTATACAAATGCTACGTCCTCTTTCTCTATTTCTGCTCATTCCCATTCTCTTTTCCTTCCTCCCTCTAATTACTCAATAGATTCAGTAAATAAGTTATACCCATCTATAAAAGTCTGATCCGTGTTAAAGCACTAAATTGGTGCATTTATTATGGGGCCAAGAATAGAATTCAAGAATTGGAAAAACAGTGGCCCAATATAAACAAGAAGTCCAAACCAACTAAAGCAGGCTGGTTTCCCAAAGTTTAAGTCCCGAATTGATTACTTATATTGACAGGAAATGTTTCAGTATGTGTTAGTCATTCCAAGAAATTCTCATACCATAAATACCACTTGTAATTCATATTTTATAAATGATTGAGAAAAATTGGAAAACAAATTAATAGAGCATTATTATGTTTAAAATACTAAAAACAATGTCAAAATCTCTCTCTGACATTATATTTTGCATGCATTTTTTAAATTAAACGAATTTAATAAATGTTAATGTTTATATGCTAGTATGTATCAAATGCCCATTGCTTAAGTTTAGTTGAGTTGAAAAAAACACATTTGTTCACTTGTCTATGCCCAAGCTAAGTTCAGCAATAATTTTCTCCATAGCAACAATCCGATAAATGCGATTTAAAAAGAAAAAAACGCTGTTTTAGTAGAAATTCATAAAAATTGATCAATGTCAAGATTCGGTGATAATAATTAAAATTTACATTCTTTTCCCCTTAGAACAGTAAAAACCTCGCTCCGATATCACAATTTTGAGATATTTTAATGCATTAAAGAAAACATCTCAGCACGATGGATTTGAGATTTCCTATGTAAAACAAATACGGAAAAATTGTTCCTGGAATCGAACCCGGGGCTTCAATTTTCACCGAATAAAATATAGCCCTGAGGTGAGCCCTGGCAGCATGAGTCTCATACCTAGTTTCATTAAAATTGGTGAAAAGTTGTTAGTAGGGGAACATACAAACAGAACCATTTCATAAGGCTATGTTTCCTTTGGAAACCAGCCTAATAAAATACGTGAAAACGTGAAAAAAACTTATTAAAATATAATTTTAGGAGATATACGAATGATATTTAAATTCTTCTCTTCGCATAACTAAGTTAAATACCTCATCCTTGAAATATTTTAAAATGTAAACGGCAAAGGTCTGCATGTCAAGAAATGGCTTTTTGCGTGATTCATCTATGTTTTGCGAATTTATAACTTCGGTAATTTATAAGTAGGGTATGGATTTTTCGGCTTTAAACTAAATTTAAAAAGACGGACGGACAGAATAAGGATATTATATATATATATATATAACTAATGATGCCGGTTCGTAAAATTCGCAAAAAAGTTTATTATTGTGTCAGCGTTATAGATTACAACTTTATATTTAAAAAATATTCAATCAAAAATATAACTGCACCACCCTCCCATTGCTCCCTTCAGTGGACGTCCATGGATTTTTCTTTGTTTAAAATTTCAGTAAAACGCAAACATCTATTTCGATCTCGAATATGTCAACATTCTATTTCCAATTTTGATAATTAAGCCACAAAATTGAGTAATACCTTCACTTCTTGACGAAAATACCCTTAAAATTACCATAAGCAATGTAGAAATTAGATTTATTCTCGAATATATCTATTTCGGAAAGATTCGTCATTATTCATTAAACGTAAAAAAATTTAATTCAAAATGCTAAATAAAGCGGAAAATTTAAAAACATCTTCTCTGAGAAAATGTCCCTCAATGCTCGTGGAATGTCATTCAAAAAACTTCTCGTATAATGTCTTCGTACGGAATGGAAATAAGTTATTCGCAAGTTTAAGACATCAATGGTTAAATGCAAAATAAAGTTATAAACTAAGGTCAATCATCGCATTAATATGGTTGATAGAGTTACGTTTCGTAAATGACGACGTATAGCTGGGTTGACGAATGAATTACGTCATTCAGGACAGAATTATAACGATTCGTCTAATTTCCGCTTAAACATTACTTCTGCCTGAGGAAGGATAGATTACTTCCTATTATGCCCATGCATATGCATATAAAAAACATATAGCAATGATGATCTCTAGTTCAACAATCTACTGTCGCCAAGGGAACCGTTCACTAAAAACGTAATATTTTGATGAACTTTTGTATTCTTAAGCAAAATTCGAACAATTTCAAGCAGAAGCCAAAATTCAAAGACAAAAATAAGAATCATTGTCCCATAGTTAGGATTATGTCAAATGAAAATTTACGGGGAACAGTATACCATTTATCATTCTTAATTTTAAGTGATTTACTTAGTTTTCGTTTTGTCTAGGCATTAATGTTTTACATCAATGCGAGATTAACGTAACGTGCATATAAAAGGGTGAAATAATTCATGGAAACAATCACAGGAAACAAAAGTTTATATAATAAAACGAATCACTACAGGAAGTAGAGTAAAATACACAACAATTCCGTCTTTTAAGTAGTTTTCAGATTATTATCGAAAGATAAATTTAATTACAACCCGCAATTTTCGGCGTGAATTAACGTTATCAAATATATAAATAACACAATATGTAGATATAGACAGACATTGAAAAATAACAGGTACGTTATACAAAGAGAAATCATAAATCATAAACAATAAATAGTATATATTTATGAAAACTTTCTACATTAAATCCATCTTTTACTACCGTTAAACTTTACACAGTTATTTTCAATAAAATCGAATTTCTCTCCACGAAGGCGAAGTTACCCTTACCATGTCAAGTGTGAATCAATAACGGATGCCTTTCGAACTCCTCGTGGGAGTCATCGCTCCCTCATACTTCGTCCGAATATCGCTCCCATTTCTTCATTTCCTCCAGTAGCATGTCACCGAGGTATTCCTTATCGTCGTAGAATTTTCTGAAAGATATAATTTTGAAATCGGGAGACAGTTTTTGCAGCCACAATCCCAATTTCAAAAGTTTCTTCATGGCTGCTAACGCCACCGAAGACGGCAGGTACCTATCAAAGTGCCCCATGAAAACAACGCTAATAGCGGTTTTATTTATGCCTTTGAAATTGTCAGAAGCTGAGACGTCCCAGCCACGCCCTTCGTAAGCGTAGCCGTCGTCTCCCACATAGAAGTTATCTCTGAGATCGCAGTACTTACAAAAATGAGGATTCTGTTCGACCTGAATCCTCCTCATGCACCCTTGGGCCGTGAAGCACCGAGTGCCGCCGTCACAGACCACGACGTAGCGAATTGGAAGCGAAAGGGCGTCGTACGTTCGATTCGCCTCCTTTGCCTCCCAATCCTCACGGAAGACCAGGGGGAAATGCCTTGCCTGCGATTTATCCGCCTCCAGGATTATATCTTCGCTAAAGTGGTCCCACTTCCTCAATTGTTGATCCAACTTGTCTCCGGGTATACTCTCATGACCATCAAACTGGCGATGGGACAAGATCTTATATTTGGGAGAAAGCTTTCCCAAGCACAATCCCATGCTCGCCAGTTGGTGCAAGGCATTAATGGACGATTGGGAAGGGAGGTCGGTTTGGTACCTTCCTAGGAAATCGACACGTATCGACGTCCCGCCAAACCCTCCGTACCAAGTATGATCGCCCATATCCCAGCCTCGGCCTTCGATGACCGTACCGTCTCCTCCAATGTAGAAATTGGCGTCAAGAGTTTTATTTGCTTGAATGTACTGCACTCGAGCGACGCATTCCTGCGAATTCGAGCATCTGTCCGACCCATCGCTAATGAACACAAATTCGACTGGGTGTGTGATGGCGTCCAACTTATTGGTGAAAGGAGTAGCATTCCAGACTACCCTGGTGAAGTACTTGTCACCCATTACATCTGCGAAGGAATCAAAAACAAGACGATATGCTATGAGAATAAACTCGCGCATTTTTCGTTTTCTCTGCACCACACGCTGGAAACGAATCCGATATTTACATTTCATTGCAGAGAGATGTAATCATGTAAGACGGATATTTAAATAATAATATTACAAGTTATTAATCGCATTTCCGAAAATAAACTCACTATTATTCATCTGCTAGATTTTGAGTTCGAGGGAAAAATGTCACAAAAGTTAACATTTATTGTGAACATTCGGAGATTTTTATTTACAGTTAAATTTCCAATATTTCAAAAGATTCAAAACAGGCAGATCTTGACAGGAATCAAATCCGATTAGACTCACATTGTTTTCTTTTGATGCAATAAATTTATTATCTGAGGTAGTATTAAAGATTCCATGTGACTTAAAAATAGTAATTAAACTATGATGATTATGATTCAATTGATAAATAAGAATAAATTGTTAATTCAAATTACATATAATGCCACCTCCCCGTTTATTTACTTATCGTTGAAAAACGTGTTAAGTCTTAAATTATTACTTATTCTTCTTACGTCCAAACTTTTCCAAACAGGCAAACTCACACACAAGTGTAATTATTTTAACTATGGGTTGAAATTAAACATGTCTTAGTTGGTAATTATGTCGTTCTTTAACATCGGAATTGTGTATATTACTGTTTCTCAAAATTAATGAATCTGAGACCTACTTCAAAGGCAGGCTAACTGAAAGCGATCCACTTCGCCCATCAATCCACGAATAAGTAAAGCTAATTGAAATCTCACTGACGCCTGCTAACTTTTTTCATTACTATGGTCTTATTTAAAAGAATTAAACTAGTTTCAACTCAGCGTGTATTATTATTACGTAATTAAACATTTTAGTTGCCGAAAATGAAAATGCAAACATAAAATACGTCAAATACGATAGATGATACGCAAATGAAGAGAATAAAGTCCTCTGCGACTGTACCCATGAGATAATCGGGAAAATAATTAACGCTGCGCCACTGAGAATGACTGAATTTTAGCTAAAGGACTCATAAGACCATCCCAATATTATAAATGCTAGTGTATTTATTTTGTTCAGTCTTATGACTGGTCCTACCAATCATTCGACTCGATTGATAAATAGGGAATATACACTCATGGTGTGGTTGTTTCCCATTGCCTTCCATACCGAACATCACTCAGAAGAGAGGACAGAATCCCGGTGCCGGTATTAGCCTACTCTTAACAAAGAGCACCAAGGGGTCAACTGCGATTAAAACCAATATTTCATTTATATTGAATAATTAGAGATTGATTACAGAAAACGACTGACTTGAAATAAAATTCTGCATATCTGTTGCCAAATATTATTGAATATAATTACCTTCACATGAGTTGGAGGCGGGAATATTGCTATTGTTGGCCCCTGCGGTTGATTTCCCATCCGGTAGAGAATAATTCTCTGAAAGAAACAACAAATGGTTCATACGAGCGAATACGTTCACAGGCGATGAAAGATGGTTATCTTAATCACACATTATACACATTATACAATCAGATATCTTTACCATTTTAGAATGGTGGATGTGAAAGGATTGAAAGTTAGATCAATGTGACTCATTACACTTCAAATCAATCATTATTTTTGGATAAAGTAAATCCTTAGAATGAGGTCAAAACTATGAGATATGAAGAAGACCAACCAGAGAAAATAATTTCAGTAGACGTTTTATACATTGACACATACGCCCAATCAGTTATTGAACAATGATATTTTGATTATCTAAGAATAGTTCATTGTGGCGATAGTGATTTGCAACACAATCATAGGCTTCGCCTGTATTACGGCATACCTTTAATGGCACCTCGTATCTTCAGTAAGTTTCTATCGTCGAAGCTTTTCACGTAAATGTCGAGGTCCAAGTTAATCTTTTGTGATGAGTTGCTCACGGTCTTGTATGCAGTGAAGCTACTCAGCCACTCTCCTGACGGCTGCTTCCAAGTCGTCAGGGACAATTGCAGAACCTTGGTCTCTGACGAATATTCGCAGATCGCTGTGGTCCGTGCGGTTGAGAAGGCCGAGAGGACGATGAACAGGACTCCGAGAGTCAGCAGCAGTAAGGAATCGGACATTTCGGCGGCGGACGATAAACTCCTGTTCGGAGACTACTCCCAATGGAAACTAATGTTCCACTGATACTGCGACTGTCCGGGATTCTCCTCCTCTGTTTATATGGAATCCTCTCTGTTATCATCTAGATCAAGTGCACGCGTCACATATTTCCCTTTCCAACATCTCTCAACCTCTCTCTCTCTCTTTCTCTCTTCCTTCTCCAAACTCTATCAATTACTTCTAGAGATGATTTCATTTATTTAAGACTTTCGTGATCTCGCGAAGGCGTTTGTCCAGGAATCCGAGAAATATACTCGCACGATCTCCTAATTTTACTCATCATATCGTCATATAAATTTAGCCTCCTTGTGCTTGAATTTCTCAGTGCAGTGATACACAAAACTTATTTGCCGCGCCCCGTTTTCCTTTGGCATAATGTCGATGCGCCACTCAATTTTCGGCATGAAATAAACATTAATCTATATTAATAAAAAGCGGTGTGTGTCCCTGTATGTGTGGACAGCTTTTCTCAAAAACCATAAAACTTAGATACTTTAAACTTGGTACACTTACTAATGGAACCATGAGGATGTTCACTTCGGTGCCAGAATTCTGATTTTCGCAAGTAAAAATCGATTTTTTTACTACAGGCTTTTACTCATTTGCAAATTAAATTTAGAAAGAACTGATCTTCAAGCTTCGCACCTGGACCATTTTATAGAAAAATACATAACGTTTCTTATTTTAATCGTCACATTTTGCCTACGCTTCTAAATCGCTCAAGTTCTGCGTTAAAATCATACTTATTGGAATATTTTAAGCTTTTTAACGATGTTAAACCTCGAGATTTTATTTTCGCCTTAATCCTTATACTATATGCGTAAGGAATGCGTGCTTTGAATGTTTTAACACAAGAGAGAGAGAAAGAGGAAAGAGCAATAAAGAAAGGAGAGAGATAGAGAGGGAAAGAGGGAGGGAGAGTTAAAATTAATTGTTCCATATATTAAAAATAATTTTGGACGTATAAGAATTGAATAGCGAAATCTATTTCTTTGTCATAGGATTTTTATTTTCCCAAAACTATTCTTACTCTCTGGAACACTCAATTATGTGAATTTTGTATATATTGCTTAATTTGTAGTGTATTTAAAAATTGGTTTAATTCATTTTTATTTCAATTTTAACTTAATAATGAATTCAAGAACACGTTGTAACATGTGCGCATCGCCATGTACTCGGCGGTCCAAAGTTTTCGAGAGGGGAAGGGGAGGAGAAAATCGAACGAGGGAATGGCGAGCGGACGACGTTCGATTTGAGTGGGGAAGTTGGCGGGATTGGAGGTCAGGAGGAGTGGAGAGAAATTGCGTCCAGATAGATAGGAGAGTGGGGGCCAGCGCCTCGTAGTTTGGACATTTGGAGAGCGATAGCGGGACGAGAAGGAGAGTGGAGAAGGGGAGGGGGTCAATTGAGAGAGAGAGAGGAAGGGGAAGAGGTGGGAGACTTAGGTGGGGGCAAATCTTGTCCGTCCGTTCGTCTATCGTGACTTTCATCTCCAGAACCGCTTAACGGATTTTAGTTAAATTAAGTAGGAGTGATCCTTATTAAGATTTATCGCATAATCGGAATTTTGAACTGAATCCGTTTATTAGAACTTCATCTTTATATAAGCACTTAAATTAACTTATACTCGTATCTCGTAAAATGATATTCGTCAAGCAACAAATGCCAAATTTTTCTCTCCCTATCTCTTATATGATCGGTAAGGTATACATTACAAGCTTGATTCGGATAGAGGACAATATTTACCAAGAAGAAGTCAGCAAGATTACATTACAGTCGTAACGACTTATAGCTTCGGAGATAAAAATTCGAGAATATTCCATCATAACATCGCATGTTTTGTTTACCTTGATATTATGGTAGCCCTATTTAGTCGACCAGGTTGAAATATAACATTTTATTTATTTAATTTAAGAATAAATATACTATATTTGGGTAAAATCCATTGGATCAGTTCTCTAGAAATGCATGTATAAAATAGTATTTAATTTTTTATTGTGGTAGTCCTGCTCTTTAGTTCCGCTTTCAACATCTTGATTTCATTATAGTATGTTGTACAAATCTTATATACAAAAGTTTGTTGAAATTCGCTCAGCCAATTGCTTCAAAATCCTGAATTACTGAAAGAGTTTAGTTTATAATTGTGGCACCCCTGTTTGGCTGATTCAGTTATAACGTGCTAATAGGTTTAGTATATATGTGTGTATTATAAGTTTTAAATTTGCTTCAAATTGATGTGAAAAGTTCAACAAAAACTCGTATATAAATAATTTTTTGTATCCCTTGTATTGAGGCCGCCCTGCTTTCTATATCAATACTAAACATCTTGATTTTGTTATTTTATGTTGCACGCGTACTTCATACAAAATTTCGTTGAAATCGGTTGGACAATTCCTTCCAAATTCCTAATTACCGAAAAGTTTAAGTTTGTATTTTGGCACCCCTGCTAAATCGATCCGGTTCAAATATTTCATTTTGGTCATTAATTTATGTGAAAATTATATTTACCGAATTTAGTTGAAATCGGCTAATTCATAAAGAAGATACACAGGGACACCGAGGTGATCTCATAAGATTACTTTCCATTTCTTGGTAACTAGGCTAAATAAACTGATTTGGGCAACACATGACTTTCTCCATATTTATATGGCAAATTACATGTTGTTAGCTCTGAGATCGTTATCAATGTTTACTTCCTGTTGAGGATTAAGAAAAGAAAAAGTAGCGTTACCAAGACGTAACTAAGCGTCAATTGTTAACAATAGTCTTCGGTATGTGGCGTGGCGGTGGCAGCTAAAAATAAAGATATCTCTTAAGAAATGCATTATATGGAAAAATGTATCAAACAATGGTTGTAGAAAATGAAATTTCCTACAACTGTTATTCCAATATATTTTTACATTTATCAGATACTAAAGCAAATATTTCAAAATAACGGATAAGTGTCAAGAGTAAACACCCACTTCCGGTGGACCGATTTTTACCAAGAACTAATCAGATCATCTGACTTTTATCAAAATGTTAAATATAAAATTTTGCGTGGACCTGATTAATAGTTTTTGAGTTAAAGCGCCCACAAATATCCATCACAGACGCACAGACACAGACATCATCGAGAAAATAGTCAAAACGTGTTCAGGGACCTTAAAACATGTATTTACGTTGAAATCTCGAAGTCGATTATTTTCATGAAAACAATACTTTCTCTATACTTCGTATATGGAGAAAGTAAAAATCTGATGTGGCCACCTCATGACTTTCTCCATATCTGTAATATTTCTAATAATTCCAAATATGTTACAAAATAATAAATAGTTTAAGAAAATGCGAGAAAATTTTAGACTTGACATAAAACACAAATAAACTCAAACCAAAGACTTCTGATATTGGATATATCCACAAAGCTCCAACAATTAAGAGAAGAAAAAGGAGCGTTACTAAGACGTAATTAAGCGTCAATTGTTAACAATAGTTGTCGGTATGTGGCAGGGTCGCCGCGTGTGGGCGTGCAGGTTGTGCACCGCAGAAAGGCGCCTTGTCAAGGAGGGCGCCTTCAGAAGTTCAATAGTGGCGAAATTTCAAAATTAATGACAGAAAAGTCATGAGCAATAATAGAGTTAATATCAGAAAAGAATGTCTCATAGTGTTAGTTTAATACTTGTTTTCCCAGCCTGTCAGTACAGAAGAAGAAGAGGTGTCTCCCTTGAAGGGCCGACCCGAGATACCCACGAGCCGGACCCGGGGCGCCTAAGCTTTGGGGCGCCAAAACTTTGGGGCGCCAACCATTGGAGGCGTCGAAGCTTCGCGAGTGCACAGAAACTTCGGTGGAAACAGAAGATTTGTGGAGAAGCTCTGGAGGCGTCCTCTCTGCCCTTTTCTTTTCACATATTGCAGTAAAACAGATGCTATTGCGCACGTGGCATACGTCCATTCAAAGGCCTTCCGCCTTTAAAGATTTTTGTACTTATTGTAAGTATATGCGGCGAAAATGGATGGAGAAGTCGGGATGTACAGGGACAACCTAAAAATTTCTCTGCACACCTCTCAGAGGGACTAAATTGGTGGTACGCCGGTGAAACAATGGCAGCCCCTTCAGGGGGGCGCATTTATTGCCCCTTTACCGCCCCTGTTTCTCGGGCTATGTATTTCTCCTCTACCTGGAAGAAAGGAATGAGGGACAAGAAAGCGTTATTCCCCAAACCGCCACACTCCTAGCTTATCCTTTTCTCGAGAAAACCACCCAATGTTCACCCATTTATAGCATCTCAAACTAGTTGTACCGACGAGAATTCGTATTTTTGAAGAATCCTTGCAGCCGACCGGAGTTTATTGCTTCTATTTGGCCCCTCCCTGCATTTCCGTTTTCATCCCTGAAGCGTTCACTGTTCTCCGAGCATTCGTTCAAGAAACGTCTTACTGTGTGTTTGTTGTGCATGCGAACAAGAGAAAGAAGTGGTGTTTTGGTTTCTGCTTAAGAGTCTGCAGTAATAACTTCTTCTTTCATCCATAAAAAATCAACGTGTAAACATCTGGGTAAGTTTTCTTTTTCCTATAAACTTAATTTATTAAATTTAAATCGGGCGAGCTTCAAATACCTTTGACTTGTATTTCAGTGTATTTGATTCCCTTAAATTGCATATTTAATATATACATATATATATATTATATGTTAACAATGTTTTTAAACGTGTTATATTGCGATTAACTCTCTGCTTGAAGCGAAATTGTATTTATCTTGCTTTCTACTCTTATACGCAACCCTAATTTTCTTGAATTACTTATAAAACTCTCTTTTTTACTCACCCTTTGAGTTAGCGTATTTAAGGGATTTGTTCTTACCTGAACCACGTAAATTCCTGTGAGGGTTAAAAGCCACATTTACGAAAGTTAATTTATTAATATTCCAATGTCGGTGACAACCTCTATTGGAAGAAATAATTAATTAATGCTTTTACTAAGTATTTGTTTACAATGTACAAAAGTTTTATAATAATTATATAGGACTAGAGAATCTGTGACTCTTAGGTACTACATCACATTGCATTTGATTAAAAAAATAATTTTAATTAAGAATAATGCCTCCTTTTTTGCTCGCGAAGTATTTTTTCTTTTTTTTCCCCTATTGGCTTTCATACATTCCTTTCTATTTTTTGACGTTCACTATCCATTTTTTGTTGAACTTGCCACCAAGTAAACACATCTTTAAAATTTGAGCCTTAAACCTTTATCTCATACACGGTGGGAAATTCGTATAGAAGCAATTAAGCCATTAAAATATCATACAGGTGAAATTTATCACGCTTTGTTAGATATAACCGAAGACGAAACTAAGGATATGAAATCAAGAACACATGCTAACTCTCTCGTCTAAAAAGTAACTTCTTTCGAATTTCTTTGTTTCGTTATTATTTGGTACGATATTTTAAGTAAAGTTAATGTAATCAGTAAAATGATGCAAGACCCAAAAATTGATGCACATAGAATTATTGAACAGCATGAAAATGTTACATATCACTTTAAGAGTACAGATCAGATGAGACTTTCGAAAATATTATCAGTTCAGCAAAAAAATGGCAGATATAGTTGAGGTTAATCCTGTTTTTCCGGATGTTCGAAAAAGGAGGAAAAAAGAAAGTTTGATTACGAAATATCTGACGAGCTAGTTGATGACCCCCAAAAAAAATTTTAAATAAACTTTATTTTTAGCGTCTCTCACTGAAAGATTTTAAATGTTATAAGAATACAATGAAATATTTAACATCATTCAAAACATAAATAAATTAAAAGAGTGGGATGAAAATGAAATATTAAAACATTGTAAAGACGTTTAAAATTAACAGATAATAAGATTGAAAATGATTGTGACATCGACGGCATAGCATTGTGTGACGAATTGAGAACTTTGCAATGTTTTATGCAACAAGATATGAGTCCAATCGAAGTTTTGGAATTTATTTATAAGAATAATTTAACAGCTTCGTTTCCAAATACATCTGTGGTTCTACGAATTTATTTAAAACTTCCTGGCCCAGTAGCTACTGAAGAACGAAGCTTTTCGAAACTAAAAATTATCAAAAACTATTCAAATTTGGCAACAATATCAATAGAAAACGATATTCGATATTATATATAAACATTAACCATTTAATTAAAAATTTTGTCACTAAAAGCCGAAGAGTAAATATGTTTATTTAAATGCGATTTTGTTTATTTAGTTAGTAGTTGTTAATATTAGGAAGGATATGAGTTATAATATGTGTATATAATGTGCTTATTTCCTGTGATGATTAAAAACTATTTGAAATGTTTAAAATGTAAGATTTGCAATTGTTTTAAGAGAATATGAATATACTTATATTAAAATTTGTTACATCATAAATCTAGTATGTTATTGTTAAACAACCTATTGTAATTATTAATTGTTAAGATACATTAAAGTTGATGTACAATATCTAAATATTTTGTTGGCTTTATTTTCGCATGCGATTATTATTCAATTACTACGCGATGTATTAAAATCACCATCAACATTTTTATTGGGATGGAGCGCCGGTAATGACTTCGCACAAAGGCGCCTAATGGGCACGCGGTGGCCCTGGTAGGTGGCGTGATGGTGGCAGCTAAAAATATAAGATAACTCTTAAACAATGCATTATATGAAAAAATGTATCAAACAATGGTTGTAGAAAATTACATTTCCTACAAATTGTATTCTAGTACATTTTTGCATTTATCAAATATTAAAGCAAATATTTCAAAATAACTGATAAGTGCCGAGAGTAAACACCCACTTCTGGTCGAACGATTTTTACGAAGAACTAATCAGATCTTCTAACTTTTATAAAAATGTTAAATATAAAATTTTGCGTGGACCTGATTAATAGTTTTTGAGTTAGAGCGCCCACAAATATCCATTAGATACAGACAGACATCATCGAGAAAATAGTCAAAGCGTGTTCAGGGGACTTTAAAACATGTATTTCCGTTGAAATCTCGAAGTCGATTATTTTCATGAAAACAATACTTTCTCTATACTTCGTATATGGAAAAAGTAAAAATCTGATGTGGCCACCTCATGACTTTCTCCATATCTGTAATATTTCTAAAAATTTACATTTATCAAATATTAATGCAAATATTTCAAAATAACGGATAATTGACAAGAGTAAACACCCGCTTCCGGATGACCGATTTTTACCAAAAACTAATCAGTTCTGACTTTTATAAAAATGTTAAATATAAAATTTCGCGTTGACCTGATTAATAGTTTTGAGTTAGAGCACCAAAAATAGCCATCACACACACACACACACATCGAGAAAAAATAAATTTTTAATTTGTACCTTACAGAGCATATAAGAGGAAAGAAGAGAAAAATTTGGTATTTAATTGTTGCTTTATGGATGCTATTTAACAAGATATGGGTATATGTGTATTTAAGTGATAATATAAAGTGGGAGTTCTAATTGATGCGTGATTTGAAAATCAGAATTTGTTGATTCATTTTAATAATGAACACTACTACCTAATTAATGAAAACCAGCCCAGTATTTTCAGAGATTAAATATGTGGACAGATGGATGGAGGTTATGTGCCCATAAGGCATCCAGCTACTTTTGCTTCAGTTGTACAGAATGCTTAAAAATTCAGTAAGAATTTTAATTTGTGTGATAGTGTAGTATAATGACACCTTTATATTATGCTCTTGATGGCATGGATGGTGATGCAGTAAGGCTAGCTAAATTTGCCCCTTGTAGAGTTATATGTTATGAACTGCTTGGGTCTTACTTCTGTTATGAGCCTTTTGTGCTGTTATTCCAAGATATTTTCATAATTCTATCAGTGAACTGGTCCGTCAGGTGCTTTAATTGATTATCACTCCTCTTATATGAGCTTTTCCCACTGTTGATATGTTTATGAACTGACAAAAATTTTGATGAACTTGCTCCTAAATGGATTTAGTTTTTGCAGAAAACTACCACAACAGCAAATTATGATATGAATACCTAAACCCAATTAAATTCTTGGCACATGTATTATTTTCTTTGCCTAATTATTGGAAGTTCTGATTTGGAGAGGTAAACTATCAAAACTTGCAGGCATAAAGTAACAGATTCCAAGCTACAAATCACCAGTAACATTTCCTCCCTAAAGCACAATTTAACGACTTCACCTACCATAAACAGTGTTGCATTTTATCCTCTCTGGCAAGAAATGCTCAATAAAGCAGATGCTCTCTAAATATGTCTTCCTTCTGTATCATAAAGGACCACTTCACCAGAAAAAGGCATATTTTTCATGGCATCTCTTGTTTTACAGTGCTCAAGCTCACCACTCCAAAAGAATCTTTCATTTTATTTCCCTATTGGTGCTTTCAGAATTATTGACTTTGAATGAGTGGTATCAGAAGGACTGAGAAGTTACAACTTGTCACAGAAGAAGGTAATATTGCATGTAACAACATGATTCTTAACCTAGATCTTCAATCAATAGGCTACATATCATATCATACAAGAGAATTATATTGCAAAAATTTGAGTGTGCATGCAATTCATATGAAGTTATTGCAAAAAATATTCTAAAGCCTTTTGAATCAAATATAATTGAGATTACTGTAGAATACGGTATCAAATTAAGAAAAATAATTCCTTAAATAAGTGATAGAATTTTCAGCTGTTAATTGAAAAAGAATTTGAGACATTAACATAAATAGAAAATCAACATTTCTGTTTAATTTGTTGAAAGACTGAATATACCTATTATTGGATTAAATAATGTTGTGTGTGTCATTATAGATGGAGGATGCAAATATCTTGCAGTTGACACCGTAGTTGTTATGAATAAAATATTCAATTTTTTACACATACTGTCACACCTCGATTATACAACCAGTTAGGTTCATAGACTTTGTCTGTTGTTGCAAAGTTGGAGATAATTTTTCCATAAGCACAATGTTTTAATTCCAGTATTTGTTGCAATCTCATCACTTTACGTTATTATTTTTGCCTTTAATTCTAAACTCTCTCTTCTAGCCTCTCCAGTTCTTTTTTATAAGAAGCAGCATTAACATTATC
Organism: Tanypteryx hageni; assembly: GCA_028673005.1. Classification (NCBI taxonomy): domain Eukaryota; kingdom Metazoa; phylum Arthropoda; class Insecta; order Odonata; family Petaluridae; genus Tanypteryx; species Tanypteryx hageni. The sequence continues at coordinate 78,972,960 of CM054115.1, read as the reverse complement.
ACTGTTCCTGTTATCGATCATAATGAATGAGTAAAAATGGAAAATTCACTTTTATTCACTGCATAGTACCAACAGTTCTACCAGTGATGTTGCCAAAATGAGGCTGACATGAAAACTTTAGGTGATGGAATTGGCCTGCTAACCAAATACATACATTGTAATGAATGTGAAATTTAGGTATGGATGCTGAAATTTATCTTAAATATATTAGAAATGGTCTAAATGTTCCAATAAATATTAAAAATTCCAATCATTCACCTGAATGATCCACACAAAACTAACATGGTAATCAATGCAGTAAAGGTACCAACAGCTAAAGGGTAATAATAATAATGCAAATGTTTCTAATGACAAATGTTATCAATTGGATTAAATGCCAATATCTTCAACAATTTGTTGATGAGGAAATCTAAAAATGGTGTGAAAGTTCAATATCTTCAGAAAAAATTGGATTTCATTGTTTGTATAACAAAAAATGAGGTATTATGAGTGAAAACAAAATTTTGAATTTATATTGTATCTGCTGGAGCAACTAGTCTATTAAAATTATTTTTTCAATATCAAGCCAAATTTTGACTAACAAAGAGAGTATCTTGTATGTACTGTATTTTCCTGATTATACAGCGACTTCAAATATAAGGTGATCTCCTATTTCAGAAGCCATGCAAAAGGAAAAAAATTCAGAGAATTAATACTAATACTGTCATTATTTTTAATTGTAAATTATTCTGACAAAGCAAACACCTTATGAAGATGCTATGCTTAATATAATGAACAATTATGATAAAATATGTAAATTTATTGGCTTACAGTATGGCAAATTAATTATTTGTTTTTTTTTCTTAAAACATTTAATATGGGATGAAGACATGCGGTAGAGATTTGGCATCTGCATGTGCCATAAACATATTACTGCTTTCTAAGGGTGGAACAGACTATAGAACATAGGGGATTGAATTTTAGTGGAGGTAAGGTGGAATAAAAGACATCCTTGATTACAATTATAAGGAGAGTGTGAATTTTTCAATTTAAATTTTAGAAAAAAACATTGGTTCTTCTGCATTAACTGGGCTAAGCTCAAGACAGTGAAGCTGTCGATGGTGAGAAATCGATGATAAATGGTACTACTATGGTATGCATTTCAATACAAAGGCTGTGGCACCATAAATTGCAAGAAAGTGGGGGAAAAATTGAACTACAACTTCATACGTATATATTAAAAGCATTTGGAAATATTTAACTGAACAACATAACTAAGCGGCCACATTTAAGAATATTTATTTGAATGGAATAACAAATCACAAATTAATATAATAATAAATCTCAAATCAATATCTGGCAGACTGAAGGCGGTGATATTTTGAAGATGGCGATATCTTGAATGATTCGATCAAAGGCATCTTCCTCGCCCACCTGACATTGAGTAATATAAATGAAGATGAATGCAACCCAACCGGAAAGGGAGACCGCAGTGAACATGGAAAGAAAAACAACCCAAACGGAAGGGACAGGGGAGAAGGACAAGGAATCCCATAAAATGCCACATTTCCTCATCGTCAAAATTCCATATCATGTACGTATGCTGTAGTAGTACCATTTCTCATTGCTTTCTCGTCATTGGCAGTGCCACTGTCACTGTCTTGAGCTTGGCCCAGTCAATGCAGAAGAAACAAAACATCGCCTTATAATAGGGCAAAGACAATATATACAGTAAGTGATAATTTATTCAATGGCAAAAATGCAAGAAGCTGTAATGGTTATACAATTTCAAATAAAAAACTGAATGTTTTTTATAACTATATTTATTCCATCAGAAAAACTTCCATGCTGAAAATGTCATTAAGAGTAGCAAGAGCTATTGTGAAAATAACATATATTGAGAGCATTTTAATAATAAAATCCTAATGTAACAACAATTAGAGTCAATTTAGCATTTTCCAAAATAATGTTCAAAAATCCTAGTTGATGATTTTAAGATACCATGCATTTGCTATATTTCTCCTAAAGTTTCCAATTTATGCATTAAATGAATATTTATACAGCAATACACAGTCAATAAATAAACCAGTTGATGACAAACATTTAATGACTACCAAAAGGGTTTGCATTTGATAACCATAAAAATGTTAGCACTAAAAAAAGCACTGCCAGTGTTTACCAAATATTTAATGTTATGGTGATTTTGACATTTCAGGAATTTTTATTGTAACATTTTCATATGGTGATCCAAATTAGAATACTGTCCCAAAAAATAAATATATATGAAAACAATGCATTTTAAAGCAGCTAAAAAATTGACAAATAGTGAAGCTTGTAAAAATTATTATTATTTTTAATGCTCACATTATACTTGTATAATTTCACTGTAAATATGTAAACACAAGATAAATATGTATGATATGTAATTCGATTATGAATTTTTAGAAGTAGAGGTGCATAAAAGAACCCTGTTTTCAATAAAAAATAATATGAATATTTTTATAATGCAAAACAATGCTAATAAATAACTGATAATACTATTACAAAACCCATCATGAATATCATGCAGCATGTACAAAGATAATTAAATGTAACTTATGGAATTCTCTTCAGGAAAGCTTTCACTTTCTTACTCACTTATCTGCCTGTTCTATGATGAATCAATGCCTGAAGACATGCATCATTCAAATAGGGAAAGGACCAGCTTAAGTGCATCCAAAGACATTACTTTCAGATTTTTATTTTCCTACGTCAATGGAAGCATTGGCAAATGATTGTCCATTGCAGGGGTGGCTAACCGGTGGCTCTGGAGCCACATGCATTTCACTGAGAGATGATATGCAGCTCTTGAAAACTTTGGCTGCCTAACATTTAACCTTAATTTTCCGATTATAATCTGTAAGGATATCGTTGAATTCAAGGATTACCAAAGGTCCCACTGAATAAAAGAGTAGTGATTTGTTATTAATATTATTATTATATGCATCAGCAGTTACATTATATTTTAAATATTTTTCATCAGATTATTACATGTTACTGAGGCTCTTCGTTGATGTGCATTGCAGTATTGTGGCTACTGCTCAGGCCCAGGTTGGCCATCCTTATTCTGTTGCATCATACATCTAATTTAATGAATGTTTCAAAAAACTTTTAATATCATATAAGAAAAGATATTAAAAGTATCTCCTCCTTCTACCTGTCATGTCTTCTAGTAAATGATTTTCAGAATAGGAATCGACTCAGAGAGATGGGTGAAATATGAAGACATGTGTTGGTGACTGAAGTGAGCAAGAGGTGTGACTTGTTTGACATTTAAAGAGATTTGCATATTTTACCAGCAGAATATACTCATGACAGTGAAATATTACCAATGCCATCGGGGAGCTGGCGATTTAGTAGTTATAGTGTTGGCCCCACCAACTAAAGTGACACCCGGTTCAAATCCTGTAGGATTTTTCCAAGGATGCCCGGCCCCCTATTTGTGGATGTTGGAACTAAGGAGATGAGGACTAGCCAATGAGAAAAAGAGAAATGAGAAGCACTCTCAAATCAACACTCCATCCTTTGGAAGGGTTGTTAAGCCGTTGGCCTCATTGGTGCTCATTGTTAATAGCAGGTTAAAAGCTGGCACTAGGCTTCTCTCCTCCCTTCCTATCTGGCTATTCATAGCATTACCTCTTAGAGACCCATTGCATGTAGGAAGAGGTGAATTAGGTGGGAACATACATATACCAATTCCAAGCACACGTCATGAACAATTAATAGTTTTGCTGCCATAGTAAAATTTTAATAGATTACCAAACAATTGTGCATCATATCTGGAAAATAAATAGCAAAATGCTTTCTTAAATGAACTGATTTACCTTATCTGACAATAAGCTGTGGATATAATCCAAGAAGTATTATAAATTTTTGATTTTATTGCTAATGATACAGTAAATAAACATTTCAATCTTGGTAAAGAAATTTTGATGGCCATTTTTCCTGGATTTTATTCTCTCTTTTGTTCTTTGAATAGATTTTTTGATATGGAAGTGAAAATGAATCAATTTCTGCTTCCCCCATTCCGGATACCATTTTCCTTTATAGAAAAAAACCTGTCTTAAAAATATTAATGAACATCATATAGCTAAATGATAAATTTTTTCAGAACTTATTGAAGTTTTTAACTTGTTGCATTGAGTTAAGGGGCAGCGACATCAGCTGTTTTTTCCTGTCTGAACCTGGATGAGAAAAAAATGCAGGGAAGAGATCCAATGGAAACAAAGCTAGGTGGCCACATGAACAAAAATTTCCCGTCAAGTAAACAGAATTGCTCTGCTTCATGTCATCTGCAGTAGGGTTGCAACATGCTGCATTTTTAATCAGATTTTGGATGTAGCTGGATGGCTAAACCAGGAGATTGTACTCACATGGGCTGGGTGGGACAAAATAGCACCCTGACTCCAGAGTAGCTTCTGAACCAACTGATGGTTACTCAACATGCACATACTGCACATTCGTTTACACATCCATATCATGAGAACTAAAAAAGTCATAAAAGTTTATATTATTTGAATAGGACATTTATGTAATCAATTGCTGGAAATAGGTTTTTGGCCTCAGACCCCCTTGAAGTAAAGTTCTGGGTATGTGTATGTCCACAAGTACATATTTGTCAAATAAAATCTTCAAAATTAAGATTTCCTTTGTCTTCATCATTGAGAAAGCCACTTTTGTTATATTTATTATACTGTTATAGAATTTTTGTCTTTCACATTCTCTGGTGTTCATGATGAGTTTGATGGTTAGTTTTATTTCATTGAAATTTCATAACTTATGATAGTGAATCAATAACTGTTGAATGGAAGATAAGAAACCTCTGCATTCCATTACATATGGTGATTTTATAGGACATGAAAAGAAAGATATTTCACATATGACATCCCAAATTGTTGATAAGTTTCCCTATTTGGATATTTTGTATGTGTTCTTATGCAACAAGCCTCCCCTTCAAGATTAAGATTTTGCACCTTAGGAACTTGACCATTAATTTTACTAATAATTTTCTTTCTCATTTACTGATTAATGTATATTAGATTTATTAATAGCAATAAAAATATTTATAAAGACATTTAATATTGCAAAAATAGGAAAAAACAATAATTTCATACAAATGATTTTGTAAAGTTTCTGACACCCCATTTCTTCCAATTCATGTTTGAATAACACTGTAGAACTTGCAACGTATGAATTGAGTGCCCTCCAAAAGTAACGGTTTGTGAGAGCAGTATTTGATCGATGTAGCCTTGTGGTATAGGTAGGAGAGGGACACCCATTATGATTTACATGTTGTTGTTTTCGCACAATCCCGATGCCAGACCTGCAGACATAAACTCTTCATCGATTCAATATTTTCATTTGATGCAAATATTTGTAAGTTCAAACTGCAGCATTCCAGTTGCAATGTTAGTGAGAAAAATGAAAATCCTATTGATATTATCTGTGAAAGTAAAAGTGAAATTTTTAAGACCTCGATATAATTTTGATTACTAAAGCTGAAACATGTAACTATCCATAATAATTCAAAAAGGTGAGATGAGTTTGATACTAGTGTTGCATCAACTTCTGCAGAAGTGGTTGCCGTTGGTGAAGAACCTAGCGCATTAGGCAATTATAGTGTTCCTAGTGAATGGAGTTTTCTTTTGGCTCGTAATCAATTGAATGATATTGTTAAAAAAAACTCCTATTCGCATCTTAAGAGAAAATTATAGTTTCCTTCTTTTCCTGGTTTCGAATCCTAGACTACTGTGTGGTAGGTCAGCGCTCTAACCACTGGACCACCGATACCCCGACATCAGAAACTCAACCTCTATACCGTAAGTATACATAGAAATAAACAATTAAAAATTTATTAGCATGTTTTCCTAATTAAAATAAAAAATATTTAAATTTTAAGTCGAGGGTCTCGTAAATTCCATTCACCTATGGCCCTCGTACCTTCTAAGTCCGCCTCTGGGTATGTATTTTGTAACAAAATTAATCCTTTGCCCCCCCAGATGAATTTCTGGCTGAGCCTCTGCTGACACCACCTTTTTTCCAATTCATGTTTGAATAACACTGTAGAAATAGCAATGTATGAATTGAGTAAGTAGTAAGGAGTAACGGTTTGTGAGAGCGATATTTTATCGATGTAGCCTTGTGGTATAGGTAGGAGAGAAACACCCTTTATGATTTACATGTTAATACTAGACTTTTCGCACATCCCCGATGCCACAACTGCGGACATAAACTCTTCATCGATTCAATATTTTCATTCGATGCAAATATTTGTAAGCTCAAACTGCAGCATAAACCGTGAGCAATTAATGGCGGTAAGGCTAATCAAGCTCATTTAATGTTTGCTTCGCCCAACGCATCATCATCATCAGTAAATTTCATATAAGTTGCGTGATCTAGCAATACTACACATTTACACCATGAGGCACGACGTTGCCGCGGGTGAAATGTTTTGAGAAAGGCAGTATCTTAAAGAGGACTGCTCTCTGCGCGACATGTTGTAATATGTACATCTACGTCACGTAGATGAATCGGTCAACTTCCTCCGGCTATTTTTAGCTGGAGTGATTTCCCGCGAATACCTATCACTCCATATACGGGATGGGGTGCGTTGGAGAGGGCAGTTCCGTGACCAACGCGGATGACATACAAGTGCAACGCGCCAGCGGCACTCCTAATCACGTCGACATAAGCGCCAAGATGTCCATAAAAATCCCTTTAGAAAGTCTCGAGGGCTGTCTTCATGCGCTTTCGATTGCATTTCTCTCATCGGCGTGAATTATCGCACCTGCAATCGAAATCATGATGTCACCGTAGACGGTGGACCGCCTTATATTATGAATGGGTGAAGCCTAGTAAGGGGTTGCCAGTGGTGAAGTGGTTAGGAGGCTTTGTCTGTGAAAGTAGAATTTTTCTCTTTTTTCTCCTATATTATGTGTGTGCGTGTGTGTGTGTACGAACTAAGAGAACGAGGAAATGGAAATGAGGAGAACGCAAAAATCAGCGCTCCGTCCTTCGGAAGGGATTTTAAGCAGTTATTCCTCTTGGTGATCTTCGTTAAGAGTAGGCTAATGCCGCCACCGGGTTTCCCTCCTCCTTTCTAAGTATGTCCGGTGTGGAATGCAACGGAAAAATACCACACTTGTATAAACTCCCTGGTCAATTAAACCGATCTAAGGATTGAAAACCTATTATTTATTATTAGAGCCTAGTAAATCCTGGAAGTACGATTATAATTGGAATCACTATTCTTGACTAAATCGCGTTTATATATCCCACTAGCGTAATTACCCGTCGAATATGACGGGGTTATGACAAAAGTATTCCAAATATATTTGATTTCGATATGAAAAATCAGTAAGATATGCTAAATGATGAACCCCTTGTCAGAAGTGAAGTAATAATAATAAATAAATAATAATATTCCCTCCCCCTCTCGCCGTCCCTCTCTCCCTCCCTTCCTCTCTCTTCCCTTGCCTATCTCTCTCCCTCCCTCTCTCTGCCTTTCTTTTGTCTACCTTCCCCCTCTCTCTCATTCCCTCCTGTCCCAATCCATAGCTCTCCCTTTCTACTTTTTTCTTCGTCTCCCTCTTTCTCTCTTTCCTCCCGTTCTTTTCTAATTCTATACCTCCCTTACTCTCTATGTACCTACCATTCTATATCCCTTCTCTCCAATCTCCGTCCCCCCATCCCCTCTCTCTTTCTCTATATCTATATAGTAGTTTATCATTTTCAATAGCTGCTTTATATATATATATATCATATAAAACCTAATGTATTTTTAGAAGTGCTACAGAGCTGAAATTTGGCATGAATATAGAGCATTGGCTATAATTTTTGGAAAAAATCCGAAATTTCAGAAAACGGTTATATTTAAGGGGTGATTTTGACCCCAAAGTCCAATTTTTTACACCCATAAAAAAGCATTTAAAACTGTGCAGGGCTATATAAAATTGCTATTTTAAATTATTTAAAATTAAGATACAAAGTCGTTACATGCACCGTACTATGGATGAAAGAGAGAGGTTTATTTTTTAAAGACATGTTGAATTTGCGTAAAATACGTGATTATTTTAAATTAATTTTTTTATCGAGATACGCACTAAAGGACACGGATGATGAAACCATAATCCTAAAACGCAAAATATGCTAATTTTTACATAACTTTTAGTGTAACATATAAGCTATTGTCTTAATGATGATTATAGTTATTGTTTAAAAAGGGCGATCTTAGACATGAAACTTGAAATTGAAAATTTTGGACGCGAAGCCGATTGACAGATAATTTAGAAATTCCGGATAGATGCCTTAATTTCGCAGAAAATGAAAACTATTATCTTATATAAATGGAATCTGGGTATTTCAAATGCTGTCGCGTTGGTTTATTTATGAATTTATATCTTGGAGTATGGAGATTTTTTGAACGCTTGCAATATGCAAGAGCCGACAACTCGTATAAGCAAATGAATCCAAACTAAATCCCAGTCCCATTAGGATTACGTAATTTCGGGAATATTCCTACCATAATTTAAGGCAATCTATGCACTCGTATATATTACACATATTCGGGTTGAGACAACAATTTATTCTCAAAGTTTAACAATGACGTGCTCGGCAAGGCAACATCTCGTTCAAAATCCGATATTTTCCCAAAACATGTTATTTAAATGTTTAATATGAGAGATTTCGAAAGGTAAGCAGACAGAGATGAAAAAAATAAGAAACCTAATTAATTCTCCTAAAACACAGCTTAAATTCGAAGATCGTACGTCAATTTTTTCTAATTTCAATTTCCAAAAGAAAAAATGCCTACAGTTTAAAAAGCCGCTTTTTACGTGTTATCTTACGGGAAATGGAAATCGCCACTTTGCAGTCGAACCCGGGTTTTTCTTCGTATTTTTATTCGTCATTTAATTTCTATATCCGAATCTCACATCCCTGCGAAATTTCAACCTTCCAACTAATCAGGGAGTTTGTTAAAAACGCGTTAAAAAGTGCCATTGATGACGTCAGCGTCTCACATAGACAAAACTGACATAACTGGAAAACTATATGTAAGATGCTGCGTTAACGACGGACAGGACCAAAAAGGCCCTTTGGAGCTCATGGAGGCTCGTCTTTAGGACTATAACTAGGCACCCGTTAATATTTTTTCTTCGATAATTGTCACATTTTCTCAGAAAAAGTTCAGAAAAACATTTTTTTTAATAAAAAGTATTTCAATAACAATATCGACTGTTTTAGCTAATGATTGCCTTATTTTGCTTTTATGTATGTGCTCTTTATATTTTATTAAGAACAGAGTCCTCAAAACCTGCACGTGGTACGGGCCTCTCTTACTCTCTGGGAGGGCCTGCCGACAGAACGAAAAAAATTATAATTGCCATTATTAGATGAACGTTGTGGCGAAGAAACGAATCGGCCGTTTCGAACTATAGATCTATGTTTCTACACTGTGTGTTTATGATGAAATTGGTTAACTTATCCCCCTCGCCCTCCTGAGGATTTTCAAGGTGTTTGAGGACGGATCGGGGAGCTAACGCTATGTATCACCGGCAGCATAAGATGCAGGAGAGCTCGTTAATTGGATCCTTTTCCTTGCATTGAGATTCGTACGTGATATCTAAAAGGCGCGTCCACATTTGGCGAACGAACGAACATAATATCAAGAACGAACATAATACCACGAACGAACATAATATCACGAACGAACATAATATCACGAACGAACATAGACGCACGCGAACGAACAATCAAAAACGAGGTTTGAGAGACACCCGATTTGGAGAAAGTAATACAAATGGCATCCAAGCATCAAACTTCCTCTTGCCCAATTTTTATTGAGGGCTTTTGGTGTCTCATTCAAATGGAAACACCTTCTACATCCGCAGCAAATGATACGGTGGCGTCGTCCGACCACTCCATCTCTGTAGACACTGAATCCTTGGACAAATACACGTCCACACGAACACGAACGAACATTTCCCTTTGATGTACCGACAGACGGCGGATCGTTGTTCATTCGGGTTCATTCGCGTTCAAAGACACGTCCACATTGTATTCGTATTGTGCGTTTGTATGACCGTTCGAGTTCGTTCGCCAAGTGTGGACGCGGCCTGATGAGGCGAAATTTTCTTTATTACCACAAGTAGAGTTTTGGGTTCCCGGGGATATATTTTTTCCCGGGAAACGGGAATTAAGTTTTTAAATATCCCGGGAATAAAAAAAGATTTCGTATTTTTAATATTTAATGAGCCATTTTTCAATTAAAGATGATATTTATTATTGATACAAAGTAAATACATAAGTCTTTAATAAATCCCAATGATATGTTGTACTTTATTTCCGACAAGCCGTTAGCAGATTCAATATTTAGACGAACTTTGACTTGCGCAACCGATGTTATTGAATCGATGTTGAAGATGTGGAGACAACAAGAGACAACTTCTAATGTATCCTATATTGCAGTTTTCTCAAAGTTAAAATTGAGGGTAGAAAATGTATGAAAGGAGTTTAAAAACCATCTAAAATCTATAAGAGCCTTCTTCTGTCCCTTTGTGGCTCCATATGTCACGCTATAGAAATGCAAATAACTCGATAAAGGATCGAGATACATTTTTGAAATTGGTAGGAATGTTAAAATTACATATTTTAAGGTGAAGACGAAAAAAACTCAAAAATCCTGGGTTCGACTCCAAGGAAGACATTTCCAGTTCCAATAAAATAACACGTAAACATCGACTTTTCCACGCGCGAATTTTTATTCTTTTTGAGATCTAAGTTAGAAATAAATGACCTATGATCTTCGATTTAAATCATTTTAAAGAAAAAATTGTAATATTTCTTATTGTTCATCTTTTTCCCCCTACAGTTCGAAATTTCACACGTTAAATTGAATTAATAGCGTGAAACGCAACCTGTTCCTTATTCTCATACTCCTAATGACTCAGTTACTAAATATCATTCACTGAAAAAATATTTAGTATTCATCAGAAATTCTATTGGTAGGTACAATATGCATGAAATAAAAAAAATTAAAACTTATACTTGATAGTTTATATTTCGAGCTGAAATTCGGAGGAATGTCTAGAAAGACAGCTACGAAAGCAATTATGTAAATGCTTGATTCGGCACAAAATTTAAACGGACAATTTCCAGGAATTATTAAAAATTTCCCGGAAATCATGATTAAGAAATATCGAGTAAATTCCCGAGAACAGGGAACGGGAATTCCCATTTCCAAAACTCGAGACAAAAGTGACTTAAATGGATTATGTGACGATCGTAAAGATATGTATTATAATCCGATGATTCCGGTACTTCGCTGCGTTCAGTCAATAGGAGGATAGGAACCTTTAAACTATGTCACAAAGCTAACGATATGCATCTCGGCTGCAAAACACAAACGTTGCGGAAAAGGAACAACATATTAACATTATAACGCGGAACATTAAATTTTTAAAGTAATTTTGGCATTGGCTCCGGAGTTATGACTAACGTAAATGATGATGATGAATTCTCTTCAAATATTGTGTATTACATTAAAAGCCTAAATAGAAAATAAATAGAGGGTGCGATAAAGAAAAATTGAAGTAAAATTTTCCATACAACTAAGGACCACCCTAGTGTCCATCCGATGACTTGGTCCATACAGAGAAATGATTATGATTGCAATGGTAGATACTTACAATTTGAACTCGACATCAGCCTTTTCAAGGAAAATTATTGGCAATTACACTTGCGAATAATGTTAAAACACTTTCAGTAATTTTCACAGTGAAGAAAACTTGGAATCACTTTTTGCACGGAAATTTCTATTATAGCCATACGATGGCAATAATAATGACAAGTTGCTCTCGACATCAGCTTCCTCAAAAATAATTACCGGCAATTACACTCGTGAGTGATTTTTATGCACTTGGAATACTTTTTTCACAATTCTACAGGGAATTTTCGAATTCTTCAATTCTTTAAGAATAAATTATCGGCAAATTGCCGCTGAAGACGCCAAATTTGTAGCTGAAGAGCGTACCTGGTCATTTTATAACCCAGTTGTGGGTATTGGAAATAGCCGAGAGAAATGTTTTTAAGTGCTTGTTCTTGAATTGAATTTTCAGTGAAAAACACTTTTTACATTGAAACAACAAAAATAATAAACAAAATGCCGTAGCCCTGATTAAAATTACCGTTGTCGGCGCTACGATCCTATCAATATTTACTAGAAAATTTATTTACAAAATGTGATGCTAGGTGATATTGGGGATAATTTTGAACGCAATTAAAATTCCTCTTGGCAACGTAAGCATTGCTATCAACAATTAGAAAATTTATCATAATAACTGAAGCAGAGGTATCACTTAGCGACGCACTTAAATCATCGAAATATCTCTTAAGCAATCTGTTTTACTAAAAAATGTTCCAAACAAAACTTGTGTAAAATTATATTTTCTACAACTTTAATAAAAACGATTATTTATATTAATGAAGTCTTAAAGGATATATTTTGAGTAAACGGAAAAATGACAAGTGTAAACCTAAACTTCCGGTTTACCATTATTAGCCAAAATCTGATAAAGTTTTAAATTCTCTTACAAAAACGTCAAAAAAGTATAGTACTGATTTTATTATTACATCTACATCTACATCTACAAGTTACCCTGCAATTCACCAAGTTGGTGGGTGGCAGGGGGTGCAATGCACCAAATCCTACCTAAAGATTGTCTAACGCAATTCGAAATTTCCTATTGTGATCTCTTATTGTCCTCGGAAAGAACGAGCCTAGATAACGCTCCGTCCTACAATCGATCTCACGTATTTTATCGTCTCGATCATTTCTACCTATATACGTCGGTGCCACAATTATTCCCACTACCTCCTCTTTTAGACATTCTGACCTATATTTCTCTAGAAGTTTCAACCTTGAGTCCAATCTACGGTCCTCCAGTGATACCCAGTTCAAATCGCTCAATAAAGAGGTGACGCTTTCCTTATGTCCGTACTTTTGTTTTACAAATCTGGCTGCTCTGCGCTGTACTCTTTCTAGTTGAATTATGTGTCCCTTCTCGTACGGATCCCATATGCTCGCTGCGTATTCCACTTGTGGTCTTACCAGTGATAAGTAGCATGTTTCGCGTACTTTCTCTGTAGTGTTCCGTACTATTCTACCTATGAATGCCAGTTTCTTGTTGGCCGCGCCTATAACTCGACGAATGTGCATGTCCCACGAAAGATCTCGACAAATGGTTACTCCTAAATATTTTACATACTCAGCTTGTCGAATACTCATTTCATCTATTTTATATTCGAAACCTAAATCTTTGTTCTTACTTTTCCAGAACGTGACTGCGGCACATTTGGTATAATTAATTTCGATTTGCCATTCTTTGCACCACGCTGAAATGGCTCTTAAGTCTTCACACAGAGACTGATGGTCCTCCTGATTTTTTATTTCTTTATATAGAACGGTGTCATCGGCGAAAAGCCTAATTTTACTACGAACAACCGAGCACATATCATTTACATAGATTAAGAAGAGCAGAGGGCCCAATACACTTCCCTGAGGAACACCCGAAGCAACTTTAACGGGGGACGAGTATTTCCCATCGATGACAACTATCTGTTCCCTATTCGAGAGGAAGTCTCTCACCCAACCGACAACTTTCGAATTGATACCACATTGTCCTAACTTCGCAATTAATTTCCTATGAGATACTTTATCGAACGCCTTCCTGAAATCAATGAATATGGCATTGACCTGAGTATTTTTCTCTCCGCATCGCAACAAATCGTCCACGAACAGGCCGAGCTGCGTTTCGCATGATCTACCTCTCCGGAATCCGTGTTGGCATCCGCTAAGCAATGAATGACTATCTAAATAGCGCATTACAGAGCTAAAGACTATGTGCTCAAGTATCTTGCACGATAATGAAGTTAAGGATATCGGCCTATAATTTTCGGGGTTCTCTCTGTCGCCACTCTTATGGATGGGCGTAACATGTGCCACCTTCCAATCTTTAGGAACTACTCCTTCTCTAATGGATTTCTCGAATATAATTTTCAAATACGGCGCGATTTCAGCAGCTAATTCTTTCATTACACGCGCGGGAATTTCCTCCGGTCCAGGAGATTTATTTGGCTTAATTGAATGAAGTTGGAGCGCGATGCCATTTTCCGAAAATACCAAATCTTCCATCGAATCGCCCTGACGCATAGGAATAGGGGTTTCACATTCATCGTCATCACGAGTAAAAGCTTTCTGAAAGTGATGATTTAATAGGTTTGCTTTATCCATACTATCGTGAACTACGTTTCCCGTTTCCGACCGCAGTGACGCAATAGTGGGGCCCCTACCTTGAACTTCCCTGACGTAAGACCAAAATGCTTTTGGGTTCTCTTTCAAGTTTTCCTGTAAAACCTTCTTTTTATAATTGTTAAACGCATTACGCATTGCTACTCTGGCTATGGAGCGCGCCTCCTTGTATTGATGCCTTATTATTGCAATCTGTTCGACCGTAGCTGTTGAGGATGTGTTATTTACGCGAGAGTGGAGTTTTCTTTGACGTCGGAGAGCGCTTCTTACTTCCTGATTGTACCATCTAGGCTCTGCACTATCACGCTTCAGTTTGCTCGGAATAAATTTATCTGTACACTCTCGCATCATATCTCTGAACATGCACCAGGATTCCACCGCGTCTGCACTATCGGTTAAATTGCGGAAATTAGTATATTTATTTCGCAGAAAAGACCTAAATCTTGTGAAATCGGCTTTGGCGAATACATAAAGTTTTCTTTTGGCCTTAACCTGTTTCTCAATAATTAACTGAAATTCCACGTACACTGCCTTGTGATCGCTTATTCCCTCAGCATCAGATACTCTATTCATACGCTCAGGAAGATTAGTAACAAATAAATCTAATATATTATTAAATCTCGTGGGAAATCTCACTAATTGATACAATGAGTGCTTACCGAAAGTTTCTAGTAACGCCTCGCACGATTCACGCTCTCTACCTCCGGGATAAAAGCAATTATACCTCCAATCTATTGACGGAAGATTGAAATCGCCCCCGATTATAATGGCTTTATCTTTATTAGACGAATTTAGCGTCGCCACTTGTTTCTCCAGAGAATGAATAGTTTCCACGCTCGCATTTGGGGGTCTATAAAAAGCGCATATATTTATAGTTTTTGAGTCGCTTCCTTTTACACGACACCAAACACTTTCGACTTCGTCGTCGTTAATCTGTATTGGGTAACTTTCGTATTTATTGCTAACTGCTATAAAGACTCCACCTCCCGACCGGATACATCGATCTTTTCTGTATACGCTATAGTCACGAGGAAAGATCTCCTGACTGGCTATGTCTGCCGTAAGCCAACTTTCAGTGCCTATAACTACATCAGCACGCAGACTACGAATAAGATGTTCAAATTCGGCCTCCTTCCTGCGAATGCTGCGACAATTAACCGTAATGATTTTTAATTTCTCGCTATGACTACGTAACGATTCCTCGCGCTCTACTGAGCTATTATTACTGTTATTATTATTAAGATTATAATTATTATTATTTACTGCCTCCTTATCCTTCCTACTATGTCGACTATTTCTACGCTTGGAATGTATTCTACTGTTACTTAACGTCGGGTTTATAGCGCTGTTAAGGTCGCACGCATTATCTACGGAATTGTTGCATGGAAAATCGTTTATCCCCATGCCTTCGATAATTCTGTTACCGCACGGATTTCTTACATTTTCCCCTATTGTGCTCTCAATTAATTCCGTACCGGTAAGCTGCCTACATCCTAACCTACCATCTGATCTACTAATGGCGTGCATCTCAACGCTTGCTAAAAAATTGCAATTGCTTAAATCTAACCTAAAAAAGCCCTAGAATGCTCAAACACCCTACGCGCTACCGCCTCCGCAGCCTCGGCAGTGTAGTGCACACCAGAACCGTTTAGGGATGCCCTACATGAGTCCAGGACCGGCCTCAGGTCAACGAAGTCCACTCCATTGCCCCTACAGAAGTCCCACAGCCTACGGTTCAGCCCGACCACTCGGCTCCAAACCATAGAACCGCAGTCCGTCCGAGGAACAATGCTACAGATGGAAAGCCGCACATCAGCACCAGACTCCTCTCGGACACGAGCAACCTCAGCGGCCAAGTCCTTAAAAGAGCTTAAGACCTCCTCGGAGCCGCGCTTCGAAGCGTCATTGGTACCAACATGGGCCACCACCCGCAGCGAGGAGCAACCCGTGCCCGATACCGACACCCTGAACTCCTTCGTCACCTGGGGCACCGAACCTCCTGGTATACACCTGGAGGACACCCGCTCGTGAACTCCCTCCCGGCGGGCCCGTGACAGTAAAGGCGCCACCACACGCCGGACGTTGGAGCTCCCTATCACTAACAGCCCTCTCTTTCCCCCCGAGCTCTCCTTGGGCCCGGCCTCCACCGAGGAGACGGGAGCGGGCACGGGCGTAACGGCAGTGGAGTCGTCCTCCGACAACACCGCAAACCGATTACTAACAGGAAGAGGGGCCACCGAGGCGTTCCCAACTCCCTGTCTCCGCAACACCACCCCACGATCCCCCCGAGTGGACACCACACACCACTCATCGGGCTTCCGGACCGGAGGACCCTCGACCCGCGAAGAGGAGCCAGGAGCCTCCCCGATCGCTCTGCCGGCTTCCGCACCCAGGCGAACCCGAGCCGCCATTTTGGCGCGGTTTGCTCTCAGGGAAGAACCCGCACCCCTCCCACGCGCCAAGGCTGCCTCCGACCTTTCCACCCTCTGAAGGAGTTCCGCAACCACCCTCTCCAGCTCCGTGATCCGAGACCTCATGGCCTCGCAACCAGCGTCGCGCAAGAAGGAGGAAACAGGAGTCCTCGGAGTAGCCATCCTATCCTCTTAACTAATCTGTACTATCTATATAAATATACTAGGACTAACGTAAATACGCGGTTGGCTGTCTTCAAGGTTAAATTAGGGTCGAGCGCAGGTAAAAAGTGAAAGGGAAAGTGTTTCACTACACCAACAACGTTAGTAAATAAGCAAGAAAGTTTAGCACAAGAGCAATGTAGATTTAGAAGCTAAAGAAATGCTAAGGTAAAAGGAAATAATTAAGTACGAGTAAGGTAATACGCTACTATAAATAAATATTACAAAGATTACGGATTTAGTGGCTGAGAGACGCAATTAACTACTATGATACGGCAAGAGAAGGATGAGTAAGCTTTACGCTCAAAGATGAGTTAAACTACAATTACAACAAAACAATTAACGTAAGAAGATGAAAAAATAAATAGAATAAATAGAAAAATACTAGTTCTACTTAACACAACAATACGGCTACAGCTAAACTACAGCTACTGCTACTACTACAGGTGACGCTCGCAGGCAGGTCAGCGCTCGCAGGAGGAAGTGAAAGGCACGTCCGTCCTCTTCAAGGGCCAGGTGACTATTAGTTTTTGAGTTAGAGCGCGCGCAACATTCCTATCACAGACACCATCGAGAAAATAGTGAAAACGTAAACAGGGGACCTTAAAACGTTTATTTATATTGAAATCTCGAATTCAAATTTTTTTGGGACAAATGGCTTAGTATATATTATCTGTGACAACAGGCTGTACGATTGTATGTATTTTAATCAAAATCCTTATAGCCATTTTTGAGTAAATCGAATTGTTTCTAAATATCCAAGAGCAAAGTACACTTAATTGTTGCGCAATATCGTTAATCTTTTCAGAGTATCTATTATGAATGATATTATCCACAAATATGATAAATATTCGATTTAGTTTAACCGTTTAGGCTGTAATAATATTTTAAGTGGATCGCGGCGAAGGCGAACGTCATAGGGCTTGGAGAAGGTAGTTTAGCGTACATTGTAATGTCACTGGACGCCATGTAGAGATTTCAAGAGATATATGGCTTACGAAGTATTATTTGTGACACCAGGCTCTACAATTGGATTGATTTTAATCAAATTCTCTGCAGCCATTTCTGAGTAAATAAATGTTTTTTAAAAATCGCCAAGAATAAACTACCCTTAATTTTTGCGCAATATCATTTTTATGAAAAAGTGGTCTGCAAAAAATGATATTTTGCACAAGTACGAAATATCATTCGATTTTTGTGAGAGTTTGGGTCCCAGAACAGCGAACTGCCCGACAGACAGACAGACAGACAGCATGGCGTAAACCACTGGACTCAGGGTCACCTAGAACGTGTATGTCCATCAAAATCTAGAAGTCGAATTTTTTCACGACAACAATACTTTCTCAATATACTATATAAGTATATGGGAAAGTATAAAAGGAGACGTTTTAATGTTCGTATAAAACGTAAATCAGGCATTGTTATAGCAAGATTAATAGGATAAGTTTATGATTTTGTAAATTATTTCTTCGTGGCGTTTGAGGAAATTGACGAAAGGATGGAGAGGTTACGGCAAAGAATAAAATGTGGAAGGGCTCGAAAGGATCTTCCGGAGAATCACGCAAGTCCTCATATCATTTTACCGATACTCAAAACGCTCCAAATTCATAACCCTCTTGACTGCTACAAAAGTGATCGACGATTTCTGTGCTCCCGTCGCTACTGGCACGTATAGGCAATTTCTACCTTCATTTTTTGTTATCCCGTTTTTAACGGGGTACATTTTTTGAACCGTCTTCATTTTTTTCCTCCTCACTTATCTGCTAAACACAAGAATCCGTGAAGTATTTAATTTATGAGAAGCTGCTTTCCCACTATAGTACGGAAATATTTCTAACCCCGAGTCTGAGAATATCCGATTATTGATGTCAATAAAATTATCGATCCCGAAATTTTAGAAAAAGTTCTAATTGGAACGATTGTGCGCCGAACTGATTACCTTCAACAATGGAGCAGCTGTTAAAGGATTTGCCCATCTCTCTGACCGAACACGAAATTATATGGTGCCTCAAACTTTCCCAGCATGATTTAAGTTCCTTTCGAATGCATCTACATCTACAAGTTACCCTGCAATTCACCAAGTTGGTGGGTGGCAGGGGGTGCAATGCACCAAATCCTACCTAAAGATTGTCTAACGCAATTCGAAATTTCCTATTGTTATCTCGTATTGTCCTCGGAAAGAATGAGCCTAGATAACGCTCCGTCCTACAATCGATCTCACGTATTTTATCGTCTCGATCATTTCTACCTATATACGTTGGTGCCACAATTATTCCCACTACCTCCTCTTTTAAACATTCCGACCTATATTTCTTCAGACGTTTCAACCGTGAGTCCAATCTGCGGTTCTCCAGTGATACCCAGTTCAAATCGCTCAATAAAGAGGTGACGCTTTCCTTATTTTCGTACTTTTGTTTTACAAAACTGGCTGCTCTGCGCTGTACTCTTTCTAGTTGAATTATGTGTCCCTTCTCGTACGGATCCCATATGCTCGCTGCGTATTCCACTTGCGGTCTTGCCAGTGATAAGTAGCATGTTTCATGTACTTTCTCTGTAGTGTTCCGTACTATTCTACCTATGAATGCCAGTTTCTTGTTGGTCGCGCCTATAACTCGACGAATGTGCATGTCCCACGAAAGATCTCGACAAATGGTTACTCTTAAATATTTTACATACTCAGCTTGTCGAATGCTCATTTCATCTATTTTATATTCGAAACCTAAATCTTTGTTCTTACTTTTCCAGAACGTGACTGCGGCACATTTAGTATAATTAATTTCAATTTGCCATTCTTTGCACTACGCTGAAATGGCTCTTAAGTCTTCACGCAGTGACTGGTTATCCTCCTGGTTTTTTATTTCTTTATATAGAACGGTGTCATCGTCGAAAAGCATAATTTTATTATGAACAACCGAGCAGATATCATTTACATAGATTAAGAAGAGCAGAGGGCTCAATACACTTGCCTGAGGAACACCCGAAGCAACTTTAACGGGGGACGAGTATTTCCCATCGATGACAGCTATCTGTTCCCTATTCGAGAGGAAGTCTCTCACCCAACTGACAACTTTCGGATTGATACCACATTGTCCTAACTTCGCAATTAATATCTTGAGAATACATGCTCCAAAGCCTTTGGAGAGATGCGCCTTTTAATAAAATCTGTCGGTTCAATGGTGGGATCTTCCATGGGCATCTCAATATATAGAGAAAGGGTTAAAGATACGTCCTGCTGAGGTGTTCCAAACCCCTACTAAACGAGGCTAGTGGAGAGGAATTTAGTGCTACTTTGAAGACGGTCGCTAATCGCCTTGTTACCCTACCCCATGGAGCGCTCCGGGTAAAAATGTTTCACGATTCTTAACTTGGATTTTGCTTAAAGTTGGATGTTATTGTGCACATAGGCCTTCTCCCTTCTCCATATGAATTGCACCCTTATATTTTGGTAGTCTTTCTCTAAAACGTATCCGGGAAGGACCGCTCGGCAGTCGTGCTTTTGAGGTATTCTTACCTCTATTATCCTTTGTTACAAGTTAGTAAATTTCTATTTATATAGTGCATATTTAACAAAATGTGCACACATATTAACATTCGTTGCTTAAAACTGAAGAGAGATTAAGGATTAATGCGAATTTGTTATTTTTAGTTAAATATTTTGCCGACTGCAAAAACGCACATTAAAGATTTCGCTTGAAGAAAGACAGATCATGAAGCGTTGAATATGAAAGTCTAATTTTCTTTCTGTGTGCGTGTGTGTATTTGATTTCAAGAGGAAATTTAGGAAAAGGTATCAATAGATTTATCCCCAGTAAGTTAAAATCTGATAAGAAAGAACGTCGTTGGTTTAATAAGGAAGTCAGGATTGCCTTAAGACGGCAGAGGCGTAGCCACGCAAAATTGAAAAACATACCTACCACCGCTTCCGATGAGTATCGCACAGCTATAGTCCATGAGTATAACAGTGCCCGCGTATTAGCGAGAAAAACCATGCGTAACGCATTTAACACCTTCCGGAATGAGGTATTAAATACAAAATTGAAGGAGGATCCAAAAGCGTTCTGGTCCTATGTAAGAGAAGTCAAGGGAGGGGGTCCTTCAATACCCTCCCTGCGATGTGATTCCGGAGACATCCTTCACGATGGGGAGGATAAAGCTAATCTACTAAACGTTTACTTCGCGAAGGCGCTCACGGCATGTGGAGATAGACTTGAAGATAATCTTATTCCCAATGGATGTACTCGGATGGATAATATTAAAATCTCTGAGGCAGGAATAGCGAAGCAACTGGGTGCGATAAAGCCCAACAAAAACCCAGGACCAGAAGGATTTCCCGAGCGTGTATTAAAAGAACTAGCAGAAGAAATAGCTCCCTTACTTCGGATAGTTTTCGAGAAATCTCTTACCCTCTGTGAGGTTCCTGATGATTGGAGACTAGCACACGTCACACCCATTCACAAGGGAGGTGACAAAGAAAACCCCGAAAATTATAGGCCGATTTCTCTAACATCAATATCATGTAAGATTTTGGAGCACATTATTGTTAGTAACACAATGCGTTATCTCGGGAGTAGATCGCACTTAGTCAGCTGTCAACATGGCTTCAGAAAAGGTAGATCCTGTGACACCCAACTCGGTCTGTTTGTGAATGATGTTTTATCATGCGGCGAAAATAATAAGCAGGTCGATGCAGTGTTCCTTGATTTTAGAAAAGCTTTTGACAAGGTTCCCCACCGTAAGTTGTTATTAAAATTGGGAAATCTTGGCGTTAATGTTAAAGTCATTAACTGGGTTCGCGCTTTCCTTTGGAATAGAAAACAAAAAGTAGTCATCGATGGTAAGTCCTCGAGTGTGGCAGATGTAGTCTCTGGAGTGCCGCAGGGTAGTGTGATCGGACCTATGCTTTTCTTGCTTTATATAAACGACATCAGCTCAGTTGTAAAAAGTAATATCAGGCTTTTTGCGGATGACACCGTAGTCTATAGAGAAATTAGTGGTCCTAGCGACCATCGTCAGCTTCAGGATGATCTGGATGCGTTATCTGTTTGGTGCAAGGAATGGCAGCTAGAAATCAATCAGAAAAAGAGTAACGTTCTAAACTTTTGGAAATCTAGAAGCCCATCGCCCGTGTTTACCTACTCGATAGATGGTGAGAGATTTCCTGTTTCGGAATCCGTGAAATACCTCGGGGTAACCTTGAATCGTGACCTGTCTTGGGACACCCACATAAGACGAGTGATAGGTGCGGCAAATAAGAAGTTGGCTTTTGTGCGTAGAATAGTCAGGAAAAGCACGGAAAAGGTGAGAGAATCCTGTTATTTATCCTTGGTTAGACCTCAAATGGAATACGCAACAGCGGTTTGGGATCCATATCAGAGGGGACTCATAAAGGATTTAGAAAAAATACAGCGGCGAGCAGATAGATTCGTGAAAAAGAATTACGATAAAAAACAGAGCGATACGTTACTCATTGAAGAGTTGAGTTGGCCATCGTTGAAAGATCGTAGATTACAGGCGAGACTTAAACTTCTAGATAAATATAGGTCGGAGATATTCGTAAATGAAATGAAGGATATTATTCGACAACCAACGTATATCGGACGGAGGGATAATGAGGACAAGATTCGCGAAATAGATAGTAGGACGGAGAGGTATAAAGAGTCATTTTTCCTTAGGACAATACGTGACCACAATAGATAACTGTGAATAATAATTAGTAAGGAACTTGGTGCGCGACAACCCCTGCCATCCACCGTCAAGGTGACTTGCAGGGTAATATGTAGATGTAGTACAGCGATGTAAATTAGGTTTCGTCTCCATTTCACATGGATAAACGTAAAAGTCTTTTCTGACATGCAAACTTTTTTGCTTATTATTTAAAAATATCTAAGATATTGGCGTGATATTTGCATGACCATGAAGATAAAAGATTGTACATTAATTATCTTATCATCGAATTTTATCGTGCGGATATCTATTTTTATCTTCTTCACTAGCGATAGTTAAGACATATCTAGTTTAAATAAAAAATACGTAAAAATCCCCTTCATCCCTGGTATCACAAACGGCTTATCAAAAACTTCTCAAAACAACCTTAAAACAGTACTTGTGAATGAAAAAAAACTCCAACTTACAACACAATCCAAAAAAAACGATCCCGACTCTACAAAATCCGGCATATACAAAATCGCTTGCTCAAACTGCGAGAAATTTTACATAGGTCAAACTAAACAAAAGCTAGAAACTAGGTTCAAAGAACACCTTGCACATTACAAACACTTATAGGTTTAACAGGTCTAGCGTCGAAATACTCATACAAGAAAACAATCATCCTATTAAAGTCGGAAACGTCTCTCTTAAAATCAACACAAACTGACCGGGAACTAGAGGCTTACGAGAGCATTTTCATAAACAAATACCAAGACACGGTAATGAATAACGACCCCGGGCACATCCGTTAATCACCTCTCTACACGTTGACCGTTAAGAATTCCCCCACCCCTTCCCTCTTTTCACTTTCACCCGGAACGTATAAATACACAAGACAAAAGCAAGACAATCCACACGACCTCAGCTACTAAAGATGACAGCTTAACTCTCAAAATACGTATTTAGTGAGTTTTTCCAGAGTGATTGTTCGTTTGTGTGTTACTTTCTTTTCTATTTAGGCTAGTTTCCGAAAACAGGTCCCTGTAGGCCATCGTCCTGCAAACTTGTAAGTATAAATTTCATTTTCCCCCTCTATTTTTCCCTTATTGACGTGTGATTGCTCACTTGGATTATTTCACGGTCAGGAGTTTTTATTTATTTCCCCTCTCCTCTACGAAAAATTAATATTCCAGTATTGAAATAAAGAAAGATTTTTTCCTTTAGTCAATCGTTAAAAATGCCTACAGTCCACACGCAGTTTACTGAATAATTAGCATAATTGTCTTTCAAATTTAACAGACATGTGCAGATTAAGTATTAAAATTACATCCCATTCTTCCTCCCTTTCTCTCAACCTGCCTTCATCACACACTCCTATTCTACCTCCCTCCCTCTTATTTTCCCTCACTCCCTTCAATTCTTCCTCCCTTATCTATCTATACCAGAAATTTTCAAACGCTGTGCAGCGGTACATTTTTCTACATCTATATGATACCCTGCAAGTCACCTTTTTGGTGGATGGCAGGGGGTGCAGTGCACCAAGGGTCCATAGTTTTCCTAAGTTATCTTTTCCTATTATGTTCTCTTATCGTCCTAGGGAAAAACGATCCTCTATATCGCTCCGTTCTACAGTCGATCTCCCGAATCTTATCCTCACTGTCCTGCCTTCCGAGATACGTCGGGCTTCTGATAAGTCCTACTACCTCATTTGCTAGTCCCTCCTACATAAATTTTTCTAGTAGTTTAAATCTAGCCTGCAGCCTACGTTCCTCTAACGATGTCCATTTCAGATTTTCTATTAATGATGTTACGCTTTGTTTATTATCGTAATTCCTCTTTACAAATCTAGCTGCCCTGCGCTGAACCTTTTCTATCTCGTTAGTGAGTCCCTTTTCATAGGGATCCCACACAGCTGAATCATGTTAGACCTGCGGTCGAACCAAGGATAAATAACATAATTCTTTCACTTTTTCGGAGCCATTTCAAACTATTCTTCCTATAAAGGCAAGCTTATTGTTAGCGGCACCTATCAATCGGTGAATGTGAGTGTTCCACGAGAGATAACGACGGATCGTGACTCCGAGATATTTAATCGAGCCTGAAACTGGAATCTCTACACCGTCCAACGAATAATTAATATCCTACGAGATACTCTTGGTTCTCCAGAAGTTGATAACGCAGCTTTTCTTTTGATTGATCTCTGACTACCATGCCTTATACCATGCAGTAATAGCTTCTAGGTCATTTTGGAGATACTGGTGGTCTTCCGGATTGCTTATTTCTCTATAGATGACGGTGTCGTCCGCGATAAGCCTAATTTTACTTCTGACTACTGAGCTGATATCGTTTATATAAATTAGAAATAATAACGGACCAATTAGACTACACTGCGGAACGCCAGAGACAACCTCCACTAAGTTCGAAGATTTCCCATTGGTGTGCCGCAGTAGATATTTAGGGGTACCGCGTAATACTTTGCTTAATAGATAAATCAACTATTTGTAAGTGTTGGTGGGTAATTAGAGCAATCATATTTCTCCTAACAAATTATGTATTAGCATCAACAAATGGATGAGTAAAAAGGTTGTAATATTCGTATCTAAAAAATATAAAACTTGTCGGAAGATGGGTGTCGCAAAACCCTCTTTATCTTTGAAAGTGTGCCGCGGCTCAAAAACGTTTGAGAACCAATGGCTTATGTATTCGTTTTATCCGTCTGTCCGTGAGCAAAATAACTCAAGAAGGACGTAAATTACAAACTCTAAAATTCCAGAGTAGATAGGGTTAGATATGGTATAAAATCGGTGAATCTAGAATCGTCTGCTGGGGAGTAATTGGATGAAATAGTAAAAAGTGAGATGCTGCTACTAATGTAGGCAACCGACGATACATCGTATTCTTTACTCCGATGGAAAAATAGCAGTCGGTGAAAAGAGTGCCTAATATAATTTGCCCTGCAATCTTCCCTCATTAGTTCAAAATGGAATTCTTGGGAGTTAAGAAATAATTTTTCGTCGTTAATGTGATTTACATTGTTTCCGGTTTCGTGCAATTTATGATTGACTGAGATTATAATCATGCGTCGCATCTATTCACAAATTCACGAAATTGCGACGCTATTTTGAAGTTTAAATAATATCTTGGTTACGATAAACAATAAGAAGGTAACGAACATCAATAAATATGCTATTGTTCATTGATATTGTGTTAATGAGGGTTCCCTAGCAAGGTATAGAGATTGCTGAATTTTTAAATAATTTCAGTTCATTATCGGCGATAGCTGGATAAGTTTTTCATTCATGGCTAAAAGCAAGAGAATAAGATGAATAAATTTTAATTTAATGAAACAATACTTTATATGGACTTCAAAGTAAAAATATTTAATTCACTATTCAGTATGTTACAGAGAGTTAAATAATTTTGGCAATATAAATGTTGTATAGCGTCATATTCAACAAATAGCTATTCATTTTGTACAAAAGGTTTGTATCTACCTATATTACGCTAAGAGAGATAGCTGTTTGTTTGAATGCCCAGTCAATTCGCCTCTCTTACAGCAGGGTATCTCAGAGGTAGTGCAATGAATAACCGGGGAGGGAGGAGGGAAACCCGGTGCCGGCATTTGCCTGCACTTACGAAGAACACCAGGGGCGCCAACAGCTTAACGTCCCTTCCGAAGGATGGAACAGCTGAATTTGCGCGGTCTCCTCAAACTACGCAAACAGGGGGCCGGGCGACCTTGGAAAAATCCTACTCGCGCAGGATTCGTACCCGATGACTTTTTCAAGCATCGGGCGAGTAGCAGCCAGCGTCCTAACCACTACACCACCGGCACCCCTTCTTTATTTGGGGTGAGATTGAGACTAAGGAGTCCCATCTTCCACCCAACCTTTCTTCATGAAACATATACAATAATGCATAGAACATTATGTAAATACCAATAACAATAAAAATACAAGTATTGGAAAAGAAAAGATGTAATTTTGTGAGAAAAATAAGGACTGCTGAATAATGAAATCCATGTAAAACCCCACTGCAGAAAAAGACCCACACAAGAAGGGCGAGAGTGAAAAACCTGCGAAACCTACTTAGATCCACTAAAGACATCAATAATTGAAATTTAGAACAAAAGATAAATACATGAAAAACATAAAGCTATACATCAGGTAATTTTGGCACAATACGAATAGATCATTGATGGAATGAACATATAAAAATGAATATATATTAATATTGTTATGACTAAACAAAATAGAGGATAAAAAATAAATGAATAAAATAAAATAACAAATAAATGAATAAAATGAAATGACAAAGTGTAAATCAAGCACAACAAGTATTGTTTTGTCAAAATCAAGATTAAGAAACATTGCGGCATTAAGCGTGTTTAACTGTTCCTTTGAAATGATAAGAGAGATTGAGAGCAGTGTCGGATGGTTGGATGATGAATGATTGGATGATGAGAGCGAGTGCAATTTTTTATGCATTGGTGAAGTTCGTTCCATAGTCTGCAAGCGGTTACAATGAAGTACTTGTTAAAAATTACTGTTCTGTGATGAAAAAGAAGTTGTTTATGGCTCCCTCTGGTATTACGGTTATGTAGAGTGTCTATACTCCTGAATTCCGTGGAAAGATTATGTGGATTGTTAGAAGTAAGTAATTGGCATAGTAAGGAAAGCAAGTGGAGGCGTCATCGGAATTCCAAATTTAACCAGTTTAGTTTCAAGAGTGAATCAGAAATGTGGTCTGATTTCTTCAGATTAAAATTATATATATCTAAGGCACGGGTTATGTGTCCTCTGACTCTTTAAAGGAGGGAGAGAGGAAAGGAGAATGGAAAGGAGGAAGTAAGGTAGAATAGGAGAGAGAGAGAGAGAATAGGAGGAGGAAAGGGATAATAGGAGAGGGAGAATAAAAGGGAGATGGGAAAAAAGGAGGGAGAGAGGAAAAAGATAAGGAAGAGAGGGAGAATAAGGGGGAAGAGGGAGAAACAATTATTAAAATTTCGGGTTGACTAGGGATGAAAAAGTAAAAATACATTTGAAAACCGCTGCAAGTAATGCAATGTATATTTTGGCTCATGTAGATAACAAAATTATAGATAATAAATAAATAATTATACATAATATAGCCCAAAAAGTCAACAAAAGCTAATGTTTTTCAGTTTGTGTGGATGAAACTACAAACATTTCTATGCAGGAACAGTTTTCAACTTGTGCAAGATTCGTAGATGAGGAGGAAGACAACAAATATTTAATGGAAAATATTCTTCAATTTCTTCCTGTATTTGTTTCAACACAGACGCACGCAAACGAACAAATGAAAAACAATGTTTGAGAGACATCTGATTTGGAGAAATTAATACAAATGGCATCCAAGCATCAAACTTCCTCTTGCCCAATTTTTATTGAGGGCTTTTGGTGTATCATCAAATGGGAAGGCCTTCTACAACCGCAACAAATGATACGGTGGCGTCGTCCGACCACTCCATCTCTGTAGACACTGAATCCTTGGACAAATACACGTCAACACGAACACGAACGAATATTTCCCTTTGATGTACCGACAGACGGCGGATCGTTGTTCGTTCGTGTTCATTCGCGTTCGAAGACACGTCCACACTGTATTCGTCAATGTGCGTTTGTATGGTCGTTTGTGTTCATTCACCAAGTGTGGACGCGGCTTAACGAGGCGAAATTTTCTTTATAAGTAGAGTTTTGGGTTCCCGGCGATATTTTGTTTTCCGGAAAACGGGAATTAGGTTTTCAAATGTCCCGGAAATAAAAAAGATTGATACAACGTAAATACACAAGTCTTTAATAAATCCCGATGACATGTGGTACTTTATTTCCGACAAGCCGTTAGCAGATTCAATATTTAGACGAACTTTGACTTGCGCAACCGATGTTTTTGAATCGATGTTGAAGATGTGGAGACAACAAGAGACAACTACCAATGTATCCTATATTGCAATTTTCTCAAAGTTAAAATTGAGGGTAGAAAATGTATGAAAGGAGTTTAAAAACCATCTAAAATCTATAAGAGCCTTCTTCTGTCCCTTTGTGGCTCCATATGTCACGCTATAGAAATGCAAATTACTCGATAAAGGATCGAGATACATTTTTGAAATTGGTAGGAATGTTAAAATTACATATTTTAAGGTGAAGACGAAAAAAACTCAAAAATCCTGGGTTCGACTCCAAGGAAGACATTTCCAGTTCCAATAAAATAACACGTAAACATCGAATTTTCCACGCGCGAATTTTTATTCTTTTTGAGATCTAAGTTAGAAAGAAATGACCTATGATCTTCGATTTAAATCATTTTAAAGAAAAAATTGTAATATTTCTTATTGTTCATCTTTTTCCCCCTACAGTTCGAAATTTCACACGTTAAATTGAATTAATAGCGTGAAACGCAACCTGTTCCTTATTCTCATACTCCTAATGACTCAGTTACTAAATATCATTCACTGAAAAAATATTTAGTATTCATCAGAAATTCTATTGGTAGGTACAATATGCACGAAATAAAAAAAATTAAAACTTATACTTGATAGTTTAACATTTCGAGCTGAAATTCGGAGGAATGTCTAGAAAGACAGCTACGAAAGCAATTATGTAAATGCTTGATTCGGCACAAAATTTAAACGGACAATTTCCGGGAATTATTAAAAATTTCCCGGAAATCATGATTAATAAATATCGAGTAAATTCCCGAGAACAGGGAACGGGAATTCCCATTTCCAAAACTCGAGACAAAAGTGACCTCAATGGATTATGTGACGATCGTAAAGATATGTATTATAATCCGATGATTCCGGTACTTCGCTGCGTTTAGTCAATAAGAGGATATGAAACTTAAAACTAGGTCACAAAGCTAACGATATGTATTTCGGCTGCAAAATGCAACCGTTGCGGAAAAAGAACAACATAGTAATACGCAACATTAAATTTATAAAGAGATTTTGACATTGGCTCCGGAGTTATGACTAACGTAAATGAATTTCATCCTTTACAGTAAAACATTTCACCCCAATTAAATGGCTCGCATTTACAATCGGTGATCCCCTATATTTCATATTCAATATCACGTTAGTGTTGGAGCGTGTGTCCTAACTAATGCAGAGATTTATTTTTCTATGGAATTCAGGAGCTAAGCAGGGGTCTGCCATTAACAAATCTCATGTAACGTGGTTGTCCTAGTGTGATGCTTAGCATTTAGCTTTTCCGTAAACAATATAATTGGCCATAATACGTGTTAAATATATTGTCTTAAATTATTGGTGAATCTTATAGCTCTATGTGTCATGAGGACAGGAAGATAGGGTTTCTGGCTTTTTTCAGGTATGTAGAATAGACGGACGAGATATTTTACTGTTGGCAGGATAAAAACCTTTAATTGACGGGAATCCCACCTAGGTCCATCACTATCCAGACGGATAAATCATAACAGAACTATCGTTACACATTGATTCCCATGAGTACGAATGGCACATTTATTTTACTCCTGCGCTCCGTCAAATTCTACGATCTAGAGCAGTGGGGCCCAACTACGGCCAGCCAAGTGTCTTCATTCGCCCGCCATGACCTTAAAAATTAAAGGCACAATTTATCTTAAATGAAAATATAAAATTATAAATATATAACATAAATACTATATATAGTGGAACCTCTATAACTTGAACTTCATGAAAAAAAGAATGTTCGAGCTATTTCATAAATCATAGTAAATAATTCAATAATTCTTGGACATGTTTCAACAAAATTAATATTCATCGAAAGTGTCTTTAAAATTAGCTTGTTTGTTATTAAAGTTGGACCATTCTTGTTCGGAAAGTGGGATATCATCTCCCTTTTCACATTCTCCCATTCTTCTTTACTTATTCCATCCTTTTAAAAACAGTTTGCTATTGTATCTGAGGCAACTTAATGCCAGACTTTGTCTAACTCAGGGGCTATCAGCCGGTGGTACGCTTACCCCTAAGGGTACGTCAACAGTTTTTAAGGGGTACGTGAAGGTGTTAAACATTTTCAATTTTCGTTTTACTTCGTCTTTCATATACGACCTCAGAGTCAAAAGTTAAGATGTCACAACTAAAAATACCGTATTTAAACAAAAAAATCCGCCAAAACTGAATTTTAACGTTACAAACAAAAGTTATGCATCTTAACACAAGCTTCATTAATTTAGTGTCACATCAAAATTTACTACGGGGTAAGTGGTCATTTATAAAATTCTCCAAGGGATATGTCATCAAAAAAGGTTGAAAACAGCTGGTGTAGCTCCATAATAAAGACGAGAAGAGTTATGGCGAATATTTCCCTTCGTGAGTTTTTCTTCACATTTTCACAGCCGATTTTCTAAGATTATGACGCTATAAATATTTTTTAATACCTTGATCCAAAGGCTATAGTTTAGATATGATTTTGGATGGTAAAAATACAAATTCAACAGCAAATAGTCTTTTTATTAATACCGCAGGACGTTCTGGACAATGCGTCCATAAACAAAAGGATTGTTACGAGATATTCGAGTTAAAAACGTTCGGCTTAAAGAAATTCCTCTGTATTTTGTCATTACACCTCGATTCTTGTAAAAAATGGGTTGCCAAACTAGCTTACCTTTGGAGCCGCATACGTCCATCAGAAAAAGTTTGAGAGCCACATGATACACGTTCTGTCCTTATAAATTTACGAACAGTAAAAAATAACCCGTATCCGAAGCAATTCAGATATAATGAATATCCCTTAGGAATCTCCAACACGTCTCAAGTTAAACTATTTCACTGTGTTCTGTAGTAAAAACGTTGATACGCATCTGAATGGAAATTTAAAAGAGCCACATACTACGTTAAAAGAGTCGCACACAGTTCGCGAGCCGGGATTGGGCCATCCTGGCTATAATATTTAAATACAGTTAAAAAAAGTTTAGGAAAGCTGCTGAAGCATACAGTAAGTTGCGATTAAAAAAAACTGTTCATACGGAATGTTAAAATTTGTGAATATATCCTTGATATAATGATAGCAACGTATCTGAGAGCGAAACTTTTGCAAATATCGATGCAGCATATATCGCACAACTTCCTCATATGCGTTCCGCATCCAAACTGGTTTATATTAAAATATTGTTTCCCACTTCCACTCGTAGTAATAACGTCGCTGCTTCTGGTGATAGGAGATCTTGGCGGTAGATGAGCGCAAAACAGGATATAACGACGCCAGACGGTGTATAGTTAACTTTAAGTGGCACGAATAACACATTATTGCTTGCGGCATCATGCTCATTGACTAAACGATTTCATAAAAAGGCATTTGAGCAAGTCATCGTTCCGTAAAAATCGATTGGAATATACCACCTTCCGTTGTCTCGCGGTTTGTCCCGTCTCAGCAAGATTCATATTCCTGACAACACTCTTTTCTAACACGAGATTTCTTTGTATTCCGTCAAACCGTGTAGCCTCGGAATACGGGCAAGGACTGCGGATTACAGGCAACAGACAGATGGATGCGGATAAAACAAGTTTTCGAATTAAGGGATAACTGAAACAAGTACATTCGTCAAAGTCTCCAAATCGAATATTTTCGTGGTGGCGAATATTTTGCTCATGAAAAAGTGATAACGTCCATCTTAGTTCGCGTACATTGAGAAGCGTATTTTTAATCAAGTTAGGGCCTCGCACTTTCTCGTCGAATTTGAAAAAATGTTGCCTTTTTAACCTCAAAGACCGTACCCATGACCTCAAATCACGGTGATTCACCCAGGAATTGTCCCTAGAATGGTTCGGATTCGATCCCAGGACAACGCGTGGATGCTTGTACGTATTTATAAGATGGGTTCCAGTTAATGATTCGGTTTCACAATCCGTCTTTCGTTTTTATTTTTAAGAGAATAACGAGAACAGCTGACGTTTTGATAAGACTCGGCGAAACAAGCTAGGAAAGTGTACAGTGTATCACAAACAGGCGTGTTTCGTGCGATGGAGAATTTGGAACTAAATTATATACTTTTAACAAACTCTCAACACAAAACAATGAAACACCACGGCCTGATTATATCTCTCTGTCTAATAAAAATTCCTTTCCTACCCTAAGTTCGTGCATTACTAAACGTATTTACGTAATGTTAGTATAATGACTAAATACTGCAATACGATATGTCAGGAATTATGCCAGGCAAATATTACATTTTTATTTACCTATTTGTTTTATAATCAGGTGTGATTAATCAAACGGTCGAAAACTATTTAAAACACCTCGTTTCAGTTAAGTATTTGTAAGATTTACGTTTACGTTCTTTTCTTCTTTCTTCTTTCATTTCATTCCATTTCCTTCGGCTTACAAAATACTACATGCACACGTAAGGAAACTTAACGTATTTTTGCAACCATAGTAGATCTTATTTGCTACGAAGATTATATTTGTTGACAACAATTTGGTAGCTAAGTATTATTTTTATAAGTTCAAAGTGAATTTCGACATTCTTGTTTGATTTTCTTGAAAATGAGTACTCCAACTATAAAAATGCAATTAAAAATAGACATGCTATTCGGCTAGTTCTACAAATTTTATTTGAAAACTATATCGCTAAAAATAACATTTTACGAGATGTGACCAAAAGTTAGTTTTTTTTCAGTAAAGTGACCTCTCTGAATGGGTTATGCAAACCATTTATGTTACTTTCTTGTTGCCTTTGCCCTAAAGTCCTTAATACCGAATTTCATGAAAATCCGTTCGGTAGTAGCAGAAAACGAACATGTCAACGGATGGAATGACAAAAGGAAGCTAAGAGATGCTCACGCTGGAAATGAAACTCGCCGTGCGAGTACAAGTACTTCAACGTGTCAAGAAGACTTTCTCAAGTCGGGCAAACACAATGATAGCCATACCATGAAAAAATTTCTTTCTTTCCCTTTAGACTTTCACCGCACGTTGCCGTTTCTATTACTTAAGCTCTCGGACAACTAATGAGTTGCCTTTACACCGAAAAAGGTGACGTCCACTTTCTCAAGTGGCACCATCTGCTTATCAGACAACGACATCGAGTCGTCGAAACCCGGATTCGTGGAGCGTAGTGAGGAAACGAACGAACGGACATCCAAGGAAATCGGCAAAAAAAATTCGATTAACCATCCTCTAGACCAATGATTTTCAACCGAAAGTTAATCGCGGACCGGTGTTTTAAACGAAAGTCGGTCGCGGACCGGTGTAATATCTGAATATTCCATAAAGGACCGGTAAAATCAATTTAACCACCAAGTATTTGACAATTTTGCACTTCGACAACTGAAAACACAATCCTCTATAGAACCTTTATAGGAAAAATGGAATGTCGCGGCTCGGC
Organism: Tanypteryx hageni; assembly: GCA_028673005.1. Classification (NCBI taxonomy): domain Eukaryota; kingdom Metazoa; phylum Arthropoda; class Insecta; order Odonata; family Petaluridae; genus Tanypteryx; species Tanypteryx hageni. The sequence continues at coordinate 78,939,012 of CM054115.1, read as the reverse complement.
CAATTCTTAACCGCGGTCCAGCAGCGGTCCGCGGACCTGCGGTTGAGAAACACTGCTCTAGACAAAGTCTACAGTTGCAGTCGTTATTTTGTGGAATCTTTCCATATTCTAAAAATAAGAAAATTTTTAAATTTCCGTTTAAAATACTTTTATTTTGACCATGGATTCGTCGTGTAAAAACGTCATCTTTTGAAGATGGCTCAAAAGATAAAGATACATACATATATTTATTGAGGTTAATGTCGAAAAGTAGTCCATGTCAGATGTATTTATTACAGTAGTTCTAGAAATAACTAATCCGCCAACTTTTCTCTCAATACAATTTTAATATATAAAAATTCAAGAACAACAAAAACAAAAAACAAAATTCTCTCACCAAAGATGCCGTAAGAATTACATAAGAAGAATCGCCGTTATGTTTACAGATAGACGGTATGGTCACTGACAACAATATGTAGTATTCATATTTTTCGCCGCGATTGCGATATGTATGAATCGACCTTAGGGTCGATTGTTACCTCAATAGCTATGAATCAAAACACGGCTGGAATGTGCACTCGGCTATTCTCCAGCCAAGTTCGGCAATAATCATCACCATAGCAACAAATCGAAAAAATTGCATTCAAAGGGCAGAAACTAAAGTTTGTGAGAGAAATTCAAACAATTACGATCAAAAATCAAAATTGTGTGATAAGAATAGGAATCTTCACTTTTTCCGCTTAGTGTGATGCAAAACTAAGGAAGGAATTCCAAGAGACACCATCAAACGTACTCGTCGTTCATTGGGGTGACAAGTTACTGCCTGCACTGTATGGCAAGGACTGTGTCGATACACTTCCCATCATCGTTACAGACAACATAAGTGAACAGCTTAATTGAAGTTCCTCATCTCGCTTCTGGAGCAGCAGAAATAATGGCCTCAGATGTGCATCGCTCGCTCGTGGAACGGGGAATTCTAGACCGTGTTCAAGCTCTTTCCTTACACAGGTAGAATTAGTTGTGTTTGTATATTGTTGAAGCAAAAAATAGGAAAAGAACATTTGTACCTACCCTGTAGGTATCACATTTATGAATTGATTCTATGATTCTGAAGTCTGTTTTTGACGTATGTATTTCACTATCTGGCCCAAATATACCCATTTTTAAACATTTCCAGTAAGCTCGGCCTAAAATAAATAAAAATAGGTTCTAAATCGGAATGCAAGATACGTGCATTAACTCTGATTCGCATGATATAGCTGAAAAACCCTCAGTTTTACATTGCAATACTTACAAAAGCGTCATCACAGAGAAGGTTATAGAGAACTTCTGGAATTGACTACTATCTTTCTGGGTAGTACTTCTCCAAGGGATATATTTTATCGTTCTCCAGGAGCCATCCATCATGCCAGATTGATGGCGAAAGCCATATACTGCATAATAATATTCCTGTTTAGAAGTCAGTTCCATCTGTATACACAAGAAAGAAATGGACTGCGTGACGTATGCGTTTTTCTCGTCTGATTGTATATTAAAACCTGGTTTTGTGCGGCCATTGTTGCTGAAGCACCTCACCAAGATCTTCATTTCCTAAAATCCTTTATGCTTATGAAAAAATAAATCCTGCTATATCTCGAGCGACCCCAAAAATGTTTTGCGGCCACCTTTGGTACTTAATCGAAGAAGCAATGGCAGAGTCATTCTTCGATGAAAAATTAACTTAGAAACAAAAAGACTAGAAGCAATAAATAACCATGAAGATTCTTATGGAACAAGTAAACGTCTCGGTGTGCATGTGCAAGAAGTAAGTCTGTTTTCGAAGTAGGAAATAAGTTATTTCATATCGAAAAACAGAAAGAGGGTTTATGAACGGTTCAACATTACAACTGGCTTTCTGGAATGTGATCCTTCTACCTGGGAGTGTCGCGATGACTATGTTCATGAGCTGAAAGTTGTTCAAGATCTTCAAGTTGTCAGTGACACAGCGGAGAGAGGAATAAAACTTATGGAAGATTATAACAATATATTAAAGAAAAACGGAGAACAAAAGCAGTTCGTTTTACAGGTGATGAAAAAATATTGTCGTCGATTTACAGTCGGTGAAAAAAATGTGTTATCTAAAAAATTATTATCAATACAAACTACATTCCTTTATTCTTATTTTTTGCTTATATTTCAGTATTTTAAAATAAATTGTATATTAAAATTAAATTTATAAAATATGAAATTAGTAAAGGTGTTCTGAGTATATTTCCTTGTAGCTTTTCCTGTAGAACTAAAAGCAAGCGTCTTGAGACACAGGTTACTTCTGATGAATTCTCTTCAAATATTGTGTATTAGATTAAAATCCTAAATAGAAAAAAAATAGAGGGTGCGATAAAGAAAATTTGAAATAAAATTTCCCGTACAACTGGTCCATACAGAGTGATGAGAAGTTGCTCTCGACATCAGCTTCCTCAAACATAATTATCGGAAATTATACTCGTGAGTGATATTTAAGCACTTGGAATACTTTTTTTAACAATTCTAAAGGGAATTTTCGAATTCTTCAATTCTTATAAAGAAATTTTTGGCGAATTGCCACTGAAGACGCCTGCTTTGTAGCTGAAGTGCGTATCTGGTTTTTTATAACCCAGTTGTGGGTATTGTAAGTAGCCGAGAGAAGGGTTTTTTAAGTGTTTGTTCTTGAATTGAATTTTCACAGTGAAAAACACTTTTTACATTGAAACAACAAAAATAATAAACAAAATTGTTATCTGTTGTCATGGATAACAAAATGCCGTAGCCCTGATTGAAATTACCATTGTCGGCGCTACGATCCTATCAATATTTACTAGAAAATTTATTTGCAAAATGTGATGCTAGGTGATATTGGGGATAATTTTGAACGCAATTAAAATTCCTCTTGGGAAGGTAGGCATCGCTTTCAACAATTAAAAAATTTATCATAATAACTGAAGCAAAGGTATCACTTAGCGACGCACTTAAATCATCGAAATATCTCTTAAGCAATCCGTTTTACTAAAAAATGTTCCAAACAAAACTTGTGTAAAATTATATTTTCTACAACTTTAATAAAAACGATTATATATATATGAAGTCTTAAAGGATATATTTTGAGTAAACGGAAAAATGACAAGTGTAAACCTAAACTTCCGGTTTACCATTATTAGCCAAAATCTGATAAAGTTTTAAATTCTCTTCACGCGTACATTGAAAATATCTTTTCGTTTGCGAATTTTATTGGGCAGTTTAAAGCAAATTACTATATTGACAATGATTATAATTAATTTCTTTCGATAATTAATCAACATATTTGACGCATGATTGGTGCATTTATAGTGATTACAAAAATGTGTGAATTGAAAAAGCTATTGATTAAGTTCTTTCGTCACCAAATTAACAAAACAAAAAGCTATATTAGCGGCCGTATGTTCGATAGCATTTCTTCCACGCCTTAGAAATGACACTGCAGTAAACAAACCTATCGTTCAAATTAAGCCATCATTACCTCCCTTTCGATTAAAATGTATTTAAAATATATAAGATCAGCAACAATGCCGTCGCCCTTGACGAGGAAATTTTTTCGTCTAAAATCTAGCCAAATATTAGCTTCTTTTTGACTTTAACAAAATCACCTATTTATTAGGTTTTTCTGTCCTTTTATGTGGGCAATATCTCTAGAATTCTGCAACCTGGCTAGGCAAAATCTTTTAGGATCGGCCTATATGAGAGCTAGAAAGCTAGGTAAAAATATAGTGTCGGCTGAAGAGCAATCGGTGGCTACATAAGAACTTGGCCAATAATTCTAAAAGAATTCAAGCTAGAAAAATAGGATTTTTGAACGGAATTGAGGCGTTTTTTTTTAAATGCATTCGTGCGAAGTTGATATTTTCATTTATGAATCTTTGTCTCATTAATATAAGCCTCCAGTTGTGAGGTTGAAGAATCACGAATAAATAAATTATTTCTTGATCATAAAAAATATATACCTAGCATCCTTTAGAACATATGTATTCCAAGTATGGTACCAATACACAAAGTGGTACCAGAAGGATCTGAAAGTGGTACCAAAAAAATCTTGGTATGATCTTAGATATTCCATATAATATAATCCCTCATCTACTTCTGCTTTCACTTTCATTAAATTGCTTAGATAAATAATTTGGTAATCCTACAAAATAAGTGTACACTATCCCATTTCGGCGCAATGATTTTGATGATATTTTTTCAGGGCAATTTCCTTTTTACGAAAACGTGCTGGTATCTGATAGTTGAGGAGATTTGCCTAAAAAGTTTGAATAGCACTGCTTTAGAAAGAATCCCATTATGTAATTTTTTATACGATTCTCTCCTCACGCGATCCGCGAAGGACAAAGAAAAAAATTGCTAATTCGTTACCTTTCCGAAAGCGAGTCGAAAAGTGAAGGCCGGTCAATTTGTTATTAGCGAGCGCCCTTGAATGAAGGGAAAGGATGGGACCTGAGAGATTGAGGAGTGTGTGGGGAAGGTGGATCGAAGGAGGCGGAACCATTTATGGGCACGCCTTTCTGAGGCAGTCTGTGGAGGAGTGGTGCGAGGGAGGGATAAGAGGGACGGAGTAAGATACAGAACAGGAGTGGCCAAACGTGATTACCCTCAGAGCCGCACATCTTCCTAAATTCGACAGCAGCATGACACACTCTTTAAAAGCCATTTCCGCGTGGTGTAAGGAATGGAGATTGAAATTAATTACAGTATATGTGCCGCAGTATAGTTCTGGAGAAATATGAACAAATAAATAGGCTTATAGAGTACGAAATCGATAAAAGGAATATTCAAGCGGCTGTGCACATAAAATATTTAGGAATTACCATTTGTCATGACTTTCCGTGGGATATGCACATTCGTCGTGCTATAGGCGCAGGTAACAAGAAACTGGCGCTCATACGCAGAATAGTGCGGAATAGTACAGAGAAAGTACGCGAAGCGTGTTATTTTTCACTTGTTAGACCGCAGGTGGAATATGCTTCCAGTACATGGGATCCATATGAGAAGGGCCGTATAATTCAGTTAGAAAGAGTACAGCGGAGAGCAGCCAGATTCGTTAAACGAAATTACGAACATAGGAAAGCGCCACATCATTATTGGAGGAATTGTAATGGAGATCTCTGGAAGACCGTAGAAAGTGCCCAAGGTTAAGGCTCCTAGAGAAATACAGAACAGAATGTATTGCAGATGATGTAGTGGGAATAATTGAGGCTCCACTGTACATAGGTAGAAACAATCATGGAGATACGTGACATCGATTATAGGACGGAGCGTTATAGAGACTCATTCTTTCCGAAAACAATACGAGACCATAATAGGAAAGCTAAAATCTACGAGTAATAACTGTTAGATAGGCCTCGGTGCATTCCATCTGTCACTGACCAGTTTGGTGTATTGCAGGGTACCATGTAGAGGTAGATATAGATTCTGCGCTCAAAAATATACGAACAGTAAACATAACTTTTATTCTAAGAAATACAGAGAGAAGGCATGACACTTAAGCATCCCCAAAACGTCTCAGTCGCACCGCGTTGTTATGCGTTCTTTGCGCGAAGTGAACTCATATAGGGGAGGTCGTTTCCGTCCGTCCGCATGTTAAAACTCTGAAACCGCTGGACGTATTATTATTAAATTTGGTATTGGGAAGTTTTGCTAAAATTGGTCGACCGATTTCAATTTTGGTCCAAATCGGACAACAATGACGACCACTTTACATGAAGATCTACAATGTTCCTTTGTTTCAACTCGGGAACCGCTGGACCTATTTTGATGAAATTTGATATTGCGGAGTTTTACTAAAATTGGTCGACTAATTCCAATTCAAGTTAAAATCGGACAATGATGAATACTTTACATGAAGGCCTACATGTAGTTTACAATGCTCCTTTGTTTCAACTCGGGAACCGATTAGCATATTGTGATGAAATTTGGTATTGGGGAGTTTTGTTAAAATTAATTGATCTATTCCAATTTTGGTTTAAATCGGACAATAATTACGACTACTTTACATGAAGACCTACATGTATTTTACAACGTACCTCGCTTGCTCCTCGTTAAATTCTCACCTGAGCGAAATATATTGAAAACATTGTGAAATCTCAAATAACGCATTTGAAAACTCTGTGTACTCCGACATGGAGTACACCTTTCCAATCTTGTTGCTTTCTGACGTGATAAGTCTTGATACATTAATGAGAGTAAACGAATGAGAGCCGCACTTTAAGTTAAAAGAGCCGCATGCAGTTGGCGAGCCGCGGTTCGGCCACCCCTGACATAGAACAAGGGCGGCCAATCTGTCGCCGCGTAGGGCTCTTTTGAATTCCGAATGCGGCACGCTGTCTGCTCGTCTAATTTAAAATGGCAGGTGGCAAAATACGACTCAAGATACGCTAATGCTAGTGCCGCGCTGTACGTATTAAACGAACACCCGTGACCTGCATTGTTCCTCAGTAGAGCGCACGTTATCGTTCAGTTTTACATTAACTTCTATTTGCTAATTTGTATATAAGTGCTCTTGTAATCAATTCCCAAAGAATTTCGAATAACTCGAGAACGACTTAATCTATTGTAACAATTTTTTCAGTTTTATATAGACCGACACCTCAAGAGTCTTATTGATAATCACTGTGTAATATGACATCCCGAGTTTCGTTCCAGGATAGTTTAATCGCTCCATTTGAATAACATGGGAATTGGTGCAGCAGATTTTTAATTTGCAATTTTAAATCACTGAAAATAACGGTACAATCTTTGGATTTTAAAAACGCCTAAAAAATGAAAATTCATTTTTCTACTGTCATTTTCAAATGTGCATTGATTAGATACACAGATATCTTTCGAGCATGAAAATTTAACGTTTTTTGATGGGAAAATCATTGGTCGCCAGGGATAACCTCATTGGTGCTGATTTAGTGAAAAGCTACTTTCATTGGATTATGTAGAAAACGAAAAATATTTCATTAATTTACACCTGTGACAACCGATTTAAGGATAACTGAACATCTATAATAATACGAGTAGTCGGTGCTTGGAAACTGCAAGTGCTTAAAAAAAATCACCATACACCTAGATCTAAACTCGTCAACGCGATCTCCAGGGCAACAGCACTTCATTCACGTGGAGCCTATATGTATTAGATAATAAATTCCATGGGTAATAGCAGTATATTTATAATTTTCGTGAAATTAAGGCCACTATCCGGCATAAAAAGAGGAAGAGAGGTGTGAGAGTGAGAGGGATCAAATGTTACACTTTCTCGTATGCAAAGTATGCAGGGAAAAAATCCAACTTAAGAGCTATTGACGAATACGCACGTTTTCGGCGACCCCGAATCCGAAAATGTGGTTTCTAACACTCTTTCTCTATTCTGTTGTCAGAGCGTGGCTTAGGGGGCTAAACTCGAATTGCATGGACGACCAATTCGGCAACTCCGGGACAGATTTTGGTGAACATTAAAAGCACTCGACTGAATCAGTGTGTATCCTAAGTAAAAATAATATATCGCATATCATTTGGATCGTTAAGGGTTTTTTTCAGACGAAATTAAATCAGCAAAAATGACGACTCTCTTGTAGCCGAAAGTTTTTTACATAGAAAAATAGGTTCAATATACAATGCACAAACTTTCCCAAATACGTTATAACTTACTCGAGTAGTTGTGACATAATCTGTATGCTCACGTAATACCTTCGTCGTAAATTAGCTATTTATTTTCACTTACAAACGTTGGGTATACGTAAAGAAAATAGACGTATTTATGTTAATTTTTTCGTCGTCCATTTCCCTTCATTTTACAAATGTTGCGTGCGCACGAAAAAATTAAACTATCTAGTGTTACCCGCAAAATCTTTGTCGAAGTCAATCAGAAATCTGCTTGTTTACCCGAGCAGTCACACAGTTCGGAGACTGATTTATCTTGCAATTACCCACGACTCGTCTGTGAAAATGAGGTCCACTTAATAACGAAGCGAAACGAAATGATGATGGCTTCAACAATTTAACTCAATTATTTATAAAAAAATATACCGAATTAGAATCTCGTGCATTGTGTCAGCCAAACTGACTTCTTACGTTCGTGTTTAACATGAAATATACGGAGAATGCTGTCAAGTAGCATGTAATGGAAGAAGAAGAAAATCTGCAAAAGTGTTTTCTTTTACTTTTTTTAACGCATATATCTCGACTGTTTTTGAGAGTTGTGCCTGTCACTTTCGCTATTTCCGTTATGTGACAAATACTATCGAACCGAGGAATTTGAAAAAAACCAATGAAATCGTCGATGAGATTCGTAAATCCACTCGTACTTTTACTATTAGAACAAATTACGCAGCGAGTTTGCTTCTCCCCCGACAACTCCTCACTTGGACAGAAAAATAATTCCATGGGCCTGCTTACGCTATCATCAAGTGCAAGAATGACTGTTAAATAACAATGGCGAATATAATAATACGTTCAAACGATCACTCAAGACGTGGGATAAACTTTGTTAACAACGGTCGATACGCAAGAATACTTCGTATTTTATACAATAATAAACCCTGAAGGCTGAGGTGGCTTCACGACAGGAATATATATTTACCAACTGACATAACATTCACGTAGATAGGAAGTTAAAATTCAGTCTGCCGCGAAAGCGACGCCGCTCAAATTGTTGGAATACTTTTGGAAATGAGTGTACACCTTCAAGGTCTCTTTAGTATGTGTACCGAGTTTAAAGTCTGTAAGTGTCTGTAAGTGCTGTAAGATATGATTTTATTTAATTTTATCGAGTATATTAGCATTTTGCTAAATATAACTTTAACATTTGAGTATAAAATTAGTACTTGCTTATCGTAAAATGTACTTTTGGTATGTTTTGAGAAAACGCGTGGCTCCTTTTGCAGTCGGCGCCTATGGCAAATGCCACCTTCACCATACCCTAGTTACGCCACTGCCTATAATATATATCTGAAAAGTCGAATAGATTCGTGATTCGATTTGATTCTAATAATTATTTAGGGATAATTTGATTCGAAAAAGCTTTTGTGAATTGCAGATCCCTAATTTTGTCATTAATTGATAATTGTCCAGCTCATCCAAGCAAGTAAAATGGAAGATAGGCGATGTTGATGAGATGTTCCGTATCTCCTCACTACCCACGGATGGAATTCGAGATGAGTCATCCAGTGTTTACGTGTGTGTTTACCAATGCTAAGAGGTTGGGTTTGGATTTGGTGGGAACATTTCTCACCTCTCGAGGATAAATTAGTCAGGAAAGAACCTTTGCGGAAAGAACCTTCGCGAAAGCAACTTCTTTACTTATTTGTCACTTTTTATTCGACATCATCAGTCATCAGGGCGTCAAAAACTATTAAGGTATTGTAAAAACATAGTTGAAATTTTACTTCTACATAAATTCTCAAAAAAATTCACATATCAATTAAAATGTAAAAATGTATTTTGTAAAATGTATTTTGCTAAATTTGGCACTCCAATATATTCGCTCTCTTTTTTGGTGGAAATTACTTAACATTTAGCTGAGTCAAACATTAAGCTTCAAGAAAGGTCTCTGTTAGCCAATACGTTATTTTCACACGTTATAAGTTTTAAAACCAAGCCTCGTTTTTGGGAGTCTCGCCTTCGTCAAAGAAATTATTCTGGTTTCCCAACGTTACAAGAAAATTACTCAGAATACGCTGATGAATTATTATCATTGCAGCAAGAATTTCAGAAGAGATTTGCAGACTTTCGGCATTTTTCTTGCCTTTTTGATGTAAACATAGATAGCATCGAAGATGAAAATTTACAAATGGAACTTACCGAAATTCAAAGCGGTTATGAGTTAAGGGGAAATCATTGAGATTTACAAAAAAACATTTTAGATAGCAATCTCCTTCGTTTAAGAGCTCACGCTATCAAAATAACAGCATTGTTCGAGAGCGCATAAATTTGTGAAAAGTTTTTTACAAAAATGAAACAGGGTAAGTCTACTCATAGATCGAGAATCACTGACGAAGTAATCAGCCGAGAGTTGCCGCGTCCAACATATTTTCAGATATGGATCACTTTGTAAAAATATATGCAGCATCAACTGTCTCATTAAAGGTACATATATTACATTATACATTATATTATAGCATTAAATAAAAAATATTTTCAATGCTATAAAAAGCAATAATTTTTGTTTTTGGGGGGAGGGGTGATATTGGCCCTCGGATCGGTTACGAAGTTTAAATGCGGCCCTCAAGCAGAAAAGGATCCCCACCTATGATCTAGATCAGGGGTACACAACATACGGCTCGCGTGCCAAATTTGACCCGCCGACACATTTTGCGTAAACAGCCAGGGTTCAACTCAGCTGGCGCTTTCATTTTCCGTAAAAAATACAAATAAAATTTGTTATAGATATTTATTGCATGTGTGAACAAACATTCTCTCTTATGAAATTAAACAAAGCTCCATTACATTCAGCACTGACAGATCAGAGTTTAAGAGACATTCTAAGAACAGCTACTACCAGCATTATTCCGGATATAAGTGAAATGGCGAGAAAAAAACGGTGCAACATCTCCCATTGAATAAGTAAATTATATTTGTTTGTCGCCTCATTTTTGTTGCACAAAAATTGCATGTAAAGTTTGTTACGGTAATTACTGAATATAAAATAGCGTACTTAAATTTTTATGTGCAAAACTTTCATAGCGTAGCCCGCCTAGGTCCAATCAAGGTCGATTTTGGCCCGTGTAAACTTTTGAGTTGTGTACCTCTGAGCTAGATGATGCAGTGTAATAGAACATTTTACAGTTGCTTAGGTGCAATAATAAATCAATCAACTCCGCTTAATCTTTAGAGGCCAAGAGATCTATTTATTCTTCCTCATTCTGTCGCGCATTTCCTGGAGAAAAACGCAGTTTGATTTTCACTCATACATACTCTTTCTAATTGGTTATAAAAAAAAGCCTCCCGGTATATCAACGATCCGCATTTTATCCTTCCGTTTTCGATATGGAGGCAACAATTACACCTACTTAAATTTCTCGATTTATGATTCATATATGCGTTAATAACCTTGAAAACACCCTCGGCAACCATGAATAGTTACTCTTCTTAAAACTACGATGAAATATTCGCTTTAGAACGAAAGAAGTAAAGGGAGAATATAAAGTGTGCATGTCTCATTTTATTTCAGAGTATAAATCTTCTATCCGATTTAAATGTAGGCTGACGACATACTCCGGATATAAGTGGAATGGCGAGGAAAAAACGGTGCAACATCTCCCATTGAGTAAGTAAATTATATTTGTTTGTCGCCTCATTTTTGTTGCATAAAAATTGAATGTAAAAGTCGTTACGGTAATCACTGACTCTATAATAGCGTACTTAAATTTTTTATGCACAAAACTCTCATAGCGTGGCCCGCCTAGGTCCAATCAAGGTCGGTTTTGGCCCGTGTCAACTTTTTGAGTTGTGCACCTTTGAGCTAGATTTAAGTTTTCCGCTATCAAGCAAAGCTATATGATTGGTTATTTTGAATGTGTGCTGAAATACAAAAGGTTTGCTGAGTCTAATTACCAACAGATCCAATGAACCCGGATCGCCGGTTAAGGGGACCCCTACAACGAAGAAGCATTTCATAAAAAAATTGTGTTTTTTCATATTAATATTTTCTGCAAATTATTTTTAATCGTTCCAACTCGTAGGTCGGGGTCTCTCAGAAAACGTAATGTTTATCCATGTTGGGAGAGCGGAACATGATATTGTTTTCAACTATCGCAATATTTCTGACCAAACTCGTCAAAATAATCGAAAATCATTTGCTACCACCTTAGCATATTGAAAGCAGGATTGTGAAAGACAATCCTTAGAAATCTTAGAAACGGATACAGCTGCAAACCAAAACCGTCCGTCTGTGCTATCAATTAAATTAGAATAGCAAGTAAACGGTAAGAGGTAGAATACTGAAGTTTGCAGGGTCAATGTGATCTATGATGCTATTTATTAATATGCCATAGAAATACTTTGGAGAAATAGGTGGGCGGCAGGGGGTGGCTTCAAATATTTCAAATTAAAATTCTGAGCAAATAGTAACAGATAGAAAGTTAAACATTTTTCACTACCAATGTTACCTTTGATACTATCAATAGCATTTAGAAACAATTGTTTTTGAAGAATCGGTGGGCGGCAGGGGGTCTTCAAATTATTCAAATTAAGTTTCTGAGCTAATGGTTTTAGATAGAAAGTTAAAATGTTTTTAATTATTTACTTTTTCAAATAATTAGGCGTTCTTTTTCAGCAAAACAGTAGTAGCGGAACCCATTATGAGCACGTCCCGTCCGTCCGTCTATCGTAACTTTCATCTCCAAAACAGCTGGGCGGATTCTAATTAAATTAAGTAGGAGTGTTCTTTATTAAAATTTATCGCTCGATTGTAATTTGAACTATATCCGTCAATTACTACTCCTATTTTACATGATTACTTTAACAAACGTATACTCGTATCTCGTTAAGTGGCATCCGTCAAGCAACATCTTTTTCTCTTTCTAGTTCTTATATGATCTGCAACGTATAGATTAAAAATGTATTTGGATAGAGCACAATATTTACCACATAGAAGTCCGCGAGACCATATATTTACGGCTTATAGTTTCGGAGATATCGCCTATATATTCGAAATTTAGGGCAAGCTTGGGTGAAAAGGGCCACAAAAAGGAAAATCAAAATTGCATGAATACTATGATTGACGGCGGTAGCAAATTTTCGCAGTTTTTAGCGCAATACGTTTTCGGTTATGATTGTTTTTTCTAGAAGTTGTAGGCCCCATTCACCCAAAGTGTGTAGGGTGATTCGCATGTATGCATGCATGATGTGTGCGTCTTTCCTATCTTGTTGTTTACATTTTGATTTCTCAAAATTGTTGAATAATAAGTTTTATTTGATTGGCTTGGATAATGTTGAAGATAATGATCATAATTTGCAAGTTAATTTTATGGTAGAATTTCTCAATAATTTAAATCCACTGGGTTTCCTCCTCATTCTTTAAATTTAAAAGTTGGATGTATATTCATGCTTTTATGAAATCTGTCAATCAGAATATTATTATGTAACAAGAGTGATCGTAAGAACATTCCGTCAAAACGTTCTTCGATTGTGTTATTACTGGTGCACATTCACGGAATGACTTTTTCAAAATACACCCTATGCCAGTGATGGCGAACCTTTTCTAGCTCGCGTGCCAAAATTACCTTAATAAGACAAGATTTGCCTGTTGGCGTGCCAGTATCATAAAAAAATCTTATTTGTGTATATTCGTAGAATATAGCATATAGTATGTCTTTTCCCACGCATGAAGAAATATATACTACTCAACTAGCGAAATTGCCCGTTAAAAATGACGGGTTCAAATTAATAAAAAAACGAAATTAAAATTTGTAACGTTAAATAAATGATTTTAACAATAATTATTTATATTGATTTTGTTTCTAACAGCAATCGGTTGTCAAGATAAACAAATGAGCCATTTCGAAAAAGCATTTTTATATTTGAATAGATTATTTCTACCAATTTTCAATTTTCTATCTACATCCTTGAGTGAGTTACTCGCGTTTTAGATTCCTGAGATAATTTTTGTCACGTCGCTGTATTAACGAGTGGCACATTTTATTTCTTATTCCATTTTGTGCCGTGCCAACCAAAATTGTTCCGCGTGCCACTCTTGGCACGCGTGCCATAGGTTCGCCATCACTGCCCTATGCCACCAATAAGATAATAGTTTTTGAGACATAATTTAAAAAATGTATTTTTAAGGACCTTGATGAGTTCGATACCATGAAAATGGCGCAAGTTATTGAAAAAATGTATAAGTATTAAATTATAAATGAATTTATAACATATAGGTAAATGTATATTTTATCACATTTTATAATCTTTCAAATTAATGAAAAACTCCGCGCATTCATTGCGCCAGTACAAAAGATCTATTGAAAGCTTATGGTACCTGCGCACAAACACGAATTCAGCATGGAAGAGTCCATTCTTGAAAGCGAGCAACGCGGAGGTATATACGCATGTGGTAATCAGTCATTCTCGTTTGAGACTGTCGCCTAGTGCCTTCGCAGCCGATATTTCTGCTTCGCTCCACTAAACTTTATTTGCTTCGTTATTATCTACTCGTTATTTTTTGTATTTGTTCATTTGCTTTGCAGTTATTGCTTTTTGTTTTCATTCACGTTGTTGCTTCTCGTTTTTTGTTGTAAGAGTTGATTGCTGTTTTGTTTTCACGTTTTTTCGTTGCTTATTATCGTTGTTCTGATTGCTGTTTTGTTATCGTGTATTAGTATGTATGTATAACTAATTCACTGTTACTCTTTGATTCGTTTTCCTTTGTTATTTTGTACTGTTAGCCGTGATTTTTAATCTTATTATCATGGATACAGTTCCGTCGCCTTACAAGTTAGGGAATAAAAAAGTGACCCATGATCCAGCACTATAAATCATTTATTATGTTTTAATGTTTATGAAGAAAGAAGCAGCGGAAGGGATCACTATTCCTATTAATAGTGTTCAGACACTGAAAGTGAAGAAAGTGAGGAGGATTAGTTTTAGTTGTGCAGTAGTTAGTGTTTTTTGTGTATTGTTTTCAGTATTCACCGATTCGTGTACTCATCGTATAACCAATATGTAACGCAGAATAAGTTGCTTCCATTGTAATGTACTGAACGCTTTCAATGTTGCATTGCATGTAGTGAAAATAAATGTTGGCGGATAACCAATTACTTTAATTTTCGTCTTTCAAAATGTTCCTATTCCCCAATTTGTAACACATACTTTACAATCACGTATCTTACTTCGCGTAAGTTTCGCCAATTTAAATGGCTTCCCTGTCCCGCAGAGCTCCGCTCAATTATTTCACTTTTCCTTAAGCTTTTCCCATCCACAGCCACCTTCCACTTAAGCTTTCCCCCTCCACAACCACCTTCCCCTACATCACGTGACTCTTCGCGCATTTAGGTGCCATAAGCTTTCAATAGAACTGTACAGCTAGCGTTAACAACCATTTTAAATATAAATATATTAATACCAGCGTGTGGGTGATGTTTCATTTTTAATATCTCTTCATCAAAACAGTATTTCTCTACATTGCGCAAGGAGAATGTAAAAAGATAAAATGCTAATTTTGCTTGAGCTAAACCGTGAACAGAATCATCATAAGAAATTGCGAACCGATCTGCTCTAAAATTTAGATTTGTTTGCAGCTCCGATGGTAACTTGGATTCTCATTGAAAGGTTGATATTTATTTTAATGATAGATAATGATATGATACTAGACAAAGGCTTTTGCACTGGGGCGCCCATAATGTTGCTGAGTCATTCTGTAACGGGATGGACCCGAAGAGGAACGATTAATATACACTGTGAAAGTAGAATAGTTGGCAATAGTCCCCAGCACTCATGCCATTTTGGTGAGATGTCTGGGATGCATGGGTTAATTGCAGTTAACCCGGAGGAAATGCCTTCGAGCGTTCCTTTCTTATCGGGTAGAGATACGGACAGTTTCAGTGGAAGGAGGAAAGAGAAAGTAGCGGGTTACGGAGGAATGACTGCGAATTGCAGCCTAGGCGATTACAATCAGTAGAGAATCCGGATCGCACCACGGCTGTGCGTCAAATGATGCTATCGACTCCAAAACCGCGTCGATGAAAATATTTACCATACCTTTAGCGGTGATTGACAAATGGTTGGAAAATACACATTGTCGACTATTTCCAAGACGCACGCGAAACTCCAAATTCCAATTTTTTTTACTTCATCATGTAACAATAAATTCATTAAGTGATCCTTACCATTTTAAAAATTCACTATAATAACAAATAATTTGCCAAAAAATGTGCAACCTCGTTTCTAGATGGAATGCTGTTTATCTTTGAAAGGTTGCCGCGTCTACAATAAGACGTTGGGAACCACTGGACTGGACAGTTATCGAGCTGGAACTCGGTTCCCCAGTTACGAGAGGCACATCGGAGGAGCTACGTGCAATCTCTGATGGATACAGCCTGGGGCGCAAAATCCACTAATAAAGGGGCGGCTGTTTTTACCGTCCCTGAAGTTGTGCGTTGCCAGGCAGTGAGCGAGTGCGTGCGACTGCGTGCATGCGTGCAAGGAGATGACCAAAAGGGTCTTCGGTGACGAAAGTGCTCCTAACAGCGGAGGACCATTCCCCCAAAGCTCCAACGAGTAGATAAAGCCTTCGTGTAGGCAAGGTAAATCATCGCAGTCATCGACCTTTCATCTCGCGCGGTTCATTTACATTTTTATTTAAATTTAGTGTGTCCAATTTAATCGTGGGATTCCAAAAGTAGCTGAGGTTAATATGTTGTAGTAGTCGGAAAGGTCATTTGTGTAAATAATCGTGCTGGGAATCAGATTATTCATTGATAATGTGTTAAAGAACTCAAATATAGAGATTACATCGGCTGGATTTTTGAAGGTCTTTAAAGATATTTCCTACGAAAACTAAGTATGTTTTAATCATTGACTAAAAACAGATAGATAATATTTGTATATATTTATTTTAATGAAATCACGTTTAAATATGCACTAAAAAGTAAAGAATAAATCTAAAATACACGTGATTGAATTTTGTAGAAAGTTAAAATAATTTTGAGCGTATAAAAAATGTGTAGCGTAATGTTTAACAAATAAATTTTCATTAATATATCTTTGCCGCAGAACTTTTATACGCCAAAAACTATTTTACTTCTTGAAACATTAAATTCAATGAATTTTATATTTATGGTTCAATTTAGTGTAACTCGACCCAATATGGCCTATCTAAGCTTTATTAATTTTTTAAGCATCTTTCCCAAATGCTTAAAGTAAAACTAACATTTTCGCAGATAGTGGAAGAGTCTAATAGGGAAGGTAATTTGTTGGATGTTTTCATGTTAAGACCTAATGAGTTGTTTTTAAGTGCGGAACGCCAGGAATAAGCGATCATAAATCAGTATGCTTAGAATTAGAATGGGGTTTTCATAATATTCATGATATAGTACCTAAAACTATTATCTGGCAATATAAAAAAGGCAATAGAGCGAGTTTTTTTAATCACTTACAAGAAAACTTTTCGAGCTGGGCTGGGAAAGGAAAAACGGTGCAGGAAATATGGGAAAATTTTAAGACTATATTATTTGAAAGGATGCAAAAATTTGTTCCCAAAAAAGTACTAAGTTTAAAGTCTGATCCGGAGTATTACAATAAAAAGTGAGAGTATTGAAAAAGAAAGTTAGGAAAGCGCATAAAGAAAAGAATAAAGGGGAAGAATATGGACTTAATTATAAGAAATTGCTAACGGAACTAGGGAAAAAGACGAGCTCAAGAAAGTTATCTCCTTAATATGCTATGTACTAAATATAATAATAAATTTTTCAAATATATCAGAAGACATAAAAAGGATAACTCGGAGAAAAATAGAACGATCAAGAGGAATAATGGGGAGATAATCTTTGATGACGATGGGATAGCAAATTACTTTAGTAAATGGTTCGCTAGTGTTTCTGGGGAAGAAAGTAAATACTGGATTCCTAAAGATTACCACTCGGGCCCGAGAGGACAGAAACATGGAAGGGTTGCATCTACTGCGAAGTCAATTAGGATAAGAGATGAGGAAAATAGTGATGTTGGGTAACAATAAATCAAGAGGACCAGATAATATATCAAGTGAAATATTAACATTTGGCTTGGATGTAATAATGCCATATATCAGAGTATTATTTAATATATCACTCCAAAACTCTAAAATACCAAACGACAGGAAATTGGCAACGGTAGTGCCTATTTATAAGGGCGGAAATAAAACAGATGTAGAAAATTATAGATCGGTCAATTTAACTTCGGTCGTGTGTGAGGCGCTGGAAAGACTCATAGTAGATTATATAACAGAGTACTGGGAAGCGAATAATTGGCTTTTTAAAAAGTAATATGGGTTTAGGAGAGGTTTTTCGTGTGAAACACAGCTCCTAGCATTGTGTAAAGACATCGCTGAAGCCATAGACGAAGGAGAGGAAGTTGAAGCAATAGTAATGGATTATTCAAAAGCGTTTGATACAATTCCTCATGACAGATTAATTGAAAAGTTATGGGACATGGATATCGATTGGAGAGTAGTTTACTGGATAAATGATTTTCTTGATGGCAGAAGGCAAAAGGTCAAAATAGATGAGCAATTTTTAAAAGAAGCTAAAGTGAACTCTGGTGTTCCGCAAGGAAGTGTTATTGGACCTTTATTGTTCCTTATCTACGTAAATGATATCTCGGCTTCGGTAAAGTCAGTAATTAGGTTGTTTGCGGATGACTGCATCATCTATAGGAAGACGAAAATGATCGCTTAGTTCTCCAGAAAGATCTAGATAAGATGACGGTTTGGATAAAATTAAATATGATAAATTAATATAAACGTGAATAAAATAAATATATTAAATTTACGAATAAGAGAGTTAGAAGCAGTTATGATTACAAGATAAATGGGAAGCAGATACCGAAGTCGGATCATTGTAGGTATTTAGGAGTCCTTATGACGAAAGACTTAGATTGGGGATTGCATGTTGAAAATATAGTTCACAAAGCGTACAAAAATTTACATTTTGTAATGATGGGGTGCTCAAAGACGGCAAGGGAATTAGCCTACACTTCCATTGTTAGGCCAACGTTAGAGTACGCGCCGCCTGTCTGGGATTCATATGGAAAAGGGCTCACAGATAAGATAGAAAAGGTGCAGAGGAAGGCAGCGCGTTATGTATTAGAAAGATTTGGGAAAGAGGATAGTGTAACAGAAATGATTAAAGAGTTAGGCTGGAAAACGCTAAGTGGGAGAAGACGTGTTAACAGGCTAGGAGAAATGTACAATGCGTTCGTAAATAATAAGGGCTGTGAAGACATGAACAGGCGATTAGGAAAACCTGAGTTTGTGAGAAAAAATGATCACAAGTATAAAATAAAACTAAGAAGGCAGAAAAGTAATGTATCTAAATATTAATTTATAAATCGCGGGGTGTGGGAATGGAATATGTTACCTGATAAACTCTTCCAACCCTTCCCCAGTAATGTTAAAACGTTTAAATCTAGAGTTAAAAATATCATTGTAAACGATATTCGTTACTTTTAGTATTACTGTGTAAACATATTGTAAGACAAATTATTAACGAGGGAGCTGAAGGAAGTAGATGGATCACTTGGTAGGGTGAGGTACGGTGGGGACTTCGACGGCCCCGGGACCGCTATGGTATCTATGAAGGCCTGCCAAGAACCTCGAAAACTCTAAGCTCCTGATATGAAACATTCATTGATAGAATATTGTATATGGTATGTGAAATTGTAAATATAATTTTTAATATGTTTATATGTTAAATTTTGTAACTCTGCCACCGGGCCAGGCGTCACTTGCTTTGTAAATAAAAATAAATAATGTACTCTTAGACAGTTTATTTAAGTTAACAGAAAAAATGTTACAACTATAACGTTTCAACATGGAATTACTGGTTAGCATTTTTGAAAAACCTTGCTGTTAGGCCACATTAGGAACATATGATCTCAATATGGCCTATTGGGTTATTGCTCAAAAAATAAGAGAACAAGAATCTGAGATATTTAGCAAATACTTGTATCAAAATTCTAATGCTTGATTGCTCAAAAATGATTACAATAAATTGTCGGTAGGCAAAAATAACTAAAAAATGAGAGAATAAAAGTCAAGATTCTAATTTTACACAGCTCAAAATCGTAAAATTGTTTCACCAAAGATTTAGGCAGATGAGGTCAAAATTTAATTTAAATAAAAAAATGAAAAACAAAATGATATCTAAAATCATTCAAAAAATTCATTGCCATTATTTAAGGCTCACAAAATGGGCAATGGCCTACATAGGCCGTACTGGGGAGACTTGGACTAGTAACACATATTCCGTTGGAACCACATGACATCTCAATGAATTGCCAAACGAATCACACCACTAATAGTAGAGACAGTTATCTTGTAGAATGCCTAAGTTCAAATTAATTAATTAACTTTTACCTGTACAAGCAATGACTTAACCAACGTCTTGAAATTAGATGCACGTAACCACAAACACTGGTCTAAAACAAAACACTCCAGCAAATTAAGCTAACTGAGCGCGTCCAGCGGAATTCCATATAAACATAGTTTTTAGCAGTCTATCGATATACTGCAACCACCATTATCAATTTTGTCACGTAGTACGTTCAATATGGCGATTGGGTCATATTGGGGAACAGGCTACATTGAGTCGAGTTACCTTATATAAAATCCGTTTCATCAATTTTTTCTTAAATTTCATTTTAACTTAATACATAATTTATTTATGCTCTCCCGTCATATTTGGCGGGAAATTACACTAGTAGCGATATAACTTGTTTTATATGGCACATTATATATTGACAGTGTTCCGCAGATTTATTTATTTACGTAGCTATTTTGAATTTGTTCTTAACTAAGATCTACATTTTTAACTCCTTTAAATTTAATTCACGTCCACCCATTATTTTTGACAGGAAATCACGTTAGTGTGTGTATAATTGTTTCTTGCGATCAGTTTTGTTTGGTTTGATTACCACATAGCTCCATAGTAACCGAAAGATTTTGTGCAGACTTTTTTAATCCCTTCCAAATTAAAATAGAAAATAACCGCGAAACTGAAACATAACATTAAAAAATACCCATCAATTGCACGCATGAATACTTGAGAAAAGGATTCACGAGTGTCATCAAATCTTCGACGAGGGACAAAAATTTCGCAAGTACAAAAACAGGGGCATCCATAAATTACGTCACCCTTTAGGGAAGTGGAGAGAGGGGAGAGGGGTCTTCGACAACGTGACGTGTTTGGTTTGACGAAAAAATATATATTTAAAAAAATCTTACTAAAATATAATTTTGGAGTATTTTTAGCCTGCTTTCTGATGGAAAGATAGGCTTATATCATTTCAGAGGAGAAAAATTAAAAATTCTTTCGAAAAAATTTAGTACAAGAAAAGTACAAGAAATTATTTCAATATAAATCTAAGTTAAATCGATTTATTTGAGCAAAAGGTAAAAAATGATTTTTCCAAAGTACACCTTTCATATTTTTCAAATGAAATAGTTTAATTCACGTAACCTTATTGAGTTCAAACAAAAATAATTTAAAAAATAAGTATAATTTATGTGTAATGTACTAAAGTAAAATTAAATCTTAATTGATGTTTTGTGAGTAAAAACTAAATCCTGCATTTCTTTATATGAAAGGGGAAGGGTTGTAAATTTGTGATATAATTTTAATGGGGGCTTTAAATTTTTGTGACGATGTGTGACGGAGGGGAGGGGGCAAAATAATAAAAAAAATTTGTGTGACGCTAATGTATGGATGCCACTTTATTATGTCTTCGTAATATATGAAAGATAATTTCAAAACATTTCAAAAGAAGAAGGCGAGAAACATACAGAGATTACGGAAATGGATAAGAAGAAATGGTGAGTTTGCGGTGGGAGGGGGAGAAGGAACATGTTCGGGGAGCGTTCCGTGAGAGTCGATTCCGTGCGGCACTGCGGGAACCGGTTTTGGTCACTCGCCTTGGTCCTATGCTTCGCGCAACACCGTGGATGAAGGACTCTTTTTTATAAAAACTCCACCGATCCTTGGAAGACAAGGCAGATTCCGACAATCCCTCGTGCCATCGAGAAGCGCTCTATGCATGTTACCTGGAGCGTCAGTCGCCACGCAACGCCCTTCCACACCCTCGTCGGTACATCCATCGGCCCTCCGTAAGTAGTCTTTTTGTCACCCCTCACCTGATACGAACGCTAGGGAAAGTTGGGAATTGGTTTTACGCGCTCGAAGGCAAGCGACAAGCAGCAAGATTCGGCAGAAAAGCCAAGCGAAACATTATGTCCTGACCGGGAATCGATCCCGGGTCTTTCATTTTTAGGCTCGTTTCCGAAAGAAACGTAGTCTTACGAAATGGTCGTGCCTGTGTCTTTGCGTGTGTGTTTCTGTCATCCACTAGCAACATTTTAAATCGATTTCACCAATTTTCTATGAAAATCGGATGAGGCTCGTGTTAACAGGACCGACCTCAGGGCCATATTTATTGAAGTCACTAATTCGATACCAGAAACGTCCACTCCCTTTTTTTTACTTACATAAGAAGTCTAAATGTAATTCATCTTTCAGAGATTTGTTTGTGTTGTGCTGTAAAATATCTTAGAATTGTGATGTCGGGGCGGGGTTAGGGTAGAAGAATTCAGATTCTGAAGCGTATCTAATATAATTTTTACAATAGATTGTATTTCCTTGAATTTCTGTTAAACGGTAGCGTTTTTGGCGTTTTAAATTTTTATCGGAGTGTTGCCATGGAGACGATGTTTGCAGGACTCGGTTTGAGCATAGACGAGAGCACAAATGGATAATTTTCAACTCGACTACCCTTCAGCCATGGATCTTTGACACGGGTGCGTGCATTATATTTTATGGCATAATATTATGAAGCGGAATGAAAAAAAAAGTCACTGCTAATGCAAATTTGGAACGTGCTTCAATTATTTAACTGCAAATGTATTGTATAAAATGAAATTATAAAAAATATGAAATAAAATTTCAAATCATTTGGAAAACCAGCTTGTAATAGTCCTGGCTATGATTTCTTGTTTTTTCGAGATCTTATCCTGCGATTGAACTGTCGGGGTGGACCAGTTATATTTATTTTTAGCGTTTTTTTCTAAAACATTCGCTTATGTATTCGGTTCATCCGTCCGTCCGTGTGCAAAATAACTCAAAAATGAGGTACGTTCCGAATGCAAAAATTCCAGGATAGGTAGGGCTAGATATGGTATAAAATCGGTGAATCTAGAATAGTCTGCTGGGGAGTAATTGGAAGAAATCTCTAAAAGGTTTATGCTGCTACAAATGTAGGTAACCGACGACACATCGCATTCTTTACTCCGATGGAAAGATAGCATTCGGTAAAAAAAGTGTCAAATGTAATTTGCTCTGTAATTCTTCCCTCACTTGCTCAAAATGAAATTCTTTGGAGTTAAGACATGCACGCATCCTATTAATAACTACGCAATGTTAAATGTTCTCCACACATGATGACGCCTCTTGCATTCATATTTCAAACTAGCGATAGGTTACCCGGCGTTGCCCGGGACCCAGAGCAGTGTAAAAATGTCCTAATTAAAATAACATGAATATTAATTTATTTTAATCTGCTTACGGCAATTATTTTTTTAAACATTTTTATTGATAAAAACCAATAAAATATATGAAGATAAACGTAGATATTAATCCTCGATTTTTTGGAAAAATAAAAAATATTAGTAGTTGATTTTTAAGAAATATGAACTTCGAAAACTACCTGGCCTAATAAAATGTATTAAAATAAACGTCGATATTCGTCGCTGATTTTTAGGAAAAATAAACATCGATTTTTATCATCGAATTTCAAGAAAAATAAACGTCGAAAACTACCAAGCCTATTTATATTCAAACAGACGTACAAAGAATAAAAATCGATCGAACATTTTTGTGAAAACTTTCCTCTAATTATAAAACAAAATAATGAGCTCGATAAGAAACCTCTAATCAAAGTTAGTAACGATTTCATGGACTTAGATAATATATATCGCCTATAAAATTAACATTTATTTTGTCTTATGCAATATAACACCTAATGATTTTAAATTGGTAACAATGGTATAATAATTTAACGATGTCGTAAGTTTGTCCGTCAACAATTAATTTAAAATAGGGTGAAACAGATTCTATTGTTTTATTTCTAAATTGCTGTATATTTTTAAAAAAAATTACACGAATGCTTCTTCTTTCTGACGATGGACTTTGCCGAGCTACGCGAGGCGCGTAGCGTCGATGTCCCTGGAGCGAGCAAAGCGAGTGGACGGTGGGGTTGATGCGCGTAGGAACAGAGTCCCTAGTAAAGGTAAATTACACGCGGTATACGGGGTATGGTACGTGTAGAAGCTCGTAACCTTCACCAACGGGTGATTCTTGTCATAACGCATAAAATATTTATAACGCTTTCAGTTTGCTCCAAATATATTTTGCCCAACACGCCCCTTTCCAATGAAGTGACCTCGAGTCGCGCGAGGTCCTGCTGCTGCACTCCGTTGTGAGTCATTTTATAGATGTTTACACCCATCCTTCGCTCTGCACGGTTCCGATTTACACATATGTTCTTGTTTTAGTATGGTTTCGCTTTACACGTTTTAGCACGTCTTCGATTTACACGTTTTAGTAAGGTTTTGCTTCAAACTTTTTTGTTTTAGCACCGTCTGGTTTTACACGTTCTCGTTCTGCGCGGTTTTTCTTTAGAGA
Organism: Tanypteryx hageni; assembly: GCA_028673005.1. Classification (NCBI taxonomy): domain Eukaryota; kingdom Metazoa; phylum Arthropoda; class Insecta; order Odonata; family Petaluridae; genus Tanypteryx; species Tanypteryx hageni. The sequence goes on along the minus strand of CM054115.1, from coordinate 78,914,647 downwards.
ACAACCTCGATTTGAACGACTATTGATTACACTTTAGCACGTTTTTGAAACGCTCTCCAAAGCATTAAAAATCATAAAAAGGTTCCCGTTGGATATATTGGCTATATAGAAGAACAAAGAAACCACGGTCTCTTCCAGGAACGGAATTAAAATTTAAAACTCCTGAACCGTAAATTAACCCAGAGAGCACTCACACGTCAATAAGAAATAAGGAAAATTAAATTATGCTTACAAGTTTGTAGGACGATGATGGCCTACAGGGACCTGTTGTCTAAAACTAGCCTAAAAAGAAAAAAATACGACTTCAGCTACTGAAGATGGGAGCATAGCTCCCGAAATACGTATCTAGAGATTTCCAGAGTGCTTGTGCGTGTGTGTTTTTCCATATATGGTCAAATTCCAAATTCTTCTTAGCTTGTCAATTATAATAATGGGAGAAATCTTCAGAGCGAAATAAAACAGTGATACAATAAAAAAACGCTAAATTTATCCATGTTCATAGATAAAACTAATTGGTTTTAATCTCATTTCAAGGTTATTTTTGCACGCCTACAGATTAGATTCAGGATTGCCGTATTTACCCGAATCCAAGACGAACTCCGTTTTGGTAGACTGTCAAAACAGGAAATAGATTTTATGACCAAATTACATGTGGTTCCTGTAAAAAACATTAAAAATCTACAAAGCTAGTAGAAATTTTTATTCGGGCCCATAATTTTCTTGATTATCATAGGTCATTGTATTATATCAATCATGATTACTCTCTATGATCTCTTCACCATTATCTTCACTTACACTATCTTTATCACTCCAAACTTTGTCCATAGACTTCCACAAAACATCATCTTCACTTCCGTCTATGGCATTGGATAAGGAGCACTTCTTTAATTCGCTATTACTTCTGAATTTATCCGTTGCCATGATGCCTTGATCCATTGGCAGAGCGTTGCAAGATTTGATTTCTTTAGGTTTCCTTTTGGTGTTGGAGGGAGGTCTCCGTTTAATAACCACTCAGAATATAAACCATTTAATGTATCTTTAAAAGGCTTGTTGACAGCAACATCGAGAATTTGAATGTGTGATGTCATTCCTCCAGGTATTATTACAAGGTCAGTATTCATTGTGTTAATTGATTCCTTAACTTCAAGAGTTGTGTGCCCTTTGAATCCATCTAGTACAATCACCCCTCTTTTTCTTAGTAGTGCTCCTGGTTTTCTATTCCAGATGACGTTTAACAAATCTAACTATTATTCTAGTAGGCGTTTGTTCCTTGGGAATTGCTTTCCATTTTAGGATAACAAATAATAAATAATAATTTTGTTCGTTTGTTAAAGCATTCAGCATCTTCGCAGTTTTTCGTTACCTGTCAATCTTACTATCAGAAATTTGGCACCGTTTTCTTTGACATGTTAATTAGATGGCATATCATAGAAAACTGGTGTTTCATCAGCATTGCCTATTTAACTCAAAAGCCAAGGTTAGTTCAATTACATGTTACTGAAAGGCAAAAAGTTTCTCACTGAAATCTGCAAGCAGCTTTGGCACAGTAAAATTTGTCATAAGGAAAAACCTCGCCCCAACCATTATTGGGCTTAAATTTCTGCCCACATGCAATTTCTTGCGCGTTGAGTTTAATCGTTTCAGGCGAAACTGACATTCCACACTATCTCTGAGACCGCACAAACTCAATTACTTGTTTTACTATATCATGAAACCGACCGCATTTTGGACCACTAAATAATTTCTGTCAAGTTTCTATCTACGTACATTTGCTTCGGTGACATTAAATTTTCTACTGCCTTCACAATTGTTAGTTTTTTCTTGGTTTGAAACGACAGTAATTTCACGCATATATAAACACACAGATATACATATATATATATATATATATATATATATATATATATATATATATATACTCACACATACATATATGGATATTGCGCTTGGATGGAAGGTCCACCGACAGAAGATACATTGGTACCGTTTCTTTTTTCTTTGCAAAATCGGTCCCGTGTGTTTTCGATTCTCTTGACTCGTTGGCATATGAGTGGAGAGAAAATCGATGGCTCACTTAAAATCAATTATCGCCAAGTCGTCGTAAGGATACTTTCACTTCGCCGTTGCGATGACCCAACTTATCCCTAAACTGTCAAGTAGCTCAAAATTCACGCGTATTCTCTCTCCGAAAGTCACATTCCGTTCTACGCTCCCCACCTGACGCGACCATCACAGCAGAGTCCAGAATCGACCGCCTTTGGTTTGGCATGAGATCGAGGTAAGCCGAGAATTTAAAAATTTATATGCATATATAATTTACAACTTTCATTAGATGATCTCATAAAATACGTTAAAATACTTGAGCTGCCGTTTATTACATAAATATTGTGTTTAAAGATATGTTTTGTCAAAAGACGATTTTAGAGCAGGGGAACAGAAAGTGTGGCCCGTGATGAGTGCATAAATTGGTAATGTGGCACTTGAGCCGAAAAGTTTGGGCGCCACTGGATTAAAGGATGAGAACTGTAAGGTTTGGTGTGCATTTCCTTAACCCCTACAGAACTGGTGAAAATTTAGGCAATGGGCCAAAAAAACTTTATGGCGGTCTTTAGGTTTGTTCTCTTGTGATAAGTCCAAAATACATAAAAATTAGTGATCAACTAGGAAAAATTTTAACGATCTAATATAAATTTGTGCGTGCATGTGTTTGAAATAATTTCCGTATGTTCAATTTTCATTGAGCTATCATATACAATGAATATTTTGACCGATAATCTCTTCAAAAATTGTGTTAAATAATGAATACATAGTTCGATAATTCTCTAGCGCAGTGTTTCCCAAACTTTTTCGGCCGCGGATCCCTTTTCCCGCCGAAAGCTTTTCACGGATCCTCGGAAAAAAGAAAATCTGATTCAAAAATAAAACAAGAGTATTGCTACATACCTTCGGTCAGTGCGATGAATATTTCTGTTTTTTCTCTTCTCACGTCGTCAAATTTTGAGGGAGAGCTGAATTCTCGCATCTGGTGCAGTATTCAGTCGATTGCGGTACTTATTTTTGGTGGCAGTGTATATAAAATAATCCAGTCTCAGTACGTAGTTGAGAAAGACAGAAATTCGAAAACCGCGGCTTTGGATAAATATCGTATTCATGGGTTAAACTACCCCGAAGGTTTATCGGCGAGATTTCGTAATATCTTTGCTGCAATTAAAAATTCTGGTCTAATGCCAATGAGACTCCCATAAGCCGTCACAGAGATACTTTCTGGTTTACTTACCAATAAAAACGCTTTTCGTCCCAACTGATACAGGTGTGGATAAATACTTCAAAAAATACAACTTAAATCACGCAGATGCTGGACAATGACTTTCAGGGCATTGCAATCAAATTTGCACTTTGTCTCCTCTAGAAGCTGCCGGAGAGTGGAAAAACCCCCGAAGTTCTTCTCCTTCACGCACGCAGCCCAGAAATCGAGTATTTGTAGCATCGTTTTTTTATTTTGCAGTAAAAACTGTAACAATTTTGCTTTGCATAGACGTTAAATTTGAGATCTTTCTAAAAATATCTGCTCCTGCAGCCATGAAATGTTTGTTAGGAGACCGGATGCATGAAAAGGAAGTTCAACAAAAAACAGCGATTTTGATGCGCAGTTCAAACATCTCACTTCTGTCTACAGCAATAGAGTCGTATTCACAGTCACAATTTCCTCACAAAGGATATTTAACAATCTGAAATTAAGGCATCTAGCTTTTATTAAATTCGCAATGTTAACTGTATCATCCGAAACAGATTTCAGTGATTGTGGGACTCGTTTTACAGCAAGTCCCTGTTAGGTGATAAGCTTGAATACTATTAATGAAGATGTGTTCACACTAAACTCACACAAGCACTGCCTATTGTTCAACTGTAGTATATCGTTTGTTTTGTCATAGATTTACGGACGGAAATCAACCCTAGTTCTCCGCAACCGGTATCCGAGGCATACTCGAAACTAAAAGGAATAGCGGTGGTAGCAGTGCAGATTCTTTGTGAGCTTTTAACAAAGAGCTAGAATAGAGAAGTTTCAGGAAGTGGTGAATAACAACTGCTCATAAACTTCGGCCATATAAATCGCTACTCTTTTATAGAGAACTGAAATTTTGATATTCTGAGCACTAACGGAAACCAATTCACAAAACATTTTTTGGACAATAACTTCTCGTCAGTTTGTTTATGGTTCCGTACACTAGTATCCGCAGGGCCGTCTTCAGCATTTTGCCGCCCTGAGGTGGGTAAATTTTTGGCCGCCCCCTCCCCCATCATGTTCCGTGTGTCTCCGATAATCAAGAATTTTACATTATTTTTATCTAAAATTATCACACAATCGTGCAATATTTATTTTGCCTAATTTATAAACATAAGTATTTATAGAAAAACTTTAATCTGTAAGACATGTCACATCAATAATAAACACACACCACTCTCATATATATATATATATATATATATATATATATATATATATATATATATATATATATATATATATATATGGGCCCCTTGTGACTATATGGTGAAAGACACTACTTGACATTACACTTGGCCAAGAAGCAGGATCACCAGTAATTTCGATCAAATCCAAGTTTAGTTCCTCGTTAACTGTTTCATGTAGATGTTCATCCTGAATATCGCTGTAATTTGTTCGGGTTCCTGTGCTACAAAATTCATCACACGATTCTGTTACTATCGCAATATTTTCTTCCCTTTTACCTGCATCCATATCATAAGTTTGTTCCTGACACATGTTATCACCCACAGTGTTGGCATCTCTCCTTTTAAAATACATGGCTAATCCACCGTAGGAGCTTTGAAGATATGCCTCCCCTGCTTTCTAAGCTTCTGCTCCTGAGAGACGTTTCTTTTTCCGATCAGCCATTTGAAAGGGACAATTTTCTATATTTAAAAGAAGCTTAATGTTAGCTTTAATTTTTTATATTTTGAAAATTATAAGTATATCAATTCCATATTAAATAAAAACCATTATTGCTCGAGAAGTTCACTAAACAATAATGTGGAAGGTTAACTGCATTCTTATATTTAGTAACTACTCCTAGTTTGCTTTCTGTCGTCATATGCACTCAAATTATAGTCAATCGTTATGTTTATTCGCAATTTAAAACAAATGCAACGGAACTCCACTGATCATAAAAATATGAAAACTCTAGCAATATAGCTATTGTAAAAATTAAAGCTATCTTTAGGTTATATTCAAGCTTTTTCGCTAATCATGTATGACTATTTATAAATAATAACAATGTTGAATTAGTATTTGAGAAAAATGTCTGTATTAAAAAGTGATTAATTTGAATTATGACTTACCAAATGCTACAGATTTGACGCCAGGGAAATTTCGATTAATTCGCAAGAATAGTCGAAAACCAAAAGTTATTATTGTTAAGAATCCGATCACTACCGGAACCAAGTCTTTTCTTCTTAAAAAGTGCACAGTTCAAAATTAACTTAATATACTAAGCGAAAACCATAAAATACGATTTCATCGTATCGGATGAAAATACTAACGAGTTATAATTCACAAACTACAAATCTTAAATCCAAATCCAAAAAACACTGACGCACTCTCAGTATTGGTCTTGCTTTGAACAAAACCCTTGTGAAACTAATGCCTAAAAAGCGTTCTGCTTTTCCCAAATGGGGTTTGAAAATTTCTTTAAAAAATATTTCCTCGAAATCCACTGGTTATCTCCTTTGCATGCTAACTGACTCCTCCATCTGGATGCTATTTGGGATCCAGGGTCAATTTGCTTTACTCTTCACGAAACAAGACAAATGGTCGTAACTCTTTTCTCATTCGATGCGAGGGACATCCGGTCACAATTCCGCCAGGTTTTGGGACCTTACAATCACTGTCTTGCAATCATGTGCTATGTAGCAATCTCTTACCGCTTTCAACTCTCAAATTCCGCCAGAAAAATCCAAAAGTTACATCTTTCACGCTAGATTTCCTACTATCGCCTAAATAATATTTTTTTCCGCTAAGCGACTCGAAAACCCGCCAGATCTAGAGGGAAAAAGTTAGATTGGCAGCACTGGGTTGCATTTTGTGTGTTTCCCTTGGTTTTCTCTTACCTCCGTCCCGTTTTCGCAAATGCGACTCTTTGAGCTGCTGTAAGACCAAACTTGGCAAGAGGGAACGGTGTCAGTATGTCAACATGAAATGACATGAGGCCGCCCCCTCGACCCTGCGCCCTGAGGCGGTTGCCACACTAGCTTACTGTCGGAAGCCGGCCCTGAGTATCCGCCATTAAGGAAATTTGTTTGCGAATCCTCACGGATCCCCTGGGATCCGTTGATCACCCTTTGGGAGACACTGCTCTAGCAAATGAATAAAACGATCGTTTCCTTTGCGTGCCAAAAATCTGTGACGCTTGTTCGCAATGAAAAACGTGTCACATAGATTACCTGTTTCGGCATATGCAGTCGCCGTTTGTGAGACTTTTCCCGAAGAGGGAGCCAAATTTTTTTATCAGAGACGAAAGTAATGGAATGGTAAAGCACTTAATGCGATCCCGATTAAAAAGCTGCTCAGTTTTATGAGAGGCGACTGACAAGGACTGAAATCGGGGAGGCGCGACTTGGCTGTTGACCATTCGGCTTTAGAAATCCTTGAAAAAAATCATATCTAGACCATTAATTGGTTCACGAAGGAGTGAAATCACCGAATTTCGGAAAACAAAAATATTGTTTGATTTCCTGATCCTAAAGAATTTTTATATCACTAAGACTTTTGAATCAAAGGTTGATGGGTTTCGTGAAATTACCGTGTTCACCTGATTATAAGACGAGTTTTTTGTTTTTTTAAATCAAAGGTTAGTGGCCATTTTATATTCGCTGACAAAGAAGTGGATAATTAATAGCGGCAGCAATTTGACTTGTCGGCATAGTTAAAATCACATTAACATTTTTTTACCATCGAAATGGCAATTTTTAGAGATTTACAAAAAATAACTAATAATTTTAATTTATTCGCTTCAAAATTCCTTATAAAACTTATTTTTCTTCCAAATTAGCATCTGTAAAAAGAGGTTTCCTTATATTCGAACTCGTCTTATAGTCGGGCAATTACGGTATATAGGAAAAACGAACTATTAATAAAGACCACATTACTATCTCAGGTATATACGCTTCAGGTTCAAACAGCAACTGTTATTTCTTACATCATAGTTAGTGTAGTATTATTTATAACATCAAGTACAATAATTGGACGAATTTAAATCAAAATTCATGCAGCCTCTTGTTAGAAAATCGATTTTCTGTAAAAATGTACAAGGAAATATCTTCCATTTCTGTGCGATATGTCTTATATCAACATGGTTTCTTTTCCGGGTGATAAACTGCGTAAATACGAGATTCCATCAGATTCTGATGAATCATTTAGTCAACGGAGCTGCGCACACTCGACAGTCTACAGAGCGAAGCGGTTCGAAGAAACCACATTTTCCGACACGGAAGCACATAAGACGAGCATATTCATCAAAATCGAATTTTTTTTCTGATAGCAACCTTTTCTCCATATACTACTTTTCACATGAGGGGAAAAAGGACGCATCCCGTCTCCACTCTAAACAAAGATTGTGACTATTGTTGAGATCGATGTGATCATACGGGAAACCAGCGAACGTAATATCTGAGACTGTTCCGTACACTAACAAGAGCAGTGTTTCTCAGCCGGTGGGCCGTGATTTGCCGGTGGGCTGCAAAAAGATTTGAGGGGGGCTGCGAAAATTTTTAAAACAATTAGATCGGTTAACGACATTTGAAAACTCGCAATTTTATAATGAAAACTTAATATTTCGCAAAAATTAAACGTAATGGATAACCAATGAAGATTTTAATAAATTGCTCTATGATTTTATTTAAATATACCGCTACTTATAGTCAATAATATAGACTTTTATCCGGCCTCTATGGACGCCTATGAATATGTTGGTGGGCCGCGGAAAATTTCTTAGTTTAGGTATGCCGCGGAAAATTTCATAGTTTAGGTATGCCGCGAAAAATTTCCTGCAGCTTAGGTGGGCCTAGGGATTGCAATCTCGGAGGGATTTTCTAATCCTGGGATTACGGGATTGTGATTTTTTCAATCCCGGGATCAAGGAAAAGTGGCGGGAAATAAAAAACATTCAATATTTGTAAACAATAATTTTATATCATAGACAGACATGAAATCATCACATGCAGTTATGGAAGTAATATCAAGTTTACACAAAATTTAAGTAACATCAAAGAAAATAGCTTTTTATCAGCAGATAAAACTAAAATAAAACACGTATTTTTGGAGAAAATGTAAAGAAAATTTTAATAACAAGAGTAGCAATTGTTGCAGTATCTTAAATTAAATTAAATTGGTTGAATTTATGAAAATAAACGGTACTTTTTAGATTAAGGTTCTCCTCACTTAAAAGCTATTCACAAATTTCTGAAATATGGCCTTAAAAAACCAAGTGCATCTAATGTCGCGTCACTCATTCTTGATCTGTATTTATTGCACAGCATCCCTGCTGATGAAAAGACCCTTTCTGATTCTGCACTAGTAGAAGGAATAGCTAGAAACTGCTCGTAAAGAAACTGCTGATTTTCTCCTTTACGTCCACTTTAACGGAAATCCTTTAGCTCTCGTGCTATTGATAATCATTTGAATTACAGCAGGAGGAATATTTTTTGGGAGGAACTAAGCATTGGGCAATGATCGAATCGAGTTCTTTCTGTAACTTCTCTGAATATGATGTACCAGTCTCAAAACATTCAGATGCTGTCGTTTGCTCAGTGTGTAAGTCATCATTTATAGATCGGCTTCTTGATGCTGATGAAGCTTGCTCTTCTTCCTTGTTCAGTGCTTCAAATGTTTTACTAATATTACAATAAAATGTACTCAGGTTTTCTGTAACAAACATTTTTATGTTCGCTAGTAATGGTACAGAAAATATATTCCCCAAATCATTATCAAGAGCCTGTGACCCGTACTGAAGATACCTCAATACCCCTGATAACTTAGTTCGTCTCTTCATTATTTGATTCTGCAAGGCATTTCTCATATTATGTCCTAACTCTGTATTCGCATCATTCAGTTTCTTCATCATGAATTTCAACGCTGCCTCACACGTCAAAGGATTTGCATCTCTCCGACAAAGAGCTTCCATAGTAATTTTCACTGGCTGCAGTGTTGCAAAAATAGAAGAAACAAGTTCATGTTCACTCTCACTGAATGATATATCGGAATTTAGATCAATGAAGGCCTTCATTATGCAGGTTTTAAGCAATATAAAACGTTCGATCATTTCAACTAAACTGTTCCAGCGAGTTTTTATATCCATAACAAGTGATTTTTCCTCACCATGTATTGTTAGACTACATATTTCTGAAGGAATCTCTCGTTTTTTTGCGGGTTATTATCTGAAGAGTAGAACAGTTTTCCTTATTTTTTGAATCAATAACTTGTTTGTTTCTGACAGTTTGTACGCACCTCTGCCTTCAAACGAATCATCTTTGTATGTTTCATCACTCGAGGAAAAGGCCTCATCACTTGATTCATATACTTCCGATTCTGCGGATTCCATTTCTTCTTGATAATATTCATTCTTCTTTAGGTTTGCCAGACCCCAAAGAATATTTTTCATTTTTTTCGTTGTTCTTATTTTCCATGAATGATGACTTATTATAAACTCAGATAGAAAACAGTATTACTCAGTGAATTATAACGAATTATATATTTTATTATACATCAAATACAATTTAATCGTTAGCGCCACCTGTTAGCAAAAGCAAAAATGTCAATCCCAAAATCCAAAATTTTGGGATTGAAATTTTGGACGGGATCTCGGGATTCGGGATCCCGGGATCGCAATCCCTAGGTGGGCCGTATTATCCAAAAGGTTGAGAAACGCTGGTTTTTAGTACTTCTTCTAAGCTTGTTACAAATAATAAATAAACTTTTAAAAAGGGCTGGATAGATCTGTGCAAGAATTAAGTGAGCTCTGTATGTTATCGGCCAAAATTAAAAGTCAGGACGCCCGGTTAATCCGCTCACGGATAGTCGGGGTTTTACCGTATCCAATGGACTGATTTCACAATGCGTAAGATTCTGCCGAGATTGCGCGGCATGGGAAGTCCGAACGGTAGAGCCGATGGAAGTGACAAAGCGCTCTCTCAACAAATGCACAGAAAGACACGCATCTGGGTTTTAACACACATAGCAAGTCAAACTATTCGCTCGTTAACATGTGAGTGTTTACCCAAAAAAGCAATACGAATCGAATATTTCCTTATTTCCTTCTATTTTCCCAGGTTGCGAGCGTGAGATCTTCGCGAGTCGAACCGTCTCCATTCAGCGCTAGCGAACCTTTCCGGGAAGACGTCAGCGAGCGTCGTCGATTTAACAGTGCGACTGTGCATGTGTGTATCTGCGTGTGTGCGTGTGTGACACAGATTTTCCGCCACCATCGCCATGGCAAACTGGCGACTTCTCCAGCTCTCCATCGCCACGATCTTCGTCGCCTCTTGGTCCTCGGTGGCCCTCGCAGCCGTCGTCGAGGAACGCGCACCTTTAAGCCCGACGACTGCGGACCTTTATCTTCGAACCCTGGTTGCCCTGAAAGAACTCGGGGGAACAAGATGCCGAAACCAGACCGGGGACTTCCTCCGCCAACTCGGAAACCTGACGACTTGGGCGGTACAAAGTGAGTGCATGTCTGTTCTTCTTTTCCCAGGCAACCCGGAAAAAACCTGAACCCTTACGACAGGGTCGTGCAACCTACACACATCCGTCCCGCAACGCTTTGATGAGGATGCGATGAGTGTCATTAAATAACGATAACTTCGTATATCTATATATAATTTGTCGAATGTCTGTCTGAGGCAAGGTCATTTGAATGACACATTATTTGAATAGCAATTTGAATCAATGTTAACTCAAAGACATTCAAAATATATCGAGAAGGAAAAGTATATTCCATAAATGGAATACAAAGAGATTTCAAAGGCGTTCTTTATTATTATTATTATCATTATTTTCATATGAGCTTGGGAGAGAAAAATATTATTTTGAATTGTTTTTTGCCGAGAGAATCGTATTAGTGACCGATTTAAACAAAATATGTAATGCTAAGCTTAGGGTTTTCCTGAATTTCCCTCTCCGAAACGATACAGCTGCAATTGTTCCCGGTAGCGTTCCGTAACGAATATCGATCTTTAAAGTTATCGCTATGTATGTATCGTTATGGAAGTGATTTGGTGAAGCAATTTCTTTTGAAGTGGCGATAATAATCTGCTTACAAGAATTTAAGTATAATGATGTGCAAAAATTTAAATAAACATTCTTAAAAATTCAAATTTTGAGAGGATAATTGGCAAGCCTTCAACTTGTTGAAATTTCAGTTTCTAGTGCCGGCTATGTAAGGTTTATACCGCTCGGGCAGCATACGCGCCCCTCGCAATTCCTGAGACCGAGTATTCCTCACCATGTGTGCAGTGATTGGGTGGGTATATGTTGATAAAGGAAGCAATATATCGCATGCGACATTGCGCTGAGTAATTCGGCTGACAGCCTTGGCGGGAAAACAAAAGATCGCAATTTGCTAGCTAACTCGGTGACCGGGTACGATCGAATCAGAGCCACCTTAAAACTTTGAGCTCTTGCAACTAATAGAACTAATAGTGTTGAGCGGACACATAATGCTGGAAAGCGCCAATCTAAAAGGACTTAAGACTTTATGATGTTGTCATATAGAATTTACGATGCATATGCAAACAATGATTCTACTCGCTATTTTTTCGCCAACCTCTCGGAAGTGGCTCATTGTGTCATTTTAGCTTTAGTCTTTCTCGTAATGTATCTCATTGTAGCGAATGATGAACAGTTAAAAAGTTAATTAAAAATTAAGAACAATTATATTAGATGATATAATAAATTTTGTAATAGCAATGAAAACTGGTGTAAAGGGGCGCTCGAACAAATTTGGTGCTCGGGGCGCCAATACACCTTGATCCGGTCCTGCTTACGTAGAACAGCAAATATCATTTAGATCTTAAATTTAATAATGCGGCCATCACAACATGGCAAGTGGCCGCAGATACGGCCACGGCTTTTTCTGTGAACCACTGTGTTAGACAGTATCTCATTAAAACGATTAACATGATAACCGGAAAGGTAATCTATGTCATCAAAAGCACGAATGAGCAATCTCCATTAGAATAACGGTAAAAAGTTTACGCTGTTACAAATAATGCGACAACACCAAATAACAACAACGAGCGTACAACAGCTACAAACAAAAAAGATAAGCCAAGAATGAAAAACAAAAACAAAAAAGAGCCACAACGAACAATGAAGTACAAACAACTGAGAACAAAGAACCAAAAAGACGAGCTGACAACAATGACAAATAAAGAACGAACAAAAAACAACAGTCAAACGTCGAGATAATGCAACGGACAGTTTATCGTTTCCCCCTCTGCTTACTCTCTCCCGGTGTATTTTCCCTTTATTACATCTATTCCCCATCTCTCCATTTCCCCACCTGCCATTTGCTGCGCGCCTGACCAGGCTCCCATCCCCCTAAAAGCGTTGATCATCTCCCACCCCTCCCTTTCGCGCCGGGAATAGCAAATTATATGTTTAGAAAAGAGATACCCTATTTCATCGCATAATTGCCCCACTTTTTCGCACGATATTTTTACACTAAAAAAGGATGGGGCAAACACGCTACTTTCCTCTATCATATGCAAATGGGAAAGTGGTCATATCAGGAAAAAAATAATCTCTTGTTTCCTCCACATAACTCTGAGCAATTGTGCGATGGAGACAATTTCGAGAGTGGATAGAGTATGTCCTAAATCAGTGGTTAGCAACCCGCGAAGCTATGATTAAGAGATTTGACATAAATTCACACAATATACATCAAATTACGACAATAAAACGCCTGATATTGAAATGTTAGCCCTAAAAACCTAATTTAGATGTAGTTTTCACTGGTATGATCTCTAGTTAACTTCTGATTTATAGCCTAATCCAGCAGTTCTCACTTGTAGAGCTTTGTACAGTTTTAATATAAATGTGTCTTAAAATTCTTATATGACCAAAAATGGATTTACTGATGTAAAATTACTGGTTATTGATGATCATAGAAATTTATTATACAGAAATTCATTCACATTCTTGTTTTCTAAAGCTGACATTTTGAGATTGAATTTCCGGATTTTGGAGATAAAAACAATATCGATCATCAGCGGTTCTCATGCAAAATATTGCTGTGGTCGCAATATATGCCTTAAAATTCTTCTAAGATTAGAAATTTAGTTATTAATATTAATTTACTGGTTGAAATACATACCTTTTATGTTAGAGAAGTTTATTAAACTGAAATTCATCCACACTCCTGCCCTCCACAGCTAATCGGAGCGCGGCTAAAAGATGCCATATCATTGTATACCAAATTATATATATTACTACAAAACGTATTTCATACGCAAAAATTTACTTGTACATTATCACTGAATGGTGCCTGACAACATTTGTAAAGTTTCACTGTCACATCAAGAGTAATAATACTTTTTAATACGACACGACAGACGCACATATTATTTTATGCAATGTCCACTATAACATGGGTGAAAAATTCGAAAACTAAGCACTCAGTACAGGATTTTAGCAGCTGACAACAAGCGAAACGAACCTACTTCCTACCTTCAGATGCACTCGATTACAAATGGCTTTCCTACAGCTATTCTCTCTAGCTTGGTGAGTAAAAAAGGCATCTGTTTTCTAGAAGGGTCACTTAATATAGTCTTCTCACGAGCAATATTGGATCTGTACCATCTTCTAGCAAGTTATGGACCCTTTTCCCTGGTCAGAACTTAGAGTTAATTAAATTTTCTTTGTAAATATAGGGTGGCATCTGGACCATATCTTCTTCTACTGATCCTGACAAAAGCAGCATTCATTCGGTCTGTCTATTCAAAACAATTCTCTGAAATGTTTGAGACTTCGTAGATGAAAAATATCGACTGTGTTGGGGATCTCATATGAAGGGGAAGTTATTGGTGGCCGCACTGAAATTCTCTGGTGGCCGCATTTGAGAATAACTGGTCCAATCTGCCCTGCTAAAGCATTGCCAACTAGCAATGTGGCCCTCCGAAGAATTCGCAACCACCAATTCGGCCAGCCACGTAGAAAAGGTTGCTCACCACTGTCCTAAATCTATAAAAGCCTTATTCTGTCCCTTTGTAAATCTCTCTGTCACGCTTTGTAAGCCGATGAAGCGAGAGTGGCCCAGGAGGGAAGGGACGTTACTTAGTATCACGCTTCGTCAGTGCTGTTGACGATTACAGCAGATGGAGGAATAAAAGGTACCGATTCGGAAAAAAACAAAGGCCGATCGGAAGACAGCTCACCCGAGAGAGTGAGACGGTTCCCACGATCCTCTCCTCTCACTCTTCACCGATGAAGTGGACGGCTTTGTTTAATTTTTTACATTTATTGTTGCTCCCCACATAAAAACATGCAAAGCTCGAGCGGGCGTAAAAGAAAACATGCACGAATTCTTTATTTTTACTTTATTTTTTTCCTATTACCCCAACACATTGATAACATCTTTAATCATGCTCTCTTTCCTTAAGTAATGTCCAATCCAGTTCGCCTCCCTCTTTCTTATGTACTGTAAATTATTCGCTTCTCTCCTATTCTTCTTAGTACTTCATTTTTCATCCTATCTCTCCATTTTATCTTCAGCATTCTTCTTCATGCCCACATTTCGAATCATTCCAAATATTTTATATATTTTTTCCTTGGCGTTCTAAATACATACATTCATACATTTAATTAATTTATTTGTATCTACATAATTTATATGAAATCTAAAGACGTACTTATAAATTGCAAAGATATACTGTAATCCAGAACGAATCGCACAGTACATTTTGTAAGACATTAAATATTTTAGTGAAATGCTAATTCACATCTTAAAAAAAAAACTAAAAAATAAAATATTGAAACTATTTCAAACACATTGTTCATTATTAACCTTTGGTTCTCATAAAAAAGTTGTTCTGGCCGCAAAAAAATATTTTGTAATACGAACACGTTATAACGAAGTGGTGCCACTTCGTAGAACGACCTCATACCAATGAAATCAAAATCACGATGTAAATGACCACTTTAATTATTATTAAAGTGGAAATTTGTGAAGTGATTTTGATTTCATTGGTATGAACATGTTAACAGTGATTGGAGAGAAATTCGCTGGTGGCCGCATGCGGCCCAAATATTCTAACTTTAGAGGTGGCGATATCATTATAAGTTCAGGATTCACTTTGTGGAATTTGCTCATGATAAATTTGTGGAAGGCACATAGTTGATTTTTTTTTAACTTCAGGACCGGTGGTTTATGATTAATTTTGGAGAATGTTTCAAATGGCAAGGGTTGGAGTTTATAATTCCATGAGGCAAAATATGAAAAAAGTATCAATGATTCCTCCCTTAATTTATTTAATAACGATATATCAACCACACAAGAAATATTTTTTCTTAATTTGGGACATCAAATTCATTAGATTAATCGAAACTAGATTTTCAATAAAAATTACAAAAATTGCTTACTCTTTCATATCTGACAAAAGAACATAATAAACAAAAAAATAGCAATCGATTCAGAAAATTCTCTCAAACGCCTACACAATGAACATGCGGCATGAATGTTTCTGTAAATGAATGAATAACGGTGTCGCGGTCAAGTTACGTCGAAAATTTCCTTGAGATAACCTTGAACATCGAGTTCCGAATTTATTTTCTCATTTTTAATAGGATAACTCACTCGAAAGAGACCAGGAAACCCGTTTAACTGGAATGCGGCCCACTGGTGAGGCACAGTGTCTTAATGGGGTCTTTACGCACTAAAACCAACCCGTGTTGTGGCGTGTCCGCGTTATAAGTGGGTCAAGGTGC
Source organism: Tanypteryx hageni (assembly GCA_028673005.1). NCBI lineage: Eukaryota > Metazoa > Arthropoda > Insecta > Odonata > Petaluridae > Tanypteryx > Tanypteryx hageni. The sequence goes on along the minus strand of CM054115.1, from coordinate 78,898,653 downwards.
ATTGACCAAACTCGCATTTACACGAAATCAGGCTCCGAGAAATCTATATTCCGTTGCTGACAATCTTTTTCATTCTATTCTTTATTAGGGAACGAAACTTTTACTTGAAAAAAAATGCAGCACACCACCCACAAATTTTAGATCGCATGGTTGAAGAGCGCCTTTCAACAGAACACGATCGACAAAACCGAATTCTGTACTGGATGAGACAGCGCCACTCAAAACGATATGGCTGACCTCCGAATAATGTTAATTTATTTGTTTTTAACCTCAATTCGGGCATCTTAGTTACTAGGTGGTCCGCGATTCTGAAATGAGAGGAATTTCCGCCAACTTCAAAAACACCGTCAAACACACGTCCCCCCTTCTCCAAAGCCTCATTACATTCTTTCCCCTTCCTGCCTTCGTCCCTTTTTCCTTCTATTGCCATTGTAAACCCTTCGAGTCGTCTGGTGATGCAGTTGTTATTGCGGAACTGGCCTCGAAATAGTAAAGTGGAAATTCACGAAGCGAGTTTAATTTCCTTTGCGTAATGTCGTTCCGCGAATTGGCAGATTCTTTGGTAAAGTATAAATAAGACTATCTTAGTGACGTCCTGCATCCAAAAAGAGCCTCATCTCTGAGATTCTTGCGTCAGCCATTCAAACATCAACTAATTTGCAGGCATATTCGCCTCGCCAATACGCTGTTCGCAGCATGTTGGTACAATGATTATGAAACGCTCGATCAAGTCGATATGCGATCGCATGACATTCCAAAAAAAATTATATCCGCGTATTTTTCCCGTAATATTTTAATGGCGGGCAAGAATTTGAGCACTCTTATTGTACTTCGTCCTAATTTCCTAAGGTTTGAAAAAAGAAACTACAGAAATACGATATGTGGTCTGACCAATCACAAATCGGAATTATTGCAAAGCGGTAAGACGTACCTATTCCTCCCAATTGTTCTCTGCTCCGCGGACTAGCGACACATTCTGAGAAAGAAAATTTAGAAAGTTATCTTCGGAACTCACGGTGCGGCCACTATCCATTTCACCGGCGATTTTATTTTTCCTGTTCATTTGACACTCGTCTCTAATTGGCTGAAGGAATTTCACACTGCCGTAAGAGGTTTTCGGAACATGATAATAGGGATCCATTCTCCCGCACGGAAGAGGATTTAAAAACAATACTTATTTCTTGCGTGCTCGACCGAAGGTCGGAATATACCAAAAAAGATTCTGGATCGCAGTTTCTCAACGATCAAACGAGGAAGAAGAATTTAAAAAAAAAAAAAACGTTCCGACCTTCAAGTGCCTTGACCTCTTTTTTTAGTCTCATTTTTTCGATGAAACCAAAGCGATATCCATTTCTGACTTTGGAGAAATGTTAAACGGATATAATCGGCGGGAGTTTGCGTTCAAATCCGAATTTCTTAGATGGTTACCCACACACAAGCCGCTCGCTCGCGTTTCCGTCCTTTCTTTCTTTCTAATATACGTAGTACATATATAGAGGAAGTACCATAATCGCGAAAAATCGACTACGGAATTTTGAATTTGAATTTTGACCCCGAGTCAAAAAAAATTGTTTTCGCCATACCGTGTGTGAGCTGCTCTAAAGCCTAAACGATTAAACGACATCGAATGATTTTTCGTATTTAACCATTCAGAATAAAAACTATTATTTATTCTTGTTAAAATTTTTACAAAATATCGATTTATTCAAAAATGGCTTTAACGATTTTGATTATAAATCACTCAATTATAGAGATTGTAGTCATAAATATACTGAATGAGCCGTATTTCCCAAAAATATGGATATGTTGCGTCCAGCGACAAAATATATATCGAGTTATATGTCCAGCCAGGGCCGCCGAGAGTGTGTTAAGGACGGGCCCCGGGGAAAACAAACTTTTTTTGTCAGAATTAAAAAGTGGAATCGGATTCAGGGGCAGATTCTGGGAAGCGGTCTGATTTGGTTACTTTTTCAAGGATAAAATTATTTCCAATTTAATCCGAAATTTAACTGCTACAGGTTATCACGTTTCATAATCTCCGTGGGTTTTTTTTGCATGGATTTCATTATTTCAGCAGTCCTTATTTTTTCCCACAAAATTACATCTTTTCTTTTCCAATTCTTGTATTTTTATTGTTACTTGTATTTACATAAAGTGCTATGTATTATTATATATGTTTTATGACGAGGAGTTAGGTGGAAGATGGAACTTCTTAGTCCCAATCTCGCCCCAAATAAAGACCATATTAATCAATCAATCAATCTCCCCAGAGGCCCGGGCCAGCAGGAGTTTTGCCCCGGTATCCCCGCCCTCTCTGTGGCCCTGTATCCAGTTGCAACCCAGTCCTACTCAGTTCCTTCAAATATCTTTGTCCAGCAATAATGCTTCAGTGCCTGTGTGGCTTCGCAAGTCCACATAATACTCGAGATTTATGTACGCTATAACTATTTATAAAGTTTGATTTTCGCCTGTACCATATGACGTTATAGATGTATTAATATCATCTACGTGCAAAAAATATTTACCGAGTTTCTTGCCGTTTTTAGTAGCAGTAGATATATGAAAAAGTTTGTGCAATTTATATTGTACCGATTACTTTAATATTCCGCGGACTGAAATATTTAAAGGTTTTTTCACCCGACTGTCTTTTGTACTTTGAATAATTATTGCAAAGAAATAACTCATCAACGTTAAGAAACATTTGAAGAGTCTCAAGCGTAACATGATGCCACGCACGGCGTTTCGTCGACCAAAGGTAGGAGAGGATGTCGATTGGGAAAGTGGCAGTGGGCCTCAAGAAAATCAAACCATAATTCCGCCGAGTTACAGCTCTGGATGTTTCCTCGACGAATGAATTTGCCCGCTACTTTCATGAATAAATATTGAAATATATGAATAAATATTGACGCAATAACTACGCCATTCCGTCTTTTCCGTGAAGAGGAAGCGTCGCTTTAGGAACTCCTCGAATGTCATATTTCTACGAATTTTCCAGAGACGTGTTTTTGATGGTGTGACAATTTTTATCGGTCTTTCTAAAAAAATCCGCTCATGCGTTCGGTTTTTCAGCCTGTCTGACGCGCTAATCCCTCTTAAACGAAAGCAGATAGAGACTTCGGTTTTTCGCCAATAAATTTATTAGTATTCTGCCTCATTGTGCGATTTTTCTTGGTTTGTCTGCCTATCCGTGTGTCTAAATTTCTTTTTGAAAAAACCAGCCATTTACTGTCTGCTTTTGCAGCTCTATCCTTACTTGTTATAGTAAGCAGTATTCTCTGCGTTTTAAATAAAGTTTATGGATATTACAACATGCATCTTCATGGGAGAGCGATAACACTCGAATATCTTCAAGTCTAAATTTTGTAAACTCATCCTCCGTATTGTATGGCACAGATTTTTCAGGGCAAATTAACTTGCACAAAAATGTGTGGGTAACAAGATGTTGATGAAATTGTTCAAAGAGTACATGCAAAATAAAATTTGAATGGCACCGCCCTAAAGTGAAAACTATGCTAAATTGATAAAGTGAAAAGCGAAACCCTGCGAAGCGATAGATGGGAGCAACTCTAAGAGTGTAATTTCCTCGTCGTAGTGCTAATGCGTTGATTTCAAGCCCAAAAAAGCTCTAATTACTTCCATCCTTTAATGTTCCAGATATAGATTTTCGAACCTGCATAGATACATGCACACACACACACGTACGTATATTTCTGTGGCTAACCTGCCATCATCAGAGCAGGTTTGAAGAAATGAATTCCCCGGAGTGAGCGTTTCTTAATGCAAAACTCACGAAGTGTGCCAAAAGTGTTAGCATGCATAGATTCACGGCTTCCTCTTAAAAATCCAAGGCTGCCGATATTTTCTTTTCTCATAAAAATGCTCTTCCTATACAAAAACAATCTTGGAGGTATTGGTAAGTATTTTTTCGTCCCGAACATCACTCCTGAAAGATGAACTTTTATATATACACACACATATATATATATATATATATATATATTTATTTATTTATTTATTTATTTATTTATACTTACACTTACATTTATATTTATACAGTGGCGGATTTGGAAATTTCTCGACCCTAGGCCAAATTATTTTACCGCCCCCCTTTTTGGCACTTTCTTCCTAAAAAAATCGCTCATGTATATTTTTCATCTGCACATCCGTCCGTCTGCGGATGATAATTAATTCATCAAAAGTATGCGTAATAATATTATTTTTATTCTCGCCCCGAAATATCGCCGCCCCTAGGCCATTGCCTACTTTGGCCTTATTACAAATCCACGACTATATATATAGATATACACAGTGCTTTTTTTTAAGAAAAGTTAAACGGTACGCTTATCAAATTATCGTACCAGACGCCTGTTGTATTAACCGGTACGCGTACCGGCTCATACCAGCCGAAAAAAAGCCCTGGATATACATATATATATACACACACACACACATACATACACATATACAGAAATATTTTGAGGCGAAAATCCACTCCAGCGCACCATTCAATCAATTTTTATAAACATATTGTAAAACACTTATGTTAATGTTAATGACACTGAATAAAATTTAAGGAATTCCATCAAGATTGCAGCGTTTCCCAAGATATGTAATTCCTACTCAATGTTTATTTACATGCAAATAATCCACCAATGGATAGCAACCTAAACAAAACCTGGGGCCGGCCATGATTGGATATTCACAAACACGTTTCGCTCACTAATTTTATAATACCCTCAAGGGATATTCACCCTACACGAAACAATAACATTTTTAAACGATTCCGTGGGTGTAATGCATAAGCTTGTGAATTTATTCCACACTGCTGACATTTTTTCTTTAATTCCTTTTAAGTGCTAAAGAAAAGGCCACACGAGGTTTTCCGTAAATTCAGCCTTCTTTGGTTGAAAATAACGTTTGAGTGAAATGAAAGCCATAAATAATTTAATTTTAACACCGCTTGTAAAGAAAAGTGAAAGTTGTGAACTGTTTCGTCCAATCAAAGATTTCTAGCGCATTTAGAATTTTAGATATGGTTCCTCCATTTTTCTTGGTTTTGTCTTCCGGAAAAAGACTAGGTCGAAGCTGCGAACATACTTTACAATTATGGAGATGAAATTGGGTCTAAAACTTTGCTTTCTCTCTCACTTGACCGTAGAAACAGATTAGCACAATCTGGAAGCTGGAGATTGAATAAATTACGTTATTAGTATCATTTTGCTTTAAGGTATTTCAGTAAGCCATTAAAGAACTTCGCCTACAAATTGTAGGTCCTCATAATTCAAATTCGGCGATTATAAAAAACGAAAGCTGATTCCTAGTTGAAATGCGCAGGTAGTTTACTAAAATACGGACTTCTTTTGGTAAAAGTTGGAATATTAATTCCAAAATCTATAGAATATATTTACCAACTTTTACAAATATTCTATGATTGAAGTTTAATCATTGAATCAATACCTAAAATACTTAAGCAAGTACAAAAATAGAGTTTAAAGTGAGGTGAAATTCAAGAATAAGCACTTCATCATACAAAATTTTAAAAATCACGTGCTTATCTAACGTATCTCCAAGAGCAATAAAAATAAAGCTCAGATGCGCAATTTGGTTACAATACAGCCGTATTCAGTGGTGATTCAACGAAAGTATTATAGGTTCTAAAATATTTTCTTGAACCTACTTTTGGTGGATATAAAAATCTTATTTTTTAAATCTCTTGTCTGTGAATCACTAAAGATGGCTGCATTGTTGCCAAAATCACATGTTATTTTTCATTAACTTTTTGTAGTTATTGCAGGTACATAAGATAAGCACTTGGTTTTTCGATTTTCTATGCTTTAGTGTTTATTCTTGAATCTGTTTTTCAACCATAAAACGAGCTCGACAATTCCCTAATGAACTGAAGTATGGGGGAAGGAAATCGAGGTTTCAAAATGCCGATTAGTTACCTAAGTGACTTACGATATAGAGTTTCTTCTTCATACTCGCGTTTTTTAGTATAAAACGCAAGAAAATCGACAATCACTCCTTGGGAAGGGGCGGTTGGCCACCTTTCACATGGCCTATAGGTGAAGTGACCAACCACACTGAATTTTTAGTATTCTACTGATTTTGGCGACTTTGTACTGATTGACTTTCCGTGCTTATATTTCTTACCGATGTACGAATACTATAATTCCTATAATTTGATATATTTCTTTGATACGGCAACTTTGCTTTCTTTTCTGTATTTTGACGTCCTCGATTCCCGTCGCTTTCATTTGAATCGCTGTTTTCGTCCCGATTTAAGAAGTTTCAAACGTTCTGTTATAGATTGAGCTTTTGTTGAGAGATACATATTTGTAAAAATAATAAAAATATTTTTATACATTGCAAAATTGATACCCAAATCTTTAGCAAAAAATAATTGTCCTCATTCATTCAGGCAGTATTCTCGAAATTGCTACTTTTTATGGGCAAAGAATGGCACTTGTACTGATTTGGGCTAGCAAAAAAATGATCACTTGATCCATAAGTAAATCCGCCAACTGCTAATTTTTGTAGGTAGGTAGAATTGGTTTAAGTAATTTTGAGTTTATTCTTGATTAGTTCATCAAGGGTTCGTACTGAGCATTTCGCCCTTTTATAATCAATTTGTTAACAGTTGTATGGACGATCAGGCACGACCAGTGCTAGGGGTAGAATATTTTACGCCTAATGCGAAGTTTAAGTGGGCGCCTTCCAAAAGAGTAAGTTTTGTGGAATACGTTACTATTTTCTGTGTTTTTGCAAAGAACATCTTGATTATAAATCAAAGTAAGAGAGACATTTGAATTGTTACCGTTGTGTGATTATTATTATTCGATTAATTTAATATTTAATAAATTTAATGTTGTCTAAACTCTTTTGGGTTTGAAGCTTTCCCGCTGAAAGATGTGCCAACCGGATTGCACCACACATCGCACAGTCTGTTGATCAAACACTTAACAAAGACATTACGTCTTTAAACAGCGAGAGCCGTCCCATGGCCAAAGCCACGCCGAGTTTATTACTAATTTTGAGACCGTTCACATCAAAAGGTAATTATGCTGTACCTATGTAAATATTATGTACGGTCTCTTCTCTGTTTTAAATGTTGAAATAAAACTGTCATCAAAAGTTTTTGTGGGTTCAAAAATATTTATGGAATCTTTAGGAGGAGGGATTCATTTAGCGAGCTGCTCCTACTGCAAAGGCAATCTTTGCCACGTCCCATTTACGGCTCTGGAGACGACAATTCTCCACGCTTGAATTTAGTATCCCCTATCGTAACATTGGGAAGCCATCCGTTCTTAAATTTTCGAAGGACAAATTGATCTAATGGTGATCATTAAGTTTCATCAACCTGCGGGTAAAAAAATCGTCTTTCTCTCTCTCTCACTCCTCGAAGGGAGTTTTGAGACCTCGGGACCGTACTTCTGCCCTTCGAATAAGAGTTTAAACAGGGCCGTCTCATCCTATACCAGGGATGGCAAATGATTTTGTGTCGCGTGCCAAGAAAGTAATGTGAGTCATCAGAATTTTTTTTTGCGTGCCACAAGTTGACTGATTCTTTAAGAAACTTCATATTTTATACAGAAAATACAAGCTTACGCGTGCCAAGTAAAATCGCATGCGTGCCACGTATTTGCCATCCCTGTCCTATACCGTGGTACCTACGGTCGCACGGAGGATCCGTGATAAAGGGGGCTCCGCAGCCAAGGGAATGAGAACACTTCAAAATTTTCTCACTGCTCAACCGAGCGACAATATAATAAGGATTTTTTATAAATAACAATTTTATGGATTAGAGCCAGGAGTCGGCAGTATTTTTCTCTTTATCAATATTCATAGCTTGTTACCCTCCGGGCGTGCCAGCATTAAATTTAAATTTTGTTCGTAACACTTAACGAAAAGTAATCATTATACTATTAGAGTAAATGCCTTTCAAAAATGACGGGACATGAATTTAAATGTCATAATTTAAATGTTTTAAGCTAAAAATCGACGGCCAATTTTTTTTTTTTTTTTCAAATTTTAATTTGCAAAATAACGAATGCCTGCACGTCGAAAAATCGCTTTCTGTTTTATCTCACGGGAAACAGAAATTATTTCCTGTAATCGAACCCGGAACTTTTTTCGGAGCTTTTTATCGTCGTTGATATTTAATACGCGATTGAAATACTCCTGCCAAATTTAAGTTTCATACCTAGTCGGGAAGTTTGTTAAAACACATAAAAACCGTTACGCACAGTGCTACAGAATAAGCGTTTTATATTGAGTTTAAGTAGGGTATGGATTTTTCGGGTTTTACCCAATTTCACCAGATTTTTACCCTCCGATCGCCTTTTTAAATTTCGGGTAAAACCCGAAAAACCCCGAAATTATTAGTTTTCTTTAAACAAATTTTTTTACTATTTGTTCACAGAATTTTTATTCTGGCGCTTGCAGGAGTACTACTGACTATGCAAATGCTATTGTATGTGAATCATAAAAATTAATGCTAAATAAAACTTTTAAATTTTTAAACAAGTTTTTTATTTTAAAATCATTTTATCCGAATTACAAAATAATAAAACCCGACATACCCGAGAGTTAACGTTTTTCTAAACCTCAAAAAATCTGTAATTTATTTATACCCGAATGTAAAGGAAAAGAATAAAACCCGATATTTACCCTCCGAATGAAATATTTTTTAAACCCCAAGAACTCCATATCTTACCTGACTTTAATGCTTTATCGTTATAGTATGATATGTCATTGAAAGAAAAGTGAAATTCTTTTAAACGGACATATTTTTGTAACTATTCTCTGAAATACAGAAGCGGCTTGCCAAATGAAGTGAGGAAAGTGGCACTTCTCCTGAAACTCATTTTCTTTAATAAAACAAATAATTTGTCGTACCGTTAAATTGATCTGTTTTCATTCAAACTCTTATTTTTTTAATAATTAGGTAGATGTGCAAACCAAAAGTGTGAGCACTTTGTTTAAAATAACATTACAAATGCAGGCAAGCAAGATGAAGAGCTGAGAACTCCGACTGAAAGCGCATCTTCGGCGAGTGGACGTGCTATGCTAGGGTAGGCGGGAAAGGGTGGTTGCTATGGCAACGTTTGACGTCAACCTCTGCTTCGTGAAGAGGGTTGGGCCACACTTCACTCTCCCATTTCCCTCAATCTTGAGTTTGTCTTTGATTTTGGTTGTTCCTTGCGTGGTGCGCCGCTGCATTTAGTTAACAGTGTTTTCTTTTTCGAATATAGCGTTGACATTGGTGTTTCTCGTTAATTGCGTTAATAATTTCTCTTTTGCTCTGTGTGAAAAATGAATCCAGAAAATTATATAGTATGTAATTTGTTATAGACTACTTTTTCGTCTGTTTAAAAAGAATAAGAAATTAATTAAGGAACACTATTTCGCAACAAAGATTATAGTCTTTAGCTAATATCGCAATACAAAGAGAACTTCTATGCGAACTTGTGGATAAACATCCTTTCTTCGAAGACATCATCGACAGTTATGCTGCCTTAGAAGATAAGAGAATTGATCTGATCTACAAGAAGAAGGGTAATTTTTTAAATGGATTTTCATTTTGTAACACTTCACCTACATCTTAGGTCACAAGCAGTCACTGCTGAAATATAGTGCCGCGTAAAATCTCTTCGCGTGTTACCTTGAGGCACGCGTGCCATAGGTTGCCGACTCTTGGTCTATACGCTCAAAACACGTTTCTGCTACGCCTCTTCTCCGACGACTCAGGAAAGCGAGGAGCTCCTATACCAGAGGTCGGCAACCTTTCAAAGTACTAAAAGAGCCATTTTTTGTATTTTGTCTCATTCTGAAACACCTGAGAGCCGCTCAGTGAAAACCTGTGCAATTCTTTTTAGAAATTCGATTGATTGCAATAAGCATATTTCATGACTGATGAAGGTTAGGGAGCTCAGCTAACTTCTAAAGAACCACAAGTGTGTATGTACTCAATGAGCCACATGCGGATCTGGAGCCGCAGGTTGACCTCTCTCCTAGACCAGCGGGGCCCAAATCCAGATGTCTTCATCCAGCCCGCCATGAGTAAACAATTAAAGAAAAATGAAAATCGAAAATTATAAATAAATTTAATAAGCCATATATTTTGTCTCTTTTCCCCTCTCTTGTCATAATAGATGGATGCATTAAAAACATATCAGGTAATACCGACCCACAACTAAGCCCTTTAGTTTCCAAAAATTATTCTGCAATTCTATCGGCATGGTAAGGTCCGAGAGGAGGGCGAAAATGGACACTGTAGCCCGAGATGTGCGCAGCAATGGGTTATATGGCCCCCGAGCCGAAAAGTTTGGGCGCCACTATCCTAGCCGACGCCTATCCATTACTGCGCATGAGATTTTGTGCCAGCGCATGCGCAGTTTGAATTTCGAACCATGAAAAAGACTACAAGAAACCGATGAGTGAAGTTATAAAAAAGAGAGCATATCATTTCGTGCTTACGGACGGCAACCCTCGCTGCACTACTGAGGAAGTATTCGTAAAAAGCTTAGCACGGCGTAAAAGGAGGAATGGAAGATGAGAACTTAGCGGAGATTTTAATTTTTTGACCAGCGATGTTGCAGATGACCCAAAGCATTCGGGGCGACCTCGAGTTTAAATATGTCATTTGGATTAAAGGACGAGAGAGCGAGGCAAGGTTCTCCTTAAGCGTCAACTCGTAAATATTCTCCCCCTTCCTCTCCTCACTTCGAAATCGTTTGAAGAGATTTGCGACACGGAATAATTGAAAGGGCTTTCCCTTGGGGGAGGAGAAGGGGAGGGGGAGAGGAATGTTTTGAGATCTACCCTTGGACGTTCTATTCCTCCATTTCTCTCCATCTCCCTCCCCATCTCTCCTTCAACCCTCCGCTACAAAGACGCAGTCAGAAATTTAGCTTTGGGGAGTGGCAAATACTTCAACACAAGTCTTTTGTCTGAGCGCTTGCACAATTTAATTCTGTACGACCTTTGTTTGAAATATTTGCCCATATAATGCATTGCTTAAGAGATATCTTAAAAACTAATTTTTTAGCTGCCACCACCACACCACCTACCGGCGACTATTTAACACTTTACGCTTACGTCTTATTAATGCTACTTTTTGTTTTCTTAATTGTTGGAGCTTTGTGGCTATATCCAATATCTGAAGGCTACGGTTTGAGATTATTTCTGTTTTTTGTAAAGTGCATAAATTTTCTCGCAGTTTCTTAAAATATTTTTTAACATTTAACCTATTTGGAATTTTTAGAAATATTACAGGTATGGAGAAAGTCATGTGGTGGCCACATCAGATTTTTATTGATTTGACTGCAAGTAAAGGTAATGATTCCAATTTGGACACCTTCGTTCCACTTTATTTCCTTCTGACGCTTGCATACTTGATGATTTTGTTAAGATATCTCCGATTCTGGGAGGGAGAAGGGAGGGGATGACCGGTTGCCGCCCACATTGCTGCGCCACTGCTAAATTTCCACTTTTTTCCTTAGCCGCCCACACATAATCGCTTACTCGACGTGTTGTTTTAACGGGCGCAGCATAATTTCGAAAAGTTTTCGCGAAAAAAGTATCGCTTTCGAAATGATTTCTTTCTCGCCGCGAGCCAAGGCTCCCGAACCCATCGTCGCGTATGACTGCTCACTCATGTTCGGTCTGTGCAAATAATCCGGATTCGGAAATACGCGACTCATTGCAGCGCGCGACTGTTTGTTTTGTTCCCATCCGTTCGGCTCCGACCTCTTTGTTGATAGATGGAAACCCGCTAAAAGGTTACCACAACAGCGCCTTTTAGCGACCGGATGAAAATAAACAGAGATGGATCGCGATGTGAACCGTTCAGGAAACACGAGGTCAGAACAAGTAATGAAAGAGGTGCTGAAGCAGACAGTGAATGGCGTTTTTTTATTTTAGACAGAGACGGATAAACCGAGAAAACGTTCTTTAAAAAACAGTACACTGAATCGATTGGCAAAAAGGCGACATCACTTGCTACATTCGATTAAGAGTGAGCGCGTCAGACAGGCAAACGGACCTCCACAGGAAATACGTGCACAACGAGACGGAATACGTAATCGATCGACGAAAAACGAATTCTCGATCTGCTTTCGTTTAGGAGGAGTTAGCGCGTCAGACAAACGTACAAACATAACACATACAAGGTTTTTTTAATAAAAACGCAATAAACCAGCAGAATGGCGCTGGATGAAGAAGAAACAAAGCAGCGAGTTTTCTAGCAGGTACCTGATGGATCATGAGAACGCGAGATTAATAATTGTTCGGGCCAAAAAAATTCGAAAGATCGCTAATTACACATAATTGACGTAGCCTCCCTTCCTCGGGCCCGCCATCAAATCGTAAACGCCTTTCCATCCCGAATGGAAAATTTTCGGAGTTATAAAAACAAAATTTAATTCGAAGATAACATTGAAGAGTTTATAACGTTCTCAAGGGAAATGAAATATTAAATACGCGGCATATAAAATTAATAGACGAGGTCGAGATTTCGTGAAATTTAATAATATGGATGAACTGTGGCGTTAAAATTAAAACCACACAGTTTTAATAACACTTCGACTTATTCCGCATAACACTATATTACAACACTATATAAAAACAACACTATATAACAGCAACAAGTTGTTATATAGTATTATGAAAGACATTATTGAGAAACCCCTCGAGGGATTTCTCAAGAACTTCTTTTGTTCGATGCCCGATACCTTATCTTTACATCGCTTCCTTTGGCTCTTAATATTTAATATTCCGTGCGGCGGTCACACCTGGGATCCTTCAGTCTCTACATTAACATAAACATTTCCGCTTTTTATTTCCCTATACAACCCTTAGACCTCATATCATTTTGGCAATCGGTGCATTTCGAATTGGACGGTACAGCTGAGTCAACTTAAGAAAATTAAGATAAGGTTCGATTTCCTTCCATCCTTTACAAATTTCTTTTCCTGGACATCTCCCGTCAATTTCTCGAAGGGTGAATAGCCATAAGTTACCCGTAGAGCGTAAAAAGAGCAATATTATTAGTGCCTTTTTCTTAAAATGAATCGTTTATGTATTCGGCTTGTCTGTCTGTACGGGCAATATCTCTGAAATCCTGTAATTTGAAGAAACCAAATTTTTAGAATAGAATTTTCTATATAATGACTAAATGTGGTAATAATTTAATGGATCTTAAATCAGCTTCTGGAGAGTAATCTGAAGAAATCTCTAAAAAGTACTTGTTGCAGCAAATGTAGACAACCAGCAATATATAGCATCCGCCATTCTTTGCTCCTTTGGAAAGATAGCAATCGATGAATAAAGCGACTTATGTAATTTGCTCTGCAATATTTCTCTCGCTTGTTAAGCCCAAGTTTTTATTCGAATCTTCTTATATGCAGCAAAATAAGATACAAGGAACTATAACTAAAAATGTCGATAATTAAGTAAACTTCTTTGTTTAGTATGTTTTGATTCAAACTACATACCTATTTTTAGGCTTCAGAAGCCTTCCACAATTTTACTTAATTAATCCTTTATAGCCCACTATACTCGTAACTTCAAGGTAGGATTCAATGCCACAGTCTTCTTTCCTATCTTTCATATGTTCATTTTTGTCGATGGCTTGAACTTGGAAAAAATAACACTATTTTGACCGATGCTAATTAAAATCCCACCGCTATTTATTTTAAAATAATTATTTTTCAATCATTTAGAGCAGGGTTTGCTTCCCTCAGAAGAAATTAATTTGCGGCATAGGGGCAGGGTCAGCCTTCTCTCCTTAATATTTTAAAGCGAAATGACGAGGCAATGAATGAAAAGTATGAGCTTCACATGGGGAGGAGGTTTGCAAAAATTGTGGAAATTCGTAGGGGGTCCGCGGTTTCAAAAGAGTTGAGAAACACTGGTCTGGAACTAAGAGATGTTTTGGGGATGAAATTGCGCTCAGACGAGCATTTCGAAGCTTGACGTGAAAGTTATTTAAATTTCGACTCGCTGATCTCAAGAGACGATATCGGACAATGGAGGAAACGTGCAGCGACCCCGAGTCGCACCGAATGACTGCGCGACCTCGCGTGCAAACGAATAGAAGGAAAGACGTAACTGGGAGATACGGCGCCGGTGGCAACATTTTAGGAAACACCTTGGTCGTGTCGAATATTATGTGTTCCTGCGTTTTAATAGCGAATGGTAGCATTATATAAACAAGTAGTTCTGGAAAGAACTAATCCGCCTACTTTCCTTTCAATGCAATTTTAACATATAACAAGTAGGGGTGTACACAGATTTCTCGTGGTACGGAAGTGCTTTTCGTCCAATTCACCTCAGTATAATCGTATACTAATGTATTTGCTTTGAAATCAAAAAATTATTTTTCCTTATATTTTGGTAGCCCTGCTCTTTTGATCCGTTCTAAACATATTCATCTCGTTTTTTCCCATTCTATACTCGCCCTAAAAACTAAATTTTTACTGTGGTAGTCCTGCTCTTTAGCTCAGATTTAAACATCTTGATTTCATCACGGTATGTTGTACAAATCTTCTGAGCAAAATTTAATTGAAATCCGTTCTGCCAATTGATTTCAAATCCTTAATTACTGAAAGAGTTTAATTTGTAATCGTGGCTTCCCTGTTTGGCTGATTCGGTTAAAATATGCAAATATGGTTTAGTATATATGTGTGTATTATAAGTATTAAATTTGATTAAAATTGACAGTTCAACAGAAATACGAGTAAAAATAATTTTTTTATTCCGTGTATTGTGGCAGCCCTGCTTTCTATATCAATACTTAACATCTCGATTTTGTTATTGTATGTTGCACGCCTTCTTTATACAAAATTTCGTTGAAATCGATTGGGCCAATTCCTTCCAAATTCATTATTACCGACAAATTTAACTTTGCAATTGTGGCATTCCTGCTCTGTAGATTCGGTCAAAATAAGTCAATTTGGTCATTAATATATGTGCATATTCCATGTACCAACTTTAGCTGAAATCGGTTAATTCAAAAAGAAGATGTTATGGACACACACACACACGGACACCGAGGCGATCTCAGGAATACTTTTCATTTTTTTGGAAAGTAGGCTAAAAATAACTTGAACGTTTCATAATAAAATTAATGCTTTTTCATGACAAAATAAACTTTTGGCATTTTTGCGCAAAAGTTCGGCGCGTTTTGCGAGCGGCGCCTATGGAAAATGCCACATTCGCCGCATTCTAGCTACGGCACTGAATGGGGAAAAACGCCCGCGGATCTCCCTCCCTTTCCCCCTCCTCCGTCTTCCATCCAAGGATCTCAAACACGCGGCCACAGAGGAGCATTTGAGGAGCATTTACTTTATGCCATGGGGGGGGGGAAAGGCCCGCGGGCCACATGCGGCCCCCGAGAGCGTTCAATGCGGCCCGCGATGTTATGATGAGCAAGAGATCCGCAAAATTTGAAACACAAAAATCCAAATTTTTCTATTCAAATAATAATAATAAAACATTTAGTATTGAAACTTGAACAATAAGTACCGCGTTTACAATTGATTTTCACTTGTATGGTATCACAGAATCTCAAGGTGCCTTCCAATTTAATTAAGCTCTAATCCCGCCCGCTGAAGCACTGGCAACGATTTTGCGGTGCGTCGACAGGAAAAGGTTCCCCGCCCCTGTTTTAATGCTATGACGCGGCCCAAAGTCAAATATATTTCTTATAAAATGTTTCTTAGTAGCCTAAGTAATTTAAGAAGAGGAGGAAATCAGCGCTTTTAAAATATCCGCGGTTTATTGCACCTTCTCATGCACAATAACAAACACCATGCACAATTAGTGTACAGAAGAATTTTCGGTATTCTTGCCGTATGCGGTCTACTGTTATATTCAGTCTACTGTCGTATGCGGTCTACTTTTAGTTATAAATGCAAAATTTTACTTATGGTCCAGTAGTAGAAATTTATTTTTTAAGTGCTTCGACGGCTATGGTCATTTTGCACTGTCTTCAACTGGACATATGTACACACGGAAGGGAGGAGGGAAACCCGGTGCCGGCATTAGCCTACACTTACGTTTCTTTCAAAAAAGAAAATTCAATATAAATGACAGTTTATTTATAAAAGCAAAAGGGTATTCTTGTCGTATGCGATCTCCTTTTAATTATAAATGCAAAATTTTATTTTGTTCCGTTCAAAAAAGAAAATTCAATATAAATGACAGTTTATTTATAAAAGCAAAAGGGTATTCTTGTCGTATGCGATCTCCTTTTAATTATAAATGCAAAATTTTATTTTGTTCCGTTCAAAAAAGAAAATTCAATATAAATGACAGTTTATTTATAAAAGCAAAAGGGTATTCTTGTCGTATGCGATCTCCTTTTAATTATAAATGCAAAATTTTATTTTGTTCCGTTCAAAAAAGAAAATTCAATATACCTGATAGTTTATTTACAAAAACAAAAGTTTGGAGTCGTAGTTAAATGCGTAAACGTTACATAAATTACAGAAACATTTTTTTAATTACTAAAATCACAGAAACCTCTCACATCTCAGAGGAAAGATTCAAAAATGTTTTCACTTCTGTTTTTCAGCCTCCACCGCTGCTCAGCCAAATGCGAAGAAAGCAAATGTCTCATGCAATTTAAAAATAATATTTAATTTGAATGGTCTCCATGACGATTCAATTAGCTGTGTATTTGCGTCATGTACAGGATCGGCAAAGAAGTGCGAGCGGTTAATCCAAACCAACGTATTAATTGTCACTGGTAGACCGCATACAGCAAGTTAATTTTCAATGGTAGACCGCATACGACAAAAATACCGAATTTTCTTTCCGTGTCTCTTACGTCTCCGAAGTACCAATGCCGAATACAGCCAGACCCCGTTTTAGCGCTCACCTATAGAGCGCCATCCCCGCATATCGCCCATGAAACGTTGTGAACAGAACTTCCACCTTATGATTACATAGAGCAGGGGTCCCCAAACTACGGCCCGCGGGCCACATCCGGCCCGCACAGTGATATGATATGATATCTAAACGACATTTTCCGAGTGCTTGAGTGAAATATACTTTTAATATAAGCGAATTACATATTACAGAATCGAAAAAATTCTCAAAACTTGCTCTTTGAAATTTTCACACGGCCCGATTAGTCATTTGAAATGCCGTATGTGGCCCGCACAGTGGATCATGGAGCCTCATGTGGCCCTTTCAGTAAAAGGTTTGGTGACCCCTGACATAGAGTAAGCATAAACCTCGATTTACCGCCAACTCCGCTTTAGCGGAGTGATGGACAAACGGTGGCGCTAAATCGGGGTTTGACTGTATTATGTACTATTTTTGTAATGTCTGGGTTTAAGATCGCATCGAAAGGTCCAGAGCAGGGGAGGGCAACCGAAACCAAGTGAAGAGTCACTTGAAAAAATACATTTTTTAAGGAGCCACAAAAAAATTATTTAAAAGAAAGAAATGCATAGATTTGCTAGTGAGAAATTTGGTTTTCCATACTTCTACTGAGATATTCCAGGTGAGAATCATTTTTGGATGTCGCGATCCTTATTTTTTTCCAAATTCGTATCAGTAAGCAAAGCTTTGGTTTCATTTTTGGCAAATTTTGATTTTGAAACAAAAATTTACGTCGATACGCATTTCCGAAGGGACTAACAATTTTCATAACACGTTATCTTGAAACTGGACATTTTTCAGCAGTTATGAATTTGTTATAAAACTCATTTTGATCTTTATATGCTGAAAAATGTTCTTCGGCTCATTATTGCATTACAAATCTATTAATTTGAATTGATATTCTTCCGGAACAGAACTAACGTCAATGTAAAATGGGCTTGTGAAAATTTGGAAAAGTTGATCGTAGAGAGAAATATCTCCAAATCATTGTAAAGCGGGTAAACGAAGTGGAGGAGATTATCCCCGTGCATAAGAGAGTACGGATAGATGGAAGCATTGGAAGGTGTGTTCAATTACTGTAACACAATTTATTTATTCGTTTTTCCCACCGTTTGACTCTTCTTTTCGTTTTTTCTTCGTCCTTGTTATTATTGTTGCTCGTTCTTCGTTTTGGTTTCTTTTGAAATACATGCAGAATTTTTTATTTTGTTATTTTTTGAAACTTGAATAAATATAGCCACATTATATGGCCAAATAAAAAGAACACGAAAACCACAAAAAGTGACGAAAAGAGTCAAATGCGGTTCGCGAATCAAGGGCAATCCAGGTCTGGTCTATATGATGAGTAGGAAACGGTGCGAGGACTGGAAAACCCCTGAAACTTGGAATGCGGCTCACGGGTTAGACGCAAAGCATTCATGTGGCGAGCGAACCGATTCGAGTTCTCTCGTCGAACCGCCAAGAGAACCTCCTAGCTCCTAGAGGAGGAGAAAGGTGAATGAATCGTCCTTCGGACGAGCGATCGGAATACTACGGCGGCGAAACCGGTTATGCCACGTGGAGACAAAATTCTTTTTATTACGCTTTCCGTTGCGGGAGAATAAATCGACGGAGCATCGTGCTATTCGGTTACGGCACGGATCCTTGCCCTTAAAAATAAAACATCCCTTTTTTCGTTTAATTTCCTTGGGACGTGATGTTCGAAGAAAAATAAATGTATTTTCATCGTTATCGATTCCGAGATGTCTATAAGGCAGAAAGGGAAGGTGGAAAGGGAGAGAGAAAGGTCGCTCCGATGTAAGGTTGCGATAGCGAAAGAGGAAGGAAGAAGTACCATTTCCGTATCGAACAGTTACTTGAGAGAATACATAAAGCAGGGACGTAAATAGAAGAGGAAATGAGTCGAGTGGCGTCGTCGAAATTTCGAAGTCGAATTTTATTCGCAAACGTAATAATTTATGCGTAAAGGAGAAGTTAAAAGTGTTATCACCGTATCTAAGGTTTTTCACACAAACACATGCACACGCACACACACATACATATGTACATACCCAGGGCCGGCCTTCTCCATAAAAGGGCCCGGGTGCAAGTAATTTTTTGGGGCCCCAAAAAATTTCTCAACGATAAAAAAGTCTCTTTTCTTTGCATTTTAAATTCTATTTACATGATCCATTAACACAGGGTCATATTCGCTTAACAATTCGATTAGACTTAAAAAATTTCCATTATTTGGCGCTTCTATTTTTTTCTGAGTCCCTCTTAATGGAAGATAATTATTAGATAAGAATAAAATCACATCTACAATTCTTAGAAATAGTAATCTAAGACGTTCCGTTTTTATCAATAGTGGAATTTAAATAAAGTCGTTTTAATAATTCTTGCCATGCAATAAAAGAATTAATGTGACAAACGGAAAGCTCATGATCTCTAATTACCAACGTCAATTTTCTCCAATTATTAAAACCATCTATAAAGCGTGTACATATATCTCTATTTTTAGAAAATAATATTAATACGCAACAAAAACAATTTACTGAATCTTGAGTTTTTGAATAAACTAACCAGCTGCGATGCTGTTTTTCATCATTTGGCATAGTTTTAAAATAATAAGATAAAGAGAAAGATCTACCATCAGCATTTTTAGAGAAAGTGTGTTGATCTTCTTGCTTAGGTCCAGTATTGACATATAATAATCTAAATATATCATTTATAGTATCTGGCCATAGACCTGGATCACTTATATTCACTGGATCACTGTTGCTGTTATCTTGGTGTATTGTTTCGTGTATTTCAGCGTAACTTGCCGTTTCTTCTATATGAACATATATTTCTTCAGACAATTCATTATTTTTTTCCACAATTTCAACATTTTGGTTGTCAATTTGAATAATTTCTTCCTTACTTGCCGTTTCATTTGTATTTTTTTCCACCATTTCTGCATTCTGATTGTCATCTTGCATAGTTTCTTCTGTTGGTTTTGTTCTTCATTTGCCTGAGATTTATTTTGCAGCCACGAAAACAATTCTGGTTGTGACTTTTTGAATTTTTGCTTCTTTTTCTCTTTCTGTTCAGCCAATTTTCTTTTCTGACACCCAGAGAGATATTTTCTTGGCATCGACATTATGGGTACTAAAATTTTGTAAGTAAATATATTGGGTATTTAGTAACTAAATATACACATATAATAAAATTATAATCATCATATCACATTAACAAAATATACTTACTTTACAGTTACTGTAGACAACTCCAATCGTTAGCGCAAATAGTTATTTTATCATTTGTCAACGTATATACAAAGTATACATTATACACGTATGTGAAAATAGCAAAAAACAACGTATATCGTGTATACGAGATGCTTACAGACTTACAGTACGAGCACAACAGAACAATAATTAATAGTTCTGATTTTAACGGACAAAGACGTTAGACTACAGATTGACAGATATGAATATAGGCGTCGGGTGGCGTCGGGAACGCGCGAGATAAAAATGAGTTTTTATTGCGCGCTCATCTCGTCGTTAGTATTATTTGAATAAGAACCAATCAGTATGTACGATCAAGATAAATGCGCTTTGTGTTCGCTGTGCGTTAGACACGATCAGTTCGGCGTTTAGCGCGGACAATTCAGGTCGAGTTTATAAAATGAAATTAATTTTAACCAATTAACTTCATTAAAAATTTCCACTTTCTTTTTTCGTTTTTCTTTTCTTTTTTCTTCTTTTTTTTTCTTTTTCTGGGGCCCCATGTACAGCCCGAGGCCCGGGTGCCTTGCACCCGCTGCAACCCCCCTGTGGCTGGCCCTGTACATACCAGGGGTGTCCATAACTTCGATCGCGGTCGACCGGTCGATCGCCAAGCCATTTTTGGTCGATCTTAAGCGAAGTAATAAATAATTCGTTTACAATCTAAAAATAAAAAAGTATATGAAACTTCTGATGAGAAATGTTTTTTTAATAGAAGTTAGAAATTAAAACCTTCAATTGCAAAAAGTAATAATATAGATAATAAAGACTGAGGCAAGTGCCAAACAAAAAACGGGCCAAATGTGGTTTGACCGCAGTTATCTCTGTGCTCTCAGAGCAACGTGGCACCATCAAGGGGTGTGCACCCAGCCCCACAAATGATCAAAGCGGTGGAAGTTCAAAAAATTAATATTTTGTAAAATTTACTATGGCATGCCTTTAAAAATGTCAACTTGATTGTTTTTTAATTAACCTTTATTAAAAGTTCTTTTTGTGTATATCATTTCGTTTTTAAATTTGTGGAAAAAATAGACTGGGTAACCATAAGAAAAGTAGATCTATACCCAAAAATAGTGGGCATCCCTGGTATATACATATAGATATCTTTTGTATAATTTGAATTTCGACTTATGAAAGTTCTACTGTAATAAAATTTGTTATCATAAATATATTGGTTATTATGTTGGTTTATAGTATTTTGTGAACTATAATCAGTAGTGGATCTGTAATAAGGCCAAAGCAGGCAATGGCATAGAGGCGGCGAGATTACGGGGCGGCAAAAAAACAGGATAGGAAAGATAGAAATCGGGTACAGAGATGAAATATTTATAATTAAAAAAATATCTCTAATAATATTATATCTCTCTGAAAAATAAATGTTTATCAGGGTGAGATGAAATGCTTGCCGAATGCAAGCACCAACTACTTGTGTGTGTGTGTGTGTGTGTGTGTGTGTGTGTGTGTGTGTATATATATATATATATATATATATATATATATATATATATATATGTTCCTCTGTAAGAAGTCTATATATAATAGATAACATATAACATATATATGGGAGGATAATAATGTTTAGGCACTTCCAAAAAAGCGGCAGACTCGAAATTTTTTTTTGTAGAACTATGCCCAAAATCTACTCGGGAAAACGAAAATCTTGAAAAAGTTCAACAATGCGGCCGCTAAAATACGAAATTTTTTAGACAAATTTTCAAGGTTTATGTTTTTCCGAATATGCTACGAAGCTGAAATTTATTTATTAGGTAAAATTTATAAAAAAATGAAATAGGGATTCTACAAATTTTGATATTTTAATTTGCTTGGCAGTTAAAAATTCTTCAAGTTTAAACAAATAGGTAAATGTTTAGATAATAAGGTGCGAGATAGGGAGCTGAAATTTTTAAGTTATTTAGAGATTAGTCGATACAAACGAATAAACATTTCAGTGTATCCATAAAATTGTTATTACGGCCGTTAAAAGTTAATTAATTTTAAACAATTAGATAAATGTTATTTCACTTCAAAATATGCTACAAATTTAAAATTTGGCGGAAATGTGTGACATTATTAACCCAATGTGGAAAACTTATAATATTCCTAAAATTGCAAAAATTAGTGATTGTTTTACTCCATTATTATTCCATAAGGAAAAAACGAAAATCGGTCCAGAGGAGAAATCTTATGAATTAAAGAAATATTTCCCATGATGAAATATATCTCTGAAATATGAATTTTTTTCAAGGTGAGATGAAATGCTTGCAGTATGCAAGCACCTTCTACTAGTATGTTATATATATATATATATATATATATATATATATATATATATATATATATATATATATATATATATGTGTGTGTGTGTGTGTGTGTGTGTGTGTGTGTGTGTGTGTGTGTGTGTGTTATACTAGTAGAAAGTGCTTGCATTCTGCAAGCATATCATCTCACCTTGAAAAACATTCATTTTTCAGACAGATATTTCATCATTACAATTATTTTTTTTAATTCTAATGAATTCACCTCCGCGGCGATTTTCGTTTTTCCCTTATGTGAAAATAATAGATTAAAACAATCCCAACACTTTGCAATTTAAAGAATTTTTTACTTTCTCCATTATGGGGTACTAATGCTACACATTTCTGCCAAATTTTAAAGTTGTAACACTTCTAGAAGTGAAATAATATTTTTCTAATTGTTTAAATTTTAAACATTTTTAACGGACGCCGCAATATATTTATGGAGAGATTCAAATGTTTATTTGTGCAAATGCACTACTCTGTAAATAATAATACTAATCACGGAACTGTCTACGGTCAGTGTAACTATGATATATAAAGGGTCTTCCAATAAAAAAGACCCTATATTATATCCTGTTAAATCTGTAGCTGTAAAACGATGCTAATTTAACTTCAACATGTTGAAATATGTAGTGAGACAGGTAAAAGATGTTTTTTCGTGAATTTACGAGCCTGATGATAGCATTGCGTTAATTTATAATAAAATAAAGTCACCATGGTAACACAACTTTGTACCAATCGTAGGCGACCTTTACCAGCGAAACGGTAGTAGCGGACCGCCTTATGGACACGTCACGTCCTCCGTCCGTCCGTCACAGTTTTCATCTTCTGAACCAACCGCTGGACGCATTTTAATTAAATTATGTAGGAGTGATTCTTATTAAAATTTATCGCCCAATTGTGAATTTGAACTGAATCCGTCAATTGGAACTTCCACTTTAAATAAATACTTTTATAAACTTGTATCTCGTTAATTGGCATCCGTCAAGCAACGATTAAATACCATATTTTTCACTCCCTGTAAGGTATAAATTAAAAAAAAATATTCGGACAGAGGACTTCATTTACCACAATAAAGTCAGCGGGACCACATATTTACGAGTTATAATTTCGGAGATAAAAATCGGGAAAATCCCGACCAAAACATCGCATATTTTGTTTACGTCGATCTCTAAGCCGGTTCTCTCGGCAAACAACAATTAAAATCCATGTATTTCTATCCCATGCCCTTATATGATCTGTAAGGTAATAGATTAAAAAATCTATTCGGATAGAGAACTACATTTACCACAAGAAAGTCCGCGAGACCGCATAATTACAAGTTATAGTTTCGGAGATAAAGACTCGAGAATCTTTCGATACCGTTTCATACGTATTTCCCATAAAGAACGCCTTTGAAATATCTGTGTACTCCATTTATGGAGTATACTTTTCCATCTTGTTTTATTTTCTTGATATTCTTAAATGAGTGCATCCATAGGTTTCAAATTTGCACTTAATGATAATAATTAAACATATTTTAACGCATACAAATTGAATTAGAGCCATTCTGCAACCTCAGGTATTATGACTTATAGTATAGTGTCTCCTTTTTTAGGAAGACCCTGTGCGTACATATACCTGCATTTTTTCATAGGCAGTCTGTCCGTAGACAGATCCGAGATTATTCATGGTTAAACCTGATTCTCCATATACTCCTGTTTTCCGCTGTACTCTTCATATCTTGATAACTCTCTTTCCCTTTCAAATCTTCTATAAGCTGATACTTGTATAGGTACATATAAATATACATATGAATACACCTAATGAAGAGAAAAGGCTTTAAACTATTTGAGATGGGTAGGAGAGAGGTCCAGTGGACACCTGCTGTCCAACAGAAGAGTCAATGGAGGACTATGTCCGGAAAACCTAGCAACGCAAACTTATTGTTAGCCAATAACCAGTGATCCTCCTGTATGACAGCAATATCCCATTACGATGAGAAGAGGATGCGTGCCAGGCCCGATTATGGCCCGATAAACCAATCTTTTGAGCGGGCAGCGATAGGTGGAATAATTCGAAGGATAAAAACTCTTCCATAATTCAAACTATCTTCCAAATCAACTCTGGACATAATGCGGCGACCCTGGAGGAAGAGAAGACCTCTCTTTTACAACAGACGAGTCCCATCAACGTGAAAGTCATTTTGAAAAATTAACCTTCTGGTCATGGAAAACACGACACGCATGTTTTGGCGTGGGCCTTGAGTTTTCTGCTTTGTGCTCTTGGTCTATAGTCCTTAGGGCCTTCCAAAAGAAAAGCGGATCAAAGATTACGAATGGAACGGGATCAAGAGTCTTAATGAAAAGCTCCTTGAACTTCCAAAAGAAAATGCGATGTCTGTATTTTTTTGAATCGAGTGGTACCGATAATGATTCCCTCCCGAGAAAATGAGGAAACGTGGCTTAGTGTAGCAGGTCAATTGCTGCGTGTCAACTTTCCAAACGACTCAAAGAATACGACGCTTTTTTCTTGAGTGTATGTCGCAACTTCACTATACAGACAGGAAGAAATAGTATGTTCATGATGCGAGTCATTATAAAATGTAATTTATAGTTGTTTTATGGAAGGTCGTACCTTTAAAAAAACAAGATGAAAAAGTATACTCCATAAATGGAATAGCTATTACCGCTTCGCTGGTAAAGAACACCTAAAAACGGTCGCGATATTATCGAAGTCAACATGGGATAACTACTTTCATATTTCCAACGCTCAAGCACTGCGTAAATACATAGTTACTTAATGACTTCAAAACTATTTGTACCAAACATATCTAATTAATTTAATCAAACTTTGCAAAAACTGTTTATCCACTCCGTTGTTAAAATTTCCGATTACATTCCTTATTCTTTGCCAACGACTATAGCTATTCTATGCAATCGATAATGACATTATCTCCCTGTTCGGTATATCAGTGCTACGTAGGAAAAATTAAAAAAGATACCATTTTATAATGACAAATCGGCTTAAAAAGGTTTCTTTTTAAGCTGATTCAGCGACAACGAAAAGCTCCGCAAAGAAAATTATACTGTTTTAGTCGTCACTTTGTGGAATTCCATGTTGAAAATTCAAAGTCAAAATTAGTAAAATCAAGTTGACTAAAAGAATTCTTACAAATACCACAACAAAAATAAAAATTTATACGAAGTCTCTCAATAAATTTATTTTGCAAATTTTGTTTTTAAATTTTCAGTATAATGAGTAACGAAATGAATATAAAAGTCGGATAATGAAGAAATGTATTTCAGACTGCTCAAATTCACGCTAAGTTCGTTTCGCTTTGCCAATCACATTCTCATTTACGAAATATATGAAGCATTGTGATCGCGAAAAAATATACCTGGAAATCTTGATGAATGTGCACGTTTTAGTTGATAATGAGTGGTTTTTAAAATTCAGTCGGTCTGTAGCATGTCATCTCTGCACGGCTCTAGGGGCTAAGCGGTTTAACAGAATATGATGAATTCTAGTATAGACATAGGGTATCAACCGGAGCAGAAGTTTTTTTCAAATGAGCCACATGGCGCGACAATGGAAGGTAATGTTTATTCTGATTAATTTTCACAAAATTTCGATTTATTAAAAAAGAAGCAGACTTTGAAACAATATTACGTAAGCTATATACCTCAGAAATACGTATGTGACCTCTGGTGACACTATAACATATGGAGTTTAAATCCTCCAGCTACAGCCGAGTTCTCCCCACTTTAACAGCGAAGAATCGTTGCTACGAATCAAACTGCGAGTACCTGTTTTCCGCGCGTAATAACGTATTAATGTAATCAGTGACATGATTGCATGCACTATAAATGCACGGATACGATTAACTCTATGCATTATATGTAGGGTATAGATTTTTCGGGTTTTACCCGATTTTTACCCTACTAGTGCCTTTTTTTAATTTCGGGTAAAACCCGAAAAAAAAACCGAAATATTAGTTTTCTTTAAACAATTTTTTTATATTTGGTCACAGAATTTCTATTCTGACGCTTGTAGGCACCTCAGCACTGGAGTGCAGTCCGAGATGATTGTGATCCGTCTGTTTATTTTCTTTGTAAACAATTTATTCGTAAGCTTACTTTGTAACACAATCTTAATTTCCTTGGTTTGCTCGCGCCACGAATAGTCAAGGACGCGCCTTACCTAGTCGCTGTTAGATCTTTGATAGGATAAGAAAAATAGAGTCAAAGTGTCTGTTAGTTGAAAACAATACAAAAGAAAAATTATTTCACTAATATCTGGTGTGTTTTCAAAAGAATTGAACGGGAAGCAAGATATTTGTGCGGCCTGCGAGGTGTTCCTCTCCACCTGTAGGGGTTTAACACAAAATATCACACTCTCAACCATACTTAGTAAAAAGTTTTGATTTTTGATAAAACTTTTAAAATTTTCAACAAGATTTTTATTTTAAAATAATTTTATCCGAATTACAAAATAATAAAACCCGAAAATTACCCGAAATTGAACTTTTTTTAAAAACTCGAAAACTCTGACTTATTTATACCCGAATAAAAAGGAAAATAATAAAACCCGATATTTGGTCTCCGATTGTAATTTTTTAACCCGAAAAATCCATACCCTAATTATATGTTGCGACGATTTTTTTTGGAATGCGTTGAAGAAAAACGCACAATTTTTAGCCTTGGCCAAACCCTTTAACGACCAAGGGACACATTTGTCCCATGAATTGAAAATGTCACTGTTATTTCATTTAAACAGATATACCAATACTTTTTTTCGCAAGACTTCAATCCAAATACTGTGAAACCTCGATATGGCGATAATTTACAATATTCATAAAAATACGCGTTCTAACGAGTACTTGTAATAACCCAAAATTAAATCCCGTACATATACATATTTAACGTTAAGAAATAAACGGTGACGGTATTTTCGCTCGCTCAAATGAAGTTCTCGTTGTATGCCTTGCTAGTTTTATCGAGGGAGCACTGTATAAGATATCGCCACTTAATTATTAGTTTTCTTAAGAAAAATAACCGGAATATGCATTTATTCCATGTCTTCAATGACAAACTTTTGGAGGCTATAACATAATTGTTAATTTTTTACACTGTCCAACTAGCAATAAGATTTGTTTTTGTTAGAAAGACACTACGTAATTACACAGAATGTTTTATATTATTTACGACACATTTTGATAACGTTATTCCAGTTTAAATGATTTGGGACAAACACGTCCCTATGGGCGGCGGATCTCGCAATGTCTCATGACTGAAACTGTCTCAGAAGTAAATTCTCTCCAATAACCGTGGTCTTAAGGGCAATGCAGAGCCACCGTTCGGCAGTGATTTCACAAGTGCCCCTGTCGACAGTATTTAATGGACAAGCAATTCGTACACACTTTCCGCCTGCGGAATAAGTTACCTTCAGCGATCCAATGCTTTCACAAACGCGTCTTAAACCTTAGACTGAAACATCGGAACATCAGTCATAAGTAGAAACGCCCGACCTCTAAGACGGCTAAAAAATTCTCCTGTATATTTTTATCTTGTCCATTGTATAATTGTGGCATATTATGTTGAAATAACATGAGATGCATTTGAAAGTGACCAGACGTCCCGGATTGTACGGGACAGTCGAGGATTTCGACTTCCTGTCCCGCATGGCAAAGTGACCCGAAAAACGTCCCGCATTGTACGTACATTAACGTGCGTTGGGGGAAAATTTTCGCTTCCTCCTCCCTCCTCTATGAGCCATGCGTTTTTAGACCATTCTCCACGCTCGAACCAGTTAATCTGTCGATCGAGTGGCACTGACCCACTTTTTTTGTCGAGCGCAGCCACGCGTTTGCCCTCAACCGTCAAAATTTGAATTCCTCGGATTCCTCGACGCTTTTTCGTAGATTTATGGAAACCAACAAAATTGCCACTTTAAATAATGAAGAGAGATTGAATTATATTTATCCATCGCGAGAATCCGAGATAAGTTAATCGAACATAAAAATTTGATAAAAAATCTGATGTGGCCACCACATGACTTTCTCCATACCTGTAATATTTCTAAAAATTCCAAATAGGAAAAATGATAATAAATATTTGAAGGAACTGCGAGAAAAATTTAAAGGCTTTACAAAGAACAGAAATAAACTCAAACAGTAGCCTTCTAATGTTGGATATAGCCCCAAAGCTGCAACAATTTAGAAAATAACAAGGAGCGTAAAGTGTTTACAATAGCCGCCGGTAGGTGGTGTGGTGGGGGTAGCTTAATAATTTAGTTTTACAATATATCTTAAACAATGCATTATATGGAAAAATGTTTCAAACAGAGGTTGTAGAAACTTAAATTTCCTACAACTTTTATTCCAGTAATATTTTACAATAATCAAATTATTAAAGCAAATATCTCAAAAAAACGAAAAAATGACAAGAATAAACACCCACTTTCAACTAACCGATTGTTACCAAAACCTAATAAGTTTTTTCCTTTAATAAAAGTGTCAAATATGAAATTTCTCAGTGATCTAATTAATAGTTTTTGAGTTAGAGCACCCACAAAATTCCGATCACAGACATCATCGAGAAAATAGCCAAAACGTGTTCAGGGGACCTTAAAACGTATTTACATTGAGATCTCGAATTCGATTTTATAACATACTACGAAGGCAGAAATATTCGCGAAAAAACTTTTTTCACATCTACACTTGTGTTTGTATGCTCACATTACGATAAGAGTGCAAACTACTCTCAAATTTACAGAAATAATAACAAATGATCAACTAGAATCTTTTACTCCGAGTCGTCTGATACATCACACTTGACACATACAACATGTTTTCGGCTACCCGTGTGTCATAGCACGTGGCCATTGCCGAAAATAATTGGGCAAAGAAGGAAAATGGATAAAATCCATTGAAAACCCTGCGATTGCTTATAACAAGGCTATAGACAATGTAATTTTTAAAAACAAATTTCACGAATGTTATTACAGTGAAACATACGAAAATAGTTGTGGGCCTCGGAGTCCTCTTGGCATTCCTAAGGTTAAGCTATGGATTCCGATACTGAAATTATAATCGGGAAGCTTATGGGGCGGCAAAAAGCAATGACGAGTTGGGTTTCTTGGTTTCTTTCCCGTCTATGATTCTCATAGGTTGTACCGAAAAATGTGTCTCTAATTCTCTGTGCATTATAATTCGAAAAAGGGTTATCGAGCTCGCCTCACTGGAATCCAATTGATAAACTGAGTACATAGTCACAATTGCCATAAAAAGTTTCCTTTTTAAGAAACCATTGGTGATAAGGGCTGCTTTGTATCCGAAATGACCATTTGGTTCACCAAAACCTTTCCATGGTGGCTGGAGCTACATAAGTTTGCTTTCTTATGGAAAAATTGACCTCCAAATTTTGTTTGTGACATTCATGAGAGATGGTTACAATTCATAATAAGAAATGGCTAGGTTTTTACTAATACATAAATGCTAAAGGACATTTTTGGACCCATTTTATGTATCTTACTTATTTTCATTTTTTAGTTATAATTAGGATGGGTTGGATTCGATTTAAGTCGATGAATGTAGATAAACATCTAATTTTTAAAAATTTTAAATTCGACGAAAATGAACTGTCGTCGTTAAGTGTCGATTTTCACCACTACATTTTCTACGAAATTTATGCGTCATGATTTTAAAATTTTATTCGCTCTCAAATGTAACATATTTTACCATCAAACATCCAAAACAGTGGAGACAGTCTGTATTTATAAACCAAATGGCCACACAATATTCGGAATTTGCTTTCTAATGTCGCTTATGTCACTGTCTTTAGGGCACATACTAAGCTGCCATAGGATCCAAAGGTAAAGGACAAAATATTATGATCGGTATATTGCGCTCTTTCTTTACCCTCAGCCAGATCCGATAATCCATACGCACTTTGGACTCCATTTACCGAAAAGTCGGGGGACGTCTATTGCTTCTTCTGTACGACAATATCTGCCGGTCTCCTCCAAGAGGCGAAATGAAAGGTTTCCACGCGCTGAAAAATGAGTACAGATCGTCAGATGTCCTTATGGCATTTCCAAAAGCATCCTGTCATAAAATTTATATAATCCATCTTAGAGTGTTCCCCGTGCTTAGTTTCTTTTGCATTGCTGCCGAAAGAGCATCGTTCCATATACGCACTCTGGGCTTTATTTCCGCATTTATAGTCGTTTATTACTCAACAAGATGAGATATTTTTCAACAAAATATTTATTCATATATTAGGTTGTGCATTATACTGACCTCATATTAATTTCTCACCAATGATCACTATTTTGTGAATAAGGAGCGCGAATTAACGAATAGAATTTATTTATTGCGAAAAATTAACTGTTCCAGGTTGGTGGCCGAAGTCAACAACAACACATTCGTCAAAATATAGATAGCAGCAAACAAAGAAGCATAAAATAAGCCTTCTTTTTATTTATACACTTTTAGTTACATTTAATTAGAAGGAATTCAATTTATAACACTTATCCAGATTACAATTGATGAAATGTATTGAAATAAACGTCGATATTAGATATCGTTTTTTAGGAAATATAAACGTCGACGTTTGTTTATATTTCTGCCTAATCAACCTCTTGGATTATTATAGACAAAATATAAACGTCGAAAAAGAAAATGAGCAATTAAATGTGTAACAATAAACGTTGATGTACGCCGTTGATTTTTAGGAAAATAAACGGGTAGTGGTCGCTTTTTAAGAAATATTAATGGCGGAAACAACCAAGCGTAGTAAAATGTATTAAAGTAAACGTAGGTATTGACCGGCGATTTTTAGGAAAAATAAACGATTTTAATAAAAATAAACGTCGAAAACTACCAAGCGTCGATATTCGTCAAAAATCTCTCGGGAAAATAAACGTTGATTTTCAAAAATAGTAAACGTCGGATTCTACCAAGCTTAGTTATCCTTTGATAAGTATCAATGAACACATTTATGCATAGTACATGCATACGTATGCATATATTTATTTATGCGCGTATGCATTTACGCATGTGTTTATCTATATACAGTAGGGTCTCAAAGTACGCGAACTCATACGCGACTGACCCCCTGAGTTTTTTTTATGAATTTTTCCGCAATCATGAGCCCTGAGAGGAAAACTAGTGGTGGTGCTAGTGGTGTCGAAAGTGAGAAGAAGAAGAAAACTCATAATCTGAGAATCTTTGAAGAAAAAATCAAGATTTTGGCCTTAATAAAAAGTGGCGTCTCAAACTCTGAGGTTGCGAGGTGGTTCAACATGAGCGAATCTTCCGTGCGTCCTATTAAAATTTGTGAAAGGGAAATACGCAAAGCAGTGGAAGAAAGTGCACCAACGTACATGGTTTATAGGAGTTCGCGAAGTTTTACCATAGTATATCGTATGTACAATAGTTTTCTATAGGGGAACTCCAACTTACGCGAATTCACAAGGAACCTAACCCTCGCGTACTTTGAGATTCTACTGTACTAGGTTTGTGCTTATGAAATTTTTGCACCAAGAAGTGAGGAAAATCGAGGAAAAACGTTTTGTTGTTACGTGAATTAATTTTATTTTTCGGATTTGTGTATAATTTTTTTTTCAAATAGTATAAATGAAGTGTATTATATATTTATTATTGTATATCATTAATTATATTATAAACATTACTACTTCAACAAAAGTATTGGTGGAAAGCGATTAGATCGAGTTTCAGGTTATAAATACCTTGGAAGCAAGAAAACTGATGGGAATGCGCTTTTCTGCGGAAACATTTATTCTAAACCGGAGTGTGACTCAATGAGTATTTTTCCAATAGCTCGTTCAAATCTTTCGTGGGTCTCTCGTAAAATACCACGCTTTCACAGCTTCTGCCAAAATATGTTTATCTGTTGAGCAATTTTTATGTTGATATTATTTCATTTGTAATACTTTGGTTACTTTTTGAATTTTTGCTTACAATTGACATATCCCGTAAATTATTCTTTTATGCAATCTTGAGTTGCTCAATTTTAAGTGAGCTGTGTCATTATTTAAAACAATACGTGCATTACATATCTTGGGGCGATTTCTGGGTCAGAAGTAAGAAGGATTTGTACATTCTGACGTGTCTCACTCTGAATCAGGAGATTAATTGACACATCCATCCAATAAACTTTCAAATTCACGGCCTAATCTGATTTCCGATCACTTATGTACGAGTGCACTGAAAAAAATATTAAGTATTATGTTTAATGAAATTGTATGAAAGATGGTAAATGAGGCCTTTGAAAGTATAATCAGATTTGCAAGAACCTTCAAAATTAAATGGTAATTCACAGGTATTATTACACGAGACAAGCGAGTAGGTTAATGCAGGCATGTCAAACTCGAAGAGGTATCAGGGCCGCATTGAAGCGATGGATATTATAGAAGGGCCGCATAAGGATTAGAGTTGTTTAATGAGGGC
Source organism: Tanypteryx hageni (assembly GCA_028673005.1). Lineage (NCBI taxonomy): Eukaryota > Metazoa > Arthropoda > Insecta > Odonata > Petaluridae > Tanypteryx > Tanypteryx hageni. Next base: position 78,865,759 of record CM054115.1, on the reverse strand, counting down.
CAGGGTTTGAAAAGTAGACTTTATCTAGAAAAACTGGACGTATTTTTTGCCATTAAAAACAATAATTCAGAAAACGCCCTTAATTGTACTATGAAAAAATTGTTTCATTTAAAAAAAATGAAATATTTATATCAAATTTTGAAAGAATGAGTTAAGACAAAAGTTTGCATTCAGGCCGCACTAAAGTACAGAAAGGGCCGCCAGTTCGACATACCTGAGTTAACGGATGTTCAAATTCATCTACGTTCGTATTAGGCTGCCAAAGCGGCATCGATAAATAAACGAACATCAATCAACACCAATTACCCAATGGCATCACGACTTCCTCCAATCACTTATTTAATACATTCACGACAACGGATAATGAGGATCGTTGGTTCGTAATGCGTAATACAGATAATATGAAAATAAACAATCGATGATTGATTAACTTGTATTTGAATGTGTTTTCAACGATTTGATATAAAACGTAAATTTTTATCTTTAACGATGTTACTAGATGAATGTTTTGATAAATCAGTGACTTCAGTTTCACCGCTCCAAAGGTTTCGCGTTGTTGCTTCATCCGTTCTCATTCTAAAAATATTCTGATGGCATTGATATAAATAGGCATCTACAAAAGCACTTTTAATAGCTGCAAAATTTCCCGACACATTCTTCTAACAAAAAATACCTCCAAAATAGCTAAAAAAAGGTTTCTGAAAAAACTAATATTAATGCTATTTTTTTATTCTCATAATCTCCATTTCTTTCAAGTTCACCAATTCTGATTACATTTTTTATTTTATCCCTAATTCTCCGCAGTGTTTGATGCAGGTGCGAAGTTTCCCGGAGGGTTCATATCAGGGAACTACTACCGCTTAGGAGACTTCGACGAGTGCATCGCCACGAAAGGATTAGGAAGTGACGGAAGAGAAATAAACGGTCAGTACTGCTTGGCGAACGTTAAGCTGGTGGAAGACAAAACATCGAAGACACGACGTCTTTTAAAGAATCCTCAAACGGATGATTTATTCTCCATCGAATATAATCCAATGGGATCCGCTTGGGATGTGATCGAGGTATGTTGGCATGTCACATTTCCGCGTAACGCATCAATCTTTCACAAAGTGTTTCGTAGAAACTGTCACAATGCGCATTAAATGGTGAATTTTAGAACTGGATTTTTTTCCCCATGAACGCATTTAAAATACAAATGCACTAAGTTCTCTGTGATTAAAGTCATGGCAAATAGATGTATCACGTCTTTGTCGGTTGGGTTTGTAACTCGATCGAAAAAAAATCACTGAGGTTTCACAAGATTTCTTGGTGGGATTCGTTTCTTTTTTTAACGTAGTCAGGGGGAAATATAATTAACCGCATAGCCGCTAGAAAAATCTCGGGGTTCTTACGAGTCTAAAGTTTTTTAAAGTAAAGTTTTAATAAATACAACAACCTCCCTTATTGTGACAGTTTTCGATATTTCCTTCGATTAAAAAAAAATATATGCACATACTTAATAAATACAACAAATATTTTTAGATAGCGCGAGGCTCCGTGCAGCCGGAATCAATAACAAAGCTATAAATGGAGAGTTGGACATTTCTTTGATCTTAAACACGAATGCGACAAATAAAGTATCCTCTTTATCGCGCAAATAGCAATTCATAATGCCGTAAAAATTGACATTTTTTTAGACATGACCTTGCCAATTACAGCTACAGGCATCAATGGCATATAACAATCTGTGCCGTTAAACTGTTCCCACCAGTTCGACCTTCTTTGAACTTTCTCAGATTATAAAAGCATATAAGACTGAAACAAAAAAGTTTATTTGGGTCGTAAAATCTTCCGCGTGAAATCGAATACCTGATCAGCCTAAAAGTAAAATCGTGAACGATTAATTATAAAAAACATGCGCGCGATTTAGAAAATATCTCCCATGTTTGTGAGAAAACGAAAAATATTTTCGATCAAATCAAACGGGGTTCTAAACATAAGTTAATGTGAGGAAAAAAATAATTCGTCCGACTAGATAATGGAATTTAATGCTCGGAAATTTGGAATTTAATGAAAAATCGATTCATCTTGTTAATGATTATATTTCTTTAACCTCCTATTTCCAGTACAAGGGAGATAAATCCAAGCACAGGCGTGACATTGTGAGATGGAGTTTTTGCCTGCCTTCCTCTTGCTCCGCGAGAGATCTCGAGGCAGCATTGAACCGAACCCTGACGGTGTCAGGAGCAGCATTTGGAATAAAAACCAAAGTATCCGTGGATTCTTCTCTCTGCACAGTGGAGGAACCAATGACGTGGTCTGGATTCGACTTCGTTTTCTGGTGAGAGATGGACTAATCGCTGTTGTTGTTATGGGGTTTCTTTGCCCATCTACATTGATGGTTACACTGTCAAGCATTTGAAGATGCCGGTGTAAAAATATATTAGTTTTCAAACAATACCCAGTACTTAATTTCACGTTCATTTATTGCTTCCAAGATTTCCAACTCGGCATATATTTGTAATAGATAAAATTGTCATTGGAGAATTGCTCAAGCATCAAATGGAAATATGTTAAATAAAAATAGTAGATTGTCTTCGTTTTTATTTTTGGGATAATATCTTCAATATTATCCAGAAAAACCTGACTCGTTGCATTTTATATGACAACAAAACTTTTTTTCCGAATAACTTGTATCAAAGCGTTCATCTTTGGTTTGTATAATATGTTTTAATTCCTTCGAACAATGTGCACACCCCATATAAAAAGTTTTCTCTGGTTAATTACACTAAATCCACTTTTAAAATATTTAAACCGCCAATCTCTTGAAAATATTTTTGATTTTCTCCTTCTGACCTCTGATACAGGTTTTCAGAAAAAGGATTCTGTTTGCATTTCTTGTTGCTAGCAACATAAATTAGGTACCATTTTTGAGCAATGATCTTTATGAAAATTTAAATAATAATCTAAATTACTCGCAAAGATATTTTCATCGATAAGAATTTGGAATTCAAATATAGTAAGAGACAGGCATACATTGCTCAGGGATATGCATGTATCTTGGAAAATAAACAGCATTATGAATTAAAAAGTGCATATCTTCTCCTTTATTGAAATACGAGCATAGACCACATCCACATTTGACCAAATGTCAAGTAATCTAGAAGTCTGTAATGAAAATTTGCATGCCTCACAGATATAGAAATGAAATTAAAGTTAATAATAATGCAATAATGTAATGTATGTCTTCCAAAGCTAAGCCAATGTTTGTAAATGCACTGGGGAAACAAACAACAACACTGAAATTTTTGGGAAACTTTCCAATAACTGTAAACATGAATTTATTTCAAAAAAATCCATAAGTAAAATTTAGAATTTAATACTGGGGTGCAATAATCAATTTCCTAGTTACCACCTAATCTCTGCAATGAATTGCAGGTAACATTTCAGATGCATAATTGATCCTCAGAATTCAATAAATATGTATATGGAGATCATTGAACTACAGTTGGATCATATCAGATATCTCGATTTTTCAGTTCAATTTCTTTGATGTCGGCGAATGTTTTCAAGTCTTATGATAATTAGAAATGTAGACCTAAACTCGAGAGACCACAGGAATTTTAAAAAATGTCCATAAATGATGCAATTTTTATATTGTTCATTTTTGTGAGTTTCCATCATTGACTGAAATAATGAAGATAGTATGCATTTAAATAATTTGCTTCATTCTTTTTCATCTTTCCTGCAGCATTCTCGTGTTCCTTTTGGTAATGCTGTGCACAACAAGTACCATTTGGGACAAGAAGTTGGGGTTGATGGAAAGTGAATGCAGAGAGAATTTGGGTAAGCAAAAATATGAAGACAGAACACCCATGGTGCCTTTTGACTAATTGTAAGTCACATCTGCTCCTTGGTCATACATATTTCTTGTAAAATGCATCAATAATCCTACATTTTCCTTGTTTATTTATATTTCATAGCTTCATTTTGCTCAGGAAAGAATCTAATAACTATTATATTTTCAATTTATCCCTGGCTAGCAAACATTTCACTTTTGATGTACTTGCAGGTATGTTGTCCCAGATTTTCCTCTGCTTCTCAATGTGGAAAAATTTCAAGAATCTTCCAAAGAAAAAAGGAGACACAGGTGGATTAAACGTAATGTTTGGATTACGTTTCATTTCAATGGCATTCATAATTCTTTGCCATGTTCTCCTTAATATCATCCAAGGACCTCTTGTGAATCCAGAAATGGTAGAAAAGGTGAGAATAAGAATGCCCTAAGCCAGTGGTTGGCAACCTATGATCCACAAAGGTAAACATGTTTAGGAGGGTTTGTATTTTAAAAATAAAAGATCCATTCAACTAGTAAATATAATTTATATAGACATCCAGGTTTGATTTCTCTTTTCATTCAAATTTTTTAATTGACCCATAGCATTTTCCAAAAACTATCAATTGAGCCACAATCAAGAAAGGTTGCCAACCACTGCTCTAAACCTTCAGAAAATCATTCATAGAACTCCCATTTCTTTCAACAAATACTATGTCAACAACAGTACTGTGAATGCATTCATACATAGCATTCAGGAGCTAGTTTATAAAATGGGACAATTGTCAGTTTTTTAAATAATTTTGAAATGTTAATAAATATATTCAATTTTTTGAGCACTCATATCAGTGCAAATATATGTTTCTTCCAGCTAATAAAACCTAAAAATCTCCTCAAGGTCAGTTATTGCCTTTAAAAAATCAATTTGAGACAAAACAGGCAATGACAAAAATACATTATTGGTTTTCAATGATATGGCAGTAGTCTTGCATAAACAGGTTTGAAAAATTCTGAAAAATAGTAATGAATTTAACACTCACAGTTTGAATATTAGTTTTCATGGTACTTATTTATCTTTAAAATACACGTCTGCCATTTAGGCAATATTTTCCAAAATCCCATAGCTCAGATATCCCACCAATAAAAAAGGTTAATCTATCATAAATAGCTGATTCATATATAGGAATATGGTATAAAATTAAGCTACAGGTCTGAAATTTAGCATGATAATAGTTAGGGTATGGATTTTATGGGTTTATAAAAAAATCATTCGGAGGGTAAATATCAGGTTTTATTATTTTCCTTTTCATTCGGGTTAAAATAGAATATAAATAAGTTACAAATTTGTCAAGGTTTTAAAAAAGTTCAATCTCGGGTAATTTTCGGGTTTTATTATTTTGTAATTTGGATAAAATTATTTTAAAATAAAAATCTTGTTTAAAAATTTCCAAGTTTTATCAACAATCAAAACTTTTTACTATACCTTAATTATGGTTGAGTGTGTGATATTTTGTGATAAACTCCTCCAGGCGGAGAGGAACATCTCACAGGCGGCACAAATATTTTGCTTCCCATTCAACTTCTTTTGAAAACACCCGATATTAGTGAAATAATTTTTCTTTTGTATTGTTTTCAACTAACAGACAGATGCAAAAATTTTATCTTTAGGAAGTTTTTATAGCTCCATTATTTAATTCCTAGAGCCCATAAAAAAGCATGGAAATCAGAGTAAGACTATAAAATTGGATTTTCAAATTAGTTAAAAATAAGATATGAAGAGAAGACAGTTATATAGCTGAAAAAACAAAGCTAGTATTTTTTAAGGTAAAATACAAATTTATGCCACAATATCATAAAAACTGTTTTTAATAATAAAAGAGGAAGTTTTCTGGTTTTGGACAATGAAATATATTAAGTGTCACAGCAATGAATCCAATGCTTGTAAATGGGAGTTAATAATCCGTATTATATTAAATAATTTAATAAGCCTAAAATGATAAATCGACTGGTAATAACAGGTATACAAGTAAGGTACCCTTCCTAAAGTAAGAGGTAGAAGCATGTTTTCTTAAAACTTTTCAGGGTTTTCAAGAGGACAACCAGCACCATTAGAATGTAGACCTTCACTAGACCTATCCATCTGTGAAAACTTCACTCCTTTAGGTTCAGTAGTTTGTCATCAGTATTATTTCAAAGTTTTGAATTTTCCGAATTTGAAACGACTTAGCAGAAACTATGAATAAATTGGAAAATACCATCAGGAGCGTTACTAAGCGTCAATTGTTAGTGCTTTTCGTCATTGCTGAAAAGCTCTATTATCTTCATGATGTCCGTCCATCCGTACGCATATATCAGGGAAGAATTGGATGATCCGATTTCAACCAAATTTGGTTCATAGAATCTTCACATAAATATAGGACCAAAATGGCATATTTTGACCAGATTGACTCAGCAAGGTGCCACAATTGCAAAATAAAACTTTTCAGCAATAATGAATTTGGAAGGAATCAGCAGAACCGATTTCAAGAAAATTTAGTATAAAGGTGTGCAACATTAAAAAATAAAATCAAGATGTTTAGCATAGATACAGAAATCAGGGCTGCCACAATACAAGTAATAAAAAAAATTCTTTTTACAAGTATTCGTGTTGAACTGTTAACATTAATTTTAACCAAATTTAAAATTTGTAATGTACACATATATACAAAACCATAATACCATATTTGGACCGGATCAACCAAAAAGGGGTGCCACACCTACAAATTAAGTTCTTTCAGTAATTATGGATTTGGAAGGAATTGGCTGAACGGATCTCAACTAAATTCTGTATATAAAATTTGTACAACATACCATAATGAAATCAAAATGTTTGAAGTGGAGATAAAGAGCTGGGCTACCACAATAAAAAGTAAAATTATATTTTTACAAGTATTTATAGAGAACTGGCAGCATGAATTTTAATCCAATATGGTACATATAATCTTCATATAAATAAATAACCAAAACAGCATATTTCAACCGGGTCAACTAAACAGGGCTACCACAATATCAAGGTTAGAATTTTCTGTAATTATGAGTTTGGAAGTTTTTAACTGAACCGATTTCAAAAAGAAATTTTGCTTGTAGGATGAGTATAGAATGGCAATATGAAATGAACATGTTTCGAGCGTATCTATAAAGCAGGGCTACCACCATATAAGGAAAAATAATTTTCTGATTTCAAAGCAAATACATTAATATATGATTACACTACGGCGAATTTGACGAAAAGCACTTATGTACCACGGGAAACACGCGCACATCCTTACTTGTGTTCCATTGTAAAACTACATTCACAAACACATAACAAATTATATAATGGAAATCAGCTGGAAAATAAGTTTCACTAAACAAAATCCTTTTCAGGAGCATACCTCCCATGTTAACTGAGGTATGTCAGCATTTATTCATACACCAATGGTTTTGAATCCATGAAAAGGTGAACTAGCCTTTCTGATTTACATTATAATCAATACACAGGTATGGGAGTAAATATTATACTATATTAAATAGAACACTATTTCATAGTGTTATTTATCACATTGAGTGTTTAAAATGTAACTTGAGCATTGCATCATTTGTTTGAAAGAAATCTAACACCATTTGCTCTTTTTTTTTTAGGGAAACAGAAATCCATTTTACATGTGGTTCCTTCATGGCGATTTAGTGGTGGACACATTTTTTACATCAGGTGCCTTTCTCTTAGCTTACTTCCTCTTAATTGAGCTAGAGAAGCGTAAAATTAGCACCATTAAGCTAATCGTTTTTCGTTATATCAGGTAAGGACAAAATTTCTTCACCAGTATACATGCATGACATTCTACATTCTTAAAGTAACTTATCATTAGAGATTATTCAGATCATTTTATCTAGAGATAATTTGTTAATTCAAGATGATTGTAATACCGTATTCACCCGAATTCAAGACGAGGTTTTTTTTTCAAAATTTCAGCTTGCAAAAATGGCCGTCTTAAATTTGAGTACGAAATCGTATACCGTCAATACATCGCGGTCATTTGATCGCACGTCAATTCGTGCCGCATTAATTCGTCACGCATCAATACATCGCACGTCAATAGATCGCTAGACAAAATCTTCGCGCGACAATTTCGTTGCGAGACAAATTGGAAGGCGAGACACCATGAATGGTGTACGGTGGGGGGATACACTTTTCGTTGGGTGACACCCCTTACCATCCAATTGGTCTCGCGTAATTCAGGTATTACCGAAATATAAAGAAAAATTATTTTGTGGAAGTGTCCGCCCCCCCTTGCCGGTAACCAGTCATGGTGTATCGCGACGAATTTGTCATGCGATGTATTGACGTTCAACGAATCTTTTATGCAACGAATTGATGTGCGACGAACTGACCGCGACGAGTTGTCATAAAACCGTAGAAAGTAGGTATGATTACGCGTTTAATCAATGTTTTTAAACAAATGAAACGTGATAAAATACTTGTATCTACTGAATTTTTTCATTGCACACTTACGATGCGGAATTCAATTAATAAAGTCTTAATTTTTAAAATACATTTTTTTATTCTTTTTTTTTCAAACAAAAGTTTGAAACAAACCATTTAAATTAATGAACGAATTAGTATACCTAAACTGAATAAGTGTGTTCCAGTCTGCTAAAAGGGAGTGTCGTCTTAGATTCGACATCTTGGATTTGGGTAAATACGGTAATTAAAATTTTACAAAAGAAAACTTCTGGTTACTGTTGTTTACTCTGTCCATGTTATAGTTTGAAAGAATTGACTGCTGGTAATTCATAGAGGTTAAATACCATTAACACAATATCAGTGGTGCAGACAGGCATTGCATCCCCTCTCTTCAAATTAATTTAACTTTAGCTTGAAAATAAATATATTTGTTAAATGACTGTTGTGGTTTTTTTTAATTTTGTAGCGATGTTTATAAGTTATTGTTGGAAATTACCAATGTAAAATAAATAGGATACAGGTATTCCTCACTTAGTGCTCTTAACTGGTCCCTGAAAAACAGACAACTGAAACCACATTGAGTGAGAGAATTTTTCTCATAAAAAATTAATGTAAATAGATTTAATCAATACTTCCAACCTACTCTCAATTTTAATGAATTCTCAATATAAGGTATCTTTTTATGCTTAAATCTGAGAAACAATTAAAATATAAAGATGTGCTTTTTATGAACATATAAAAATATACAGCATTTTATCTTATCATCGATTCTGCTAATTTTGAGGCTTTGCAAGCATCAACTTGCTGTTCTCCACCTTCAATTTGTCGAATTACTTTGAGTTTCACTAAAAATGACAAAGTTATTGTTTCTTTTCAGAAACATCCAAAGCACACGTATTTTCACACTTTTAATCCATTACAAATAATAAGAGGGTTCAAAAAAATAGAAAATAACTCCACCGACATACTAATCACGCGACTAATACCATATCAGACAGAAGGCTAAATGAGGGTGAAGGGGTTTACATTCATTACTGGCAGGGATTTATTTTTCATGCTTATTAAATAATAAAACAATAATGCTTATTAGTTATTCCGTATGAAAGACTTCATGCTAAGCCCTTTATATAAGTTCTGCTTTATAGCTTTGTGAAAAATGTGCATTACAAGAAAAATAATTGATTACTTATCATCAGGGCCAGATTAAGAGACCCATGTGCCCCATGCACGGCACCGCCCAAATCATTAATTTGTAACAAGTAACTGATTATTCTTCAGACTACTTCCTTGAAGCGGTAAAAGAACTTGAGTGTTCCATAGACTATGAAAGCTACATTGGCTTGAGCATTTTCTCCTGGTAGGATCACCAATCACAGTAAGGCCAATAGGTAAGGACCAGACTAAGAGTCCATGCAGTATCTGTACCTCAGAGAGGTGACTGCAAAATGCATCTGTACCCAGTGGGTCAGCCTAATTAAGTGATGGTATCATGTTAAAAACACTGCTGAGAAGGCAACAGGAGCAGTGGCGGATTTATGCCTCCTGGGGTCCCTGGGGCTAAGCATTTGGAGGCTCCTGGTGCTAAGCAGTTGGGGGCCCTGCAATCTAAATACATAGTGAAATCACTCCTAATGCCTACCCAATTTTGTGACACCTCTTAACGGTCGTTTTTCTATGGAATCATAAAGAGGTTCCACTGATTTTTAAATTGAAACATTTCATAATTCTGAAATTATATACACGAACATTGTTTTGGGGCCCCTGGCACACACCATGTGCAGCCCCCCCTAAATCCGCCACTAACAGGAGACTAATATCAACTAATATCCCAAGCAACATGGCACAGTTATATAAAAATTTGATTCATGTGTACGGGACCATGCCCATTCGGGCTAGTGTCACATCCGGCAGTGATGGAAGTAAGGCCATCTCGGTCATCATCCCACAAAACTCTTACACAGCTCATGCCAACAGAATTATGAAGAAAAAGAAGACTTTGGAAATCAGGATCAATGCTTAGGAAAGGAAAATTAGATAATATTAAACCAAAAATGAAAAAAATAAGATAAATATCTTAGGTTTGTGCAAAGTTAGGTGAAAAGAAGATGGAGATTTCCGGAGTGATGATTTCAGAGTAATATATAGTGAGGGAAAGGAGAGCCAGAGGGGAGTGGCATCAGCAGATAAGTGACTGTTTAATGTTAGTGGAAGTCAAGGCAGATATTTCAGAGGGGTAGTGGTCGGTGGTGTTGGAGGGGAGAGGGAAGCAAGATGTTTGGTCAGATAGTTGGCAGAGAGCTTCGTCACTGTAATGTGAGCAATCCATTACCATGGTGGTGGTACCTTTGTCTGCAGGGAGAATAATAATTTTATCATTGCGTTTCAGTGTAGAAATGGCATGTCTCTCTGGCTTCGTCAAATTGTCATGGTGGCCAAGAAGGTCAGGAAAATTGGGCTAGGCAACTGCATGAATGGTGTAGTTAGAATATTGCTTGATGGGGTGCTGGGGAGGAAGAGAGGGTGGGATGTATTGGGAAGGGTCTGAAGGTGGAAAGGGGTTGTGGAAGTGCAATGGGGGAAGGCGAGGAGTCAGGTTTAGGTAGGGTGGCTTTGAGGGAGAGTGAGTGGATGAAGGCTTGTATGTCAGCAAGAACACAAAAATGGTTGAATTTGGTGGTGGGACAGGAGAGGCTGTGGGAGAGAAGTGCATTCTCAGCAGAATATGAGGGGAAAGGTTCAGGGCATCATCTGGCTGGGAGGGGCTTGTGGTATGCATGGAGGTGGGGGTTTGTGAGGAATTGGGGTACTTCCTTTGTTTGTGGGTTTGACACAACAGGAGACCACATAAGAGAATGTAGTGGGGGGTGGAGTTGAGATTCCCAAGGGGCAAGGAGGGGGGGGGGGAGGGGGGATGTTGGACTCACCAGCTGGGATGAAGGGGAGAGGTAAGCGATGTTGGAGGTGACAGGTGCATATCATAGATAGTTTGCAGATGAGTCTATTTTGGTTCACTGTGATTTCTTCTGCAGGTTTACAGAAGATGGCATTGAGGTCAGCAGTAGAGTTTGGGAATGACTGAGTTCATGTATGAGAATTTTACATTTCTCAAAGTGCATGTTAGAGAGTGGTGTATAGTGGCATAAGATGGAGTGGACAATATTGAGGGACATAAGGGGATTTGTAAATGCTTATGGAAGAATATCATTATAAATAGCTGCATCTTACATATATAATACATACATACAGTGGCGGCTCGTAGCTAAAATTAGTGGGGGTGCTGCTCCAGAAAATTTTTAGCCTTTGTTTTAAAATTGTGTAAAAGGAAAAAAACATGTATAAAAAGAAAATTTATTCAGGAACTTGATAAAATCTTAACAAAAAAACCAAACATTTTTTACTTACTTTAACTTAAATTGTTACAGTTCAAGCTTGATCTATTCATTTAAAAATGAAATCCATAAAAAAACCGAAAAAAAATGAATCAAATAGAATAACTGGAAGCAGAATAATAAACTAATTCTACACTCTTCTACACTTTATCACATTCAAGAATATGGTACACGGTTTTTAAGCACAACACACGCTGAGTAAAAAAAAACTTCCTTCCACCATCACGCCAGAGCCGGCACTGCGAGAGCAACAGTGCTCTCTCTACCTGGCAGTCCCGCCTTCCTCTCCACCCCCCCTCCTATGTGCGCATGCGCACAACAGTCAAACACCACGTCGCTGGCACTGTGAAGCGCACAGTTCCATACAAAGATTTTTGTATCTTTTTCATAAACTGGGGGATGGCTACTGAAGTACTGACATTAAGCTTAAGGAATATATATTGTACTACAAAAATAAAGAAAGAATTAAAGAAAAAAGGACTCATTATATTAAATGTTATCGATAATATCAAGTGGAAATAGGGGGTGCTGCAGTTCCGCAGTGCCTATACACGAGCCGCCACTGATAGGATATATCATATAAAGTCTAAGGTACTTCTAGAATAGCTACAGAACTGTAATTTGGAAAAAAGATAGGTCATTGGATACAACCTCTGGAAAAAAAAATCCGAAATTCCAGAAAAAGTTATATTTAATGGGTATTTTTGACCCTAAAGTCCAATTTTAAACACCCATAAGAAAAGCACTGAAAACTGTGCAGGGCTATATAAAATTGATTTTCCAAATTATTTAAAATTAAGACACAAAGTTGGGACATGCACTGTACTGTGGAAAAACATGAAGTTTATTTTTCTTGAAGACAAAACTCAAATCCATGCTGAATTCGATTTTAATCATAAAATTATGAAATTTTTTTTGGCCTTCAACAATGAAAAATATTAACTACCGTAGCAATGACTCCAATGCCTTTCAATGGGAATTTATTTTCCATACTTTAAGAGCATTAATTTAATACTTAGACTGCATTATAATCCATTTGATTTCAGTCTACGATGTATACATATGATAACATGATAATTTTAAATTAATTTTTTGTCCAGATATGTATTAAAACACATGGATGATGACACCATAATCATAACACACAAAATATCCTAATTTTTACATATATTTTAGTGTAACATATAGGCTATTGTCTTAATGATTATAGTTATTCCTTAAAAAGGGCGATCTGAGCCATGAAACTTGAAATTCGAAAACTTGGACGGCTGATTGCCAGAGAATTTATAAATTCCAAATAGATGTCTTAATTTCTGGGAAAATGAAAAATATTATCATATTTAGATGGGCTCTGCATAGTTCAAATGCTGTCATGTTGATTTATTTATGAGTTTAGATCTTTGTGTATGGTGATTTTTTAAGCATTTGCAGTATGCAAGCACCAACAACTCGTATATGTACATATACCTATATCTATACTATATATCCACCAAAGAATTTGTAATTACTAAGCAGTGACACATATTTAGGCTGGTATATGTCTAAAATGTATATGTCAAGCATGCACAAGTCAACATCAAATTGCATGCTATATATAATATTAATCTTGGAACTAATTAATTTCATTCACTTTCTTTGAATATATTAAAGAACATCATTGTAATATTGATACTTCTTTGCTCTTTCTCCCAGGCTAACTCCAACAGTTCTAATTATGGTTCTGTTTTATGCATCTCTGTTGGAAAAGATGGGCTCTGGACCTTTTTGGAATGTAACTATGAGACGAGAGAAAGAGGCATGTCAAGAAAATTGGTGGATAAATGTCCTCTATCTTAACAACTACGTTAATCCTGATAAAATGGTGAGAAAATATTTTATACACTTTTTGTACTAAATATAAAGCATAAACTCATTAATGCTGACTACAAGAGACTTTAATTTCCATGGTTTGTTATGATGAGGTATGTTATGATAACCCAATTGCAAACAAAATATTTCAACTAGTTCACAATTTACTTTGGTTTATGGGTGTACCTCCCCTTCTTGGAGAACCCTGAGAACTGCAAATATATGACCGGAAAGTAATTAAAGTAAAAGAGAAAATCAGGATTTGGCCCCCACGTCAGCGAGAATGGAATGTATCAAGAAAGTATTTCTCCTACTGAGCTAAAGAAACAAATAGAAAGAGATAGTAACATAAAGAAAGGTAGAAAAACAAGCCTAAAAAGTGAGAAAAGGCAAGAAAAAAGATGCGAATTTATTCACTCCATAATGATTTAACATTTAGTGCATAAGATTTTGTGCATGTAGATGTTAAAGAAGAGTGTTAATTGGAGGTAGAGGAAGAAGAGGCCAAATCCAGAGTTGCTATTATTTGAACATGCCTTAATTTTTTATACATTTCTACATAGAGAGCTACTGCAGAATCAATTCTTCCATTCGAGTGTGTGTGTGTATTTTGGCTAATCAACCTCTTGGATTATTATAGCAATAGCTCCTTCCACACCAAACACATTCCCAAGGGAGGAAGGAAACCCAGTGCCGGCATTAGCCTACTCTTAACAAAGAACACCAAGGGGGCCAACTGCTTAATGTCCCTTCCGAAGAACAGAACGCTGACTTTGCACGGTCTCCTCAAATCACACAAATGGGGGCAGGGCGACCTCACTCTTCCATTAGAGTAGATTCTCCTTTACATGAATGTGTCCATCCCAATTTCTTTCAGTTCATTCACTATCTTTATGATCTCCACTGATGGCTTTGCTGTTGGATGAGGTTTCTTAAGCTCTGTATTATATTCACTTTTGCCTAATTGTTGTCAAAATATTCTCATGGCAAATTTTTATTCAAACCCTGCCTCTCTCTCTAATGAATACAGACCCCTATGCATAAACAGAAAGCATTTATTGTCTACTGCCACAGTGTCTTGCTCTCTTCTACACTTTAGTATTGATAGGCTTACAAAGCCAATTTTTGAAAGAAAAAGAGCAAATGCTGACATAACAAGAAGTCCAAACCAGGACTAATGCAGGCTGGTTTCCCAAAGTTGATGTTCCAAATTGATTACTTATTTGACAGGAAATGTTTCAGTATGTGTTAGTCATTCCAAGGAATTCTTATACCATAAATAACATTTGTAATTCACAGTTTATCAATGATAGAGAAAAATTGGAAAACAAATTAATCGAGCATTATCAGGTTTAAAATAGTAAAATAATGTCAAAATCTCATTCTGACATAATATTTTGCATGTATTTTTTAAATAAACTAATTTTCTAAATGTTACTGTTTATACACTAATATGTATGAATCAACTGTTCATTGCTGAAGGGTAGTCCAGCAGAAAAGAAAATAACCCATTTGTTCACTCATCTATGCTTAACCCGAGTTCGGTAATAATTGTATCCATGGCAACAATCCGATAAAATGTGATTTAAAATGCAAAAACTGTTTTAGTAGAAATTCAAGAAAATACGATGAATTATCAAACTTCTGTGATAAGAATTACAATCTACATTCTTTTCCCCTTAGAATAGTACAAACCTTGCTCCGATATCACAATTTTTAGATATTTTAATGTATTAAAGAAAACATCTCTGCATGATGGATTTGAGATTTCTTGTGTAAAACAAATAGGGGAAAAAACGTTCCTGGAATCAAACCCGGGACTTCAATCTTCACCAAATAAAATATAGCTTGGCAGTACGAGCCTCATACCAAGTCGCATGAAAATCAGTCCATTGATGCAAAAGTTGTTAGTAGGGAACAAACACAAACAGACAGAGAGGATCATTTAATAAGGCTATGTTTCCTTTGGAACCAGCCTAAAAAGGGAAAACTGTTCATTGAAAATGGCAACACTGTAAAGGTGAGGTTTACCTGCAATTAATCCTTCATTATTAAATTGCAAAAGTTATAAATCTACTTTAGAAAAATGTATTCTTTTTACTTTTAGTTTTTATAGAGCTACATAGGATGCAGCATAAGGTACCCTATTGTCAATGGGTAAAACCTATGCTACTAGCCATTACATTAATATTTATTCATAGACAATCAATGAGAATGCTTAATATTTGTGTTTATTTGTAATTAATGCCTACTCAGGATAAGCTAAAGAGGGAAGGGGTGCAGCAGATGTGGGGCATCCAGATCTCGTAAGATTGGAGGAGGCCCTTGAAGCTTGGATATCTCAATTATTAACGAATCAGTATAAATTTTGCATCAACTTTTACTAAAAAAATCTGATGTGATGACTTGATCCATAGGTACCTGTAATATTTCTAAAAATTCTAAATAGGTTAAATGATAGTAAATATTTTAAGGAACTGCAACAAAAATTCAAAGAACTGAAATAAACTCAAATGGTAGCCTTCTGATATTGGATATAGCCACAAAGGTCAAACAATTAAGAAAATAAATTGCAATAGTCGCCGGTAGGTGGTGTAGTTGTGGGAGTTCAAAAATTTAGTTTTTAAAATATCTCTTCAACAATGCATTATATGGGAAAATGTTTTGCAAACATTATAGAAAATTAAATATCCTACAACTTTTATTCCAGTATGTTTTCACATTTATCAAATATTAAAGCAAATATTTCAGAAACACGAATAAGTGACAAGAGTAAACACCCACTTATGGTCGACTGACGTGTACCAAAAACTAGTCAGTTATTTTCCATTTAACATAAATGCCAAATATAAGATTTTGTGTTGATGTGATTAATAGTTTTTGAGTTACAGAACCCACAAAATCCTGGTCACAGATACACAGACATCGAGAAAATAGTTAAAACGTGTTCAGGGGACCTTAAAACATGCATTTCTGTTCAAATCTCGAATTCAATTTTTTTCATGAAAACAATACTTGCTCTATCCTTCGTATATGGAGAAAGTAAACATCAATTGCCAAACTGACTTCTAATGAAAAAAATTCCAAAAAAATTATAACTTTAAAATGGGGCCTAATAAATCACAGAATTACCTCCTGTTTACAGTAATATGTTAGATAATTACAGCTAAACAATGTTTTTATCAATTAATGCTTTGTAAAAAAACTGCAATAAAAATTTATTATTCAGATGTAACATATATCAGAGGAGGCTCCCATGGATATTCACCTCTGGATCCCTTCAATGTTTGGCTGGCCATGTGTCTACCACAGTACTGAAATGAAACTTTTATACATAATAGAGGTATACCCTGATTTACGTCGGGGATGCATTCCAGAAAAGTGTGATATAAATCAAAGCAGTTTTTCCAATAAGAATGAATGGTATGAGGGGAAGACGCATGCAGAAGTTAGGACAGTTCAGCACAACTGATTGCAGTAACCCCTCAACGTTGATGCTAGATAGTCGACCAACTGAGTCTGAGTTAGGATGGAAAAAAACACAGTTAATGGATCCAATAGAAACAGTATTAGGTGGCCACGTGGGTGAGAATTATACGTCCGTGTAAACAACAGTGCTGCCTGCAACTTAGGTTCAACCGCAATAGGATAACTGCTGCATTTCTAATCCAAATTTCAGACATAGTCACCTGGCTGCACCAGGTGATTCTCATCACACAGGCATTGTTCTGTTATCAGAAAACCTGTCTTATTTACAGGCGGTGCAACCACACCAAGCCCCGTGCTCTCTAGAGAATATTTGTTGTACCTATCAAGTGCAACCATTTTAAAAAATCAGAAAAAATATGAAGCATTGTCATTGTGAGAGAGGTAACTTTATTTATTGAAATTTGCTATAAAATTTTTTTGATGCATAAGAGGCACTGCGCACATGAGATATTCTTAGCCTCCTCTGGTCTTATCTGCAGAGAATTATTAATCAATGAAATAAAATAATAGTATTAAAGAATATAGATACAATTAATAAGGTGAATTAAAATTATTATTGTTACCATGCCAATATTTGTATTTTCTCTAATATTAAATAATTTTCCCGATTTTTAGAAAAATATAATATGCATCATTGAATTCAGTGTGAAATTTATTATGATAGTGTCATACTTTCACTTAAAATGACATATTCACCATAATTATGATAAATTCTAGCGATGGAAGCTATGAGTTGGATGTCGTGCGACTCCGTGGTCAGCTTGGGCATGAAAAAATTGCTCCTCTGCCCATGTGTTTCGCATCCAAATTCACCAATTTTTTCGATCGCTAGGTTCCCTCATTACAAAACCCTTCAAAGTCAACATATTTGTTGAGACAAATTAAGCCACAGGCTCCACTCCTGGTGGTGCCCTTCCGTCAATTCCTTTAAGTTTGAGCTTTGCAACCATACTTCCCCTGGAACCCAAGAGCTTTGGTTTCCCAGAAGCTGCCCACCGAGTCATATAAGGAACTTCGGCGGATGGCTAGCTGGCATCGTTTATGGTTAGAACTAGGGCAGTATCTGATCACCTTCGACCCTCTAACTTTCGTTCTTGATCAACGAAAACATTCTTGGCCAATGCTTTCGCATTGTTTCATCTTGCGACGATCCAAGAATTTCACCTCTAACGTCGCAATACAAATGCCCCCGTCCGTCTCTATTAATCATTACTTCAAGTTCTGAAAACCAACAAAATGGAAACCACCTAGTGATCATTGGCCTGAGTTTGAAGAGATCCAATAAATTTAGGATCATTGTTTAATTATATGCTATATTATGGAAAGTCAATATTTAGATTGCTGGATGACCTTTTTAATTAGTATTTTAATCAGATAATTGCTTGTGGATGTTGTCAACTAAAATTTTAAAGAACCTTAGACATCAGATAATATTACTTCAAGTCAAAACAATGTAAATCAATACACAGGTATGAATTAATCAGCAACGTAACTCCTTATCAACATAAATCAAGGTGACATAAATTGGTACATATCTGTATTTTAACAATGAGCATCTGAATCTCGGATAAATAACAATGTTGTCCCTATCTGTCACGTTATCATTTTTTTCTTAAAAACATAGCTCATGCAATCTTTGTGGATGAAAAATAACTTGATAATTATTTTAGACTTAAATATTCACATATTCTATTAAAAGTAAAACTAACCTTGTTTAAAGATGTACTGAATGATGGTACAGAATTTTAATTTGAAATTATTCAATCAAATATCTTTAGCACTATTAATCCTACAATTATATTATCAATGAAGCACTAAAAATATTGTCAGAGAAAATTTTCAACTGGGTGTACAATGATTGTTCTAAAAATTATAAAATGGCAAAAAGTGACATATCCCGTTGACAAATAATATTTATCTTTTCATTGTACATGGCAGTGTGTTCTACAGACATGGTATTTGCCATGTGATACCCATTTCTTCATGCTAGCAATTCCTTTATTGCAATTCATCAACCTTCACCATCATATTGGAGTGATTCTAATGGGCATTGCTACTGTGATCTCTGTGGTCATTCCAACAATCATCACTTATGCATGGAGCCTTGATGCAACACTCCTATTCTATCTTGAGTAAGATCATAAGTATATTTTATAAATAGCAGGAAATGCATGATAAATTAAAAGAATTGGTTCATGTTACCATGAATTAATGATAGTGTGAGCATCATAGAACATTCACTAGAATTACAACTTTAACATTGCATTAGTCAAAGGCAGAGGCGTGGCCAGAATTTTGGTTTTGGAGGTGCACCATACCATTTTTTTAATAATAAAAATATATAAATTACATACACAAATAATTTATTGAATTTTAAAGAACTATTGATTAATATTGATACTACGGTCACATTTAATTAACATTATTACTGCATTGGTTAATGCACTGAAAATTTCATATTATCTGGATCAGTTTGGGAGGTGCACATGCACCCTTGCACCTCCCTGGCTACGCCACTGATCAAAGGTTAGTTAGCCATATGTATACTACCAAATTACCATATTTACCTGGCTATAGGACAAGTTTTTTTATCAAAGGTTAGGGGTCATCTTATATTTGTGAGCACAGAAATAAATAAATAAAAAATAGTGAGTGATTGTGACTAGTCTAGCATGGTTTAAATTGCATTTACATTTGCACAGCAAATTATGATGACAATTTTAAAAGAATCAAACAAAAAATTACTCAGATTATTTCGTTTAATTTATTTGCTTCAAAAAGTTTTATCAAACATTTTTTCATTCAAATTAACTTTTGTAAAGGGAGATTATCTACTAGTCAGCTAAATATGGTGAACTGATGTAACCAAAGTAAACTGAAATAAAAAATTGTTTGTTATTTGAAAACATACTGTTAACTTGTTTCAGATTCTTGTCTCTTTTATATAGTTATATAAAACTTGCATGTTAAATTAATTTTTTTATGAATTAGTTGACACTTTGTAGACAAGATCCCTTAAAAGGATACATACAAGATTTTAAAGTATGTAATACTAGTAGTCAATTAACTCAAAGTTTATTCTTAAACTCATTCAAACCAATGCTTAACGAATGAACTATTATTTAAAGTAAATTTTAAAAATAATACATACATATATTGACCTTTAAATATTAAAAGTATTAAAACCCGTTTTGATGAATTTTATTTTGCTGTGTTCATAAAAATAAACTGACTTATAACAACATGAAAGATTTCATCATTAACAATGCATACTAAAACATTTTTTCATTATGTCATACGTCACTTTGCATAAAAAATTAAAAAAGTTTTTTCCTATCCAGCTCATTCCTGAACAACTTATCCCTGGATAACAAGTTATTATACTATGTATACTACCCATCACATTCAAGAGCAGGCCCTTACATGATGGGGCTTATTGCAGGGTACTTGCAGCATCGGCTGAGTCTTAATGAACGAAAGCTGTCCAAAGTAAATAATTTTTCCTACATAATTTAAATTCTTCAATTTAATTAAGCCTAAATATGCAATACTACTAGTTTATTAATTACTGACTTTATTTTTAAAATTTAACTCCATATTGTATAAGAATTATTAAACAAAAATTAAATATTCAGTTAACTTGAACCATAACTTTCTCTAATTGAAAATGCAAACATTCTTTCAAATATTCCTAAAAAATTGCTTTCTAGAGCTATATTAAAGTTTTCCATCTAGTGCTGATAACATTCTCTAATATTTAACTATGTTCCATTGAAGGTGATGTACTTCACAATGTTTTTTGCTGGAATGGCACTCCTATGTGGACCAATATACTATGCAGCCTTATTCTACATACCTGGTCGACAATACTATCCTATTGAGTCAGCTGTATATGCTGGTTTGAACCGTTCCATTTGGGGAGCTGGAATTGCTCTTATAATTATTAGTACATCATCTGGTCAATTAGGTACATATATTTATTATATTTCATTCAATATTCAGCATGTAAATTTTTACCTGTCACATATATATCAGAATTCACATGTATTTTGTACCACTCCTTAAAATCTCATGGCTGAATGCACAATATAATATTCATTATACTTGAAATTAATCATCAAGAAGTATCAAAATACTCTTAGTTTAGATATCTTTTTATTTTATATCAAGGTAAATAGAACTTGTTCAAATTTTTTTATTGGAATGTTTTCATTTTCAGGATTTATAAGTAAATTCCTCACTCATAAAGTCTTCATCGTTCTTGGAAAGTTGACATACGGTGCCTACCTTTGTCACTTTGTGTTTCAGTTGATTCTAATAGGCACAAGACGAAATGCAATCTATCTAACCTACTACAATGTGGTAAGTGAAAACATTGGCATAAAAAGATATTCCCCCAGAGAAACTACAAAAAACCACAAACAATACAAAAATATGGCAATAATTTTAAAACTATAACATATCAAACACTGATTCACAGGATGAATTTACCCTAGTAACCAGAAAAAATAACATGATTCAGAGAAGCAGAACACCGTTTATGGAAACACTGAAATGACACAAGAAAATATTTTGGAATTCCTTGAAGGGCATGGATATATTAAGATGATAAGATAAGATAGTTTATTGTAGACACTCTTGAGTATTACATTGTCAGCAAACAAAAAAAAATTACAATAATTACAATACATTCCAGTGACAATTCAGAAATTCTTCTGATGAATAAAAGGAATGCTCAATTAGGAACTTTTTTACATGGAATTTGAAGCTTGTAAAAGGAAGAGACCTGATACTCACTGGGACAGTATTAAAATATTTTACTGCCCAGTAATTAGGCCCATTCCTAGCTTTAATAAGCCTCGAATATGTATAAAACCACAAACATGTAGGAACATAAAGAACTACTTCCACCAAAAATTTCAGGGACACAAATTTCGGTGTGAAAAGACATACTTATCCTTCAAAATGAGTGTTGACTTCCCTATGCTTCATAAACTATACAACAGAGTGCATGTATGCAGATTTAACTCTCATAAATCAAACATTCCACAGACAGAAAAACATGGGAGTAGATGGAGTAAACCAACCACACTTGACAAATGACACCGCAGACAGTAAAAAAGGCACTCAATTGCAGGCTGGAATCTCAAAACCAAAGACCATATGACAAGAACCATTGAGTATCATGCACATAAACATACCTACAGTCCATAAGAAATAAGTAGTATAAATTAGAAATAGCACTATCCGAACACAACCCAAATATTTTATTAATGAAAGATTAAGTTGATCGATTAAATATAAAAGGATATTCTGTGATCTCATTCATCTAAGAAATCTATAAAAAGGAAGGTACCATGATATTAAGAAAAACCGACTTAACTGAAAGAGTCAGTGACAGTTGGTTCAACTGAAAATTGCTTTGAATTTGCTGCAGTAGAACGAGAAAAACTATCTAATTCTTTGAATTTATATATCCTCTGACAGTGATGTAAATTCCATTTTATTCAATCTAGAAAACACACACAGTCCACATTAAATACAAATACTTATACTACTATCTTATGCAGAGATTTCAACACTGATCCATCATCAAATTACATTCATTATTCATTAAAAACAGGATCATAGATTTAACATCTTCTTTCTACCTCTTTGAAACCATATTGTGTCCAATAACAGTTACATCCTCCTCAAAACCAACAACTGACAACATTTTCATTCCAAAGCTCATAAGAAACTATAAAAAAAAACCATATATTTTACTCTATCTGATCACATAGACAAATTCCTATAATTCCCTACCAGTGGCGGCTCGTGTATAGGCACTGCGGAACTGCAGCACCCCCTATTTCCACTTGATATTATCGATAACATTTAATATAATGAGTCCATTTTTCTTTAATTCTTTCTTTATTTTTGCAGTACAATATATATTCCTTAAGCTTAATGTCAGTACTTCAGTAGCTATCCCCCAGTTTATGAAAAAGATACAAAAATCTTTGTATGGAACTGTGCGCTTCACAGTGCCAGCGACGTGGTGTTTGACTGTTGTGCGCATGCGCACATAGGAGGGGGGATGGAGAGGAAGGCGGGACTGCCAGGTAGAGAGAGCACTGTTGCTCTCGCAGTGCCGGCTCTGGCGTGATGGTGGAAGGAAGTTTTTTTTTACTCAGCGTGTGTTGTGCTTAAAAACCGTGTACCATATTCTTGAATGTGATAAAGTGTAGAAGAGTGTAGAATTACATTATTATTCTGCTTCCAGCTATTCTATTTGATTCATTTTTTTCGGTTCTTTAATTTAACAGAAAACTTTAACCATGGCCTTGCATCCCCAAGAAATAAGTTCTGTGACTGTAAGTGAACTTCAACAGCTTAAGTTTTCACAGCTATCTCTCCATGAGAAAGTTACAGTTAAGAAAAGAGGTCGTTCAACACCTGATATTCTAATATCTCGGCCAGGCAAAAGCAACAAGAAATATATTCGTAGCTTTAATTCTGAATGGTACCAACGGAAAAGTTGGCTTTGCGGCTGTGAAGTAAAAAATGCACTGTTTTGCTTCCCGTGTTTGCTGTTTGGAGGTGATGTACCGTGGACAGAAGATGGTTTTAGAAATATAAACAAAATGAAAGAAAAAACTGAAAAGCATGAGAAGTCAAAGAAGCACATTGATAATGTTGTTTCACTGTCACTTTTAGGAATCGTAAGTATTAAGGAGAAACTTAGTGAGGCATACAGACTTTCAATCAATGAGCATAATATAAAAGTTAAAAAGAACCGTGAAATTTTGTCCAAAATAATAGACTGCATTTACTTTTGTGGAAACTTTGAAACTCCCTTACGTGGACATGATGAAAAAGACGATTCAGTAAATCCAGGGGTATTTAGAGGATTAGTAAATTTTGCATCTAAATTAGATTCAGATTTGAAGAATCACTTAGAAACCAGTGCAGTCTTCAAAGGAGTTTCTAAGACCATTCAGAATGAGTCATCCAGAGATCAAGGAGAAAATTATTGAACTTTTTGCGCAAATTAAAACAAGAAGAATGGATTTCATTTTTAAATGAATAGATCAAGCTTGAACTGTAACAATTTAAGTTAAAGTAAGTAAAAAATGTTTGGTTTTTTTGTTAAGATTTTATCAAGTTCCTGAATAAATTTTCTTTTTTATACATGTTTTTTTCCTTTTACACAATTTTAAAACAAAGGCTAAAAATTTTCTGGAGCAGCACCCCCACTAATTTTAGCTACGAGCCGCCACTGTTCCCTACAAAATACCAATAACAACAAAAAACTATCAAAAACAAATTGGATTCCAGTCTTTGAAGCCAACAAAGTCAATGAAAACTTCATCCACTTCTATAACATCTTTCCTCATCACTTCCACTCTTTTTTCCCCTTAATAATTTGCAAAAAACAACTAAACTCAAATATTTTAAAAACAGGTATATAACTAAAATGAACTTCACTTCAAGGTAAAATTGACAAAAGGTAAAAATGTAACTACTTAACACAAATTCCTTCAAAAATAATACAAAAAGTAATTTATCATGGCTAAAAAACAATATAGCAACTATCATCTAAACCAGGGGTGGGCAACCTTTTCTACTTGATGGGCCTCATTGGTGGCAGTGAAGCCTTCAGTGGGCCACATTGGAAATTGTCAATGCATCGGCAGACTGGATTAAAGTTAAATCAGAAGTTTCTTCGAAATACTTAGGCGTCATATGATTGTAATTAAGTTAAAATTAGGTTTTTGGGATTAACAGTACAATATTAAGAATCATGATGGAATTCAATATTAGAAATACGTTTCAGAAAGGATCAAAAACAAAATTAAAAAGAACTTATTTGAACTGAGAAATATTTATCAAGGGTCTCAATTTAATGTTAGAAATTTTAACAGTTTTTGCTAGATATAAAATAACATTTGGTGGGTAAACAAAAAAATGAAAAAGTTTTGAATTTTATGAAACACTGGTGGTGGGCTGCATGAAATTGCTAAGAGGGCCGCAGGTTGGGCACCCCTGATCTAAACAAAGCAATAAATGTCACTAAAGCAATGTGGCATCTCATCAAAAACAATTCTCACCAAGTGAATCTCACACCAAAAACTTTACAAATAAAACAAGATAACAACTTAATCACCAATTCACAAGAAACAGCCAACCTCTTCGACACTTCCTCCAAACTACCAAAAAACCTTCTCACAATGAACAACCAACCACAAAATAACAAGCATAAAACATCACATCCAGACTCCATATAACTGGGCTCAGTAGGCAGAAAAAAGAACTAGAAACAATACTCAATAAACTATGGGGAAAAAAACTCTCTTTGGGGCAAGATGAAATACCAGGCCCCTTCCTTTTGAAGTGTAGTCAGTTTTTTTCCGATTCCTTCATTCATACCATAAATGAATTCCATTCACAAGGAATATTTCAAACTAAACTAAAAAAACAAAGATTAATTACCCCAATATATAACAAGAAGTCCAAACCAGGACTAATGCAGGCTGGTTTCCCAAAGTTGATGTTCCAAATTGATTACTTATTTGACAGGAAATGTTTCAGTATGTGTTAGTCATTCCAAGGAATTCTCATACCATAAATACTGCTTGTAGTTCATAGTTTATCAATGATAGAGAAATTTGGAAAAGAAACGTAAAAATCTCTTTCTGACATTATATTTTGCACGTCTTTTTTTAACTAGCATAATTGCCCATCAAATATGACGGGTATGCATGGATTAAGTATTAAATTTAAGGCACTTCCCATTCTTTCTCCTTTTCTGTCTTCCTCTCTCCCATCCTCCCACCATCTCCCCCTCTCTGGATAAATAAGACTTCCTAGCCTCAATCTCACCCTAAAAAAGATCATTACATATCTCTCCCTATTTCCCTCCTTCTCTGTCTCCCTCCCTCTCTCTTCCTTTATCTCTCTCCTCTCACTATCTCTCCCTCCTTCTCTGGAAAAATAGACTTCCTGTTCTCAATCTCACCCTAATAAAGACCATTATCTATCTATCTCTCCCTCCTTCTCTCTTGCTGTCTCTTTTTTTCCTCTCTCCTTACGTATGTAGTATAAAGATTGAGACGACAATACAATCTCAAGGTTTAACAATGACATGATCAGCAAGGCAACATATTGTTAATAAGCTTAAAATTTTCCAATTAATATGATTTAAATTTATGACTCATGCGATTTTAAATCGTAAGCAAAATGTGATGATAAGAATAAGAAAGGTTATTTATTTTTCTTTAAAACGGTCCAGGTCTGAAAATCGTAGGTCAATTATTTCTAATTTTAATTAGCAAAAGAGTAAAAGCCTGTAAGTCAAAAAATTGATCTTTACGTGTTATCTTATGGGAAATAGAAATTATCTACTGGAGTCAAACCCAGGTCTTTTTTGAGAATTCTTTTTCAAAAATGGCTTTTACCATAAGAATCAAATATTCCTACCAAATTTCAATCTTCTACCATATTCAGAGTTTGTTAAAAATAGTATTAAAGTATGTAAAGTAATAGTTCATATTAGTCAAATGTGACTGGATTTCTTGGCTCATTATTTAAAACGAAGCAATAAACAAATTTAAGAAACGTTACTCTTTATACGATAATAGGTATGTATGGATCAACTCCATTGCTGAAGAGTAGTCGAGTGGAAAATAAAATAGCCCATTTGTTCACTCATCTACGCTCAAGCAGAGTTAGGTAATAATTGTCTCCATAGCAACAATCCGATAAAATGTGATTTAAAATGCAAAAATGCTATTTTTTAGTAGAAATTCAAGAAAATACGATCAATTATCAAAATTAGGTGATAAGAATTATAATCTACATTCTTTTCCCCTTATAATAGTACAAACCTCGCACAGATATCACAATTTTAAGATATTTTAACGTATTAAAGAAAACATCTCTTCACGATGGATTTGAGACACTGCCAGTGTTTCATAGTTTTCAAAACTTTTTTCACTTTTCTTTTGATTTACCTATCAAATATTATTTTTTATCAAAATCTGTCATAATATCTAGCGTAATAATTTTGAACCTGTTAGAAAATATTTCTCAATTCAAATAAGTTCTTTTTAATATTGTTTTTAATCTTTTCTCAGAGGTATTTCTAAGACTGAATTCCATCATGATTTTTATATTGATTTATTAACCCTAAAACCCAAATTTTAACTTGATTTTTACTTATATGATGCCTAAGAATCTCTAGGTTAACTTCCAATTTAAATTTAATCCATTATGGCAAAGCATTGGCAATTTCCAAATGCAGCCCACTTAAGGATTCACTGCAACCAATGTGGTGCACTATGCAGAAAATGTTGCCCACATCTGGCATAGACCTCCAAAAGCTTTTCTCTCCCTCACAGCATAGATTTCAAAAAAGAAAACTACAGCTAAATCTAACTTTAGTTTTTTGACAGAAGTCCACCATTCTCTTAATACAAACAAAAAGCAATGGATATCTTCTATGACTTCACAAAAGCCTTTGACTTAGCCAACCACAAAATATTACTAAGAAAGCTCGAATCTTTAATTAACAGGAAAAATGGATTAAATTGGTTCTTTTGTTAAAAATAGACCCTAACTAGTGAAATTCTCCTACTTGTCTGACCCATGGAAATAAGTAGTTCACTCAATCCAACAGACCCCAGGAAATAGAATCTCCCAAGTATCTGTACTGGGGACACTATCATTCTTATTGTATGTCAAAAATCTAAATCAACTTGGATCCAAAGAAACAGAAATCTTATTTGCAGATCATATATCTCAAATTATTGTCCCAAAAAATACTCTTATAACAGACACAAAAACAGCTACAAATAAAATGAAAAATGATCCACCCAGTCAAGAACAACTTTTCTCCTTTTTCACATCTACCAATCAAAACTGTCTTCCCTTTCAATATAAATAAATAACACCTCAATAACGCATTCATCCCCCACAAAACTTCATGGGCTACATATTTCAGATACATAAGATTGGGCCTTTCATATACACTCTCTTGCCAGCAAAATCAACACTTCCAACTTCAACATAAGGTCACTAGCAAACTAATTATAAAAAAATATCCTATCCACAATTTACTCTCCCTAAAACATCGCATCACCTTCTGCGATTCCTCACCTCATGCTTCAAGGCTGTTCATATGCGAAAAAAGAGTGATAACACCTATCTACAAAATAATTATATGCATATCATGCACAAATATATTTAAAGAAAACATTTTTTTTCTCCCGTGAATATTCATTGTGTCAGTAAGGTCACAAGTCTCAAGAGAGAACTTACATCTCTTCTAAAAAAACTGGGGTAAACACCAGTATTCAACTAGGGTAAAATTTGATGTTCACTCAGAACAACATAAGCTCTCTCCTCTCTCAAACAAAAATCCATAACTATCCTGCAGTAAAATATACACTGTTTTTTTTAACATAATAAAATATAATGAGCAATTACAATAAAAAACAAAATGCTACTGGATAAGATTTGTATTCATTGCCATAAAAAATACATTGAAAATTGCCACAAATGTTCATTAATTATGTGTAAAAATTTTCCATATACATATATTGAAAAAATTGTACAATTAATCAGTGTTTGATATATATATATATATATATATGGATGTCAACAAGGTGTTGGGATGAGGAAACCCAGTGAGCACTCACCAATCAGACGACTTCAGGTTGGCGAGGCCCCGGGGATGTCGAAGCGACACACGTAAAATAACACAAAAACACAGAAACATCACAAACGTAAAGCTTTCGGAACTACTCCTTCTTCAGCTACAGAGAGAGTTTTATATATATATATCATCATCATCATAGGTAGTCTGTCCGTAGACAGGTCCGTGATTATTCATGGTTAAACCTGGTTCTCCATATACTCCTATTTTCCGCTGTCCTCTTCATATCTTGATAACTCTCTTTCCCTTTCAAATCGTCTATCAGCTGAAACCTTTTCCTGCCTCTTTCCCTTTTCCCATCTAGTTTTCCTTCTAACACGTCTTTAATCATACTCTCTCTCCTCAGGTAATGTCCAACCCAGTTAGCCTTCCTCTTTCTAATAGTCTGTATAATCATTCGCTTCTCTCCTATTCTTCGTAGCACTTCATCGTTTTTCATCCTATCTGTCCATTTTATCTTCAGCATTCTCCTCCAAGTCCACATTTCAAAGCTTTCCAAGTATTTGATGTCATTTTTCCTTAGCGTCCATGTTTCTGCCCCATACAATGCTATACTCCATACGTAGCATTTTATCAACTTCTTGCGGATATCTTCCCTTATATTCCCTGTAAGTAGTTGTTTCTTTCTCCTGAAAGCCGCTTTTGCTTTTCCTATTCTAGTTTTGATCTCATCCGTACATTTTGCCTCTCGTGTTATGATACTTCCAAGGTATTTATATTCTGAAACTTGTTCTAATGGCTTTCCCCCAATAGTTATGTTCAGATTCTCTTCTTTACCCGATATTCGAATGACCTTGGATTTTTCTGTATTTATTTCCATACCGTATTTTCTACCTGTTATCACTAGTCTATTTATCATTTTTTGTAGCTCCTCTTCCTTTCTTGCTAGAAGTACTTGATCATCTGCGTATTTTACTGTTCTTAAAATCCTTCCTCCAATTTTGAAATCCCCTGTGCCTTCTAAAGCTTCTTGCATTAGACTTTCTCCATATATATTGAATAGGGTTGGCGATAGGCAGCAGCCTTGTCTTACTCCTCTACCGATATTTATTCCGCAGGTGTCCACATTCTTATATATATATATATATATATATATATATATATATATATATATATATATATGTGTGTGTGTGTGTGTATCCATAATGTTTGAAGAACATGTAGACCACCAGCTAATTCACTACACAAAAAGATGCATAACTGTTGAACACCTGTTATAAAGCATGGTCCTTCATTGTTTCATTTCAAACTTTAGCTATAATTTTTTAAATAAAAATATTACAGAATAAAATCTTTTTGTTTCAGGCATCCCTGTGGTTAGCGAATACTATTTTCACCTACCTACTTTCACTTCTGTTGTACCTCATGATTGAATGCCCTTTTAGAGACTTGGCATCCCTAACTGCAAATCGAAAAGTTAGAAAGGAAATCCGGAGTTAAGAACTTTAAAAAGGATCCACGCTGATACTAATTCTACATCATCATTTTTTTATGGAAATGATTTTCATTCTGTATGTGATGTATAAGAGAAGCAAAATGTGAAAGACAATTTTATCAATGCAGAGATTGGGAAAACTAAATGTAATAATATAAACTTCCTCATTAGGTACAAAAATTTCATTGTATAGGGATAGCAGTAAGGGAGCCTACCTTGAACCAAAAAGTAACGAAAGCTTCAAGGTCAACAGAGAAACCCATCTCTGTAAGGGTTATTTTTTTAGAACCTTTCAAGATACCATACACCTAGATAAAGTGTAAATTTTGAGGAAGGTATTTTTACAAATGAAAACGAATATTTAGAAATGACTTTTTAAAGATTCTTATTTAAAAAAAATTAAAATCCAATCTGCCACGTCTTAATAATGTAAACCAAAGAATACTTCAGTGATATATGCAATCACATAGCCATGTTAAGTTAATGAGTTTTAATGCAGTTTCAAAAGAGATTCATTTAGGTAATAATATAACATTATTGCTAGTGAATTAAATGTAATCAACAATAATTTTTCATGCTCAATTGATGTTTTAATTCAAAAACCTAAGCTGTTTTTGATTTTATAAAACACAGTAACTTCAATGAGCCAGGAATGAATTAATGATGTTAGAATGAAACAATTTTTCACCAAATTATATATAGGTAGTTTAAGATGATTAAATGGATAAAAATTAAAATATCAAAAGTTTTGCAAAATTTAATGAATGTTTAAGATAATTTTCAACAACCACATATGCAATAAAAATTAACTTCAAATTATATGTTAATACTTAATCAACATATGTAACTTTTTTTACATGTTCTAGTCATATAAATTGATGGAATTATTGTTTTGGTGGATCAATTATAAATTATATATATGTATATGATTAAAGGTCTCTATTTATTTCCTGAATATAATAAAACTCAATTCCTTGATGAAAGTGTATTATTTCCATGATTTTTAATATATTTCCAATTATCTGAGTATTATGACTTTGTTTCATAGATATTGTCCTGAAACTAGAAGAAAATTTTAACAATCATGTAATTTTTACAAAATAAGAGTTGAGAGAAAAATAAAATTACGATTACATGCTTATAAGACTATTTGTGAGTGGCAAATGGAGGTTTAACATCACTTCAGTTACATCAAATTCTAACTATGCAAACTGGCTTAAATACAGTTGCACATAATGTTAAATTGTTAATGAATACTGAACAATCCTAAATTTAAATACTAATTAACCTAACAGAATTTAAAGAATAATGAAGAAGTGTATGTATTTATCTGTAATAGTTTTGATCACATTTACTATAGTAGTATTACATAGTGAATTATCCTAATTTTCATTTCACAGGTTATATAAATTATCGATACATCATAAGGTATGGCTTTAAAGATCTTTTTTTATTCTTCAGCAGAGAAAAATCTTAATGGGAATATTAAAAACTCATAAATATGAGGATTTACAGTCATTTTAAACTGCCTTTCAATTAAAAATCCTTCCTGAAACATAGTTTAGTACTAGTGTCACGAATAAAATTAAATAGATCTTCCGCATCCCAAGTATTTAAAATTCAATTCTTGGAGGAAATATATCTATATTGTTTGTAAACTAAAGCATGCAAAAGAGTTCAATAATATAATAAAAAATGATTAAATGGTTAGGAGTGAGAAATTTTTGGAAGAGTATCTTAATCAGGACAACATCCAATTAAATTACATTAGGAAATAGTTTATAAACAAGTAATGTTATCCATGAATATGGAAAAATTAGCAAATTTCTTCTTCTATTATTAAATTCTGCAATATTTTATTTCGCTATGAAGACCTCCTGTTAACCTAATTGACGAACTGAGGAGAATTAGAAATTTTGCTTATCTTATTTTTCATGCAGTTATACCACCAAATATTGTCACTAGTTCCTCATTTGTAAGTGCATAAATGTGAAAACGTACGCTCAAAATTTCAGCTTTCCATCTTTTATAACTTCAGAGATATTAATTTTTTTAAATGGGTCCCTATCCAATCCTGTTAACCTAATTGACGAACTGAGGAAAATTAGGAATTTTGCTTATCTTATTTTTCATGCAGTTATACCACCAAATATTGTCACTAGTTCCTCGTTTGTAAGTGCATAAATGTGAAAATGTACGCTCAAAATTTCAGCTTTCCATCTTTTATAACTTCAAAGATATTAATTTTTTTTAATGGGTCCCTATCCATTCCTGTATATTTTCAAAATTAATATCTAAATAAAATACAAGTGAGGGAAGAATTGCAGAGAAAATTACGTAAGGCACTTTTTTCTTGTTTTAGGAGTATGATGTCATCATAAGATTACATCTTCAGTTGAGATAAATAAATGCTATGCATTAATATGTTTCCCATTTAAAAGGAGTGGACTCATTGCTATGACAGTTTTAGCTCCCATTATTTAAATCGGAATTTTTTCCCTTTTTATAGTACTTTTTTAAAAAAATCACTTAGGCATTGGGTTTGTCAGCCCGCCCGTCTGTTCAGGCAATATCTCCAAAATCCTGCAAATTGGAGGCCAAATTTGTAGGATAGGGTGGTCTACATATGGTACAAAGTTAGTATGAATGAGCTGCTGAGAAGTAATCAATGTCATTTTCCAACATCTTTGAATAAATTCTACCCTCATAAGAAAATCATGATATTGAGGGAGGGCATTATTAATTTGCATTTTTAAATCTTAATTTTAAAATGTAAATTTGTAATGGCTCACACTGATATCATTATTTTTTGAGAGAGGAGAAATGAGACAAAGAGGTTGGAAAAAGACATCAATTACTCCTCTGCAGCTGATCCTAGATCCACCAAATTTGTACCTATTTAACCCTCAAGTAGACTGCCCTAAACTGAAAATATGGCTTCTCCAAGTTGCAGGATTCAAGAGATATTGTCTGAAAAGGACAGATGTAAAGACAGGCGAAGCGAATACATAAGCGATTTTAAAAAAGTGTTAAAAATGGCAGTAGTACATAAATCTACCCTCATAGTTTCAGCTCTCTATCGTCAATTTCAGTTAAAGCAAGTGCACAGAAAGATGCCCAAGTGAAACTATACGTGGATTTTTTTAATGTACTAAAAATCTGATTTAAAAGATACATTTTCTGCAATTATGTACAGATGATAGATAAAAGCAGCGGCAGATGCTAGGGAGAGGCAAAATGATCTCACCTCCTCCCTCTTGGATGCCATCATTGCTCTCCAACGTATGCATCCTTTAACTCAAAATTCCTTAATTCTGCACTTGAAGATTACATTCTTAGGGCAAAGCAAATAAAGGTACTGACATGGTTAGGTATTTTTAGGAGAATGGATCATTGGTAGTAGAGGATTCGAGAGAGGGGAGA
Organism: Tanypteryx hageni; assembly: GCA_028673005.1. Lineage (NCBI taxonomy): Eukaryota > Metazoa > Arthropoda > Insecta > Odonata > Petaluridae > Tanypteryx > Tanypteryx hageni. The sequence goes on along the minus strand of CM054115.1, from coordinate 78,832,180 downwards.
AGAATTGGGGCTATCACCTCCTTAGGAAGTTTATGGACCTGCCCCTGGCTAAATGTAAATAAGATCACAACATTAGACATTAAAACCTGGCATGCAATAAAAACTTGAATTTTAAAATAATCACAAGTTGACCTTTACGAGTCACACTTCCTTCTAGAAAATATTTCCATAAATAGATGAAAATATTTATCCTAGGAAAGATTCCAGATGTAAATATGGGAATCCACCTTCAAAATTCTGCAATTCCTTTTTTTCATTTGTTTACCATTTTTTCATTACAATTTTAGCTTCCATTTCTTTTATCACATTCTTCATTTTGCAGAGAAAATAAAAAAATCCAGATGGATAGAAGAAAAAATTTCACATTCTGAAACTTATAAGGACAAATTTTAATTACATAAAAGAATGGATACTTCTAGTCATAAAATACAATAAAAATAATATAGAAATTTAGCAGGACTAAAAATACTTTAGACAGTCGTTGCCAGTTTTATAATATAAACTTTAGCAACTTCAATATGCCTGAAATGAATTAAAGATGACACATTCACCAAATTAACCATGTAAGGTTAATGAGTTTTAATGAGTATCAACAATGATTCATTTAGGTGATAATAGAACATTATTGCTGGATGAATAAACTTCAACTTCAACTAATTTTTTCATGTTTCAATTGAAAACCATAAGCTTCTGCTTATTGAAACATGAACTCTACAGATCCCAGGAAAGTGAGTCCCCTAAATGTGTACTGGGGAAGCAACTATTCATACTGTATGTCTCCAATCTCGGTCATCTTTGATCCGAAGGATCAGAAATCTAATTTGCAGATGATATCTCACAAATTATTATTATAAAATTGACAATAAACCAACTTGTTATCATCAGTAGTGTTAGTCTTATGACTGGTCCTGCTGACTAGGGAATGCATACAGACAGTGAAACCTCTATTTAACGTTTCACTGGGGAATAACTTTTTTTACATTAAATCGGGGTTGCATAATATTACAGCAAGTAACTATTAAATTGATCACAGCAAAATTACATTACATTATTTTATGAATTTATTACAAATTTAAACATACATTAGTGTGAAGGCACCATATAGCTACTTGAAGCTTTTTCTTAAACATATCATAATACAGGGTGACCCAAATAAGATGAAACCTAAATTCATCCATAAAGATTCTATGGGAAAAATGCTGTTTCTGTTGGTTAAATTTGGTTTTTACACTTTGGTAATACTGTAAAAACAGGTGAAGAAATGTTTTCGTCAAGAATAACTTATTCGTTAGCTGTCATCCACTATTTCTGTTAAAATTCAAACACATTTTTTTCTTATCCCATTGTGAGTATAACATTACAGTAACAATATAAAGAATGGCATTTTCAAATTATGAAAGTGCATTTCTTGTTGAACATTATTTTAAAGTTAACTCAATTAAAGAATGTTAAAGTGAGGTTCAATGAAAATATCCTGAGAAATGTTCAAATAATTCTTCGATTCAAGGTACCCTTGAAAGATTTGGTAAATCAAGATCTGTTTTTCTGCCAGAATGGAATTATCCCATGAGACCAGTGAGACGAGATGATAAATGAAACCTGTGAGTGAATCATTCACAGTTCGAAGATATCTACTCAACAGTTGAGAGTATCGAGGGAATCTTCCAGAAGAACACTTCACCTCCATCCATCCATCAATTAACACTGCCTGACTTTGAAAAAAACGAAACATTTTGTAAGTAGTTCCAGCAAAATCTGATTTTTACAGATGTGAGGAACAAAACATTCTTAAATGATAAGGCTTCATTTCATTTATCATTCTATGTTTATTCCAAAAGAATTGTTACTGGAGTGCCGAAAAACTGATTGAATTTCATGCAATCTCCTTACATGACAAAAAAATTGGTATTTGGCATGCAGTGTCTAGGGGGTGTATCAGAGGCTTTATATTTTTTACTACATCATAAATTTGGGATGCTACACCAATTCTGGAAGTATACATTAAACAGTTGCACAATGATGAAATCATGCAAAGTTACTTCTAGCAAGATTGAGCAACTGTCCATACTGCTCGTATGTTAATCTGTGGTTACCTACAAGATGTTTGTTACCAAAAGCACTAGGGAACAACTATATCTTCAATGCTCTATACAAAATTTCTACAGAAGTTCTGGAAAAAGTCTCAGCAAACCAACTGAAAAGAGTTCAAACCTGCTTGAAAGTTAAAGGACGACATTTAAAACATCTTCTGTAGGGTATTACCAAAGTATTGTAATGACTGTAATAGAGATTAGATTAAATTTATCAATAAAAAATGTCTAAATTAAATAGGAGCCCATATTATTATTATTATTACTAGCTGTCATTTCCTCTGCCTAATGCGATCATATGTCGTTTATTATTATCAAAATTTTATTTTATACCAAATAATTGAAAATCATTATGGTTAGAAACTCAGTCAAGGGGAAAGTTATGACGTCTTAACTTCTTACAATTATCATGTACTCTATTAAAAATAGGATACTGATGCATGTGCCCATTCTTTTCTTATGTAGTGAGCACATATGGCCAGAGGAGTATGATGACCTCCACCTGGATGTTTCACGAAGTGGGATACCGGGAAGGTTGAACTAAGTCGGGAACACAAAATGGTTTATGACATTCTTTTGGGCCTGCAAGGGGAGTAGGTGCCCTGAGAGAGAAAGAAAGTTGTTGATGAGCATTCGTTGAGAATGGTTGTCTACATGACATCCCTTTCTTTAGAGGCAAACAACTGTTACTCGTAGTTCCCAAACTTAGTTTGAGGTATGCGCCTACCAAGTACAGAACAACCTCGTATTTCTCAAATTGGAATGTCACAGAAACGCAAAGATTTATATTTGAGTAAAAGAACAGGTTTTTAAGTGCTTATGATACCTTGCCTAAGTGTTGTCAGAGAAAATCTGCATTAAAACTTGGTGTTTTCCAGCCTGTTCTGTGTAAACTGTTGAAAAACAGGCAAATCTGAGAATTGAGTGTGAATGACAATGAAAATCTGAACAGAAAAAAGAGGTGAAAAAAGTGAACTTATAGAAGAAGCGCTACTGAGATTGCTTACAAGTGCAAGATTGAAGAATGCTCCTAGCAGTAGAAGTATCCTATGTGAAAAGGCAAATGAATTCGGTGAAGATGACTTTACGCCTATGGATAGCTGGCACAGTAAGTGAAAAGAGAGGAACAACGTTGTGCATAAAATAATGCAAAGAGAAATATTGGACTCTGATATAAGGTCAGCAGATAAATGGGTAGAAAATGTCTTACCAAATTTATCGGAAGATTTTAGTCCCAATGCTATTCTTAATACTGATGAAACTGGTGTTTATTTTAGAGTAATGCCAGATTGTACTCTGATATTATAAAATGATCCTTCAACAGCAGGAAAGAAACAGAAAGAGAGTTACTGTACTTCTCATTTGCAATATGACAGGTACAATAAAAAAATAACTAGGTACTTGTTACTGGGAAAAGAAAGTGCCCACATGTCTTTAGAGGAATTAAAAATCTGCCTATTGATAACAAAAACAATGCTGATGCATGAATGACATCACACATCTTCATTGACTTTTTAAAAGAATGGGACTGAGAACTCTTGCAAGCCAAGCAAAAAATAGCACTTGCATTGGATAATTGCACAGCTCATCCTGATTTGTAGTTAAAAAACATAAAATTTGTATTTTTTTCAGCAAACACAACTGTGATATTGCAGCCTTTGGATCAAGGAATCATTAATGAAATAGCAAAAAAATCAGCTTATTAGATTCAGTGCATATGATGGCTAGTGCCTGAGAATTAATATCCAAAAAACACTCAGAAAATGTTTCCGTAAAGCAAGCTTTAGTCAATCAAGTGTCGCAGAAAATATTGACAACTGTGCCATTGATAGATTTTGAGGCGTGGGTGAAAACTGATGAAAATCTTGCCACTACAGGTGATCTTTTGGTAAGGGGCATCGTTGATGATATTAAACCAAATAAACCTGTAAATGAAGCGAAGATACCAAAGTTTGTAAAATTACCTCAAATACTGGAGAAGTTAAATAATCCCTTCAAATATTGTGGAGTCCATTAGAACTCAAGGGGGGAAATAGTGATGACTCTAAACTATTTTACCATATATAGCAACCCATTAAAATTTTAATTATGAAAGATTTCAAGAAACAAAAACTGGATAGGTATTTTAAAAATTAAATAACATTTCATATGCACATTTTGTGTATTTTTTCCATAAAAATAAATTTTCAATTTCAGATAATGATTTGTTAGAATTAAGATCACCTATGTTAGATAAATGAGATACATAATTTGTCATATTTGTACTTTCTGTACAATAAACAAGTAATGTTGGGTGAAATGGTAAGTAAAATAATTTTTTTGTGTTTAATATGATCCCATCTCATTTTTGAAACCAGTTTATTGTTATCAGCCGTTTGATGTTATCAATTTCCAAGGACCCAATGTGAGCACATTAAGCATAACCTACTGTACTTTGCCTTATGTCAATAACAATCAAATGTTATCATTTCTGTGATTTTCATGTCCAAGTTCGGATGCTCCAAATATCCAGGTGCACAACAAATTTTTTCGCAACTCAGGTGACTGCAGAGTCACACCATTCCAGACTATAAGTTAGCATTCAAGTGACCAATATTCTCTGTGTTCAGTTTATTCCAAAGTGATGTACTTTATTGAAGTTTCATTAGCTGAGGCATAGAAGATGAAAGTGGTGAATTTAACCCATAATCACTGTAAGGTCAACGAAAGGAAAATTTTATTTATTATTTTACCCTTAATGTTTTTTAGTTCTATAGAATGTTCATCAGTTCATTAATGATCTATTACACATAGTGGACACTCAACTGAGTAAAAACCATACAAATATGCAGTCTTCTATTGGTTTGGAAGAAAAAGTTTCAATTACTTTTAAGTTTATGTTATTTGATTGTTATTACCATAAGACAAAGTAAAGGCTGGTTCAAAGGTTGGGATGTTGTCAGGGCAACAACTCTTTTTGGGGAGACCATTCACACTTGTAGGTCAGGTCTTGATGATAGGATATTATGGATGCCCTTAACTAGCAGAAAGATTCAAGCTCACTTCGTCTGTCACCGAGGATTGCCGATAATAACTGAAGAGGTTGGGTTATGAGCAATGTTCCCGCTAATTTTTCATGACATATGTGCAGAATAAATTTGCCACGAGTAACTTTTTTTGGAAATTTAAGATAATTCTGTACCCATTTTCTGCAGCATCATACTTTACCTCCAAGGTCAAAAAACATCAATAAATGTATCTGGGTATATTTAAAAAATGAACTAGGATGGGGTGTGGATGGTATAGTCCAGTGGTTCTCAGGCAGATCTACCTTGCGACCCCCTCCATGCAGGTGTTCGGTCGCCACGACCACCCATGATTTTTTGAGATGTAAAAAAATGGATTTCTCCGAAAATGGAGATTTATGATAAGCTAAAATTTTACCACTGAAATTACTTTTTTATAAATACTTGTGGATACAGATACATTTTAGATGTTTGTCATTACTGAGACATATCTACTTGTTATTTATTATATTAGAATAACACATACAGGGTGTCCGAGAAGTCACTGTTCCCCTGATTAACATTCATGATATATTTGTTACATTCTCTGACATGTACTCATATTTTATGAAGCCAGCGGCACCGTCATATTCGACACAGAAATTGATGTGTTGCCATGTCCTACGTGACATCTTCCGCGGTATTTGTGGTGTTACTGAATTGTTGTTGTTTGGTCTAAAGAAAATCCTCATTACAAGTTGAAGATGGAAAAAAACCCACCACACATGATGTTGTGGGCAGGTATAACTGCCAATCATGTCGTTAGCCCATATTTCTTGGACGGACCTGTCAACGGTGCATCATATCTAGAAATAATGAAGAATTATCTTATACCAGAGCTGACCAACAGAGGGATCATGGAACAAGTGTGGTTCACCAAGATGGCACGACAGCCCATACCGTGCAAAATGTTTGCTACTTCCTCAACGAAGCATTTATTCTGAAGATTCCAACTGTCAATCAAACATAAACTTATAAACTATAAATTAAAATTGAAGGATTGAGAGAATTAGGAAAAAAATCAGTTGGCAAGGCGAAGACTGCTCACGACCCTACGTTTGAGAACCATTGGTATAGTCGGTATACACCAAGACTAGTCTGCAACATTGCACAATAGCGTACACTTTTTTATTTCACAATAATCTCTTTAATTCTACAAATATTTGTGCGCACAAATTTTGCCCATGTGTGTTGGCTTTGCAGATCGTGTGCACACACACAGCTTAGAGGGAACATTGGTCTTGGGACAAAATTAGTCTCCTTGAGCGACCCAAGAAGTCCCGATCGAGATCTGACTGCGACCTGCCCTACAAGTGTGAACACAAGTTTATCCTTCTCCATAGAATTCCCATTGAAAATTGGATTTTCTTATTTGGTTTAAAATGACCTGGCCGCGATATGATCGGTCCTCTAGTGTGAACCAGCCTATAGTTAAATTTGTGACATAGTCATGATAACAGGTAGTTGAGATTGTCTGACAGATAATATCTTAAGTTTTCAGTCAGGCATGGTGACTCCACAGTCAACTCAGATGAAAAAAGATTGCTTGCATGCCCTAGTGTTCCGAGCATTTCACATCCAAGTTCAGACATGAAAATCACAGAAATGAAAACATTGATTAATAATTTATTAAGTTTTCACCAATATTTTTTATTTCTAGACAAAGTTTGGTAATAATATTATGTAATTCACCTTATTAATCTTGTCTTTACATTCTTAACAATTATTATCCTAAGGAACTGCCAATTTTTCTACTTCACTGATTAATAATTTGCTGTAAATAAGAGGTATGTTTCCTGATCAGGGCCGTTGTGCGGAAATCTGTTGCTTGAGGTTGTTGTTTACTTGGGCGAAAAATGTTTGGCCACCTAGCACCATTTACATTGAATCCATTGCCTGTGTTTTATCCCATCTAAACTTGGATGTTAAAAAAATGTTTGTGTGGTTGTAGCCTAAGGATTGCAGTAGTAACTGCCAAGTTGAATTAAATTGAGGTAATTTTTAATAAAGTGGTCAAAAATTTATTACACTAAATCCAGGTAAAACACTAAATCGAGGAACATTAATTAGAAGAAAATAATACATTGCTCAAATGGGGTGTTTGACAGAAATGTAAAAAAATAAACACTAAATGCAGGAAAACATTACATTTGGGACTCTTAAATCAAGGTTTCTCTGTAACACACAAAAGCAGCCACAAATGGAAAATTAATTTTTTTAAATCTACTACCTACATCTAAAACATTCAAAAACAACTTTTCTCCCTTTTCGCTCTTACCAATAAAAACAGTTTCCCTTTCAATATAAACAACCCCTCAATTGCACAGTCACCCCCCACTAGGTTCTTGGACTACAAATCTTGGATACAAATGATTGGGTCTTCCACATATGCTCCACTGCTTGCGAAATGAACACTTCTATCTTCATCATAAGGTCATTAGCAAGCTAAATATAAAAATATCCTAACCACAATTTACACCACCTACATATACTCAGCTTTAAAATATGACATAATGTTCTGGGGTTCCTCACCCCATACCTCAAGACTGTTCACAACCCAAAAAAGAGCATTAAGCCAGAACACAATCAAAGAAAACATTTTAATTCTCCTGTGCATGTTCATCCATGAAACGGTAAAATCTGTAAAAGAGAATTTACACCTCTTCCAAAAGAATGTGCCAAATACCAGTATCCAACTAGGGTAAAATTTGATGTTCACTCGGAACAGCGACTGTCTTTCATAAACGAATACCCATATATTTACTGCAATAAAATGTACAGTGCCCTCCCAATTCAAATACCCAACTTAAAAAAAAAAACAAAAATCTACAATAAATACATTGTACAGCACACAAGAATACATTGAAAATTGTGACTAATAATTTGTTCACAATTTTTTCAATACATATATAAGCAGACACAAATTGTTAACGATTAGTCTGATTGACAACAGGTCCCACGCGAGGCACGAAAACCTTTAGTGTACGACTTACTTATTTTTAATCCTATTTGCATTGTTCTCAACCTTTTATTTTTTCTGTCCTTTTAAATATTTAATCATACGGTGTAGGAGTAATTTTATACCATACTCCACAAAATGTTTGTACTACATTAAAATAGACCATTTTTTACGCATCGTATTATATATAATGTAACTCGTGGAAGAATAAAATTGACTGATTTACTTGTAACTAAAATAAGATACCGATTTTGAACTGGTGGTGTTTCTTTCAAATCTGAAACAAAAATTAAAAGCTATCCATATACATATGTGCAAGGATAACATGGCTGAAGAAAGTGTAGACATGCTAATTCATTACATAAAAGATACAAAACTGTTTAAGAGCTGTAAAAATAAAAACATTTACTTTGTCTGGAAAGATAACTACAGCTAAATAAGTAACCTTATAAGACTAACCTTAAGTTATACCACGAATGATACTCATAATAATAATATAACAATTATATAGCAAGACCGAAAAATATATTTAAAATAAATCATATCACACAGCTAAACAAAAGAAATTACTCTTTAAAGATTGTAGGGTTGCCATACTTTGATTTAAAAAAAAATACGAGATGCAGCCTCTTCGTGACCAATGTGACATCGAAACCCAGTGGTTCTGATATTTCTGAAGTTATGGTTATGCAGCCAATAAAATTAGAAAAGTTGATACTTAGAAAAAACGCAATAGGTATTATTCTTCTTCTTTCATTCATCAAGAGACGGATTGAGTCTCCTATAGATCAAGGTTCTCCAGTTCTTTCATGTGCCAAATCAATCGTCTCTTCGTAGATGTCAAGGTTACAATACGTAGGACTGTCCTGTGTAAATGGGAGAAAAACTGAGAACTTAAAATATTAGTAAGGAGTGGAGACTACGGAACTACGGCGAAGATAGTAAAGGAATCAACTCCAATGCCGTAATTTAATAAAATTATTATGAAATTACTACACTACGCGTTCCCGCCCAAACTGCTAGAAAGTGAATATTGTCATATTGTATCGCATTTGGAAATTTGTCCGTGTACTGTTTGTAAGTTTTTGATTAAGTATGGCGGGAAGAATGTCCGCTAAAATCCCATAGCTTGTGTGATTAACCGTTAAATAGTTAAAAATCTGGGAACACCGGCATAATACATATTGCCAGTTATTTAATCCAAGAGATTGCCATTTTAAGGCATAGTACGAGGATTTACTAGCATTTATGATCTTAAACGGCTATGGAGTTCTCTGAATCTTTTATTTGCACGAAGAATTTGTGTACATTTTCTCCTGACGGAAAGTGTATCGCTGCTATGAATCAATTGGAACTTATAATAAGATTGGTCGATACTTTGATTCCCATTAGGTCTTATAAATGTGCTAATAAAATTGATGTGAGTACATAATCAATAGTGATTTTATTTATTCCAGAAATATTTCATAAAAGAGAAATTAAAATGGATATTATCATTTCAGCATGTTGAGTGGTCTCCTGATTCGCTGTTTATATTATGTGCATCCTACAGTCATACATTTGTCCAAGTATTTTCTATTGAAAAACCATCTTGGAAGTGTAAAATTACCGAAGGCGCTGCCGGATTGATAAAATCATGTTGGAGCCCTGATAGTAGACATATTCTTACTACTGGAATGTTTCATGTAAGTGTTATGTATGGTTAAGTATTTTAGTGGTGGGTTAGATTACCTCGGATGTGGAAATGGTAAGCAGATTTACTTATATCTTTATTCACTATTTTGTGATTGTTTTTCTTTCCATCCTATCTTAGGTCAATCTGGATTGACGTTATTATTGGATATTGAATACAAGTGACAGATGTTGAAACTTCTCACCGTAATTTATAGATTTTAAGCTTGCATTATTATAGCTCATCATTATGTTGAAATGGAATATGTATATGAATTAATGCATAATATAGTGCAGAATTCGCTAAATATGTCCCAATGGGAAGTATGGGTGACGTTTATCCCTTTCAGTTATGAATTTTATTGGGGAAATAAATGTGTTCTTTTTTAATTGTGAATTAATTCAAAATACTTCAGTAATTCCTTGACCAAATTTTTATATCATAGGCCGCACACTTTCCAATATAATTTATATCTGCTAGTGGGTCCACAGAATCTTTCAAAAGTTATAAAAATAATGTAATTCATTGCCCATAAAAATACATATGGTAACTGAAAAGGTTAAAAATCTGCAAATTCATCTGTTCGTTTCTTCAGTAGTTGTTATTATTTCTGCTTAAAATGCCTCTAAAGTATCATGAAAGCCTCAGATGGGAACAAAGTCAACGTGTACTACCCAATCCAATCCACAGGGAACAAAGTTAACGTGTACAGTAAATCAACCCAAAACTAACTAACCCAACCTGAGTGGCCAAGGAGGACAGGGAATCTCCTAAAGCCAAGTGTCATCTTTCCTTAGTTTGAAATTCCCATGTTATGTAGGTATAACGTTGTAGTTCCATTTCTCACTGTCTTCTCATTATCAACAGTGCTAGCATCCATGGGCCTAGTTAATGGAGAAGTACTGCCATTTGGGAACTTCTGTATTGTTTGCCCTTTAATCGATAAAACAAAACTTTCAATCATTCTTAGCCCTTAGTTTTGTTAGACCTTTGGTTATAAGCCCTTTTTACTTGAGACTGCTACTTGAGTAATGTTTTTTCATAAGGATATTTCTCCTACTATTTCCAAATGCTGCATTTTTCTTATAATATTTAATGTGGTTAATTACCCATTTTTTAATTTCCCTCAGATACAACTCTCAATTTGGTCATTAGTGGATGAGTCAGTGTCATATGTACACTATCTTAAGGAGGGTAAACCTGGAATGGAATTCAGTTCGGATGGCCTTTATTTGGCATTATTGGAGCGTAGAGGTATAAAGGACTACATTCTGATTCTACCCTGCTCTACATGGACTCCATTTCTGGTAAGTTTTTCACAAATTAACAAATTTAGCATTGCTTTGAGTTGTGGCTGAAAAGTTCCATGCCTAAGTAGGATGGGGATATGGGTAGTGCATGCCATTTAGGTTAATTGTATTTGGACTCCATGTGGCAATGTGTAAACAGTATCAAGATAATACTTTCAGCAGTCTCTTTTGATATTTCAAGGCTTTTTGCTATGAACCTTGTTGTTATGTGACGATTGTCTATGATTATGTCATGAACAGCTTTCTTTTCCTATGTTGTAGCCGAGTTGGGACCTCTGCTGCAAGATTCATCGTCCAAGCTTTCTCTTCCCCTTTTGAAATTTCTTAGCCATTTTTAACATTTGAATAACTGGATGAGTCATTTCCCAATGTCTGTCACATACTGCAATTGATATCTTTTGCAGCTATACCTTTCAGAAAAAGGTAGCGTATCATAGCTTGGTGTTTAAATTTCACTGTGTCAATTGAAGTCACGTGCTGAATGATTTCCTATGAATGAACTGCTGAAAATATAATCAACTAACTGTTAGCATTAATTTAAAATGTATTATATGAAAAACAGAAAAATTTCATGAATTTGTGGTCAAAAAGATGTTTTTAAAAGAATATCTAACTTACCGTATTTACCTGAATCCAAGACAAGGTTTTTTTCCGAATTTCAGCTTGCAAAAATCAGGGGTCATCTTAAATTCTGGTATAAAGTAGGGTTACCCATTAATCAACATTTTTTTAACATAAGATAAAATAATATCTACTGAAAATTTTTATTGAAAACTTTCGATCTAGATTTAAATTAATACAGTACCTATTATTTTTTTAATGATTTTTTTCTCAAACAAAAATTTGTAACAAACGCTTTCAATGAATGAACGAACTATACCTATACTGAATATGTGTTCGAAATATATGCTGAATATGTACAAATGAAATTTTAATTAATGAACTAGAGATCTATTGAATTTTATTTTTGAATTATGACATTCAGTGAAAAATTATTACACAAAAGATTCCCAAAAGTGAACTTTCCTTGTCTATTGGTGAATATCATTTCACAGATGTCAAAACAAATGATGGCTTAATTAACCGGGATTTACCCATTTAACAGTTTTGCGCCTTAAATTCTTTAATTGTGATTTTTGTCTTAATTCCTTTTAAATACATCATTCTTAACCTTAAAATGGCCAATCATGTAGAGATAAAGTAATGCTGCTGAAACTCCAGTTTTCTTCGACATGCCATTATACTGTCAATGAAAAAGGTGCAAAATCTGTGATAATAAAAAGGACAGGTAACGAAAAAACACAAGTTACAGTAATGTTGGCTGTTTTAGCAGATGGATCAAAATTACCACCATATGTTATCTTAAGACGAAAAATAATGTCCAAGGAACAAATACCTACTAGAATAATAGTTAGATGTCATAAGAACTTATGAGAGATTGGTTACATATTATCTGGACTAGAAGACCAGGAGCACTATTTACAAGGAGCATTATATATGGGAGCATGGCCATTCAAGAGCATTTTTCTGGAAGTGATTGGGAATGATTTTAGAAATATTTCCCCAAAATTTGACGGCACACTTCTAATTTGTTTACGAGTTATTTTGAAAAAACATTTTTAATAACTCATATTACGCAGATAAGAAATCAATTTCTATGAAAAATATCATTTTATTAAATTAAAAAATGATTCAAATGATTAAACAATAATAAACATTTGTTAATTAAGGATTTTCTCTTTGCATTGCCAAACTGATGAGCGAGCCATATATGCTGCGTGTGAAACAGTGGTTCAGCTGAGCCGGCTAGTGCATGCTTTCTGAACCTTGATACTGAGGTCATACATTCAAATCCTGTTGCTGGTAATTTTTTATGTAAATTTTTTTACCCAACTAGTATTGTACATTAATTTGTATTAATACATATTAAAATACAACATTAGTTTGGCTGGTTAAAAACGTTGAACATGATTTTCAGAATTTGGATGTTTGAAAAATGCCCTCAAATGACCGTGCTCCTTGTAAGAAAAAGAGGGATGCTTGTACCATATGCATTCAAAGGCCACAACTCCTGAAGTTAAAGATTAATGTAATGAATACTGACCTTGTAATAATATCTGGAGGAATTACATCACATCTTCAAGTTCTTGATGTTGCTGTCAAAAGGCAATTTAAAGATAATTTAAAGGGTTTATACTCTGAATGGTTATTGAGTGGAGATCACCCTATAATACCAAAAGGATACCTAAAAAAACCTACTAGGCATTTCAATGCCCTTGACTCTTGTTAATTGTCATCGCAAAGGCCATTGTCAATGGAAACTGCAGACGCTGCATCTTGAACGGTAGAACATTATCAGAAGGAGTCAGTTTTATGTGTGGAATCAGTATATGCTCTCCTTTTGATGAGCCATTTAACAATCTCACAGTCAATGCTGTTGGCGTATCCATTTTTGATATGCATCCTTGTTCTTTATATCAGTCCTCTAGCCATGTTCATCTTTCGTATAAGTAAATTGACTGCGTTTACTTTGAGATCAAGCTTATGAGGTGGTAGTCCACTAACTTCAAGGCTGTTCAAGAACTCGACGGGAAACTGAAACTGCTCGTTAATGTTGTCTGCTGCAATTGATCCATGCTAAAGTATGTTCGCACATCTCCTGGCATATGGCTAAGAACTTCGTTGTTGATCTTTGAAGTGTTCATTTCATGATACAAGTATTGCACGATCTGTAACATCATCGCTAAGCAAAGTGCTTTGGACATCTTCGTGGACATGGTCGATGATGTTGCTGCTGCAATGCAATGTGTCGGGAATAGCGACAGCATCAGGACCATACTCTGTAGCAGAAGGCAGTGTTCCATTTCCAACAGTTAGCAAGAACTGAGCAAATTCTTGTTCACCTTCATGTAAACGAATGTTGTGGCTCAGTTGTATTTGCTGAACTTGTGGCCCAAGTGTGTGTTGCCTCAGGCAGCTCTCAACAGTTGCACTGTTAAGCTAAGCACCTCCTGGACACAGTTTTCAGTCATTATCAGATCTCGTGTACATTTTATCAAAATTTTACTGCATTGTGCAATCTGCGCCGTGAATAGGCATCAAATGACACTTGAACCGACCCAATCCATTGTCTGGACAATATCATGGTCCTATGAATTCATATAAGAAGACTCAGCACCCAGCGTACATTTAATTGTGCACACGGTCGAGAGTGCCTACACTTGGTGTACATTTAAATGTTTGCACAAACAATAAGGGTTAAAGAAATTACAGTTATATCATTGAAATTATTCTGGTAAATCTAATCAAGCAGTAATGAAAACAATCTCTCTAAAACTTTTTATCAATATTTATATATTCACAGCGTTTGGAATGTACAGGCTTCATGAATGTCGATGGCCTAGCATGGTATCCTGATAACTCTGGTGTTTGTGTTTGGGAGACTCCTCCAGAAGAGTGTCTAAAGATATTATGGCTTGAAGGAGGTACTCAGGAAGGCTTACCAGCCTCAAAAACACCAAAAACTCTTGGTGTGCGATGTGTTGCATGGTCACCATCTGGTCAATTTCTAGCATTTGGAGCCAATAATGGGAAAGTATGTCACTTTTTGTTCAGTCGAATGAATTTCTTTTTTTAAGTATGATAATCAAAACTCATGAGATAAATGCATTTTTCTTTTGTAATCAGTTCAGATAGGATGGTTGAGAAAAGAAAGTATTAACATTTGAACATTTTTGATTTAGGTGAAAACAAGAATAAACAAGAATTACATGGAAATTAAATTAAAAGTCTCATTGCTTTTGTCCAGTTTACTGGTATGGATGGTACTGTGTGTACATTTCCTGAAATTTCTTGTCTTATCTAAAATAGGTTTGACCTTGTAAAAGTGGTCATTCTCTGTTGCATCGTCATTATTTGAGAAGTGCAACATACAAAGCAGCAATTCAAAACGGTTCCTGCTCTTAGTATTTGGAGCAACATCATTGTGATAAAGAAACTTTTTGCTCTAATAATTGACTATTTTTGGCATACTAATCCCATACATGTCAATAAGCCGAAATTTTTTTCATTTCCTCTACATTTGTTTGTTTCCATTCAGCGAGTCTGGATTTTTTACTAAAGTGTTTCATCTTATTTTTAATTTGATCTGCATATAAATTAGTCTGTTCAACAGTGACTTCAAAGATATCATCATTAATTATTTTTGAAAATATTTGATAAGGAGAAGGATTCAGTAATAATAATAATAAATTTATTAATCCAAAGATCGAGTATTACATCGATGTAGGACAAGTCATGTATATAGTATAACACAAAAATCATTGAAAATTGAAATATTCATTAACAGAATAAAACAGTTTGCTCTGTAAGAAAGCTCTTAATTTTTTACAAAATGTGGAAATTCCTTGGATAGCTTTGAAGTCTCCAGGTAATTTGTTAAACAAGAGAAGCCCCATTGACTTGGGGCCCAAGACAGCTGCTCTTGTTCGTACAAAGTTTCTGTGAAGGTCATTAAGTTGCCTCGTACTATGATGGTGAACATTCGAGTTTTTTTCATATAGGAATAAATTTGTCTTAGCATGAAGTAACATTACAAATATATATAAACATGGCACTGGTAAAATATTAAGTTTTTTAAACAGGGGACGGCATGGTGCGTCATGTCTCTCATTAAGGCGAATTGCCCTCTTTTGAATTTTAAAAATAACATCAGCATGAGGGGAAGAGCCCCAAAACAGAATACTATACAAAAGATGCGAGTAAAATTCACCATAATATAAAATAATCAAAACATCTTAAGATACGCTATATTTAATACTCCTATTAAGATAGCAGATAGAACTGAGCTTGCTACTCAGATTATTAGTGTGTACATCCCATGAAATTTGAGCGTCGATTGAAATACCTAAGAATTTTGTGCTTTGGACCTGAGGGATCAATTTGCCCCCTATGTCAATGGATGTTATTACAAAATTTATTTTTGTTTGCAAAATACATCAGTTGAGACTTATCCACATTCAGCTTTAAGAAGTTATTTTGACACCAATTGTTTAAGAGCTGAGCCACAAGTTTACCATTATTTTCCAGACTATCAATGCTGGAAGATGTAAGAATGACATTGGTGTCATCTGCATAGAGTATAGGGTTAGCACCTTTTACTGTCTGGATCCTGTCAGGGAGATCATTTATATAAATAAGGAATAGTATAGGGCCTAGGACGGAACCCTGGGGAACGCCCTGAGTTGCAACTTTACCAGGAGAAACATATCTTAAGCCATTATTCTTTATTACTACATGCTGCATTCTTTCCTGGAGATAAGATTTAATCCAATCATAGGGTATACCCCGAATTCCAAAACTAGCAAGCTTTTGCAGGAGTAACTGGTGGTTGACAGAGTCAAATGCTTTAGAAAAGTCAAAGAACATTCCAAGGACTTCTATTTTGTTATCCAGCGCAGATAGTATATGATCAATTACCCGAAAGGTGGTTGTAGAAGTTGACTTATGTTGCCTGAAGCCATGCTAAAAGGAGGATATAAGCTGGTGTAAATCATTCAATGAGGAATTGAGATTAAACTGAATATTTGGCTGCTTTCTCAGTGTCTCTGACCAAATATTACCAAATGGATTGGAGATAGGTTGCAATGGCTCCCCTGCTCGAACCTCTTGTACAACTACATCGGCAAGTCCCTCAGAGTTTGATTGAGTATCCTCCATATCATCATTGCTAGATGACTTGCTTTCAGTTTCTTCATCACTTGATGGGGCATAATTCAAATCATCTACCAGCTCAGTTTATGAATAATATTCCTCTATATTCTTGTCTTTAGCAGGAATAGCTTTAGGGCTCGAATGGGGGACTAAATTAATCCACTTCGTAACTATAATAAAAATAATAAAAGGGTCTTAGTAATGATAAACTACAATGTATATATGTAAAAGAAAATAATAGCAAAAACTGTATTTACAATCATAAAAATTTTGATTCCCAGTACAATTTAGAATATCATCATAGGAAATGCACATGATGCATATTTACGACATCTGGCAACAAAAGATGGAGCTTCTTGCATATTTTTGCATTTTAATTTTTACACCAAAAATATGGTATGATATATGGCACGATAGTTACAAAGGTAAATACAGTAAGATGCAACATGGATAAAAAAGGGAGAGACACACTTACCAAAAAACAATGAAGAAGTTCCGAGGATGGACTGCTTGATGAGAAAAATTGGTGAATTGCAGCTTTCGGACCTTTCTTTGGCTTGAGAAAGGAACTGACCACAATAGTCGACACTCCTTTCTTCATTTACCACTTCACTTCAATAATGTCTGTTTCTTGTTCGCACAAAACTACAGGAAAAACAACTCACTCTTGCCTTCAAATTTTCCAAACTCGTGTTTTTTTCATCTAGCTACTCCATGCACTACGACACCAATACCTCTACTGATTGTGAGAGTCAACTATCAGACCAACCCAAAATAGCCTTACCATCATGTTCCCTCTGAAAGGGAACCGTTAGGCTACCGCAGTATATATACACATCCTTCCCTGCCCATTTATGCATTGTGACCTACCAAGGAGGCAGATGACAGATAAAAGGAAAGTTTTCAGCTTGCCACAGAGTGGCGGATTCTTTGTAATTGAAGACTAGATGCAAAAGACATGGGATAATCCTAAAAAGAGGAAGTAACTGTAGTTTTATGATATACATAAGCCGAGGCATTTGCCGGTGCCTTATTTTTCTCCCGCAATGCTGGTTTTCCTGGAGCGAAGGTCTTCGTAAAAATAGAAATAGGGAATGTAAAAACTTGCTCAATAGACAAAATTTAAAAAGGCAAAAGGAAGAAATCATTCTATTGAGTAAAAAAGAGTATAAATAAATGCAAATAGACGTAAACATTTCAGAACTGAGCAGTGAAATGTCAGCTCAGTAAAGCTGAGAAATGTGGCATACACCAGTGTCCACTCTATAATATTTATTTATTGATTTATATATACCTTATTTTCATAAATTTGGTAGTATATTCTACATAATAAGGAGTTGGTGATCAGTAACATATAGGATTGTTAGCAATACAGAAAATTACAGAATTTATTTCATCTGAGAATACACATTTCCAGCATGTCCTTGTGGCAGACACCAGTGTCCACTTTATAGAATATGCATTATCTAAAATAAAAACAAAATGTTGCTAGTTAAACAAGTTTTTGTTATACTATTAATAAATCTACATTCATATCACATGGCCTGAAAACAAAATTTTGAAAGTTACCCTCGGCAGTCAACCTGTTAAAGCCAAAACTTCCTCTTTTAAAATATACCAAGGTTTGTAAGATCGAATAATTTTCAGCGTGGAAAAAAATAAACCTAGCAATGACACACTATGTACTAACACATTGGATGTCAGCATGTGAAGTTTTCATTCCTCCAACGAACAAAGTTTGTTTCTGAAGTGAGGGCCTAGAGCAGGGATGGAAAAACTTTTGGCGAGATGGGCAGCATTGCGGTTCCTTAGGCAGGCCACATTAATAATATGCAGATGCTTTGGCAGGCTGCTTTATGTTTCACTTTAGAAGTTACTTGAGAGATTGCAGAAGGTTCTATCAGTGAAAATCAATAAATAATATTTTAGCTTCAAAACTTCACAAGAAAAGTTTTTCCGACCCTAATTTTAACCAACAAAAACTAAATTATATGCATTAGACTTCATGGTCGGCTTTCATTACGGCATTGCAAGCTGTATAAAATGCTCTCGTGGGCCGTAATTTCCCCACAACTACAGCAACCATAGCAATTTGAGCAACTACCAGTGAATGCAACCAATATGTGTAGGAAAGTTTAGGAGAGATTTTTGAACTGAAAAAAGCTTAGAATGAAGTAATTTACACTTGCCAGAGTGATAAATGGAGAATAGATTTTTGAAGAACAACATTTTGAAAATTGCAGTAGATAAAGATTTTTCAAAGGATCAGGTATTGATGTTTCGAAAATATTTCCTTTTTCTTTATGACCATGATCTGTAGGACTTGATCCATTTAAAAATTATCACCTATTACTCACGGAATGTATTTTAGCCATTTCCTGGAAATAGGACAAACTCTCTAAGAAAAAGTGTTACATCAGACTGGCTGTACACATTGTTGCTCAAATATTCTGCATATTTTTAAAAGTTGTAAGAATTCAAAGAAGCTTGTAAATGCTCCAAAATTTTCAACTCATTAGCCATTCATGTGCCTCGGTTACCGTCTAGTGATTTGAAAAACCATTCCAAATTTATCTTCCCATAGTTCACAAGAAAAAATTTCTAATCACCTTGGATATGTCATGCAAGAGTTATTCTTTCATTTCATCTACACTTCATGGTACCATTCTAAGTTTTCAAACAGTTCAAACCATAAAAATTCATAAGTTCAAGATTCCAAATATGACATTTTCTAAGAGAATGTGCTACAGTTTTGCTGCAGATCAGGTGTCCTCAGCCAATGATGCATTGCACACACTTGTAGCACATCAGCCTCTCAAAAGGGAAGCATTTAAAACAATCTTTATAAACATTAAATTTTTCCAACAAAAATAATCTGGCATTTAAAACAATGATTTCAAAATTTTATATTATTTACATTGCCCCATCAACTTTATTTGTGACTTAAAATAGGATTTGTTATTATTACATATTGCATGATAAGAATTTATGTTACATCAACACTGCTATGGGAAAAATGGTGCACAATCCATATAGGGTTGTGCACCACTGCTGTGGATGAACACCTCAGCCAAATCATGTCTGATGAGAATTCACTGTTCGTAATACAGTCTCCTTTCAGTCAAAATCAGTGAAAATAGTGACTTTCTGAGTATTTTTCAGGAAATCTGTAAAGGTCACCATTAGAGGAAATCAAATGTGTAATTAATTTTTCAAACATTGTCTTCTCAATAACTAGGGTGTGGATTTTTTGTGTTTAAATAACAAGTTCATTCGGGGATTAATTATCGGGTTTTTTTATTCTTTAAAAATTTGGGTAAAATTGGGTTTAAATGAAAAACTTATATTAAAATGTTCTGGTATTATTTTGGGTTTTATGATTCACATACAACAACATCTGTCTGGCAAATGTTTCTTTGGTAATATTACTCCTTTCCGGCATTTACAAATGCCTCAAATGGCTTTATGAATGCTCAGTATCATAGCTACCTATTGGCATCCATAGCAATGTTAAGGCAAACTTGTGTAATTTAGGGTATCGGACACCAGCATCAATCTAAAACTTACCAATATCCAAATATTTGTCTAGAGTTAAGGGCTCTAATACATAAGCTGCAAGTTCAAATTTAATCAGCTCATTCAAATCTCTATATATTTTAAAAAAGTTGACATGATGTTCAGCATCTAGGACATGCATAGATTTCTTAAAAGGACATAATACAGATGCCTTTCTCCAGAAACATAATGGATGTATGAATATTCCTATTGATTGTAGCTATCCATTTCAAAGAAAGAATTTCCAAAAACTCTTTAATAGCTGTATTAGTTGCTGTTGTGCTAGGTAGTATTTTCTTAACAGTGGCATACACACCTGTTTGTAGCCATTTACAGAGAAGTTCTATTTTCATTTTTAAGCGTATTTTGATAATGTGGCCAAATGAATGTAGTATTGGAGCTTTACTTTCAGATTGTTTTTGCAAATTAATAATTTACAACAACCGTTCATCTAAATATAAGAGTAAAGCGTATTTGTAACGGAAAGATTTAATTATGTCATTGATTTCTACTGTTTTACTATTAGCTAACTCTGAGTCTTTCAACAATTCAGATTGGAAACCCTTGGTCTAAAATGATTTCAAATGATTTTTGCAGTGGAGGTATTAAAAAATTTAAATTTTTGGGTTTTTTTTGGACATAACCCAAAAAATCCATACTCGAACAATATCCTATGAATCATACTTGTTACATTTTTCCATTCTACAAATTTAGATCCCTAATCCTTGAGTAACCGCCGAGTCTTAAAATAGTCATCATTAATATCAGCAACTTACAAAAAAATATTTGAAGGATTAAGGGTTAATAAAAATCATTTAAGTGCCCTATATATTTTATATTGCTCAATAACTGATGATGCTGTCAAAGCTCTTGAATAGATTTTTATGGAAATTAATGACTTTGTTATTTCTTGATCATGCCTTGCTTTATAAAAGTTCATAGGTTTAGCCAAAGAAATTTTAGAGATTTCTTTTTTAAAGTACTAATGGCCTTTCATTTTCTAGGTACATATCCTCAATAACATAACATGGCAATGCATTGCTAAATTTGATCATGAAGAAGTTGTTTCTAATCGTAGCTGCAGAATTTATAGTGAATCTTTAGCATCCACCATTAGTACAGAGAAACCAAAATGTAAGTCCTTTTGTCTCTTTTTAAGAAAAAATGAAGTGCCATTGCTTTGAACCTTTGTTGGTGAAAATTTGAAAATGCTGAATTAGTCTCATGTCAGCATTCTTTATAAGGAACAATCCTATTTTGCTTATGATTGAATT
Organism: Tanypteryx hageni; assembly: GCA_028673005.1. Lineage (NCBI taxonomy): Eukaryota > Metazoa > Arthropoda > Insecta > Odonata > Petaluridae > Tanypteryx > Tanypteryx hageni. Next base: position 78,810,564 of record CM054115.1, on the reverse strand, counting down.
AAATTGTAGGATGTTATATTGTTAAGAAAATTCCACAAATTATTTTTTCAAGCAACTTTTGCTTTAATCATAATTATATAATCTAAGGAATTCAGCTCGACTTTGTGGTAAGTGATAGTCATATTTCAGAAGAATAGAACAACTATGCAACTTTCACACAAATTTATTTGCAAGACCAATTTCATCTGATGATGCTAGTTATTTAGCAAAACTGGTTGTGCAAATAAATTTGTGTGGAAGTTACACAGTTGTTCTTTTCTTCTAAAATGTAATACTAATTTGTTTTTGCAGGGCAATCCGAGAAATTGGATAACATTTTTGAATAACTTTTTTTATTAATTTATAGATTTAAGAGGAACAAATCTACTTCTGAAAGAACTATGATTTTGCCTCTTATTTTACTTACATCCTTTAATTTTGTAATGCAGTTGCAGCAACTTTACCTCATCAGAGCTCCTATTACTAAGACTTTTCCAGCATATCTACTCCCAACAATGAACTGTATTGATTTCATTGAACCATTCTCATCCTTTTTCAATCAATCAAATCACTAATCCTGTTTAATAGCCAAAAATAAATGCCATTTTTCCTGCATGAGGGACCTATGACTTCTTATCAGTAATTATATTCAAGTTTTCTCAAATATGTACTATCATTATTTTGTGAATATTGCATGCTAAATGAAGCTGACAGTAAATTTCAGTCTATACATTTATCTATAGTAATAAGAGAGTCATACATCTTATTTTTATCAATAACAAAATTTGCCCCTCTTATTGTTAGCTGAATTCAATAGTTTTCTTTACATTTTCCAAATTATAGTGTTATGCTTGATTGATTTTCGTTTGTAACATTAAACAATAAGGCTTAAAGTTGTTTTTTATTTTCTGCTTATTTAGATGAATTGTTGGAGAAACGACCATTTAGACTCATTCCTGCTAAAGGAAATGTACCTAAAATTGTATCTCCATTTGGAGCAATACTTAAACCCCAGGGAGTTAGAAGATTGTCTTTCTGCCCTAGTGGAGCATGGCTTGCTTCACAAGATGATTCCTCTCCTACTGTGTTGTGGATTTGGAGTATTTCGCACCTTAAGCTTGAAGCTGTACTTATACAAAGCAAACCAGTAACAGGTAAGATGTTGTTATATACCGTATTTACTTTCATAATTGCCTACATCGCATAATTGCCCCACCTGAATTAGGACGAGGAAATAAAAGATTTTTTTCTGAAGGCCACTTTCTTACTAAAAGAGAAAAAAAATGGATTTGCCCAAGCCTTGTTACGGTGTAAAAAAGTAGGGCAATTACATGAGTAAATAGAGTATATACAGTAGTCCCTCACCAACTGCAGGGGTTACGGTCCTGGAAAACACCACGGTTGGCAAAAATGTGGTTTGGGAAAACTGGTTGGTAAAAACCTGGGTTTAAGGGAAATAGGGGGTTAGAGAAACCTACTCCCAAAGACAGTTTAGTGGAAGGCCTAGAAAGTGCCAAAGATTAAAAAGGAACATTTGTACTGTCCATAAATGTTTATTAATAAAATTAATTTTTCTCCTCTGTAGAGAACCATTGTCTTCACCATGAAGTCCCCCGAAGCATTCTCACATTGGAGAAGGATTAACTTGTCCTTTGCTGTATTAAATTCTTATACAGCTCTCTCTTGCCTTGAAAGGGATGTTCTTGACGGCATCCTTCTCCTCTGCATTGAAGACTTGCTCCGGGTGATAACCCTTCTCCTCTATCAGTTTCTGCAGCTCAGGCGGGTAGCTGGTGCATTGTGCAGGCTTTGTCTTGCCTTGAAATTCTCAAACCAGCCCTTGCTGGCTTGGAAAATTGTAGGTTTGGAGCTGCTGCCATTGCTTTCTCCTCCCGACTTCTCCATGGGATGGTCATAGATATCATTAGCCTTTTCGAGGATAGTTTGGTTATTTAGCTGCACTTTCTTCTGGGTTTGGTCCTCAATCCACAACACTTTCATTTTCCATTTTTTCTAAGTTGGAATAATGGGCATGAAGGTTACTTTTGCATTTCCTCAGAGCCTAGCGACTCACTAGATGAGTATCTCCATGCAAACCAAACAATGTGTATACAACAGGTGACTCACCTCCTCCTCAATTTGATTACTTTTAAATGTGCGGTTTATACTGCTGTTGATGCATCTTGAAGATCACTATGGACAGTTTGATGACTAAGATGACATTATATTTTTATAATACTAAAGCTTTGCCTTTTAATGAGTTTTAAGTTTATTCTTGCTACTCAAAATAAGCAGTTCTGTCATTAAAATTTTACTATCAATTTCTACCTATACTTTGCCCGAATAAGTTGGCATCTGGTATTTGTGTTTGCCGAATTCATCACAAGCCCTTGATGCTCTTTAACATAAGAGGGGCAACCACTGAGGAGGAGACTGCTGCTAACATCAGCATAAAGAGATCACCCAATAAATTGCATCACTCAGGTAGGATGGAGAAGATGCTTAACTGGGTTGGCCTTGTTTCAGGGAGGGGGAGCCAGTGAAGAGGCTGTCTTTTTTTAATTCCAGATGTCAAATTATTCTGGCATGAATTTAATTATTTCCCTCCAAACTGGCCCAAAAATAGGGATGTGCATGGTACACAAAGGCACAGGTTACATGAGTAAATACAGTATTTTGATTTTTAAGTGCTTATTCTTGAAATTTTTTCAGCCATAAGACAGTTGACAGATTTTTTGTGAGAATTAAAAGCCCTATTTTCCTCTCCTTTCGTCTTATACAATATACGAGTTGTCGGTGCTTGCATACTGCAAGCACTCAAAAAAATCACCATACACCAAGATATAAACTCATAAATAAACCAATGCAGACATTTGAACTACACAGCCCATTTATATAAGATAATAGTTTTAATTTTCTGCAAAATTAAGGCATCTATCCAGAATTTCTAAATTCTCTGGCAATCAGATTCACGTCCATGTTTTCGAATTTCAAGTTTCATGGCTGAGATCACCCTTTTTAAGCAATAACTATAATCATCATTATAATTAGCCAATTACAGATATCTAGTTAATGTGCTAATTACATCAGAACTACATATAGCAAAAGATATATTCCTTGCCAACATAATAGAAATAGCAAACTTATAAATGTGATTGTACCACAATACACCAGAAAAATTTTTAAACATAAAAACTACCCACCAGTTTGTTTTAAAAATGAGAGGAATTCAATTGTGGAAAGTATTTTAACATTTGTGATGGGACATACCAACAGTCATACTTGTGAACAGACTTGAGCATGTGCCGCAAGTGGACCCCATCTTGGAAAGTCTCTTCCATAATTGTATGTTGAGCATACATCTATAGAAGGGACATTACCTGAGATGTGCCACAGTTAATATGTGCACTCACCAATAACAAAGGTTAACACTTCTGCTCTATTGGAAATTCAATGAAAATGTATTCATCATTATTTAAACAAGGCAGATTGCTGAATTTATTTAAACCATTCTTGCATATTTAAAGAGGCATTTGGGTATTTTCTATGTAATAGAATGCCCAAAATTGATCATGCATATTTGTGTGAGAAAAATAACCCGTCTATGCACTAGACCAGTGGTGCGCAAACTACAGGTCATGACCCTGTGTGGGGTCACAAAAGAAATTCTGGGGGTTGCAAAAAGTTCGAGAATTAAAAATCCCAAAATTAAGGATGAATGTTTTTGGCGACAATATTTTAGAAATTCACACAAAGCACGGGAAGATATAAAAATGAATTTTTATAACCAACTTTTATATAGTTAATTCTTTAATATGAATAAACTCTATAATATAATTATGATAACCTTTCTGCATGCATTGGTGTAAAAAGTTGCAGTGTCTACCAGCTGTTGAGTGATCTGGGGGGTCTCTATATTTAACCTTTAATCTTTTTACAGTCGAGAGAATGACAGACAGAAGTAGAGAACTCTGTGGCAAATGTAAGAATGTTTGGTATATAAGTAGTAAGAAGTTTGATAATATCTTTTGTTTCATTAATGAAAATACTGACTTATCCATTCATATTGCTTAAAATCAACGAAAATATACTGCTAGTTCAGAGTAATTCAGCCTTAGATACTAGTAGGAGTGAAACTGTTGATCACCAATGAGGTTTTCAATGGCCTTTTCATAGGGAAAACAGTTTTCAGAATAATCTTAAATGAATAAAGATAAAAAGTTTTTAAGATAAATAAAAATTTACTATCAATAATAATTACATTAAATAAAAACTTACAATTATTAGCAGAAATATCCCTTCAAAAAACTTAGGAATGCCCATATCAATACAAATCCACATTAAAATAAAGAGACTTCTATTACACCATGAACAATGACAATAGTTTATTTAATCTCATTGCTATGATGGACGCTTGTAATTTGTTCAGATTTGCTTCAACAATATAAATACAGAAAAGGAAAGCTAAGGTTATATAGTACAAATAATGTGATAACTCTTGTCAAAATAATGCAATTATAAAAATAAACAACTAAAAAGAAAACGATTTAAAAAATAAATAAATATGAAAATAATGCCACAAATACTATGTCTATCTTCCCACGCGAACTCAAATTAACATTTATCGCATTGCCAATGCATAGATCTGGTGGCCGAGGTGACTAAATCACTCGTCTTACGCAATGATTATCTCAGATGAGGTGGTTCGAACCCTGCAAGCAGCTTTTGATTTTTTCAGATGACAGGGTTCAAAACACACACACACACACACACACATATATATATATATATATATATATATATATATATATATATATATATATATATATATATATATATGTGTGTGTGTGTGTGTGTGTATATATATATATAACGATACGGAAAAAGAAATAATATGATAAAATAAATGCAACGAGAGGTTGAGAGGGATAGGAAGGAGCCAGTGAACACTTACCATACGGTGGTGGACGTCCACAGCGATAGAGGAAGGCTTGTAATTTGGAGCTTTCGGACAACACACGCCCTTCTTCAGCGAGAGAAAAACGAAGACAAGCCTTCCTCTATCGCTGTGGACGTCCACCACCGTATGGTAAGTGTTCACTGGCTCCTTCCTATCCCTCTCAACCTCTCGTTGCATTTATTTATATATATATATACATACATACATTTAACATCTGGAAGCAATTTGGAGAGCTCTTCTTTATAGCTGCAATAAAAATCGGTCCCAACTGACCTGGGATGTAACTAACCCTCAGGCACTTTCTTTGTCGGTGGAATATTATATTAAAACAATAACAATAAAGAAACAACAACAAAATATATCTATAGTTAAAAATGGGTAATAGGCTCGAAATAATAACTCAGAATGAGAAATAATTGATTGAGAAATGGAAGAAAAATTCAAACTTATAATAAAAAGTTAGATCAACTGGAGATATTAGAGTCTAGTCATAGGGTTACCAGAGCTCCATAGCCGAAGAAGAGAGAAAAAGTGTACAAAAGAGTGCACCAGAATTTATGTATTTAATAATTATATAATTATAAAGGTTTAGGGTTTTATTGTTAAATTATTTGTAACACATCGCATGTATAAATATTTACAAATACTCAACAAATGATTCTCCGTTTTAATAAGCTGCAGTCACTTTACTTCAATGTTATTTTTCATGTCTGAAATATAATGATAATAAATTTATAAAAAGGCTTTTAAATTCAATTTCGGTGGCTGTCAATAATGATGGAATAATAAAAATAGTTGTGATACTCTTCTACCTTCACATCTTCGTCTGTTTTTGTTTTTTATATTTTGCAAATTTGTTGTTATTAATAATTAAAAAATACTTTATTAGGATGGACAAGTGGTTAATTAAGAGTGGTACAAAGTGATCAGCGACTTCCAAAAATGAAAACAACGAGGCTATTGATGGGAGAAAAGCTAGAAAATTAAACAATATATCAAGCGAAAATTTTAACTCGGAATTTTCCTCTATTTACCTGTTTTGTACATCTTCATTTAAACAAAACCATTTGTCATTATTTATTAAAAAATCTGATGTCGCTACCACATGACTTTCTCCATATCTGTAATATTTCTAAAAATTCCAAATAGGTTGCATAATAATAAATATTTTAAGAAACTGCGAAAAAATTTTAGACTACAAAGAACAGAAATAAACTCAAATCATAGCCTTCTGATATTGGATATAGCCACAAAGTTCCAACAACTAACAATAAGAAAAGAAAAAAGAGCGTTACTAAGACGTAACTAAGCATCAATTGTTAACAATAGTCATTGATAGGTGGCATGGTGGTGGCAGCTAAAAATATAAGATACACTACTCCCACGATATCCACGAGGGATGCATTCTGCAAACACGTCGCGGATACTGGGCCTTATGTTTACATTATATCTTAGGATAGGGGGCCACCATACAAAAGAAGTAATTTCAACAAATTTTATGCGGTATTTAAGTTATTTTTACTGGTAATAGTACTAGATAATATCACCTGTATGAATTTGAAGAATATTTCATCAGTTAAATTCGTTCTGGTTTGTCTCAAGTAAGGTTGGGGATCCTCATACAGTAATTAAAGAAGAATAATTGAATTTGTCCATTTTTACTTTCTCCATATACGTAGTATAGGGGAAAGTATTGTATTCATGAAAAAAATCAACGGAAATACACGTTTTGAGATCCCCTGAACACATTTGACCATTTTCTCGATGATGTCTGTGTGTTAGTGTGTGTGTATATGTGATAGCTTTTTGTGGGTGCTCTAACTAAAAACTATTAGTCAGGTCAACGCGAAATTTTATATTTAACATTTTTGTGGCAGTCACAAGAACTGATTAGTTTTTGGTAAAAATCGGTCAACTGGAAGTGGGTGTTTACTCTTGTCACTTATCCGTTATATTGAAATATTTGCTTTAATACTCGATAAATGTAAAAATATACTGGAATAAACGTTGTAGGAAATTTAATTTTCTACAACTTTTATTTGAAACATTTTTCCATATAATGCATTGTTTAAGAGATATCTTATATTTTTAGCTGCCACCACCACTCCACCTACCGACGACTGTTAACAATCGACGCTTACTTACGTCTTAGTAACGCTCCTTTTTCTTTTCTTAATTGTTGAAGCTTTTTGGCTATATCCAATATTAGATGGCTATGGTTTGAGTTTATTTCTGTTCTTTGTCAAGTCTAAAATTTTCTTGCAGTATCTTAAAATATTTATTATCTAACCTATTTGAAATTTTTAGAAATATTACAGATATGGAGAAAGTCATGTGATGGCCACATCAGATTTTTTATGAAAGAAATCATATTACATTGAGTAAATTAATATTAGCATCGTATTTTACTAGGGATAAAAGAAATAATAGCCTTGTGTATCTGCGTTATTTTTACCTTTCGTTTGAGAACTACGAACTGTTACCTACGTTCGTAGTTCTAAAAGGAAAATTAAAATATTAAATACTATATTATATACTGTAAAAGAATATGACTCAGATACTATAAGTATATAACGATTACCGCTTATCTGAGAGATACTACTATCAAAAGTAAAAAGGTTTCCTAATACATATTTATTGCCAAGTCACGGCATATGTAGTAAATGGAATGGGGCATTTGAATAAAAGTCGGACATGGCAAGATTATGAAATTCTTGAATTTATGTATAAAAATTAAGCTCTTACAGTCGAAGTGAATATGATTTAGAAGAATTGTGTAGTAATTTTCTTACTACTAAAAGCGATTATACTCCTTCTAATGTATGAAATTATGATGGTGAAAGCGAACAGCCAATTAAAAGACAATGGAAAACTAAATTAATAATAACGATTTTAATTGGACTAGTCAAAATTATTTTTACAATTTTTATTTTATCATTTCTTATATGTACAATAAATAATCTTAAACGATCAATTTTTACTTATTAATTGCTACTCATCAAAATGTTTATAAAAAACTCAGTCCTTAAAGAGGTTACGTAAAATAACGCGCTGGAGAGATTCGTGGATATGCGAGACCTTGCTCGCGAATACTGGGTAATGGAGGATAAAACCAACTCGCGGATATGTGAACTCACGGATAACGGGGGAGTAGTGTATCTCTTAAACAATGCATTATATGGAAAAATGTTTCAAACAAAGGTTGCAGAAAATTAAATTTCCTACAACTTTCATTCCAGTACATTTTTACATTTATCAAATATTAAAGCAAATATTTCAAAATAACGGATAAGTGACAAGAGTAAACACCCACTTCCGGTAGACCGATTTTTAACAAAAACTAATCAGTTCTGACTTTTATAAAAATGTTAAATATAAAATTTTGCCTTGGCCTGATTAATAGTTTTTGAGTTAGAGCACCCACAAAAAGCTATCACATACACACACTCATACACACAGACGTGATCGAGAAAATAGTCAAAACGTGTTCAGGGGACCTCAAAACATATTTTCGTTGAAATCTGTCGATTTTTTTCATGAATACAATACTTTCCCCTATACTACATAATTGGAGAAAGTAAAAATAATCTCATAACAATAAAGTTGAAGGTAGGGTCACAGCAAGTTAACATTTGGAAAGTGGGGTCGCCGTCGAAAAAGTTTGCACACCTCTGTACTAGACTATACCAAATCCAAGTCCAACAGTAGTCATTGCAAAGGCAACACTTGTAATGAGTGATAAAAACTGCAAAAATGGCAGTATTTATGGGAAATTCAAAGAAATACGATTGATTAGCAAAATTCTACAATAAAAATTAGAATCTCCTTTCCTTACCAGAGAATAGTACAAATTCCACTCTAAAATTACAATTCTAAGATATTTTAATGTGCAAGAGAAAATTACCCTGCTCGATGTATTTCAGATTTTCTATGTAAATTAAATGGGAAGGATAGTTACTCGAATTGAACCCGGGATTTCAATCTTCACAACAAAAACTATCCTCAGGAGCTCTGCCCCAGTAGCAAGAGATTTCCACCAAGTGTCATGAAAATCTATAAATTGGTTCAAAAGTTTAGATAGGCACAACAACAAAACTATAAGCCTATTTCAATTCTGGAAAAACGCTAAAAATTATACGATCTTGGATCATGAACCGAAGAATGCCTAGAAGAATGGGAATTCAGTACCCTTCCATCAATTTTCAAATACGTATCAACTTGATGCAAAAATTTGTTTTGAACAAAAATTATTTTTGAAAATTTTAATTTAAACCCCATTGTTGCTGCTTTAGCAAAATTACAGAGTGCATTGCATAATATGGAAATGCATATATATATATATATACTATTCACATTATCTATATAAAAGTTGTTTATAAAATTTATTTTTATCCTTATACTGTTGCTCGTTTTATAGATGCTGCCTGGTCTCCTGCAGGAGATGGAACCCTTGCTTTATGCACTTCAAATCGTAATGTCTCTTTCTGGACTCCAAAAGGAGGAGCAATTATCATTCAAACAGGAATCCCAGAAAAAGTGTCAAAAGTGAAGTGGCATCATTCTGGTGAAAGATTGTTGTTCTTGGGCCACGGAGAAGCAAAGCTCTGTGTTACAAGAGACTCGGAAAGATATGAGAAAGCGAAGAGATGAGATGTGTCATCCACTGCTTACTTTGAAAATGTATTCATGGATGCATCATTTGTTATTTTTGCTATATTTTTTTAAGTAGATGTGTAAATGGATCCTTGATTAGGTATTGTATTGGCAAATTAAAATTTATGTGAACTTGTGTATAATTTTTATGCTTCAAGGCTAACCAAATAAATCAAGAGAAGTTTTGCTAATTAACATTTTTCTAAAATTCTCATCCTTATATCTTTTTTACTCCAAAATTTAAATCAAGCAATATTTTTTATTAAAGGTAAACCTGATAGGCAAAAAAGAAAGAAAGATAAGATCATTCAACATGATATATATTCATACATCCAAGTATACAAGTTCCCACAAAAATAACATTGACACTGACATGTTCACTACAGTATAGAAATAAAAAACAACCAAAGCAATGTATATATTCTTTAAAACCAGTAATAAATAATATAAATTGGGAGCTTGAATGTTCAGGTGTTCATATGTTACTTCCCTTGTATTCAATAGCCATCATATGTTACGGTATTTAAAAAGTGACTTCTGAATGCATTATCTTGTCTGGCATTCTTTCAACTTTCTTTTGCATGAGATCAGTGAAACTTGGCACTCATCATGATACCTTTTGGTCCCAGAGGTAAAAACTCTTTCTCAGTAAGTCCCATCTTGGTGATAGACCTTTTTACACTTGGTGGTCTAAATGTTTAACAAAAAAGAAAAATAGGAGAAAATGAACTAAACTTGGAACATAGCAGGAAGCTATTCTGAAGAGAGCTCTTAATCGTGCCAGTCAATAGGTGTAGTCATTAAATGTTTCGACAGAGATGTTCCAAAATGACAATATATGTTTACAGAACAGATATAACAAAAACATTTCATTGTACAACCCGCAACTTAGTTTCATCTCTGCCATATAATTTAGTGCTAAGAAGGAACTTGTTCACATTTTAAAATGTCAGCCAAATTGATATTTTTGCCCAACAAGGGCCTGAACATACAAATATATGGCTAGCCATTTAATTTTCTCAAGACATGGGTATCATCTTGTTTTCTTTAATGTCATTCAGATACAATTTTTGCAGTAGTTTATGAATGTACATGTGTGCCTGACATACTGTTATTCCAAGATGCTATTATAAATAATGTATTTTAAAATTAAATTAAAAATAGTATTCACAGAACTTTCTTGAGGCACAAACCCCTACAAAACATTTTTTCCACAGGGCAAGCAAAATTGGTCCAAGAGAAAAAATATTTTCACTTTTCTTTAAAATTGAGCTCCTACCTGGGCTAAAACAAAATACTTGAACCAAGACATTGAGAAAAGTGTCAAGGATTAATCATGCTTTGTTCAAATAATGTAGCACTTACTGAAGTTATAAAAATTTCCAAATTACCGTATTCATCTGAATCCACAAGATTTTTTCCAAATTTCAGCTTGCAAAAATTGAGGGTCATCTTAAATTAGAGTATGAAGTAGCATACTGTCAATACATCACATGTCAAAGCGTCACACATCAATTCGTCGCAAGACAATTCTGTTGTGAGACATTAGTCACAAATTTAAAAGCGAGACACCACGACTGATGAATGGTAGGGGGAGACACTTGTTGGATTGGGAGTCACCCCCTGCCATAAACCATCCAATATCTTGCCTTGCAAAGAGAATTGTGATTTATCCTGGTATTATCGAAATATAAAGATTTTGTTGCGGAAAAGTGTCTCCCCCTTTCAATTTGTTGAGCGTTGTATTGACACGTAACAGATTTTTTTCATGTGATGAACTGACCATAATGAATTTATGAGCGACAACAAGTCATATTACCGTTGGAGGTATGGTTACATGTTTAATCGCTATAAAATAAATTCCATTTTTATTGCAAATTTACGATCCAGAATTCAATTAATAAAGGCTTAATTGGAAAAATACACTTAAATTCTTTTTTTTCAGAAAAAATTTGTAACAAACCATTTCTATTAATGAATGAACTAGTATACCTGAATGTGCATTCGAAATATACACCAAAGACATTCAGTGAGAAATTATGTCATAAAATTATTTTTGTTTTGACAGTCTGCTAAAAGGGAAGGTCATCTTGGATTCAAGTAAATACGGTATTTAAGGCTAATTTTTTCAAGGGTCATAATTGACTGCCATGGAACATATCAAGCCAAAAATGTAGTTATAATTTTGTACAATTTAAAAAAAATAAGAATGAATGCCTTTTCTGTCAGAAACAATTATATTCATTAATAATTATTATGAATTACTTGAAATAAATATGCGCTTTAATAAAAGCATGGAGCTGTATTCATGATTTGTAACTCATAATTCTTCAGTTATATGAACTCATTGAGACAATTCAAGTTTGGAGTGTTATGTATAAGTTTTACATGATTTGCACAAAATCATAGGGTAGTCAAAAATTGGGAAGCAATAATGGATATACAACTTAGCTATAAAACACGAGGTGATATCAAACCCTTCAACCTGACATTTGGAGTGTATGCTGTATAGGTATCAAACATTGTACCTTTTAAACTAAAGATAAAATTCAACTATGCAAAAAAATAGATCTTTTTTCAGTAATGCAATATAAGTTTCAAAGAAATTAATTCATACCAATTTACACAAAATTTTCCAACCAATATATTCAACAAATAGCTTTATAATGTAGAAAGACCACATCAATAAATGATTCTTGACAAAGATTAATACTGCTTCAACATAATAGCAATTCTGTTAATACAAATTGGTTGTTGAAAGCCTTTTTTCGCTAATAATGCGTTGATTTGGTACGCATAAGAATTCTTCACACCTGCTTTAATTAACATCTTTACATTATAAAAATAATTTTTCATGATATTTTAACAAGAAAATCGCCACCGAGGGGCCATACAACCATTTTCATACATTTCAAGCTCATGTGATACATCAGCAGTTTAGGCACACTAATATACAACCGTATGGGTAATAAAAAATTCTGTCCTAAAATTATCTTAGAGGCACTGTAAGTGCCGATCAGGACAACATTAAAAAACAAACTTCTAAAATTTTCTGAATCATTAATTCTCAGAAAATGCACACCAATAAAAGAGGAAATTTCTGCTAGCACACATGAATACTAGACACAGTTTTTTAAATATTTTATCATTCCACCTTTCTTGGAACGCTTAATGGAATGAAATCCACTCAGACAGTTAGAACATCGAAGATTTTGACATCAAAAAACATTTTTTAGGTTACAAATTTTTCACATCCGAAAATAAAATAATTTTTTTGTTATTTTTTTTTATGGCTACAGTACCTTCCAACATAGAATGGCAAACAATTTACTGTCTGTATAATGACAAGCCTTTTTATCAGAAAAAACACCTTGTTTTTGTGGTTATAATGTCTTCTGAACTTAAAACCGCTAATATAATTTAGAGTTTCTATATCGACAAGCTGCTTTATCTGAAATGTCTTACATCTGGTTAAAATTTTATCATTATGGAAACCGAATGCAATTTTTATGTTCACAATACACACCTTCAATTACAAGCTTGTCAGAAAAATCTTGGCAGCTGAATCTCTTTATCTGATAAGATCTCTGAGAAATTTCTGTTAACCCACCATGATATCTCTTCATTATGGCAGTTTTCAGCAAATTAGATCTCAAATAAACTGTGTGAACATAGAGGTATCGCAATGGCATGAAAAAAATAAAAAAACCTCATTCCAGCAACTTCTATAAGCTAATGATACATCAAAAAGTCCTGTGCCAAGTCTATGCCCACATTTTAACATGCGCATAAATCATCTTAACATCAAACATTCCATCAGAGTTGCACATTATCCTAAACTGCAACAACTGTTTGTCTTGCGGGCAGTTTTATAAAATGCTTTAGACTGGAGACTCAATCCTTCAGATTTGGCCACGAGGTCATCCAACTTCTCACCACGTTCCAAGACTGCCTCTATTGTATTATGCTAAATAGAAGGAAAACTTCATGCATTAAATTTCTCCAAGCCACTGCTATAATACATCATGAATATTTCTTATGCTCACTTTCTACAGCAGTAAAAATAGAGTAAAAGCTTTTAGGGAGTCAATTTACAGACCAATTTGACAAATGACTCAAAAGAACAAATAATAGAGCATTAAATTACAAATATAATTCTGTTTGAAAACTTCAGCAAATGTTGCCCTTCTAAATCTAGATGTTCTATTTAAAGTAACATACTCTTGAGATTTTAAATAAAGACAAACAGCTATACTCATCCCTTTAAAAAAAACTTCTCACAAGAAATTGTTTCAATTAATTAAAATGAAATTGGTATAATCCTACTTAATTCACTCCATAGAGGTTAAATTAATGAAACCGTTTTATTTTCACTGTAAATATGGGATATGCATGCATGAATGAAAACAAGTTTAGATTATCTGGTAACATATAAGTACTAGCATCCCCAGTTTACAGCAATTGGTGGATTACTAAAATTTTATAAATGAGTAAAAACTAAGACCAACAAAACTGCACTAAATGAAATGCATTTTCCAAAATAAATATTGTTTCCCTGTGAGATGTTTTATGGCATTAACTACATCATCGTAAATTGAAAGTCAACAAAATATCAAAGTAAGTCATTAATCATCAATCCCTATAAAACAAAGATTATTTTGAGATCCAATTATTATAATGGAGAAAGGAGTATTTCAAAAAAATAACAGACAACTGAACTTGTTTGTTAATTGATTGAATTCTCTCCACCCTTCCATCAGTTTTATACAGGAATTAGAATCTATGAATAATAACATATAACTGAACTTGTTTGCTATTTGAGTGAATTCTCTCTACCCTTCCATCAGTTTTGCACAAGAATTACAATCTAACGGTAACTTTGATTTCCTAGATATTTCGTTAACAAAATTTCCAATAATAGAACCAACATCTCTATCTGCAAACCGGTTTACACTGACCATATTATACCTTCATCTTCCAACCCCCATTACTCTTGTAAATTTCCAGCAATCAGTTTCTTGATACATAGATTGCTTAACATCCTGCTTTCCCCTGAAAACTTAGCCAAAAAACATCTTATAACAAAATAGTAGTCATAAAAACAATGAGAATAAAGATTAGAAATGCTTCCAGATTGGCTCCTGTATTTCCCATTTTCCAAAGCATCTTCTTTCCAACCAACACCTATAATTTTACTCTGACAATACTTCACATAGAAAATAAAGCTCTTAGACTTAACTTACTCATAGTTAAAATGCCACAACATAATTACTCCTCTGAATTTTCATTAGTTAACAAGTACCTTTCCCCATCCCATTCTCTGCTATTAATGTTTTGTTCCCTTGTCGCTTATAACAATGATTTCTATCTACCCTCCTCCTCTGCATTTCTTATCTCCCCATCTGCAATTGACCTCTCCCCCTTGTTCTTGGACCTTTGGCCCCATCATCCACTGCCCTTGTTTTCCCCCTCCTTTGGTAATTACATCAACTAACATTCACTACTTTGTAACAAAAAAGTTAGGATATTTCCTAACTCCATCCATCCCTTCTCACTTCACATCTCCCCACTCCTGACTTACATTTAAGTCTGTTTAAAGTACACCTATTAACTGATAATGACAATCATGCGTTGAAACCAAGTGTTTTTTTTAAATTTGGAAATAGCATAAGTTTTCAAACGATGTGTATTATTTTATTTAACATACAGTCATACCTATTATTAATTTTTGTAAGCTTGAGAATATGTTGTTAGATAATAAAATTGCATAAATATATTTTAATGCTTTATTTTTTTAAAATAAGTTTAAAACAAAATATGTATGAAAACAGTTCAAATTTTTATAGACTGAAAAATTCTACCCAGAGATCCAAATGCCTCTAAGGCAGGGTTTTTTCAACCTGCAGACCCCTAAGCATCTGAAATTCCACAGACCACTTAAACATGTGGATTTGACATTCAAAAACAATGAGGAGTGCGAGAACATTATTTCCTTTGAAAGACCTGACAACTGAGTAATGTTTCCATGGCAATACATTCTTTTTAAATAAGTTCTCATTAATTAATTATCTTTTCTCTAAATAAAGAATTTTTTTACAAGTGTCCCGGACCCCCATTTGGATTAAGATTTAATGGAATGTTAAAATATTATATTAATTACCAAGAAAACTGTAATTACCAGAATAATTTTAGTTTCGTCCAGTTCCTCTTGAATTTTTGTCATAGCATCTGCTTCTCTAGGATTTTGATACTTAGTCAAATAACTGTTCAATTGTGGGAAAGAAACAGTGGCATCAGTTGCTGTGGTCCATAAAGAAGGTGGTACCTGCACTGCAAACTCATCCAATACCTGAAAATGTTGGATGTGTTCATGATTATTTTGTCTCACAACAAGTAGTTCAGCAAAGAACTAATCCACCTACTTTCTTTTCAATACAATTTTAATAAATCACAAGTAGGGGTGTACACAGGTTTCCAGTGGTACGTACGTGCTTTTCATCAAATTCACAGTAGTATAAATGTATAGTAATGTATTTTCTTTGAAATCAGAAAATTATTTTTCCTCATATTGTGGTAGCCCTGCTTTTTTGATCTGTTCTAAACATATTCATCTCTTTTTGCAATTCTATACTCGCCCTACAAACGAAATTTCTTTGAAATCCGTTCAGCCAATACCTTCCAAATTCATAGTTACAGAAAAATTCTAACATTGATATTATGGTAGATTAAATATATTATATTTGGTTAAAATCCATTGGGTCAGTTCTCTAGAAATACGTATTAAAATAATATTTAACTTTTTATTGTGGTAGTTCTGCTCTTTAGCTCCGCCATTAACATCTTGATTTCATTATGGTATGTTGTACAAATCTTATATACAAAATACTGAAAAAGTTTAATTTGTAATTGTGGCACCCCGGTTTGGCTGATTCTGTTAAAATATACTAATATCGGAAATTGCCGATTATTACTATTCCATAAGACGTCCGAGGGTTAATTTCCTTCACATTTGTGGATTCTCTTCCTCGGCGAACGGAGTTGCAAGGAACGCCTCGTGTCAGCCGTCTCATAGACTATCGCCGCCATGGCTCCTGCTACACCTCCTACTCATTTTGTCGGACAATGAACTTAATCTGGGGCCTAACCACATCTTTGGTAACTTCTCAACATACTACCAAAATGTTCGTAGCCTTAAAAACAAGTTGAGTGAATGTGAATTCTCTCTCGCAGAGTTCGCCTCGTTGGACTGCCTTTGTTTCACCGAAACTTGGCTTAATAGTCATGTCCCTGACGTTGAACTCCCCTTTTATACTCTATTTAATGTTTATAGACGTGATCGTGTGAATCGTCGTGGTGGTGGTGTTATGATTTGTGTGAATAATAATATTCGCTCTAGACGTCGCCCCAACTTAGAATCAAATTGTGAGATTGTGTGGGTAGAAGTGACACGAAATTCCAACAAACTTTTTATTGGTTGTTTCTACAGACCTCCCAACGATGAAAGTTCCCTTGAGGACTGCTTTAATTCTCTCTTAAATGTATCCCGACTAGGTAAATTTATTCTTCTTGGTGATTTTAACTTATCTGTGGTTTGGGAGTCACCTGACGCCGGTTCGCCAAAAACTTCACTGGACTCGTGGTTCATAGACCATTTTATAACTGCTCTCTCATTGTGCCAATTTAATCCATATGTCACTCGTGAATCATCCATTTTGGACTATGTGATTTCGAATCTTCCCCTTCCCAAAGTTTTTGCAGGAAGAAATGCCTTTCAGTCAGACCACGAATCACTCGATGTAATCTTTACTTACAACCGACTACTTGGCAACAGTGTCTCCCCAACAGCTTGTGTTCCTGGCCTTGCTCCCTCGCTCAGCACGACGACTTCTTGGAATCTGCCTCCCGTAATAACCCTCAGAGCTTGGAAAAAGGCTGACTGGAAGACAATAAACCATGTGCTCAACCTACTCCCATGGAATTTTTTATGACTCGGTTCCGTTGATGAAGCGGTCGAATTCTTTTACAACCTAATAGTGAGTGTTGTCAACGACTTCGTTCCCTGCAAAAAATCGTCTCCGAACCGACCCCGGTGGATGACCGCCGAAGCTTTTCTCGCCCTAAAAAATAAGAAGGCTTGTTGGAAGTTAATGAAATCGTTTCCCAATCCTCACACTAAACGAACTTTTGCCTATCACCGATGGCACGTTAATTTTCTACTGAGGCGTGACTACAAAGACTACATTGATAGTGCGTGCTTAGAAATCAATTTCAACAATAAATCATTCTGGAATATAATAAATTGTCGTAGAAAAGGTGGACGAATTCCTAGTTCAGTGTACTATCATGATTCAGTCTTTTCTGGTAGTGCTAGGCCTGAAACTTTTAACGAGTTTTTCAGATCAAATTTTTCACCTCCCTCCCCTACCCTCCTCTGTACCCTAAATGTTTCCATTGTCACCACCCCCGGCGAAGTGCACCAGCTCCTCTCTGCCCTCCCTTCCAAGAAAGCCAACGGACCCGATGGTATCGCAGCGGAATTTCTTAGGCAAACCGCTTCTCAGCTCTCGATACCTCTTTCTATGCTTCTCAACCGCTGCTTCTCTACGGGAGTCTTTCCTCAACAGTGGAAAATAGCCAACGCCATCCCTATTCACAAAAATGGCAGTAGATCTCAAGTGGAAAATTATAGACCCATATCTCTTCTTTCCAACCTATCAATCGTTTGTGAAAAAATTATTCATAATCGGCTCCTCGCTTTCACTCTTCCCTATATTTCCATGCAACAATATGGTTTTCTTCCGGAATCCTCAACTCTAACCAACCTCTCCGTGCACATGAATAATATCACGCACACATATGAAAATTCTTCTCAACTGGACGTGTGTTACATCGATTTCGCCAAAGCCTTTGACACCGTTGACCATTCTCTCCTTCTTCACAAAATCTCCCATCGCTTTAATGTCCATCATCTCTTTCTCTCCCTCATTTCTTCTTTCCTGTCAAACAGAAGTCAGCGTGGAGTTATCGACGGCTACCTATCTTCTCTTGCTCCTGTCACTTCCGGCGTGCCTCAAGGTAGTGTCTTAGGCCCCCTTCTCTTCATCCTTTTCATAGATGACTTAGTGGATATAATTGCACAACCCTGCGGGATACTACTCTTTGCAGATGACTGCAAATTATTCAAACAGATCAATTCCCCAGCCGACTCTGATATTCTCCAAGCTGCCCTAATCCGCCTCTCAGACTGGACTAAAACCTGGCGTCTTAGAATCAATCCCTCCAAATGCACCGCTCTTACCTTCACCTTACGTAAGTAACCAATGATAAACCAATACAAAATTCTTGACATAACAATCCCCTTAGCACAAAAGTATCTTGGTGTAATTTTTGACCAGAAGCTATTATTTGTTACCCATATTAGGAAAGTCACTTCTCGTGCCATGTCTATGTTGGGCCTCATCTATCGTTTCGCCGAAATTACGGATGTTTTCTCTCTACGCACATTCTTTGTTAGTTGTGTTCTCCCAATCTTAGAATATTGCTCACCCATTTGGTCCTCAGCTTCCCAATCAAATCTTAATCACCTTGAAAGGCCCCTAAATTTCTTCCATCACATTATCCGCCAGCGAGTTCATTCTCTTCGTAATGCGTCCTCTTTCCACATTCTCCACACTCTTGGTTTACTACCTTTGACCAATCGTAGACAGGCAATTGACCTAAAGTTTTTCCGTAACATTGTAAATGGAAAATATAGAACTCCCGAACTTCTCTTCAGTTACCCAATCTGTATTCCCTCTATAAGTACCAGATTAGATGATTTATTTCACTGCCGCACTCCTCGGCTCTCAACCACAAAATACTCCTTAATTTTCCGCCTCCCAAACTTATATAACCAAACTCTGATGCAAGATCCTCATACTGATGTTTTCCATTGAACTCCTTATTGTTTTATTTGACTGTTTTATATATATTTTTATATGCATTTATTATTTATTGGTTGTAATGTTCAATGTAATAGGCCTGAGTGCTGTTTTTGAACTTATTAAATAAATAAATATGGTAATGCATATACGAGTTGTTGGTGCTTGCATAATGCAAGCATTCAAAAAATCACCATACACCAAGATATTAACTCATACATAAATCAAAGCGACAGCATTTTAACTACACAGAGCCCATTTATGTAAGATAATAGTTTTAATTTTCTGCGAAATTAAGATATCTATCCTGAATTTCTAAATTCTCTGGCAATCAGCTTCACGTCCAAGTTTTCCAGTTTCAAGTTTCATGGCTTCGATCACTCTTTTTAAGCAATAACTATAATCATCATTAAGACAATAGCATATATGTTACACTAAAATTTATGTAAAAATTAAGATATTTTGTGTGTTAGGATTATGGTTTCATCATCAGTGCCTTTTAGTACGTGTCTGGATAAAAAAATTAATTTAAAATTGTCACGTCATCATATGCATACGTCGTTGGCTAAAATCAAATAGATTATAATGCAGTCTAAACATTAACTCAATGCTCTTAAAGTATGGAAAATCAATTCTCATTGAAAGGGATTGGAGTTGTTGCTATACAAGTAAATATATTTTTCATAATTTTATGATTAAAATTGAATTTTTACGCAAATTCAGCAAGGATTTGAATTTTGTCTTCAAGGAAAATAAACTACATTCTCTCTTCCACTGTACACTGCATGTCCCGAGTTTGTATCTTAATTTTAGATATGTAATTTTAAAAAGCAATTTTATATAGCCCTGCAGTTTTCAATGCTTTTCTTATGGGTGTTTAAAATTGGACTTGGGGCCAAAAACACCCCTTAAATATAGTAACTTTTTCTGGAATTTTGGATTTTTTCCAGCGGTTGTAACCAATGACCTATATTCATGCCGGATTTCAGCTCTAGTACTTCTAGAAGTACCTTTGGTTTTATATGATATATATCATTATATAGCGACGATTCTTACAGAGGAGGAGGATATAACATACTAGTAGTTGGTGCATGCATACTGCAAGCATTTCATCTCATTTTGAAAAAACATTCATTTTTCAGACAGACATTTCATCATTACAAATAGCCTTTTAATTCTATAAATTTCACCTCCGCAGCGATTTTCGTTTTTCCCACATGTAAAAATAATAGTTTAAAACAATCCCCAAATGTTGCAATTTTAACAATTTTACACTATCTTCATTATGGGGTACTAATGCTACACATTTTAGCCAAATTTTAAAATTGTAGCACTTCTAGAAGTAAAATAATATTTTTCTAATTGTTTAAAATTAATAATTTTTAACGGCCGCCATAATTGATATATGGTAAAATTGAAATGTTTATTAGTGAAAATTCACTACTCTGTAAATAATTTGAAAATTTCAGCTTCGTAACTCATCCCGTAGTACCTAAACAGTTATCTATTTGTTTAAACTTTAAGAATTTTTAACTGCCAAACAAATTAAAATATCAAACATTGTATAATCCCTATTTCGTTTTTTTAAGAATTCTACTTATAAAAAAATTTCAACACCGTAGCACATTTGGAAATACATAAATCTTGAAAATTTGTTTAAACAATTGCAAATTTTTAGCGGCCGCATTGTTGCACATTTTCAAGATTTTCGTTTTTTCTAGTCGGTTTTGCACACAATCCTACCTAATAAAAAAATTTCGAATCTCCAGCTCATCTGGAAGTGTCTAAACATTAGTATCCTCCTGTTATATGTATGTTATATCCTCCTCTGTAAGGAACGTCTATATATAATGATAGGATACTAATGTTTAGGCACTTCCAGATGAGCTGGAGAATCAAAATTTTTTTCATAGGTAGGAATGTGCGCAAAACTTACTAGAAAAAACGAAAATCTTGAAAAAGTGCAACAATGCGGCCGCTAAAAATTCGCAATTGTTTAAACAAATTTTCAAGGTTTATGTATTTCCAAATGTGCTACGGAGCTGAAATTTTTTTAGGTAGGATTTCTAAAAAAAACGAAATAGGGATTATAGAAATTTTGATATTTTGATTTGTTTGGCAATTAAAAATTCTTCAAGTTTAAACAAATAGGTAAATGGTTAGATACTACAGGGTGAGTTAGAGAGCTATAATTTTGAAGTTATTTAAAGTTTAGTCTACATAAACGAATAAACATTTCATTGTATCCATGAAATTCTTATTGCGGCCGTTAAAAATTATTTAAATTTTAGCAATTAGAAAAATATTATTTCACTTCTAAAAGTGCTACAACTTTAAAAATGGGCAGAAATGTGTAGCATTAGTACCCCATAATGGACAAAGTATAAAATTCATAAAATTTCATAGTTTGGGGATTGTTTTAATCTATTATTTTTACATAAGGGAAAAGCGAAAATCGCTGCGGAGGTGAAATCTTTTGAATTAAAAGACTATTTGCAATGATGAAATATCTGTCTGAAAAATTAATGTTATTTCAAGGTGAGATGATATGCTTGCAGAATGCAAGCACCTTCTACTAGTATCCTATATATGTAAGAAGCAGCTATTTATAATGATGTGTATATTATAAGTATTAAATTTGGTTAAAATTGATGTGAACAGTTAAACACAAATAAGTTTAAAAATAATTTTTTTATTCCTTCTATTGTGTTAGCCCTGCTTTCTATATCTACACTAAACACCTAGAGTTTGTTATTTTTTGTTGTACACTTCAACTTATACAAAATTTCGTTGAAATCGGTTGGACCAATTCCTTTCAAAATCATAATTACCAAAAAGTTTAACTTTGCAATTGTGGCACCACTGCTTAGTTGATCCGGTCCAAATATGTCATTTTGGTCATTAATTTACGTGAAGATTCTATGTACCAAATTTAGTTGAAATCGATCCATTCATGAAGAAGATGTTAGGGGGACACACAAACGGACACCGAGACGATCTCATAAAACTACTTTCCATTTTTTGGAAAGTAGGCTAAAAAGTAACTCTGAAATGATATAAATTATAGGGAAAGGAAACTTAAAACAAATAAATTTTTAATAGATTTATTTGACCTTTTAAAGGTAAGGAGAGGACTTGCCGATATGGCTTAAGTAATAATCAACAGTTATTGCCACTGTTTAACAAATTTAATGTTCTCCCTGCAACATGTCTCCATATACTCCACTCTGTTCTCTTTGTCAAAAAGCATATATAACTTTTTACTGTTAATGAAAAGATACACAATCACACAACAAAAAGTAATTCCAAACTACATGTAACTTCTTCAAGGCTAGATATATATTCTCAAGGGCCATATCATCTGGGAATCGAGTATTTTAACAAACTTCCTTTAGATTTAAGGACCTGCAAAAATATAAACTCCTTCAAAAAACGTGTCCACAAAATGTTAATGGCACACTGCTCCTACGATGTTCTCGATTTCTTAAACCTTAATCCATGTGAATACAAAGGGATTTAACATTACATTTGAGTCTTAATAATTTCTTTATATTGTGTTGTTCTATAAACCTAAGACTTTAAAATATGTATACTAGTTGGTATCAATTTAAATTGTCTTACTAAACAACTACTAATCATCTATAATGTGAGAATGATATCTTATGATGTATTTTTTTTATTTTATATATAGTACAAGTAGTCGGTGCTTGCATTCTGCAAGCATTTCAGCTCACCTTGAAAAACACAATGTTGCAGAGAGGTATTTCATCATTGGAAATATTTTTTTAAATCAAAATATTTCACCTCTGCACAAATTTTCGTTCTTTCCTTACGGAACAATATTGGAGTAAAACAATCCCTAGAATTTGCAATTTTAAGAATATTATACTTTTTCCATTGTTGGGTCCTAATGCCACACATTTCTGCCAAATTTTAAAGTTATCTAGAAGTGAAATAACATTTTTCTAATTGTTTAAATTTTAAAAACTTTTAACGGTCGCAATAACAACTTCATGGAGGTTTTAAAATATTTATCTGTGCATACATGCTAACCTCTAAATAACTTAAAATTTTTAGTTCCCTAGCTTGCTCCATAGTACCTACACATTTACCTGTTTAAATATTAAGAATTTTTAACAGCCAAACCAATTAAAATATCAAAATTTCTATAATCACTACCTCATTTTTTTACAAATACTAGCTTTAAAAAAACATTTCACCTTCGTAGCACATTTGGAAATACATAAACCTCAAAAATTTGTTTAAACATTTGCGGATTTTTAGCGGCCGCATTGTTGAACGTTTTCAAGATTTTTGTTTTTTCTAGTTGGCTTTACACATAATCCTACTGACATAAAAAATTTCGCGTCTCCAGCTCATCTGGAAGTGCCTCAACATTAATATCCTCCTCTATAAGAAGAGTTTATATATAATAGATATTAATTATATTGACATGTTCATGTTTTTATACAGCACCTATATAGTAAAAATAAATATTATTACTATTATAGATGAATATTTGAGAGCACCATAACCTTGTGGATCAGCTTTGTCATTTGTAAAGATACTATGTTTACTACTCTTTCTCTAGATTATACAAATATCATAGAAATTGTAAAATGACAATGTATTTTGAATTTGTCAACTGTTCCTGGCTTTGATTGTATTTGGCTTTTGACACACACACAATTTGTGTGCATACTTTATATATTTATACTTGGACGATTTTCATAATACTGTAATATGTATTGAATGGAAATAAAATATTATAAATTACAATAGATAATTAACAGTAATTCTTTTCTCCAATAAATAGTGAGAGCCATATTTGCTGTTAGATAAAATCTACCTGATAATTTTTTATAATTTATCTTAAGAATAATATTCTGCTGGCCACATATGGAGAAAAACCTCAAATATTAATTACATGTAGACTGCAAGCCTAAAATAAATCAGCTAATTGGGAAATATGGTATGTCAAATCGTGTTCCCAGAAAAAGAAATATTCTTCTATTTTACAGTTTTCATTCCTTTTTCACTTAATAAACTATTAATGTATAGTAGTATGGAGTTAGTGTGAAGGCTTTTACAGTGTTACTGGGTTGAAGGCTTCATGCTTCCGGGCATTCACCAGGTAGAGTGCACCTGTGGAAAGTCTTACATCTTTGAAATGCTGACTTCAAGAGCATCAGGGGGCAATAAAAAGTAAGCAGTTCTGACTCTCGGCCATCATGGAACACTTGTGGTCCAAATCAGGCCATGAAATAAGAATGGAGGATGCCTGTATCGTCACCAGGGAGAACCGTTACTATCCTAAAATCATCATAGAGGCTATTGAAATTGCCAAACACCTGGCAAATTTCAATAGGAAAAATAGTTACGTGCTCTCCAACACCTGGAGAAAGATATTCAGCCCCTCAACCAACTGGGCCCTGAAAAGGGCTGACCAATTAGCCAACGCCACTCTGGCAACCAATCAGTATTCGGCTGAGACCTCTGGTCCTCCCATATAAGGGGAGCCACTCCGCATCGCTACTTTGACCTGAAGATGCTGACAGGAAGGTCAGTGAAAATTTTCGTCCTTTCAAGCTGACCTACACAATGAATACCTGGAAGCCTGAAGCCTTCATGAATAGTATTATTATTAAATATACATGACAATGCAATCTTGTGTATTTTTAAACCTACTGTATCTAATACAAGGGGTGGTAGATGAAGTACAGCAACCTTCTATAATTCACACTTTTGTTATAACATGAATGTCACTCCTGTCCCCAAAAATCATCATTATTTCGAATCTGCAGTGTAGCTAATCCACTCCAGCCAAATTTAGAATGAAATTTTGAGTAAACCTATTGTTATTTACAAATGAGTCTCATAATTTGCCAAAAAATATTAAATGTCTTTCTTCTTTTAGATATTAGTGATGCAAATTGAAGTGAATTGAAATTGAGTGAAGGTAGTATTAAAGACCTTAACTAAGAAACCAAAAAATACATTGAACAAAAAATGGCTAACTAGTGATGATTTGGGCCTATTTGAAATAAATCAATTTCAAGTAACTAAAATTAGGAAAAACGGAGCATGCAATAGAAATTTAAAAAACGTAAAAGTATAAATGATCAAATTTCAACAGCTGTAGAATGTTTTCCATAAAGAATGAAAAATGTGTAAAACAAATATAAGAAAATAAATAGCATACATGAACAGTGTGTTGAAAATCAAATGTTCTAAATTCATCAACGGAATTATAATACTGTAATCTATGTATGCCAATAAAAGCTATAAAAATGCAACATAAAAGTATCATTAACGAAATATATTGATTCCCCTGCACAACAGCAGGCTTTCCTTAATAAATATATGATTACAGATATAATAACGAAAAAACGTCCCAATCAATTTATCAACTAAAAAAATGAATATTTACCTTCGTCAAGAGGGTGTGAGCCACTCTAGGAGGATACTCATGATCTGAAATTAATACTCCTGCTAACTTGTCTGCCCTTACGTATACATGGCACAAATAATCTGTAATAAAATGAGCAAGGGTTATTAGCTCCAGATTCCGAAAAATACAACTTCTGATTAAAAAAGAAACTTCTAACCGTTTTCTTTAACGGACTGCCTTGATGAAGGAAATGTTCTTTCCACAATAGTTTGACAAAACACTGCCATAAACTGTTGAACAGTTGCTCTTTGGAAAAAATTAAAACTATTAAGCTCGTACGCGGTTTTCAGCTCAGACGCTTTATGTGGCCCCTTGTAAAGGACACTTAAAGCATAGAGCTTCACCATTTTTAATGCGGAAAATTCTGAAAGGATAAAGAATTACATTAGAAAAATAAAAACAGTCATAATATGGAAATATACAAAAATGGAACACATCGAAAATTCTAGTTCCCAACGAAGACTTGCTTCTATTTTTGCTTTTCCTGTGTTTTTATCAATGCTGTCATGAATTCACATCGACTACTGACACTTATTCATAATTAATGTATTTCTTTTCGCTTGGTTGACAGTCTACCACAGACTACGTCGACCCCACCATTACCCTCAAATTTTTTTACAAATAATATACGTTGTATTGATAAAAAAGTGAATAACGCAATGTTAGGTTCTCCGATCTACTGCTAGATGTCTCTCTGCTGAATTTATAAACATACTGGTCGGATGTATGGAAGAAGATTGTCGCACAGGAATATATGTTTAGTTATTATTGTTGTGATATCGAAGCATTAATTTCCCGTTGCAACCGAATATATTTTTTTATTTCAATCGTGTAAGCTGTAAAAGTTTTCCAAGACATTTACAAAATGACAACTGCTCTTTATCTAGAGCATTACTTAGACAGTAAGTGATATCTTTCATCGTTTTACGACTCCTATTTAATATTAATGAATGATGAAAGGTTAACATGTGTATCTATTTCTGTTAATTTATCACAGGTTTAGAACATTTGCCTATCGAACTTCAGAGAAACTTCACTCTTATGAGGGATTTGGATGCCAGGGCTCAAGGGCTAATGAAAAATATTGATAAGCTTGCTGACGACTTTCTTCGCAATGTAAAAAATATGGGACCTGATAAAAAGAAAGACCAAATGGATAGCATACAAAAGCTTTTTAACAAAGCTAAAGAATATGGTGATGATAAAGTACAGCTTGCCATACAAACTTATGAACTTGTAAGTAAATAATGTAATTGACTATTATGGAATAATGCTTCAGCGTGAACTGGATCATTCCAATTTGCATGTTTCTTTTGTTTATACATCACTGTTAACCGTATTTATAATTTATCACTTTAAGAGTAGAATTGTAAAAATTCTGTTGTCATATTTAAATCAAAGTGATATTATGCTTTTTATTTTACGAATAATATATACAGCCACTTCCAATTTGGTCCTGAAAAACTAATATGCTTTTAGAACTTAAAAAATTTCCTCTTTTTAGGAATTTTCTGATTTAAATCATGCAAAGACTACAAACTACATCTTCTAAAATTAGTCTGTACACTATAGTATGAAATTTAATATCTAAGTTAGTGATTTTCAACCTTCTGGACATGTGTTATATCTTTGGGAATCACCAGTTTTAATTTTCTGAAAAAAACGTTCAGCAGAACGTACTATAACTAGAATAGTTAATATAGATGATTATATTTGGGAAAACGTCGCTATATCTGTGCCAGTAACTACAAGAAATTCAGTTCACCAACATCGCCTTTTTATACAGCTTTCTTTGGCAAAAGTACTTCTTATTGTAGCTCATCTAAAATACCTCCCATACAGTCATATGTTATAGTTTGACATGCCAATCTCAATTCACTTTCTTCAAGTTCTGGTTGCAGCAAATCACTCTGATATTTGACTGACCCTCATGTCAAATAAGGGCTAAGAAAAGTTATTTGAAGTTGTGCTAATGATTAGAAGGAATTTCCTCATGACAGAGTTCTTCAGAATGCTTCTTTTGTCGATCATATTTTGATTGGCAAGAAATCAAAAGTCTCAAAATCCAAAATGAGATATTTTTTTATGTAGTGGGGTGTGCAGAGGTCCTTGTTATCTGTGATTAATTGGGACTGGAAAGGTGCCACATAAAGCAAATCCCCTTTAAGTTGGGAATTCCCGCCCATAAGAAATAATGTAAATTGGGGTTAATATGAACCAGAACGTATCAGTTTGCACATGTGTTTGTGGGTGCATACAGTATTTTTTTACAAAGAAACAATTAGACAAAGTTTTTTTAATAAATTGTTTTAAAATACGTATCAGTGACTTTTATTATCTTACCTTCAAAAGTAGAGGTGTTGGGTATGATTGGACAGACAGAGGTGGATGTTGCGAGAGAATTATGTGGAGGAGGAGGGAGCTGAAGATGCAGGACCAGTAGGGGGGTCTACTGTCTACTGCCATCTCACCCTCATCCCCTCCTTTGGATGTCGGCTGAAAACCAGAAGGACCTGCCTGAGGTTGAGAATCCTCTGTGATTGGTTTGTGTTTTTCAAAGAACGAGTCTATAGTTGTTTGGCTTCCAGTTTGTAGTTTTGCTTGTAAATTGTTTTATAGCATTGCAACACATCTCGTATCTCACGTTCAACCTTGGCAAAATGACCATAGAGAGGATCATAGTTCCTAACATAATCCACAGCTTCATCAATTTTGCTGAAGACTTCTCTTAAACCTTTAATTGTTTAGACCTTTTCTTCAGAAATGAAATTGTCATGATCCTGTGCTTCTTTATGTTTGCTTGTCCAACTCTGCTACGTCATCTTCACCAACATCCTGGAATCTTGCCTCTTTTGCTAAAATTGCAATTTTGGTGTGGATTTGGGAAGCATCAAACCCTTCAAAGGGGTGAACAGCATCACGATAAGAATTTTTCCAGCTACCATTCATTAGTCTTGTTGAAATTTCTTTCCAGGATTCACCAACTATTTGCACACATTCTAGAATGTCAAAGGCCTGCCAAAATTCATGCACAGTGAGTTTATTATTTGCATCAGTTTCTTCAACTAATTTTTTGAATGTATGGCATAAGTAATATGACTTCAAAGCACTAATCACACCCTGGTCCATCAGTTGCATCACTGCTTTTGTTCTCAGCGGCATATAGATTACTTTTACATTCTCAGATGAACTCACATAATCAGGCACATGTGTACTGGCATTATCCAAAATTAAAAGAATCCGGAAATTAAGATTCTATTCTGTACAATATTTTTTCATTTCTGGCAAGAAATGTTCAGCAAACCATCGCAGAAGATCTGCTTCATAATCCACACCTTCCTTAGTGATTTCCAAATCACAGGTAGCGAAGATTTGGCAACATTCTTCAAGGCTTGTGGATTTTTGCTCCTGTAAACGAGCAAAGGCTTGAGCTTTTTGTTGCCATTGGCATTCCTACTGACAAGCAGAGTTAATTGGTCCTTTGAAGGCTTGAAACCAGGAGCAGATTTTTCTTTCTTGCTAATGTATGTCCGAGAGGGGATGCACTTCCAATAGAGACCTGTCTCATCTTTGTTAAAAACCTGTTTAGTACAGTACCTGCCTTTCTCAAAGATTCTTTTTAAATCAGCAGGAAATGCATCAGCTGTCTCCCCCTGAATTTTTACATTTTTTAAGCCATACCGCTTCTGAAACCGATGAAACCAGCTTCTTGATGCACCAAATGGTTTGACTTCAGCAGCTTCCTCCGCTCCCACATCCTCCTTCACAGCCTCATGTAGGCTTATGAATGACGGCTTGGCTTATAGGTGTGTGTTGTTGATATAAATCCTTGATCCATGTTGCCAGACACCTTTCCATAATCTCTATCACATCAGTCCTTTGGCATGTATTTTTCACCTCAAGAGTGCTTTAGCAAGCCATTGTTTCAATTTCCTGTGCACTCTTCAAAATACTATGAATCATCCTTTCAGGAATCTGAAGAGCATGTGCAATGTCTATCGCATGCTCACCTCTCTGCTTGCAATGAATAACGTCGTATTTCACATCAAGATTATAACTGGTACGCTTCCTCTTAGACACGACACCACTAGAACTACCATATATACTCGTGTATAGTTCGACTCCGTGTATAGTTCGACCTCCGATTTCTCTGCGAAAAAATTAGATTTTTTCATATATCTCGTGTATAATTCGACCCTAGCTTTCTACTTACTCTTTTACCCTAGATTTCTGTCAGGATCGACATTTTTCGTTTTGATATCTCGAAGCTCACAATCGAGGTATATAGAACGATCTTGGTTTTCAACAGCTTTTAGTATCATAATAATACTATACTAATAATAAACTGTAAACATCGTAAATCTATTGCACGATCTTGAGAAGAAAAATATTTATTACTTTTGAACTACGAGATGTGACATACGAATGGTGGCAGAATTTCTAGCAAATAGACGAAAATTAAGCTTATATAACGAAAACTAATAGACGCATATTACTCGTAAAACCTTTAATAAAAGTTATGAATGATAGTTGAACAAGATGAAATAAAATCATTTTAATCTATATCATAGAAGTTAAGTCAGCGATGTGGGTGACCAAAAAATATCTTGATTTTTATTATGATATTTTTAAAAAGATAATTTTTTAGATCGAGATTTTAAACCCTCAAAAGCATTACTTGTGTATAGTTTGACCCCCAATTTTTTGCACAAAAATTTGGTCTTAAAAACTCGAACTCACTCATGGCTGCAACTAGGGCAATAAATTTCCAACACAATCACCAAGTAAACGACAAAAAACCCTGAATGCATTGTGCACTGACTGTTGTAAACAACAGACTGGGTGTGTGAAGGGAGATGTGTGTGCGAGCGGGAGAGTGGGAAATTCGTGGTCCACGGATGTGATCCTCAGAAGTGCGAGGAATTTATACGTATAGTTCCTCAATAATTTGGCCCTGTATATGCAGGGAAACGGATAACAAAGACTCAGATAATGGGGACCCCCTGTATTTCATTTTGAAGTTTTTTGGGGAAGGAGCATGGTATTCCATGTGATTGTGTAAGATCAGCCATGTGTAATTTTGTAGCTGCTATGCATCTCATTGAGAAAGAAAATAATAATAAGGTAGGTGCAGGCACAATCCAATTTCTTCATATGAAATTGATATTTTTTTACCCCCGAGAAAAATTGCCAACCTGGCAATTAGTGTTTCCTCCTACACATACCTCAAACCTCACAGACAAAAAACATCTGTTAGGATGACTTTGGTTCATTTGGTAGAATTGCTTCCTGAGACCTGAAGTGTGAAAATGTCAAGGGCATCCTTCCCTTCCGGTATTGTTTATTCTTAGGAGAAGAGTCAAAGAACCATTCAAACTCCCCACTTATATTATCTCTTTTTTTATCTTTTTAAGTTAAAGATAGGCTCTTAGACTAGCTTTTTCTTTCCATGCCTTGTAATTTCACTCCCATTCTTTTTTAGTCTACAAATTGATTGTATGATGCTTGGTCTTCCATTAACTGAGCATAAACATGTATCTATAATCAGTATTTTCTCAAAATCAGTGAGACAGTTTGTTGAATGATGTGAGATAAATAACATGATATTCGACCAGTTCTGGAGCCTCATCGCAAAAACTAGAGGACTAGATAGAGTTGAATCTCAACCCTTCTACTTAATCCCATCTTGAGTTTGCGGTGATGTTTTCATACTTTATACTCTTACTTTCAGTTCTGTTACTAAGGTGACATCATAATTTTGTTGCTAAAAATATTTTAGAAATAGGAATTTCTTTATGTATTTGGACATGAAATGAATGTTCAGTGACAAAGTTAAATAAATAAATACGAGCATATAATAAGTTGGAAATGTAAGAAAACTAACTAAAATTGTGAAAATTTTTCTCAATATTCATAATTCTGTCAGGATCTTGCTGGCAGCAGATAGTGAGTGAGTAGATACAGGCAATGAAATTAGATTTTTTGTTATCATGATAAAGTAAAACTCAGAATTTTATGAAAAACCTTTTTATTCTTCTACAAAATCATTGAGCATAACAACTTATGGTTTTTTCTTGGATGGGGAGGAATGACTGATAGAAAAGTGAATTTGTTTTGATTGTTAAAAGTTTTGCTTTAAAAAATGTAATCAAAATATAATAGTGGGTCCCATCGGCTCACTGAACAAAGTCACACCACTGAAGACAAGTATCCTCTTTGTATATAGTGTTCCAAAAATTTTAAGCACATTTTATGCCCTCATTTGTATGGCACTATTATCTCTATATCAAAGTAACATTTAGCTTTGTAAGTATGTAGGTCAGTCATCGACAGCAATGAGGGGAGAGGGCTTATCCCATTTTTGGGAGCTGTTTTATCAACCTTTTTTTGCTGACTTATCCTTTTGAGAGTTAAAAAAAAATTCCTAACCTCCTTAAGAGTTTCTCTACCTCTTTTAATTCCTGGACCACTGACCATAACGACATTTAATTGAAAAATTATTAATCGTATTTTTTTAGTTTAAATTCAGTATCTGTTTAGAGTTTAGATCCTTGTTCCATATCTTATTTTATATGATAATTAAATGAACAATAGTTATTTTAATTTCATGAATAATATTCATTAGTATTAATGCTTAAAACATAATTTGTTACTTTTCTGTTTTTATGGGGTTATTAACAAGATCACAACAATAATAACAAGAATAAACAAATAATCTTGCAGTGCTTGAAATAATTAGCTGTTAAGCTCACTTCTTTCAAGGGATACAAAATAAAATACAAATGATTTTCTCCTTCAACATTCCTATATCAGTAACAACATGCCTGCAAAGTTATGTAATGCTATTCATAGATGTGACTGCCCAGCATTTGGTTCCAAAGTCACGGCAAAAGGTTTCAGTGAGAATAATATTATTTATGATAAAAAATTTTCATGTACCTCTGGTTAAAAACATCCAAGTACTTTTATTTTTTAAAGAAATTTGTTTCAACTGTATCACAGGAATTTTGTTATTGTTGTCTGGTGTGAATGCAGTTTCTGCATCTTGTCATTTTTTGTTCTTTTTCTTCATATGGCCATAAAGTATGATTGAATTTTTCAAAGATCTAGGTAATGAAATTAAAAATAGACCTATATTTTTTGCTCTTCCGCAAGACATGAACAAGCCATTGATTCATTTATTTTTCTTTGAGAAAAGTCTTTTAGTTATTTTGCAAAAATAGTTACATTCTCTTTTGTTAGGCTCTTGAGCAACTACTAATTTTATCTGAATCAAATTTTTTTTAGGTTGATAAACATATTCGCAGACTTGATTCAGATTTGGCTCGATTTGAATCAGAAATACAAGACAAAACTAATTCAAGAACACAGGAGGATTCGGCTTCAACCAAAAGTAAGCATATATTTATAAATAACCTTCATAGTCATCTAAAAAGATGGAAAAGTATACTCCATAAATGTAATACACAGAGATTTCAAAGGCATTCTTTATGGGAAATATAAAAGGGAATTGAAGGATTGGGCGGATCTTGAACTTTTATCTGAGAAACTATAAGTGATAATTATGTGGTTCCATGGAGTTTTATATGGTAAATGATGTCTTCTATCCAAATAAATTTATTACTCTTTACCTCACAGACTGTATAAGAGCATGGGAGAGAAAGATATGGGTCTTTAATTGTATTTTGCTGATGGAATCATCTTAGCAGTCAATATAAACAAAATATGTGATGTTATGTTTGGAATTTTCTAGAATTTTTATCTCTGAAACTATAGGTCATAATTATTTGGTCTTGCAGAGACTTTTTTGTGGCAAATTTTGTCATCTATCCAAATAATTTTTTTAAATCCATACCTTACTGATCATATAAGAGCTAGGGAGAGAAAAATATGGTATTTAATTGTTGCTTTACGGACGCCATTTAATGAGATACAAGTATAAATTTGTTTAAGCTCTCATACAAAGTGGAAGTTCTAATTGACGGATGCAGTTCAAAATCACAATTGAGTGATAAATTTTAATAAGGATCACTTGCACTTAATTTAATTAAAATCCATGTAGCAGTTTAGGAGGTGAAAGTTAGCTTTACTGACAAAGGACATCTGATACGTAATACTTTTCTAGAACCTTTTTATCATTGTCAAGAATGTAATTGATTCTCTGTGGACGTCATTTTTGAGAAATTTTCATTTTGTTTGCATGAAATAATCAGTAACTAAGGTTTAGTTATTATTATTTGCAAAGAGGCTTCAAGGAAGACTTAAAATCTGAAATGAAGAATTTTTTACATCAGTTATCTTTAGGAAAATAAACATGTCAATATTTCACGTATTTTAAAAGTGTGCATGTTGGAAAATCGCTGTCATTCTCAACTACTTCTTGGGCTTGCAAATCAGTTAAACACAACAAAACTCCATTTGAGGTCGCAATTTATTAAAACTTTGCAATGATATGATTTTCACATAGCACAATTTTCATGCTGCATTTGTTTATTGTTTGTAAGAGAAATTCAAATATTCTTATGGGTCAAACAGAATCCATCAGAAATATTCCAAGAGAGTGACAAAAATCCTATTCAAATCTTAATGTCTAGAATTTACATTTTTACTTTCTCCATATACGTAGTATGAGAGTATTGTTTTCATGAAAAAAATCAAACTCGAGATTTCAACTGTAATACATGTTTTAAGGTTCCCTGAACACGTTCTGACTAGTTTTGCGATGATGTCTGTCTGTCAGTCTGTATGTGATAGATTTTAGTGGGCGCTCAAACTCAAAAACTATTAATCAAGTCAATGCAAAATTTTATATTTAACATTTTTATAAAAGTTAGAAGATCTGATTAGTTTTCGGTAAAAATCGGTGGACTGGAAGTGGGTGTTTACTCTTGTCACTTATCCAATATTTTGAAATATTTGCTTTAATATTTGATAAATGTATTGGAATAAAAGTTGTAGGAAATTTAATTTTCTACAACCTTTGTTTGATACATTTTCCATATAATGCATTGTTTAAGAGATATCTTATATTTTTAGCTGCCACCACCATGCCACCTACCGAAGACTATTGTTAACAATTGACGCTTAGTTACGTCTTAGTAACGTTCCTTTTTCTTTTCATAATTGTCAACCTGAAGTAAATATTGACAACAACCCCAGAGCTAACAACATGTAATTTGCCGTATAAATATGGAGAAAGTCATGTGTTGCCCACATCAGTTTATTTTTAAACTGTTATTTCTTGGAAGACGTGCTGTACGAACATTAGTTTATATTATTAGTAAAAGCTAGAGATATATTTTTATAGCTCATTCAAATTTTCAACATCAGTTCATTTTATCAATCAACAATACCACTCATCGGACTTACTTTTTACTTTACTAATTTTGAATCTCACCTTCAAAGCCACTTAGCCCTTTCATGACCGAATTATTAATTTAATATAATTTCTGTTAAATAGGACTTTTCAATTATTAAAAAAATAATTCATTGTAACAAATATTCATAAAAAGAAAAAGTAAAAACAGAGCCCTGTGGTTACAACTAATGACAAATGGAGAAACCTCCTAATAACCATAAAAATATTTTATGGTTATTAGGAGGGTTCTCCATTAGCCATTAATATTCATCAATTTAATCGCATGTCACATTCAAGTTCCGAGAAATAAAACAAAAACCCCTTTCCATTACAAGCTCGAATTTATTATCCCTGCACATGAGCCACTTTTGTGGCACGACAAATAATCATGGAAGATGTGGGAGAGGCATGTCAAACTCGAAGAGACATCAGGACCGCATTAAAGCAATGGGTACTAAGGAAGAGCTGCATTAGTATTACAGTTGCCTAATGAGGGCCAGAGTCTTGAAGATTGGAGGTCTGTTTTTCAAACAAGTAGTTCTGGAAAGAATTAATCTGCCTACTTTCCTTTCAGTACAATACCACCTTCAGAATTTTACAAATTTTCATGTTAGAAGTAGCAGTAATTTAATAAGGAAACTGATGGAAAAACAAAAGAAAACAAACCAGTTCAAGACCAATAAAAACCAAAAATGAAATTATCTTACCAAAGATGCCGTAAGAATTACACAGGAAGACACATGGTTTTTAAAAATAAGGACAAACCAACCAAGAGATATGTTAAGGAAACTGATGAAAAAACAAAAGGGAACATACCAATTTAAGACCAACAAAAACTAAAAACAAAATTCTCTCACCAAAGATGCCATAAGAATTACACAAGAAGAAGCGCAGTTTTTTTTACAGAGTAGGTATGGTTACTAACAATATATAGTATTCATATTTTTCGCTGCGATTCTGGTAGGTATGAAGCAACCTAAGGGTCAATTGTTACCTCGATAGCTATGAATCAAAACATGGCTGGAATGTGCACTCGGCTATGCTCCAGTCGAGTTCAGCAAGAATCATCACCATAGTAACAAATAAAAAAAATTGCTTTCAAAACACTGAAACAAAAGTTTTTGAAATAAATTCAAACAAATACGATCGAAAATCAAAATTGTGTTATAAGAATAAGAATCTTCACTTTTTTCCCCTTAGAACAGAAGAAATCACACTCCGATATCATAATTCTAAAATATTTTAAAATGCAAAAGATAAACTCTCTGCACGACGGATTTTAGATTAACCATGTAAATTAAATGGGGAAAGAACTCACCTGGTATCAAACTCAGGACCTGTAAATTCAAAATATAAATTATGGCCTGGAGGTAGTCTCCGAGATCACTAGCCTTACACCAAGTTTCATGGAAATTGGTCCATTCATGAAGAAGATGTTAGTGGGACACACACATACATGCACAGACAGCGAGGCGATCTCATTAGACTACTTTCCATTTTGCTTTCTCATATACGTAGTATATTGAGAAAGTTTTGTAATCGTGAAAAAATTCGACTTCAAGATTTTGATGGAAATACACATTTTAGGTGTCCCTGGTTCCATAAAAGCAGATTTTACCATGCCATCTGTCTGTCATTCTGTTCGCTGTTCTATAGCCCAAACGCATAAATAAAATCGAATGATATCTTGTATTTGTGCAATATATCATATTTGAAGACCCTTTTATTCATAAAAATGATACTGCACAAAAATGAAGGGTAGTTTATTCTTGGCAATTTTTAGAAATATTTTATTTACTCAAAAATGGCTCCAGAGAATTTTATCAAAATCACTCTAATTGTAGAGCCTTAGGTCACAAATAATACTACATAAGCCATATATACCTTAAAATCACTCTATGGTGTCCAGTGGCATAACAATGTACGCTAAGCTACCTTACCTAAGCCCTATGATGTCATGCCTCTGCCGCAATCTACTAAAAATCATATTACAGCCTAAACAGTTAAACTAAATCGATTGATACATCATATTTGTGGATAATATCATTCATAATAGGCACTCTGAGGAGATGAACGATATTGCACAACAATTAAGGGTACTTTATTCTAGGATATTTTGAAACAAAATTCAATTTACTCAAAAATGGCTATAGGGATTTTGATTAAAATCCATCCAATCGTACAGCCTTATGTCACATATAATACTAAC
Source organism: Tanypteryx hageni (assembly GCA_028673005.1). Lineage (NCBI taxonomy): Eukaryota > Metazoa > Arthropoda > Insecta > Odonata > Petaluridae > Tanypteryx > Tanypteryx hageni. The sequence continues at coordinate 78,773,034 of CM054115.1, read as the reverse complement.
TATACCTTATGTCCCTCCCTAAGGACTGCATAACCTTACAGAGGTGGGAGGGTTTGTGTACTCTTACGAACCAAAGAGCTATGCCGGCGGGAGATAATTCTCCTGGTAGGACCATCCAAGCCGGAAAGGTCTGAGGGGAAGAGTCAGACTAAGAAGTAGTCTTGGGGGTTTTACATCCCCCTGTGCAAGGGCAGCAGCTTGCACAGTACCTCTGTAGGTGGTGATCACGTGGATCTGAACAGCTACAGATGGGTAATCACTCTGTGAAACTGCGATGAGGAAAGCAAGGGGAAACTACCTCATTATATTTCCCATGATAGGCTGAAAAGCTGAAAATACCTCTATGGATCTTTCTGGGGTAAAATATTCCGGAGGTAAAATAGTCCCCCAATCGGATCTCCGGGTGGGGACTACCCTAGGGGATGCACAGAGGAAATTTAACATTAATAGGAAAGCAAGTAGTAGAAATTAAAAATAGGCACATGGAATGTTAGGACTATGAATTCAGGGGGTAAACTAGAGAACTTAAAAAGGGAAATGAGAAGAAATAATGTAGGTATAGTAGGTCTTAGTGAAGTCCAGTGGGAAGGAGAAGGCGAGATAAATTCAGACGAATTTAAGATTATTTACTCGGGAGGGGAGAAAAAGGAAAGGGGAGTGGGGATTATAATGAGAAAAGAGATAGCTGAAAGAATTAGTAAGGTAGTGACAGTTAATGATAGATTAATAGCCGTAAAACTCCAGATGGAGCCAGTGGATATGCATATAATTCAAGTGTATATGCCAACAACTAATGCTGGCGACGACGAAGTAGATGAAATCTATGAACAGATTATGGAGATATTGGAGGATGAGGGAAAAGGAAGGATCACCACCATAGTAATGGGAGATTGGAACAGTGTAGTCGGAGAGGGACAGGAAGATAACATAGTGGGAAAATATGGACTAGGGAAGAGAAATGAAAGAGGGGATAAACTTGTGGAATTCTGCCATAGAAATAGATTAATTGTAACTAATACATGGTTTAAGCATCACCAGCGGAGACTTTACACATGGAGAAGCCCAGGAGACCAGAGACGATACCAGATAGATTACATACTAGTCAATGAAAGACTTAGAAATAGCATTAAAAATGTAAAAACACTACCAGGGGCATATATCGATTCTGACCACAACCTTTTGGTGGCAAATATACAATGTAGACTGAAGAGCGTTAGGAGAAACATAAGAGTTAACAAGAAATGGAACTTAGAGGAACTCCTTAAAAACAAGGAGGCTATCATGACTGAGCTGGAGGAAAGGTTGGGGGAGAGAGATGAAGAAAATAGGAAGAATGTAGATGAGGAGTGGAGATACATCCATAGCAACATTAAAGATGTAATGGAAAAGAAGGTAGGAAAGATAACGGGTGAAAGAAACAAAAAACCCTGGATCACAGCAGCCATGCTGCAAAAAATGGAAGAGCGGAGAAAGTGGAAGAACATGAACACTGAAGAAGGCCAAAGAAAGTACAAGGAGTTAAATAATGCTTTAAGAAGGGAAACAGATAAAGCAAGAGAACAGTGGATAAATGAAAAATGCGAGGAGATTGTCGAATGTGAAAGAGTTTGTAGAACAGACCTCATGTATAGCAAAGCAAGGGAACTATTCAAGAAAAAAGCAAGAAAGATAGGACGTAAAGGAATCATGAACAAAAGTGGTAAAATAGTATCGGAGCCAGACGATGTAAAGAATGTCTGGAAAGAATACATTGAGGTTCTGTATGACAAAGAAGGAAAGCCAAGAAATATTGAATTAAATGAAGAAGAGGATGTGGAAGAAGATCAGCTAGGACCAAGTATTCTCGAGTCTGAAGTTAAAAGAGCAATTGATGACATGAAAAGAAGGAAGACTGTTGGGAGTGATGATATACCTGTGGACGTTCTTAAGGTTTTGGGGTCTAAAGCAGTTAAGCAACTCACAAAATTTTTTAACCAAGTATATGATACTGGCATATGGCCTGAAGATTTTCTAGATGTTGTGATGGTACCACTGGAAAAAAAGAACAATGCAAAATGTTGTAAGGATTACAGAACTATTAGTTTAATTTCTCATACAGCTAAAGTTCTAACCAGAATAATAACCAAAAGAATTGAATGTAAAATAGAAAAGGAGCTGCAAGATAATCAGTTTGGTTTTAGAAGAGGAAGGGGGACTAGAGATGCTATAGGATGTATGAGGATGATGATAGAAAGAGCGCTGGAAGTCAATAAAGGTATGTATTTTTGTTTTGTAGATTGGGAGAAAGCTTTTGACCGAGTGAAATGGGATAAAATGCTGGGTATTTTAAACAAAATAGGAATAGATTGGAAAGATAAAAGACTGCTTAAAAACCTTTACTTTGATCAAAAGATTAGAGTCAGGGTTGAAGGAGAAGAAACAGAAAGTACTTCAATAGGGAGGGGAGTGAGGCAGGGTTGTCCTATTTCACCAGCGATATTTAATATTTATGCAGAAACAATAACAGAAGAAGCGTTGATGGAAGAGAAAGGATTTAAGATAGGAGGTGAAAGTATTACCACCATTAAATACGCAGATGATCAGGGCTTAATAGCAGAAGGTGAGAAAGAGCTTCAGAGGATGACAGACAGACTAGTGGAGGTTGGCCAACAATATGGAATGAAGATCAATGCTGAAAAAACGAAAGTCATGGTGGTTTCAAAGGAATATAAAGAATTAAATATAATGGTAAATGGCCAAAAATTGGAACAAGTAAGTAGTTTCAAATATCTCGGCAGTATTTTAGCACAGGATGGAAGTAGTACACAGGACATCAGAAGTAGGATTGCAATGGCAAAAGCAGCATTTAACGAGAAGGAGCTTCTCACAAGCAAGAAAATAAATTTAGAAACAAGGAAGAAATTAGCAAAATGCTACATATGGAGCATAGCTCTTTATGGTGCAGAGACGTGGACGATAAGGAGAAAGGAGGAAAAATATTTAGAAAGTTTTGAGATGTGGGTATGGAGAAGAATGATGAAAGTGAAATGGACAGAGAGGAAGAGAAACGAAGAAGTATTAGAAATGGTGGGAGAAGAAAGGACGCTAATAAAAACAATCAGGAAAAGAAAAGCAAATTGGATAGGGCACATATTGAGAAGACAGTGTTTACAAAGAACGATCTTAGAAGGAAAAATTAGTGGAAGAAGAGGAAGAGGGAGAAAAAGAATAGGAATATTAGATAATATAAAGCAGGAATATAATACTTATAGAGGTATAAAAGAGGCTTCTAGGGAGAGAGAGAAATGGAGGCAGCGATTCAGTTAAAACCTGTCTTCGGACAGAAGCATGATGACGATGATACCTTATGTTCCAAAGAATTACTAAATATCGACCAGTGGCATTAAAATTTATGCTAAACTATGGTTAACTTTGATTTATAAGCATTTTTCTTTTATAAACATACAGTCGACCAAACGTATATACATACGTATATGAGAAAGTTTGTGCAATGTATATTGCGCCATTTATTTTGGAAAGTAGGCTAAAAAGTAAACAATAATATAGAAACTGCATTGTATTGTACCTCAATAACTATAAAAAAATCTTCTCATATTTGAGATGTTTATCTAATTTGCTTAAATATTGTATTAGCTATATACTCTTTAAGATGATATCTTCAAAAATTATAGCAATTGAAAAATTATGGCGATAGTTTATACCTGAGGTCAGCAGCCTTTTCTGCATGGTGGGCCACATTTGTAGTTGTGAATGCTTCAGAGGGCCGCATTGGAAATGGAGTGTTTATGTCATAAGTTACCGAGAGATTTTTTGGTCTCATGTTAGCGAAAATGAAGTCTAAATAATTTACTTGTGTTAAAAGTCCATCAAAATAGGTTTTGAGACCATAATTTTGATGAAAAATATTAAATTGTGTATATTAAATTTTACCAACCACTTTTTCATAATAACTTCATGGTCTGCATGAAGTGCTCTTGAGGGCCGCAGGCTGTAGGTTGCTGACCCCCTTGGTTTATACAATCATGAGAGGCATATGTCCTTTCAGTTATTTCCATCATTTAATACTGAGTTTATCAAACATTTCATGAAGGGCCATGTATGAAACAAAAATCTATAAATAGAACACATGTCATAGCTTAAAATACTAAGTAGATCATATGAAACCTGTTTCTGCATATGATTTTTTGTTGGGCCTTTGTACAAATGTTTTCATTTTCTCATCTATCTTCTTCCATAAACAGATAAATAATATATAATCTTACCTTTACCATGGACCCAGTTTTTGTCAGTATTATTGTTTTTATCATCATTGTTTTTATTAGCCTACTTTCCAGAATGGAAATAGGCTTATAGTTTTTTTGTTGTGTCTGTCCGTCCCCCCTATTTACTTTTGAACCAATAGGCCAATTTTCATGAAATTTGGTGGAAATCTCTTGCTACTGGGGCCAAGCTCTCGAGGATAGTATTTTTGCAAAGATCGAAAGTTTCAGGTTCATTTCCAGGAACTATCCTTCCCATTTAATTTACATGGAAAATCTGAAATCCATCGAGCAGGGTAATTTTCTCTTCCACATTAAAATATTTTAGAATTGTAATGTTGGAGCAGGATTCATATTATTCTCTGAGGTAAGGAATGGAGATTCTAATTTTTATCTTAGAATGTTGCTTATTTATCATATTCCTTCGAATTTCAAGTAAATACTGACATATGCTGTTAATATATATATTTTGCCAGACAAATATGCGTGATCAAATTTAGTTTTCTGTTCGAATGTGTTTGTAATATTTTATGATGTTAAATTATGAAATTATTAACACAAAGAGAAACTCATCTGGGGTGATTTTAAAGCTATTGAAGTCAATATAAGCAATTGCTGCACTACATTGGAAAGTTGGCATCATGAATTCTGTTTGGATCATCTTGTTATTGTTGTTGTTATATTTATTCTTTTGGTGTCTTATTTACCAATGTAATTTGCACTGTTTTTGATACTTAAGAAATAAATAAAAAGTAAAGCGTAATCATTTCCAAATTACAATGCTTAAAAAATCATCTGCACCAGGCACTGAGATTAATTTTTTATTTTTTAAGAAAGGAGTGGGGAAATTATGAGTCATGATCTTCTCATAGTTACAAAGGTCGCTACTAGGGGTCATAAACTAAAACTTACTCTTGTATTTGTTTGTTTTCATTGAATTGTCCTAAATATTATTTAGTAAGTATCGTTATTATAGATTATCCTAATTTTAATCAAATAGCAAATCTCTGTAGGTATTCTTGTTTTCCTGGTAATTATAGCAGAAATTGTTTTTCTCAACTGAACTTTTAGTCAGTTTGTGGTGAAGAGTATTGAATAAACAAAAACTATTGAAATGAAAAGTTTGCCTGGCCCTGTTTTAAGAAAATTGATGGGAGGATAGGCAGACATCACAATTACCATGATGACCTGCTGTGGACTGCTATCATTAGTTCAGGAACCCCCTTCTTTAATGCGGTCTCTCTTCTTTACAGAGGGTCGGAAGAAGATAAAAGAGGAGAAGAAGAAAAAGAGGGGTGCTATTGTCACAGGAGGGACGGCTTCCTCCGAGGACGACACTCGTTCTGCCAAATCGGCCCGCAAGCGACAGAAGAAGGGAGGAGGGGGAGGGAGTGGTGGCAAAGCAGGGCAAGGGCATGGAGGGGGGTCAAAGGGTGCGGGAACTGGAAATGGTTCGGGAGCCGGGCAGGGAGCAGAAGGAAGAGGCGGCAAGGCAGGAGATGGCGCTTCATCAGGAGTGAGCGGAGGAGTCGGGGGAGGAGGATCTGCATCAAGTGGCGCAGGTGCTGGTGCATTGGCCATGGTGATAGCCCATCCATCAGACGTGCTTGATATGCCTGTCGATCCTAACGAGCCCACATACTGCCTTTGCCACCAGGTGTCTTATGGAGAGATGATTGGCTGCGACAATCTGGATGTAAGTAGATTAAAATTATTAGTTTATTTATGCAAGTTTGGTTTAAGAAATTTAATGCATGAGAATGTTAGGTAACTGAGTACAAATACTAAATAACTACGTTGTGCTCTTTAGCAAAAATTTTTAGTGTCATGTTTTTGTGGGTTAAATTTCTAAAAATGCAATCTGTCAATTGCTAATTTAGCTTGATTAATTTTTAATGTACAAGTGACCCCTTATGGCAGTGGTGCCCAAATCTTTAGCATACTTCTGGCCTCTTTGTGAGCCACACCCAGTGGAAAATAGAGTTGAAGAATAATTTAAGGAAACTGACGTGTTTAATTGTGGTTCAATATTACCTGATTTGTGTTAAATGTATTTATCTCTTATAGAAAAAGATCGGTAAAGACAAAATGTATTGGTTTTATCATTTTCTATTTTCATTTTGCTACATTGTGCCCTTTAATTGCTAAACTCATGGCAGACCGAATGTGGCCCACGGGCCTTAGTTTGGGCACCACTGTCATATGGGATTGCAAGCCATGTCCTTGAAGTGCTAAGCATCCCCATTTGGGGTTGCTGAGTCTGCAATTTATTTATACATTGCTAACAAATGCTTGATTCTCATGCTTAAAGTTTATAAAGCTTTTTTTTGAGTATTTAGTAAACACACCAACTTAAATAGTCTTTTTTATAAAATATAAAAGTGTCCTAGTGTTGCATGTTTTTCATCTCTATTAAAAGCAGCTGGCTAAAAGATAAAGTTGGCAGAATGGAATATATTTCTCCCTAGAAAATCAATGCCACTTGTTGTGGTAATCATTAGGAAAGACATTCATTGAATTCACAAGTTAATTACTATGCATAATTTTCTTTCCTTCTTTTCCTAAAAGATGTCAGCCACTCCTTCCCTACTTTGATGAAGGCATGGGCCTTGTAAACATATCATAATATATTAATATTAATTTATTTTCTCAGAATTGATAATCATGTAATTCTGTGTGTTTATTCGTTGTGCATAATAGTATTTTATGCATCTACATGATGCCTTGTAGGTGTTTCCAGAGAGCATAGGAAGTATTTAGTCTAATATGTTTGAAATAATATCTTGTGTTTCTCGACAAATACAAATCTGAGCCATCCTTCCTAAGCTCTTTTGAAAATTCTTTCCGTGGTGCCAATAGCTTAAAGCAGAAAGTAATGTATGCCTCCCACCTTACAATATGGAGTTAATAGTATCATCAAAAAGCATAGAAATATTATTGGAGAATTGTTTTTACTTCTCCACATAAAATATAGGAAAATATTGATTTCCTGAAAAAAAATTAATTTGAGATTTCAACAGAAATACACATTTTAAGGGTCCCTGAATACGTTTTTGCTATTTTCTCTATGTCTGTGTGGGTATGTTTGCCTGTGCATGTTAGAAATTTTTTCAGCCCAAAATTCTATATTTAAATTTTTTTAGAAAGTCAAGGTCTAATTAGACAATAAGTTAACTCAAAGTGGAGGTTTACTCTTGACATTGTTTCATTTTGAACAAATATCTCCTATTGGTCTTCTTTAATGTAAATATTTGTCATTATCAAAGCTTTACGTAATTTGATTTCCTCGAACTTTTGTTTGGAACATTTATTCATAGAATCAATTGTTTCAGAGACAATATTTTTATTTTCCATCTGATTTTTTTATCTCATTGAATGTTGCTAGGTGACAGCTTCATTTCTATTGCTATGATAAAATTTTTCAATTGTTGATAGCATTGCCAGCGCTGCCAACAGTAATTTTAATCACAAATACTTGGAACATTAATTTGACCTTAGCGGTAGGATGCAACTCAATAGTCTGTTATCCATAACAACAAATAACAATTTTGTTTATTTATTGTATTATCAAGGTGAAAAACAATTAAGGTATTTTGCATTTTGAAATTTATTCAGTGTTTAAAAATTATTCACAAGTGTCTCATGCTTATTCTTTTGAGAAAGCTTTCATTGAGAGCAACTTTTAAATACTTCTAGTTGATTTCCCATTCAACGAATGGGAAGAAAAATATTTTAAGAAAATCCTAACTTACGGTTAAAAAAATGACAAGTAGGCATGACTAAAGAATTAAATTAAAACTTCCCATTCCCCCTCACTCTTTCTCTTCCTCTATTCTTTTCCCTACTCTCTCCCTTCCATTCTCCTTTTCTCTCTCCCTCTCTCTCTGTGCTATAGAATATGCCCCTGTATTTTATGCCACCGGTAGTGCATATACCATGACAGACTTTGACCATTACTGATATTGGCACTTATGCAGGAGTGGCGGTAAATTGAGGTATATGCTTGCACTATGTAATCATAAAATGGAAGTTCTGTTCACAAGGATTCATTGGTGATATAGGAGGGGGTACTAACTTGGGATCTGACTGTGTAAGGATGGCAATCATATACATTACTATGTATGGAGAAAGTCATATGCTAGCTACATCAGATTTTTGTAATACCAATTATGACCCAGTACTGAGGAACTGAATATTATTTGCTGGACCTAAAGGCTCGTGAAGATATTCTTGGTAGACCATATTTTCAGTTTTTAAAAATAAATAATTTTTCTACTTAACCCTTCAGCACTGGGATCGGTACGTGGTACGGACCTCAGTTTCTTTCCTTGGCGCCGGGATCCATACCACGTACGGACCCTTGCCGCGTCTCTTTTAATTTGCTGTATTTCAATTATAAACATTTCTTATAGAATGTTATTTTTGTTTAACACTGAGGAATGATTTTTTATTTGAATTTTATAAATAGAATACATTTTGTGAACTCTTAAATTGACTTATATAATTTTTTTAGTGTACATGAATGGAAAACTGCAAAAAAAGTCTTTCTCGCATCTCTTTTTTATTCTTTACTTTATCAGTTCGTAATATTTTCTTTTATTAGAAATTAATCACATGGATAATTTCTTATATTTTTAGGAATTTAAACAATTTATTTTGTTCATCTGGCTCTTATTAACATTATAAAAATTGATTTCAAAAGTTACGATTTTAACATCCAATTTTTTGTCTACTTTAAATATATTAAAAATAAAATATAAATATATTAATATAAATATATTAAAATATAACTGTACTTTGTAAAAACTAAATGGACAGATTATGCAAATAACTAAATAAACGTGTGTATATTCCTGGAACACAGCTGCACTGGAGTAGGCTAGTATCGTAAAGAGGCAAGAGACGAAATGAAAACGGATCGTTCTAGAGTGTCTCTTTCTCAGTGATGGAAGGGACTCTCCCTGTTTTCTTCATGATATATCTTCTAATATCTCATCATGCTCTCATTCGAAGGAACACTTCATATTCTCAAGACTAAACAAACTTGAGAGGCAACAAATCATTGTATATTGGTGCCGTCTCTGTGAAACCTCGAGGATGTAATTTCAGTGAAGATTTTGTGAGCTAAGCTAAGTGGTCACAGAATGGACGATAGGAATACAATACTTCTCTTTGTTAGGCATCTCTGAGAGAGAGAGAGAGAGAGTTAATAACCAGGCATAGGCTCCAAAGAGTCTGTGTTTACAAGAAGCCAAGAAAGCAAACGCAGTAGACCAGAGAAGCAAACTAAGACTATACAGAGAACTTCAGCGTGTGATATCACAAAACATCGAATATATCGATGACTATTTCCTAAAAAATTGCATTCAGGAATCTGTAACACATTCAGTTGGCATGGTCTTGCATCTTCAGAGGTTGTTAACGTAAAAGAATATTAAGATATTATATTGTACATTTAATACTAAATGCAGAACACTATACAGCCGTTGGTTTCAAGATTTCATTCATCTAACATATATATATGAAAATTTATATTTTTTTAAAAGATGGTACTTATAAAATCTGATATTCTGTTTAAATACTAGCTGGCCATATGATGCCGTAGGATTTAAATACCTCCCATCGCTGAAGGGTTAAACCTCTTCAGTTTTCTTTGGAATGGGATAAAAGTTTTTTTTTTAATTTCTCCATTCGATAACCTGTATGCATGCATAGATGTACATGAATATATACTCAGGTGAATAATGAATGGTGCACTCAAAAATGGCTTGCCCAAATTAACTAATTTCAAACTTGTTTGGATGGCCCAAGTTATCTTGGACAAATCAATGAAGGGGTTAACAGAAATCGGCACTAAATGTATCGAGGCCTGCTTTTCATAAGCTCCAGTAAGGATAAGTAACATCAAGCTTCCATAGAAATGATTAAATAACTGAGATTAAAGTAGACTTTGCTTCACAAAGTTCCAAAATTGTTTCACATTGCATTATTAAGTTGCATAGAAGTAATTGTGTAAGTAGATGAATGGAAAGTTTTTTATAAGAAATATTATTATATCTAATTCATTAAATAAAAGAATGAAATAGTGTAGTTATCAGTAGTGATGGATTGTGAATCATCAGGGTCCATGTGCTAATTTTCTGTAAGAAGTACTTCCGCTTGTTAGTATATTATTTTATCTATAAGAATAGGAGCCCAAACTTGGAGACGATAGTATCAAGCCCTTAGGTAATGTCCTTGGTTGTAAGATTAGTGTGTGATTGTTTGAAACTATTGTTAGGACTTCAGAAGAATCCTTTTTTTTCTAACCCCTGATACAGTATTGAACTTTGACCTGTTGCCAAATAAATGTCACCAAGTTATGGTTGGTTTAAAAATGTATCATCGACTCAGATGTTTTTATGGTATTAACCTGCTTGTTTTTCTTTCATTCAGTGTCCGATCGAGTGGTTCCATTTTGCATGTGTGGGTCTGACAACAAAACCCAAAGGGAAGTGGTATTGTCCCAAGTGTACAGCAGACCGCAAGAAGAAGTAACCATACATTTTCCTGTGCTCCATGTCAGGTGCCATCACACATGTCAACTTCGACAGAATTAATTCTTCTCATGCAGCATATTTTAATGGCTGACTCCACCAAAACATCATGGAATGGTTAGAGAATATTTTAACTCTGTGCTTGCTCAATTTGCAGGCACTTGTCCTTATTTTTATCCTTTCCACAATCAAACCTTTCCTTATTCCTGCCATTTTTGGCACTTTATTTTTAACCAAAAGTGCTCGGTCCTTTAATTTTGATTGAAAAAGCAAACAAAATTGTGCAACTCATTAATTAAAGCATAGGTAGAGAATTAAACCAGCCTAATGGCTTTAATAGCTGTAGATCAAACAACACTGCCAAAGCTGTTTTTGAGAGATTAATCTTTAGAAATGCTGTTGGAAATTGATAATGTATGTTATTATGAGATGTTTTGACATTTCTGCTGGATATTTTATCTGGTATGATGATTTTATCAGCTAAGTGATCGAGAAAATAAACAGGCGGTTATTATATTGATTTTATTGACACTATGAAGTGAAATTGTGTATAGAAATTGTGGACGATTTTAATAATGTTCTATCACCAAGTGTTGGCCTTTCTTCATTAGAGTAATAAAGTTATAAAATAAATAATATAACACCAGGTGAAAAGTGAAATTCAGCCAAGTATTTCTAATATACCATGGATTCTAAATTCATGTACAAGGTTGTGCTGCATTTGGGTACCGTAGCTTTGAACGTGAGCTGGAAGCTTTCACTGAAGATCTTTTGATAATGTTTTAAAAAATTTGAATGGATTACATTTCGATGGGACCACATTGGTGTATTTAAAAGCTGAGCAATTAATAAAGTGGACTATTATACTGATAGTTTGGCACTTTGGCCCATAAAATTAATGCTCACTGTTGATTTATGTGTACATTATATTTTTGCCATTATCTTTAACTTATTTCAAGATTTTTTCTTTTAAAATTTTTACTCATGGCAAATTTGTTGTTTCAAGAGTCCTGTAACATTTACCATTTATTATCCATTTTAAACAATTTATCTGTAGTAAAACATTTTGTCCTGTAGTGTGATTCTTTGTTGAAGATATTAAATTATTATAAAAATTGCATTTGGTTTACTTATTCAGCTTCTTAAAATGTTCAATAAAATGCTTGACTTATATATTGTCTTACTGTAAAAAACATTACTGTCTCGGTAGCCATTTTAGTTGGCAAAGAAAGTGGTCCTGCTTGAATCAGAATTGATTATCATAAGAGTTTTACCTCTTGTAAGGCCTTGAGTCATCCAACCCTATCCATTCTATCCAAGGCCTTTTTATCTTCCCATAACATTTCCTTTCTTTTAATTAACTTCACATACCTTTTCTCTTCCTCTTTACCAGCATCCTTCTAAGACTTCTTTCAACAAACCAATGCATCTCAAAATTTTGTACTATCCTGTTTTGATCCCACAAATTCATAAATATTCAAACAAAATACAATTCATATATTTTTACCTTTCTACTTTGACCATGAGAATGTAATTTTTACAAAAACGTTATTCTACAAATTTCAAAAATAAAGTATAAATTATTTATTTTTATTTATTAGGTAGGGTTTTAGACTTTAATACAACTTTTGTGTCCTATTTTAATGCCCTTTGGATTGCGGAGCAGTGGGTGGTTGGTTTACACAGTGCCAGTCAAGTAAAATATTTGCGTTCACAGCACTAGTGCGTTACTGACCGTGTAAACGGGTCATGGCAGTGAATAGGCAAGTAAACTAGCACCGTGCCAGTAAGTTGGTACCCTTCCAACTTTTCGGCGTGCCAGTGAGAGTAAAAAAAATGGCAGTTTCTAAGTGGATGGAGAAAGAGACATTGAAATTTATCGAGTTATATGAAGGATGTGTTTGTGGCACTTTAGTCACAAGGATTATAAAAAGAAAAGTGCAACTAAGCACAGGTCAACCACAAATGTTTTTTTTTTAAGTAGAAGGATGTTCTCCTGCGACTTCTGTTAAAAAACAAGCAGAAGCCCCTAATGTTTCGCATCTTTGAATCCATTCACACAGTCACATTCTACAGACGCAACGTTTTTGCTTCCAGTGATTGATTTTCAGTTCTTCAATAAGCATTTCAGATACCACATCCGTGCGAACAACTTATGCCATTTTTATTTCTACTAGAGTGAAAGAGTGAAGACAGTACAACAACCGTGTAAACACTTACTGGCATACCAGTTCACTGGCACTGTGTAAACCAACCTTAAGGCAGGCTTAAAATATTTGCGTGGTCAAAACAGGACAGTACCCAAAATTTTACCCACCCATTTCTTCTATCCTTTCCATATTACTTCAGTTAAACTTCTCTCTTCTCATACTTTATTTGATTTGTTTTCTCCAAAATGCTCCTCCATACCCATGTCTCAAAAGCCTCTCATCTGCTCACATCTTCGTCTATGTCTTATACTAATATAATGCTACACTATCAAAGTTTTACCTATCTTCTAATTCTTAACATCTTCATTTAAACTCTTTCATCAACTCAGGTTGTCTTGTAAATGCTGCCTTCATTCTTCTTGTTCTCATCTTGATCTCTTTGTTACACCAAAATCCTAATTTTTACAGAGTAGCTTGGGACCGAGATCATTCCATATAAAAGGATTTTCCATAAAACTTGTATTGGGTAATGTACCCACAGAATTATTGTGAAATACACAAAAATATGAATAACTTTGGAAAGTAATGGTTATTTAATTACAATGATAGATTTATAAAACGACAGTACATGAAACTACAACATTTTTGCACAAATATTTAATGCTAAAGTGCCAGCACTGCATATGGAGCAATTTTGAAACTATAGGGAGCCACCTAGATTTTTTTCATTCTATAAAACCTGGATTTCCAGTAAAACTGTACTATGTAAAAATGGAATTTTAGTGTACTTCTACCATCCTGGGAAGAATGCTGCTTAATTGATCTGCTATTCTTCTATCTTTCTAAACCTTATTTTGTTTTTTTTTCCTTTTTAATGCTAAATAACCTGCTTTTCATTTAAAGAATTTTGTATCATTTAAAAGTCTTAATTTTGCAAATCAAATTTAACTGAGCTGAACATTAGAATACATATATTCATTGTATGAAAATCTTAAATTTTATCTTTAATTTAATAATTGAACCATATCTATAATTCATATCCTATCTACTACAATTTCTTTATCATTACATAGAACTTGTACTTTCTAATGTTTTTAACAATTATCCACCAACACGATTTAATAGGTGGGTTGAATAATTCTTTGTTATTATTTTGAGCTGCTTTTACTATTACAATTTGAACTCAGAAAAATTAAAGAAATGCTTTTCTTAATACTCATTATCATTGGTGAGATTTATTTAAATTTATAACTACAATTTCTTTATAATTGTATATAAGAAAAGATATTTACATAATGCCTTATAAAAATTAAAGCTTTCGTGTTGGCACTGAAATCTGGGGAATACTGCAGAATATTGGTTGACCATACACCTATCATAAAATAATTCTCTTGCACTTTTTTGTAAAAAATATCAATAGGCTACCATTGCACATTCAAATTGCCACGAAATCAATAAAAAAGCTGCTTCATGCGCAGATTGATTTACAGTTGCTCAACAATAAATTGCTAAACACAATTATTATATAAAACACTGATAGGAAAAACTGCCATGTTCATGGCACAGATGTGTCATTTCTAATGCAACAACGGGATGGAAGGGCCTCCCAGTTGTAAATGTACGAGATACGTGTCCTAAACTCACCCGAAGGGCATAACTTTCCAGAATCACTTATGGAATTAAACGCAGCTTTGATAGATGCAGGCGATTTTTTATGAGTAACAACGTAAGCCTCGCTGCAACCGCGCGAGAGATACTCGGTATCAAATCGTGGATCGTGTTTTCTCTGTAGCCCTTTTACCGATGACAACCAGGCACCTACTGCAACATCTTCACTATGATACAGCTCTAGGAATGGAGCACGATCAGACAATAGAGTGATCAGATCCTTAGAGAGAATATATCCACCACCTAGTGCATATGGCAGATAGCGATCACACATAACCCAGTTTTTCTCTGCCCATCGTCCTGATCGTCGGACGTGAGCTCTCCCATCGAAGAACCCCATGTAAAGCCGTCTCGGGGAATCACTCTTCTGCTGTTTCTCCGAATCCTTCAGCACTTGCACTAGCAGTGGCACACGGACAAATGTATCATCGTCACATTTAAGCGCGTATGAAAAGTCAGCAATATCAGCCAGCCATGAGAATGCCATGAGCACCTTAGATGTAAGAGCTTCATACGAATCAGCTACATCAGCTAGGAGAACGAGATCCTTACGTTTTTCATATTCCTTGACTACAGAAAGAGATTGGAAATTTAACTATTGGCAGAAGTAAAAAAAAAGAAAATTTCTCATTAGAAACAAACTTGAAACCATACCTAATCCAGTACTTTGCTCATCGCTTAAATTTTTCGTGCCGACAAAGAAAAAATGCTGCACGTCGTGGTGAACGTTATATGTTGCCCAAGTATCCCTAATTGTATTTCTTTGCTCTGTGTTATCGGGGGAACTCATGACAAGAATAAATAAAAACGCCGAAATCCTTTTTCTAGCACTTGTGATTTTTGTATTTGAAAAATAATTGTAGTTGCTATCTCGAGGAAGTTTCACACTTGAATCAATCATATCCACATTTTTCCCTGTGCAGTTATCAAATTTAATTATACTAATAGTAAATGTGCACCCTAATATGAAAGAAAGCGTACAATACACTAACACTTTCATATCTCTTGCCATTTTTCTCTCTAGGCATCTTGCGGATTATATCAGTACCTTTTTCCATTGTCGCAACGCAAGGCGCGAACGCTATGCAAAATGTAGCTTAGAGGCGGCAAATATTTTAAGTTCTATTCTATTACAGTTTTCATTTCGGTACACTAGTGGTAACGATTGAAGATTCAAGAAATAGCATACTTAAAAAACCTGCAGTACAGTATATACAATACATTGTGGAAGTGTTATTGCTTGTCCGTGGTAGAAATAACATCTTTTGAGATGGCTTTACCTTCCCCGATTTGTAAATTAGATACAACTGTAATTAACCGCATTGCTGCGGGTGAAGTGATTCAAAGGCCTGCTAACGCTCTAAAGGAGATGCTGGAAAATAGGTAAACAAAAATTAATTTGTATTTTGTTAATTCTTGAAGTCATTGATACTATTTAATTGAATGTAACAAACTTGCAGCTTGGATGCCAAAGCTACAAGCATTCAAGTCAACGTGAAGAGTGGTGGCATGAAGTTACTTCAAATTATTGACAATGGTTCAGGAATCAGAAAAGAAGATTTAGATATTGTGTGCGAGCGTTTTACCACAAGCAAGCTAAAGAAATTTGAAGATTTGGCAAATATAGCCACTTATGGTTTCCGTGGCGAAGGGTTGGCAAGTATTAGTCACGTTGCGCACTTGAATATCGTGACAAAAACGGCTGACTCCCAATGTGCTTATAAGTAAGAACTGGGCATAGTATAAATTTTAACATGAGAGTATTACACTTCCATAAATGCCATTGACATGATTTTCCTTTCAGGGCTTGTTATCTAGATGGTAAACTAAAGGAGCCTCCGAAACCGTGTGCAGGTAATCAAGGCACAATAATTACAGTGGAGGATTTATTCTATAATTTAAACACTAGAAGAAAAGCCATGAAAACTGCATATGAAGAACACGCCAAGATTGCCGAAGTTGTTGGTAGTTACGCTATTCATAATGCTGGTGTGGGGTTTTCCTTGAAAAAGGCAGGTGAATCGGCAGCTTGCATCAAGACACGACCTAATAATACACTTCTGGAAAATATAGGCTCAGTGCATGGAAACAGTGTGGCAAGGTAGATATTTATCTATTATAGTAATCAAATGTATTTTGTTTTTCTTCGATACATTCACCCAAATAAACATCTCTCTCAAGACTAAAATGTTGTATTAATTTGGAAGCGCAATTGTAATTGAAAATAACCAATCAAATTGAATGTTTATTTCTAAAAATATAAATCCACATAACCGGAAAAAAGCTAATCACATTCATTAAAAATCGTTTGTTCAGTTTAAAATGTAAGTACTAATAGAAATGAAAATTATTCCATGTTTAATTAACATTGAAATTCCATTAAAGCCTTTTTTTCTACGCAGAGAATTACTGGACCTTAAATTAGAAGATGAAAAGCTAGGCTTCAGGATGACTGGTCACATCACTAATGCTAATTATTCAACCAGAAAACTTACCTTTTTATTATTTATAAACAGCCGTTTAGTTGATTCTACAGGTATGACTTCAATTTTCAGTATTTTTATTTATTATATTATTATCTCAAAAATAGTTATTCTCATTAGCTCTTGGATAATTTATTTATTGACTTTTTGAAGTTGAACTTGCTCTTTTATAAATGCCAAATATTAACTATTTACTATTATTTTTTATAAAATTATGCAGTGTCAGAGCCAGCCAAAGGGGAGGTATGGTGGATGCGAGGCATCCAGGCTCCCGAATATTGGGGGCCCCCAAAGTTTGGATATCTCAATTATTAAAGTAATGGGTGTAAATTTGGCATAAAAGTTTACCAAAAAAACTGCCAAGCTGATTTCGAATAAAAACATTCCGAAAATTATGTTATATTAAAAATTAATACTTCGTTCGTTATTACTATATATATCTCATGGAGACCCCATGTCTATTTGCATCCAGGCCCCCCTTCAGTGCTGTACAGTTTTCCCGCCTATAATGCAGTATGTATCAGAGCAGTTTCACATATACTGGATTTATAAAGTGTGACCATAGTATCCTAGAATGCAGTCCAGATTTACGTTTACATGATTTTCAAAGACCAATTTTTAACAAAGAATTTCTAATGCAGAGCAATATTATACAATGTCTTCTATCATTGTTACAGTACAGTACCAAGTTTAATTATGAATTACAATATGCACACTGAGATTTATGTAATTTATACTTATTTATTACTAGATTAAACCAAGTTTTATTACATTAATCTAATTTTATTAAAGAAAATTTGTATTAATTTAATGTTAATATGTTGATTTATTATAATATTATGTCATGTTTTACTGTATTATTTGGTATTTTAATATAAAAAAATAGTCTGGCAGGTCCCTATCCCCTTATTTCTCACAGACTTAAGGTATCCTATGATTACACAGTGTTTTCCAGGAAAGTATCCGTCGCGTTATTGGAGGGACAACTATATATCCATTATAAATTATAAAACTACATTAACTTTACATGAGAAATGCCAAAAATATCTCTTATCATTTACATATTGCTGATGAATGGTCATAACTTTTAGATACTGCTGTTATGCAAGAATTTTCATAATTTTTCTGGAAGTTCTTGTGTACCACTCACAAGGAGCATTATATATGGGAGCACAGCCATTCGAGAGTATTTTTCAGAAGGTGATTGGGGATGATTTTAGAAATATTTCTCCAAAATTTGACGATCCACTTCAAATTTGTTTATGAGTTATTCTGCAAAAACTTTTTTAAAAAATAACTCATGTCACACAAATTTTAAAAAATCAATTTTTATGACAAATATCATTTCATTAAATTAAACAAATGATTAAACAAAAAAAAACATTTGTTAATTAATGATTTTCTCTTTGCATTTCCTAACTGATGAGCGCCATAGGTATATACTGTGTGCGAAATGGGTTCAGCCAAGACGACCATGGTGCAGCTGGCTAGTGTGGCCTGCCCGAGTGTTGACACGGGTTCAAATCCTGTTGCTGGTAATTTTTTTACCCAACCTGTTGTATTTTGGTCTGTATTAATATAAATTAATATACAACATTAGTTGGGTAAAAAAATTACAAAAAAATTACCAGCAACAGGATTTGAACGTACAACATACAGCATCAATGTTTGGGGAGCACACACTAGCTAGCTGCACCACAACTGTCTCCACTGAACCATTGTTTCGCATGTGGTATATATATTCGAGGTGGACTGTCAAATTTTGGGAAAATATTTCTAAAATCACCCCCAATCACCTCCCGAAAAATGCTCTCGAATGGCCATGCTCCTATATATACTGCTCCTTGTCAGTATTGTCCATTAAAAGGTTTCATGATACAATTTTAAATTATAGAATTTCATGTCATCTAAGACCCTATCTTAATGCAGTCTCAATAATTAAATTTTATTGGTTACTTTATTTTCTACAGGTATTCGCAGGATTGTTGATCAAGTATATGCAGCTTACTTACCTAAAGGAGGCCATCCTTTTGTGTATTTAAGTTTGGAAATCGATCCCAAGAATGTGGATGTGAATGTTCACCCTACGAAGCATGAAGTCCTCTTTCTTCACGAGGAGGAAATCATTGGAAAAATTCGAGAAACCTTGGAGAACAGACTTGCTAAATGTAACACTTCTCGTGTGTTCTACACGCAGGTAATGCCTTCTTAATCTTGATCTACATCAAATCACCTCACCTACTACTTCACTGACCATTTTGCATGTGAGGCAGCTTTGGGGAATGCTTAGTTTTGTTGTTAGTTCTGGTGATGCTATTATTTCACTATCTCTTCCTACTTAAGAAAGATAGTTGCATAGTTAGGTAGATCTGGATTAATTTTATTGTTTAAATCAGGGCAGGGGCGGATCCAGAAACTCCCAAACGGGAGGGGGGGACGATCGCCCCAGTTGCCCCTTTCCCTCTTGAATTCACCTCTGCCTATATTTTGAAAAGCTCTAGCCCTATCAGAATCTTTCTTTCTTTCACTTGCTATATCAACTTTGCGATGTAGAAACAAGCAATTTTGCGAGGAATGAATTGAAAAATGCATCCAATGGAGGGCAATAGGGTCATCCAAGGGGGAAAGGGAGGGGAAGGATCACCCCTGGATCTGCCGCTGAACCACGGATTTGTAACCATTTTGCATTCATACATCACCCTCCAGAATGGAATATATTTTTCTGCAGTTTAAGTCCTTTGGGATTCTTCAGCTGCTAATTGCTATGAACCAAAATTTGAGAACCTGTTCTTAAGATAAATTCCTAATTACTATCATTCCTGCTTCATACAACACGCCAAATGTGTGGACCTAATGCTCCTGCTTTTCTAAAACCAACTCCATCACCTAAAACAAGGCTCAAATTTATGTGGATGCTGCTGCAGTATAAATTGATGGTTTTGAACTTAATTTCTTTTTATTACACACTTTTATTTAATGCACTCTGTTAATATATATATATATATATATATATGGATGTCAACAAGGTGTTGGGATGAGGAAACCCAGTGAGCACTCACCAATCAGACGACTTCAGGTTGGCGAGGCCCCGGGGATGTCGAAGCGACACACGTAAAATAACACAAAAACACAGAAACATCACAAACGTAAAGCTTTCAGAACTACTCCTTCTTCAGCTACAGAGAGAGAACTCCAACCTGAAGTCGTCTGATTGGTGAGTGCTCACTGGGTTTCCTCAGCCCAACACCTTGTTGACATCCATATATTCATTTTACCTTTCCTTTTCCGTAAGTTGTTATATATATATATATATATATATATATATATATATATATATATATATATGTTTCTTTCAAATCTTTCTCGCTTTCTATCTCTGCCCCTATAAATGCTGATATTTCGGGTATATTCTTATTTCAGATGACAATCAACGAGAAAAATCGAAAGTCACAAAAAAGTTCATATTTAAGGGGTCTTTTTAACCCCAATGTTCCATTTCGATACCTCATAAGAAAAGCATGGGATTCAGTGCAAGGCTTTCTGAAAATGCATTTTAAAATTACTTAAAATTGAGATATGAATTCGGGAAAAGAACAGTTGTTTAGCTGAAAGAACGGAGTTCTTAATTTTTTAAGGCAGAAGTCAAATACGTACCAAATTGGCATAAATATCTGCTTTTAATCAGAAAAAATGTGTAAATTTTTCCTCTCTTCAACAATGGAAATTATAAAAACCATGGCAACGACATTATTGCTTTTAAGGGGACCTTTAATTCTCTTAATGAAAATTAAAGGCGTTTTAATGCCTTTAAGGGAAATTAATGCCATCATAATGAATTATAGTGGAACTTCAAATATTTTAAGAATTTTCCTATATTGAAATGAACTTTGAAAATTCAATTTAAAATCTTTGCAATTTTCCATAATCTAAAAACTCAACTTTAAAATATAAGAAGAATTAAAAGGAGAAAATAAAAAATATATTTTTCAGTATACACACTTTTATGTGCACTAAAAAGAAAAAAGAAAATTTTCTGCCCTCAACTTGAATAAAATTTTGTGTGCTGAATAAGAGTGGGTGGCAATTTTTACCACCCACTTTTAGTTGCACACCAAATTTAATTCAAGTTGAGGGCAGAAAAATCACGTCTTTATAATCGAAATGACTTAAGAAATAATTTAACAGTAACTTTTAAAGCGTCTTTTAAATCTATTTTTAAACCGCTTCACAAGTGAAGGAATTTCGTCCTCATCAAATAGAACTGCTATTGATAATGACACATATAATTGCAGGCAAGATTGCCATCAAACAAGCCACCTTCAGAACCTAAAGAAGCAGATAAAAAACCAGCTTCAAACCAGCAGCGAGGTGGTCGTCAGGAAGTCTCACAGCAACAATTGGTACGGACTGACTCTTCCCAACAAAAGATGCAGCGCTTTCTGTCTTCTGATTCTGCACCTGAAACTTCTACTAAGAGGAAACTATCTGATGAGGAGGAGAGTGAAGGAATCAGTAAAGAACAGGGTGACCATAAAAGTAGTGGAAGACCTGCTGGTTGGTGAGTTAAACAATATCTTTTTACATTCATACACCATTGTGTGTAAATCAGGGATTGGATATTTTGGTTAATCCTTACTCTCTTGAGTTATACCGTATTTATTTGATTGTAAGGCAATCTTTTTCTATCTTTCCTCCCATTCAATAACACCTCTCAGCTTACAATCGAGTTCATTCTAAAGTCAACATACAGATAACTTAAAACTCAAGGGGTACATTGGAAGAAGAGATTCGGAGGGTGGAACATAAAAAGATCTGTGCAAAATATACCATAAAATCCATTATTTATTGATAATAATTGAAAATTTGTTATTGGCAAAAGGTTTGTGCACTTTGCCTGTTCTCATCAATGTGCATCTTGAGCCACATGAGTATTTTTCTTTGTCTAAGTCTGTTTTGTTTGCTTGATGTATCCCTCTAACTCAGTGAAGGAGAAAGCTTCCTGCAGATGAACTTTTTCATATCTCCAGAAAAAGATTTGACGAAAGAATAATGTTATTAAATTTTTTAAAGGTATCTGATTAACATAATATATTTATCATTTATATAATCATTATTAGCAAATGTTCTTTTTATTTATCATTCATTCATAAGAATTTTAAGAATGAATTTTATTTTAAAAACAAATTGCTTCAAATTACTACACACCTATTTTAAAATGTGTTCCACTTTACTCTCAAGAAAACTTATGCTACATGTTGTCTAATTTTTTTAGAAAATTAATTCATTGAGTGACAAATGGCAATTTAAACAAAATTAATTTTTTGATGTGATAAAATTTGCAAAAGAATATTACATTCATGTATGGAGACTCAAAAGTAGTACTACAGCATGGTCTGAATGGTCACCTTTTGACATAGGGGAAAACTTGATTGCATTTTTGTTACACTGACTGAATAAAAAGAAATTTGCATAAACCAAACCTGCATAAAGAGAGAGAATACTGGATTTACTCAAATGCGATACATTCCCATTTTTACTTTCCCATATATGTAGTATACAGAAAAAGTATTGTAATCATAAAAAAATCAACTGATCTTTTGACGGAAGTATGTGTTTTAGGTCTCCCCGATTTCAAAAAAATGGTTGTCACTCCACCCTTCATCTACAGTATAGGACCCCTTATCCGGCATGCTAGTGACCAGACGTAGGCTGGATTCGGAGATTTTTCTGGTTTTTGGGTCCTTAGCTTAGTATATACAAGCACTCCCTGGGTTACGTAAGCCTCAACTTACATAAACCCATACTTATGTAAGCAGCCCCATAAATTAATAACAAAATTTTGTTATGTTTATGTTAAAGTTTACATTATCAGTTTTCGTAAGCGAACAGGAACTAAATATGTGCGCAGAGGAAGAATGCAAGGCATGGGTTGTAATGCGGTGGCCCTACTATGCTACCCAGCCACTGTTGCTAATCTAGTGAACTTTTAGCTAGATCTAGCGACTTTGGGTTTGAACTAGCGTCTAAAAAAAGGCCAGTGACTACCTATGAATTTAGCAAATTGATTTAATGATCTACCTAATTCTAGCGATGCTATAGTTGCAGCATATATTTGCATTAATACAAATACAAAAATAAATTACAAAATATTAACATAGTAACAGTAAATGATGTTATTTCATTTTCATCTGATGTTATAGAACAACACATGTCTACAAGTAGCAGCAATAATCTTAGCAGGGTTTACACGGAGACAATTTTTCAAGGGCTCCTTCCAATTGCAAGTGGAGTGTGTGTGTGTATTTGCAAAGGAAAGGACGAGACAGGATTTTGAAAGTGATGATAAGAACCTAGATGATTTATGAGAAGACAATCGTAGGTGAAAGAATGCACACGTAAATGGAACCATTTCATCTCACTTGTCATCTGCAAACAAGCACGTGACTCATTCCTTCCATACACTGTTTACACACACAGTTTTAGTCAGATGACAGAATGCATAGGCCTTTTGAAAGTGCTAACCAAGAAAATGAGTGCAGGGCCGTCCCTAGGTGGTAATCAGATAAGGCACCGCCTTAGGGCGGCACCTCTCAGGGGGCAGCAAATGAGTTGGTCTCGTAGGCTGATTTAACATAAGGCACTTTATGGGCTCAAATTGCATTTGTCCTATAACTCATTGTCATTGAAAGCAGACAATATATTCATATCTATCGGATACAGGAAAATATGCAGAGGGTAAAGTTTAGATGCAAATGTGAAAATCTGTATCAGTGCAAGCCTCTAGTTTCTGCTAATAAAAGGCGGCACTTGGGTTTTTTTAATCCCACCACACTAAGATTTGGCTTCGACACACTTTCTATGGGCTCTTTCCCCGCATCAGCAGTTGCGGTGCCCCAGCAGGCCAGATAAGGGGCTACATGGAAATTATGTCATATCAAACAGCCGAAAATAATCAAAATAAAACAATATTTTAGCAATGAAATGTGAATAGATAAATATATCCTGCATTAAGTCAGTTTAACTTTGTCTGATTAAAGATCTTCAGTACTTAATTTTCACAGATCGCTTTCTCAAAATAGCTTCGCATGCTGAATAAAATGCCTTCACAGGCCGGATCCAGCCCATGGGCCATAATTTCCCCACCTCTGCTGCACTGTATACTATCCATAGTAATTTTCGACCTGGAGAGTGCCTGTACTCATCATATATTAAAGAAGCATTAAAAGTAAAGAACAAAAGGGTTTTGTTTCCAAAACATTGCACATTATTTACAAATTAAGACATTTATTTTCTTAAAATTGAAACCGCAATTGCATCTTTATCTGCTTCTCACAAAACCTGCTATGTATGAATTCATTTCATATTGAATTCTGATTAAGGCTATGTATTCAGATAGGCAAAATAAAATTCAAGAATTCCAATGATAATCTCAAGATTTATATAAGTAATGCACCTTATTCAAAAAAAATAAGCAAAAAATTGTCATCAGTGGTGATTCACAGATATCAGATTCTAAATCATCACTGATGATGGCACCTTTGTATCAAAAATGCTCATTTGGTTTTCCCAACCTTTTATGGCAATTGGAGAAATGTTTTTTTTTCAGATTTCATTTCCTCTCTAATTTGAGCTCAGTAATTCTTTCATGAAGGTTGTTGGTGGTGATGGCACTGTAAAATTGATTAAGTTCAGCAACCCTGTTCATTTTTATGGATTGCAAAACATTGGTTGGGGTCATATAGAACATCCATGTATGTAATTAAGGGTTAAAGAATTTTAGAACAATGTGTGGCATATCTTCTTGTATTTGAAATTCTTATTAAAGATAAGTTATTTTTTAGTAATTACAGAGTGTATTTTTAATCTTTGCCATTATCTTTGGAATACAGGAAGGAAATAAGGTTATCTAGTGTGTTGCACCTGCAAAAGATGATCGAGGATGACTGTCACAGTGGTCTCCGTAGTGTGTTTCGTGATCATTCCTTCGTTGGTTGCATTTCACGGGGAAGGGCTTTGATTCAACATCATACAAACCTCTACCTCTGCAACACATGGCAACTTGTGTAAGAATATTCTTGTGGTTATACATAATTACTGTGACTTCCATGTTGTTATCTAAACAGGTATCCCTTGCTGATTATCACCTATGCTCATTGTCACTTTGCACTATCGTCATTCGCCTTTGTATACCTAAATACTCGCACTTTTGTTGCGACTTGCACCAGGGCTGGTGAGGAGGCAAGGGATGCCAATATTTTACTAAAATGACAACATATCCAAAAGCATTTATAATTGTTTCAATATTGTTTATTCAATTTTGCATAATGTTGCAAAGAGCCATATTTTAAATGTTGATTTGACGTTGTCTGCGTAGTAGCATTTTTGTGGAGGATTCTTCATCATACTCAGCTGTGCAGTGTTAATGACTTAAAAAATTAAAAGCGCATATCTCATCTCTGCCAGCAGAATGTCTGAGCATGATCTGGACTCACTATAGGCAATGAACAGCTTGGCACCAATTCAGAGACATCGTTTGCAGTCTAATCCAAGTGAGCTCTGTACGTTTTAGCATTCTTAAGCAAAGCTGTTCATTGCGGTTTTAAGGAATGAATTAACGATGATCAATAATTACTACTATTTTTGACCAAAGATTCATTGAAGAATGTCTTTTCAAGATTTAGCCTTTTAAAAACTTGCAGGGAAATCTAAAATTCTGCATATTTAAAAGGTTATTGTAATTTAATATAATATTTATTGTTATTTTTGCAGTCGGGAACTGTTTTACCAGATAATGGTCTATCAGTTTGGAAACTTTGGCATGATAAAATTTTCGGTGAGTTTGAAAATGTACTAAATAATCTTTTAGATATTCTTTGGATCAAGTCCCGAACTCTTACAATCATTCTAAGTAATTTTAAAATGCAAATGCTACACTCATATCGCAGCATGACAGATTTCCAATGTAAGCATTTTATTTATATAGATATGTAGATTTTTACATAAATACACTAGAGATCTGCCATAACACAGATCCCAGGGTCCATGCTGCTGAACCGAGTTATAATGAGACCCTCGTAAGTTTTCAAAATTACCATGGTATCAGTCAGAATAATGTAGAATTAAAGATAAACTGATGAAAGTTGCTTTATAAATGTAGAAACCGTTTGACTTGATGTAAACAAAAATTAATTCCGGTAAAAATAATGAAAAAATTCAAATCAATTAAAATTTTATTTCTTTCTGAGTGATGTTGCATAAACTTTGAACAATGAAATGATTACATGGTGAAATGTGAATTTCTGTTGCAAGTGGCAATCACAAAGGTACTGCTTGAACATATTTTTTTGAAATGTATGTTTCCATTTATGCTAGATACAGTGTGATTTTATCTGGTTGTTGACATCTGCAGAATGGTTTGATTTTGCAGAATCGTTACATTCCATTATCTTCTTAACCCCTATCCAAAGCAGCCAATGTATCACCATATTTAAACTTGTAATTTATGTATTGTAATACTATGTGCAGACCAAAGGAATCTTAATTTGTCTTCTGTGTATCACTTAAGAATTTTATTTCTTGATAACCATTTTTCTTCACAAAAAGTAATCTGGACGAAATATTGAGCTATATAACTTCATGCAATTTGTTGTTCCTTATCCTAAATCTATAAAAGCCTTATTCTGTCCAGAGGTGGCAGTGGCAGAGTGGCTAGAGAGTTGGCCTTCCACACAGTGGTCCTAGGTTCAAATCTGACAGGAGTCAGATTTTTCAACCTGGGATCGTCCCGTCTCCTACTTGTGCGCTTTGAGGAGATCACACAAGTCAGCGCTTCGTCCTTCGGAAGGGACATTAAGCAGTTAGCCCCTTGGTGCTCTTCATAAAGAGTAGGCTAATGCTGCCACCGGGTTTCCCTCCTCCCTTGTGTGTGTGTGTGTGTGTTCGGTGTGGAAGGAGTAATGACTATAATAATCCAAGAGGTTGATTAGCCAGAAATTCCTTACAAACAAACTTATTCTGTCCCTTTGTAACTACCTCTGTCATGCTTTGTAAACCGCAGAAGAGAGAGTGAGAGCAACTTTGCCCAGGAGGTAAGAGAGCTTACTTAGTATCACTTTTCATCAGTGCTGTTGTAATAATAGCAGATGTAGGAATAAAAGATTCCTATTTGCAAAAAAACAAATGCCAATCGGAAGAGAGTTCCCCAGAGTGATAGACTGCTCCCATGCTCCCCTTTGCCTATCTCCTCTCTTCACCACTCATGAGGACAGCACTCAAGATTTTTATATTACTTATACATTTATTTTCACTCTCCACATAGCTCACTACTTAATTTATTTTTTCTATTCCCAAATAAATTGGTAACGATAAACAATACGATGGTAACAAAAATAAACAAATATTTCATTATGTTTTAGTAAGTTTTTAATCTTGGACTAAAAGCTGAAAAGTAAAATTTATTATAATTTATTTTATGTATGCACTGATAGTATGTTCCAGAAAGTTAAAATAGTTTTGGACATATTAAAGTTGTCTAGCGTAATTTTTATCAAATAAATATTCATTCTGTATGTAAGATTTATGTATAATTCCAGGGAGGGAGAATAGGAGAGAAAAGGAGAATGGGAGAGAGATAGAGAATGTGAGGAAAGAAGAGAATGGGATGGAGGGATGTACATTGGTTTCCCGTGGCATAGAAGTGCTTTTTGTCAAATTCACTGGAGTATAATTGTATACTAATGGCTGAAATGGGTGCAGCAAGTTCTATACAAATACATGTATAAATAAATATTATTTTTTCCTTGTATTGTTGTAGCCCTGCATTTTAGGTCCGTTCTAAACATGTTCATTTTGTTTTGTCATTCTATACTCACTCCACACACAAAATTTCTTTGAAATCAGTTCAGCCAATACGTTCCAAATTCATAGTTACAGAAAAATTCTAACCTCAATATTGTGGTAGCCCTGTTAAGTTGATTCAGTTGAAATATGCTATTTTGGTTATTTATTTATATGAAGATTATATATATACCACATTTGGTTAAAATCTATTTTGTCAGTTCTCTAGAAATTTGGAAAAGAAATATTATTTGATCTTTTATTGTGGTAGCCCTGCTCTTTAGCTCCACTTTAAACATCTTGATTTCATTATGGTATGTTTTACAGATCTTATATATAAAATTTAGTTGAAATCCATCCCACTAATTCCTTCCAAATCCATAATTAATGAGAGTAAGTATGTTATTATGGGATCCCTATTTGCTGACCCAGTCCAAATATGCTACTGTAGTTTTGTATATATGTGTACATTATAAATATTAAATTTTGTTAAAATTGATAACAGTTCAACACAAATACGTGTAAAAAGAAATTTTATTATTCTTTGTATTGTGGCAGCCCTGCTTTCTATATCTATACTAAACATCTTTATTTTGTTTTTTTATGTTGCACATCTCCATACAAATTTTCATTGAAATCGGTTTCCAAATTCAAAATTACTGAAAAGTTTTATTTTAGTATTGTGGTACCCCTGCTGAGTCTGTTCAGTTCAAATATGTCATTTTGGTCATGTGTTTATGTGAAGATTCTATGTACCAAATTTGGTTGAAATCGGTTCATCCAATTCTTCCCTGATATATGTGTACGGACGGACACCACGAAGATAATATGTAGTGCTTTTCAGCTATGACGAAAAGCACTAAAAAGGAAAAGAATGGGAGGGAGGAAGGATGAGGATTATTTTAATTTTACTTTCACTGGAAAGAAAGTGGTCTCTTTACAGTATCATAGCGTATATTCTGTTGGTCTTTAATCTTCATAAAAAATTCTCTATACTGAGTTCTACTCAGGGGCGTACTGATAGGCCCCGCAACCCCTGCAGTGCAGGGAAACCCCTAGATTTAGGGGCCCCCTAACCATTCAAACCGTACTAAGTCATCTGACGCCAGCTTTAGGAACCCGAAAAATATAATTGCGTCTTCTACAATACAACTTTATAACGCTGAGAAGAGGCATTTCTCGACATGAAAACCAGTGCATGATATAGGCTACGATTACATGCCTTCTGACATCTCTCGCTCTTAAGCCAATGTATTTTCTCATGTGTCAATATTTCTTAAGTATTATATATATCTAGGGAAGATTATTGTGCTTATTTGTGTATATTGTGTTTATTTACCTGTTAAGTGAAGCATGAGGTCTGCGTCCACTGTTCAAGCTCTAAAGGATAAGGACTTGACTTCAATTGCTGGTTGGTTCAGTAGTCACTACTTTAGGCCTCCAATATCTTCATGAATAAAGTTTATGTTTTCATATATAAATACATAGGTAAATTTTGGTTGACTTGAAGCCCCCCTTCTTTTCGACACCACGAGCTGCCCCTGATGGCACATAGGACTTTACAGATCGTATTTATTCACTAGGGGACTGTTCATGTATTACGACAGGAAGGAACTATTTTTGACCCCCTCATCCCTCCATGCCAGCAACAATTAGCATTTGGGTGACCCTCTCCCCCTTCATTGTACCCCCTTTTTAATAAAAATTAGAAAACCCATAGTTATGTATGACAATACTTTATAATGTCTTCTTATAGCACTGCAAAGAATTCTAATGTCAGGCGAAATGTGGGTAACAAGCAGGCGGAAGCTTGCTGTGAACGAGCTGTCACGACATGTAAATTACACATAAAAAAATAAAAAATTTCTTAGATAATAAATCTTAGGTAAGCATTGGTCATACTCCCCTTCCCCCTAAGGGGAGGTTATTTACAGGTGCCAGGGGCTTAGCTACCTAATGTCCCATATGAAAAGGGGTCCTTTGAAGTGTACCGACATCATACAATACAAGGATTGACGGCTTCACTTCCTCGCCAAAGGAATGCTTGTCATATTTTTTAACCGTAAAATATCATCGACCTCGGCCAGGAATCAAACCAACAATATTTGAAACCATTATGGAGTGTTTCAACCACTGCTCCACCAGCATAAGTTAATAAGCATACTCAGCAGCAGCGCTAGCGGGTAGCAAAGTAGGCATTTGCCTAGGGGCGCCGTGGTAGAAGGGGCACTAAAGAGAACTGAAATCCATGCGTAAAATTACCTAAAATAAATACCATTTCCAAATCATATAACGTCTCAATGGTGGAAAAATCAAGAAAATAAATAGCAGTTGAGAAATGGATGGAGAATAATGTAAGCAGCTAGAGTCAGCTATTCAAAAATGTATAGACGGAAGAGTAAAGAAATGAAACAAATTCTGAATGCTACGTAAGACAGGGTGAGTCCTACCTGAAGCTCTTTCAAAACCAAGCTGATTGCAGCCCCAGCTACATAACTCATGTGCAACGTTGAGATAAAGAAAATATTGACACCAGCGGCTAAAATTTTGATTAGCTAGGTTAGCACAGTTAAATTAATAGCCATACAAATTGGGGTTACTAAAAATCCCTGTAAAAATAAATAAATTATAGCAGCTTTTTAAATTATTATACTTAACAAAAAACGAAAACTTCATCTTTTATAATGTTTACTCTATATACATATCCATGTATTTTTCGTTGGACGTGTAATTACCGAAGAAAGTATTTTTACTGAGATTATTAAAAAAATTAGCAATAGGAGAAGTTTGCCTAGGGCGCTGAAATGTCTAGCCCCACCCCTGAGCATATTCAATGTCATAGAGTGGTGAATACATCTTATTTTTCTTGTCTCTATGGCATTATAAGGATTGTTAGGCATAATATAATATTTTGAACCCATTTCTCCAAATGAATTAAAGTTAATAAAAGAAACAAACTTATTACTATAATTTTTTATAATTTCAGGCTTTTGAAAATAGTAGTAGCGTTTGTGTGAGGGAGGGGAGATTCTTCATTAATAGGTATACAGGCAATGATAAGTAATTCAGCTTGGAAAATACTTAAGATTTACATAGGGGGCCCCGTATTATTTGCTGCGGGAGGGCCCATGGATTTTCCAGTACGCCACTGGTTCTACTATATAGCAGGATGCATCATATTGGGTGTCTGTTTTTATGGTGACAATATTTCTACCTACTTGTATGAATAGCTTTATCCCTTTTACATCAAAACGCATAGTGATGTGAATTCTGGTTTTCATGAAAATATGCTTATTTTGCTCAAATAAACGTTTTAAGCACTCAATACTACTGTTTCAGCAACCTCTCAGTATTTATGACTTGGCCTTATTAGCCTTGAAAAGCGAGGACTCTGGCTGGACAGAGGGTGATGGAACACGAGAATCACTGGCTGATTGTACCACCCGCTTGTTAACTTCCAAAGCAGACATGTTACTTGACTACTTCTCGATTAAAATTGAATCTGACGGCACCCTCATTGGAATTCCAATCCTAATAGGTGAGTGACTTGAACTCTTGCCATGTGAAACTTTATAATCGCCGACATGGGACATGTAGGATGTTATATGTCGTATCATCCCCAATTGCCATATTCATGATGCTGAGAATATGGCTAGTATAAAAATTGCATGTCAGCTACTTCTAATACTTATTTAACATAAAAATCTCTCAATTTGCCAAATAAACTTTATTGGGTGCTATGCTTGAAAAGTGAGGAATGATTATCCCTAAGCAAGAGTCTTTTCTGTGTGTGTTTGATACAGCTGGAAACAGATGGAGATCATTAAGGCATCGAGGCTGGTGTATCACTCGACTGCATTATTTTCTTGTACTTTTGCAATTTATATCAGTTGTATTTATGTTTTTGAAGAGAAGAAATGTTCTAAGCACTCTAGATTCTTTATATACAGTACAACCTCATAAATCTGGCAATCTTGGATTTTTGAAAATTCCAGATTTTTTAAATTTAATACATTTGTACATAACTTGAAACGAAGAGTCAAGAACATTCATTAGCCTCTAAATAATGGACATCAAATAAAGAAATTGTATTTTTAGCATTTTTTTAATTGCTCATGTTTTCACTTTGCTCATCTGTCCATGTGTAAAATTTTGAAGCAACAAGAAGAGATAGGAAGCTAAGATTTTTGGCTGGTGACAGACATGAACCTTATTAATTTTAGGATCCATCTGTCTGTCTGTTTGTCTTATAGCAGGATTTTTAAAAACCTCTTATGAGCTATCTATATAGGTCCATTACTATAGTAGAGTTATGCTTTGTTTGTGCCGGTGCAACAACAAAAGCGAAGCGTAAATACATCCAATTTACTTTCAAAAAGGATTAAAGATCACATTACAAAAGTGTATAGTTTATCCATAAAAAATTTGTGGGAAGGAAGTTAAGAGGTGGTCAAAGATTTAAAAAAATTTATGTGAGCATTCTAAAAAAGCACCTTTAGAATATACTTTGCAGTTCTTTTTTAACTTGTAAATACACACTTGACACATTATCTTTCTTGTTATATGATATCAAAATAATTTTGCAGTCATCACCTAGCCACTTAGACTTGCAATGCACTCATGCCTTTATCGCAAAATGATTCTAAAACCAGTCTAATGTTATTTGCAAAGTTATCCATGCACATTTGTTGGCACAGAAATAGATGGGAAAACTCTATACCCTTTAAAGCATGAGGGTGTGCACTTTTACCATTCACCATTAATTTGAATTTGTTCGTGCCTGCTGCATTTGGACATGCAAGAACCATCAGTCTCTTTCACTCCACATACCATATTTACTCATGTAATACCCGCATGCGTGTTAATGCCCGCACCCCCGTTTTTAGAGCTGAAAATTTGGAAAAACTGGATTTCGTGCACTTCTGAAATTTCGATGTTGATATTTTACGGCATCATCGGTTGAATAATCGATCAGAAGCTGAGTTTGATGATACGATTACCGCAAAAAGCAAATATTTAAGAAGTGACTTCTAACAATTATTTAGTACTTTTTTAACGTATGTAATCATGAAAAATTGGCATCCATTGCCATTATATTACATGGAGACAACTCGAAAACCTATTTTGGAGTCTAGCTCCTAAATCTCGCTGAAAGGTTCAATTTTGAGCCATTGCACATTCTCAAGTTATTTTATTTAAAATGAGTAATTTTCACTAATTTAGCAAAATCACACCAACTCGGCCATTTTTCACCTAGAAAAAGAACGAATTTTATGGAGATAAACATAAATCGTTCATGCTCGAAATAAATCTTTCGGACATCACACAATGCCATAAATAAACCTGTCACTAGACGCAATATGACTTGGAATTACATGGAAGCGTTTCTCACGCTTCTGTGGATAAAATGTATCACAGCTTTCAGAAAGCACAAATGAACAACTCCAACAGCTATTTAGTGACATATTCCATCGCAAGATTGTGTTCTTTGCTTTTATACAGAGTAATAAAAGTATATTCTTTTAGAGGATTGCGTAATGTAAAAGGAACCCAAAAAAATGCAGTTACGGTAAAATGTGACTTGAACATGTCATGAATTACAGGACATTCTAACAGAATGTGTTTGTATTTAATGAAAAATATATGCAGTTCAGTTGTTTATTTCTCTTACATCACCTTTTCTATGAGAATGAACTCGGTCTGATATGTCTATTTACATAGAATATTTACGTGATTTAGGTTTACCACTGATAGCTGGCCAAGACTTTTAAAAATACCTGATAAATGTCGTCCTTATTATATTATTCTAGGCATTTTTGAAAAATACCTTGGTTAAAAATCGAGGAAATAAAATGCACTGCATATTGCGTCTACCGGAAAAAATGCATTCTCAAGCCAAGCACGCAATATTGAGTAGGCATTTCATGGGTGGCCTACCCTCAACAGATGAATGGGCAAATCTCGTGTAATGTCCGCACCCCCTTTTTTGATGGAAACTTTAGGAGAAAAAAGTGTGGGTATTACACGAGTAAATACAGTACCATATCCTTATCAACAGCTGCAAGTGTGCTACGAGGAAGACACAGCCAAAATAGCCGTTTCATTGACATTATAGATTTCCTTGGCAGGTTTTTATCCCCAACAAACTTGGTAAGTTCGTCAATAAATTTCCCTGCAGTATCTGAATCAGTACAAAGTTTTTGCAAGAAACCTAATTTTCGTATACCATGACAAAGTTTGAATCAATGTAGACCTTAAAAATAATTGCAGGCTTTGATAATTTTGAAGTCTTTGTGTGAAACATTTTCATATAGGTAGTTTATCAGCATTAGGTCTTTACTTCTTTGTTGGAGAAACCATTGATAAATACTCTATTGACATCATTTACCCATGTAGCAATTTACGACCACTCGTAGCTTTAGGTGCATCACTGTCCATGCAAAATTTTAATAGTTTTTTTTATTCTGAAATCATAGGCAGTAGAACTACCTGTCATATTCTTCACTGAAATGCCATTTGTAAGCTTTCGTAGTAATTCAACTTTTTTCACTCCTGAGAGTTTTGTAATGCTACTTGTGGGGAAGTTTTCTGCTTGTTTTTAGGCACTTCAAGGTAAATTTGAACAAACATACCAACCAACATTATGGAAGAGTACACATAATCACTATGAATGTGAACACTTCACTGAATATTGCCCTAAATAACCTGAAGCTCACAAGGCAGACATAGCAATGCCAAATGGTGAAGCTTTGGAGTAATGGAATATTTGCTACATTAATGAATTTTTCAAACTAAAATTTTCAAAAAGTACCATATTTTTAAGAATTCCAGATTTTTTAATGCTGTTTTTTTGAGGTTTTACTGTATATACATATGAGTTCTCTCTCCACAGCTTTTACCAGTATATGATGAGGAAAAGCATGACTACTTTCCTAATGGTGACATTAGTCCGGTATTAGCAATTAAAGCGTTCCCCAGTTATACTACAGACTTGGGGAATGACATGGTGATCTGTGTTATAATATATTCTGCAGTATAAATGAATGCACAATCCCTTTGACCCAATACAGTATGTATGTATAAATTTTAATTTTTTAAGTGCAATCTAACATGATTGTTCCTAGTATGAAAGTACTGAAGTCAATGCTGGCATAAATCTGTAGTTGGCACAGTGGAATGTTTTCCATTTTTACTTAGAATTCAGGAAGAAGAAATGAAGCCTTGTGATATTTCCAAAATTATATTATTAATGACAGCATTATAAATGGGAGGCACTGTAATTTATAAAAAATTTTCTGTTTTGAAATGGTAGATGGGTTCTTCCCAAGTATTGAGAACCTCCCAATGTGGGTCCTTCGCTTAGCAAGTGACGTGGAATGGGACGAAGAAGAAGAATGCTTTCGGTCTCTGTGCATAGAAACATCACGATTTTATGCTTACCCCTTCAAAATAACTGCCGAAAATGCAGATCTCACCGATTCCGAGGATGAAGTTGATGACGAGAGAGATGATCCGGGCCGAAGAAAGAAAGAGAAGGAATCTCAGGTGATAATATTTATAAGTACTATAAATTTACTAGTATAGTTGCCCATCAAAAATGATGAATATACCTGAATATATGTGGTATAAAATTAAGACACTTTTCCACTTCCCTCACTCCCTGCCTCTCTTTCCCATTGTCCTTCCCTCCTTTCTTCTCACTCTCTTCTAAAAATGTAGCTATCTCTCTCAACATGATATATATAAAATGTTGCATACAGAATGGCGTTTAAAAAATAAACAGCAAACGAAAAACACACACACACAAGGTAAGCATAGGTAAGTATGATGTGATGCATAAGAAAAAATATTTAATAGTAGTTATGTACTTAAAAAACAAGTAATGAATGGAAAATGCAAAGTAAGCATATATAACATTTAACTATTCCCCTTATAAAAGTATTGGACTCTCAGATATGGTGACATTGGGAGTTGTAATTTCTGATTGTTAAAAATCTGAAAAAATCACGGTTTTCCTGATTCCATTCATATTTTTTATGCTAATTCTACTCAGATTTAATTTCTCTTTCCAAAAATGATACTCTTCTTTCAAGTATATCATAACCATAACCATCCAAATCCCCAGTTCTTATCATGCATTTAAGTAATTTAAAAATGCAAATGATTAATATGCTACCCATGTTAATCAGATGGAGAAAATAAACCCTCCTGGTATTAAACCCATGATCTCATGATAGATAATGACATGTGTATAACGTGCGAGAGGTAGATCTCAGTATATTGTGAAAGAATTGTCAAAATTGTATTTCCTGTTCTTGTTATTCCATTTACCATAATTCACCAGCAGAGGCAAACAAACCAACAAAATTGATATAATACTATTGTTGCTAGCACTGTTGTCTATCAAAAACATAAGCTCAAATGAATTAGCAATCAACACCAATTTATAGCACTTGGTACCTGGAATGATGTGCACCAACTTAAAATGATTTTACTTCAGATGAGTTTTCCAGGTAAGCAACTCTTTCATCTGTTATCTCCCACACACTAATTTATTAAAAAATATCTGCTCATGGGTTTCCAATATCTCGATACGTGAATTTCAAGGTTGGGAGCTCGAATTTTCAGTGATGGAGATGAAAGAAAAGCCGGTGTGTCTTCTATGCAAAAAAAGTGTTCAATGAGAACAAAGCAGACAGTGTGAAAAAGCATTTTCGAAATATGCACAGTAAGTTTGACCAAAAGTTTCCAGTTGGTGCTCACAGCCGCATCAGTGAATGCTCGACTAAAATCAAATTTTTTGGAACAGCAGTGTTATATGAACCAGTTCCTTTCATCATCTGAACAGGTGACAATGGCTAGCTATAAAGCAGTATGGATTTTTGCTCAAAAAAAGAAACCATTTGCAGATGCAGAGTGGGTGAAAGAAATTCTGAGCTCGGTAATGGAAATTTTGCTGCAGAATTATGAACCGAAGATGAAATCCGTTATCATGCAGAAAGTGCGGAATCTCCAGCTAAGTTGCAGAACAATTGTTGGAATTGTCTGAAAATTTTGAAACAATCACTTGAAAAACTGTTTTTCCTTGGCAATGGATGAATTAACCGTTATTAAGGACACTGCTCAGCTCGTGTTTTGGATTCGTTTTGTATCAGCCGACTTGAAAATTTATGAAGAATTCTTGGCAGCTTGTGGACTGAGAGATTGGACTTGTGGAATTGACATACTTGACAATTTTCTGGAAGTTGCGGAAAAGTTTGAACTGGATTTGACAAAATTGGCTTCAGTGACAACAGACGGTGCACCAGCCATGATTGGAAAAAATCAGGGGTTGTTACTATTTTGAAGAGGCATTTGGAAGAAAATGGCATTATTAATACCATTCTGCCTTCATTCCACTGCATATTGCACAAGGAAAATCTTTGTGCACAAATGGCAAAAATAGACACCTTGAATGATTTGATGAAAACAGTCATTAAAATTGTGAATTACATTCGCAGTACCAGTGCTCTGATTCATCGACAGTTTGTGGAGTCATTGAAAGAACTTGACAACTGTGATTTCGACGACATTGTCGACTTTGCAAATGTGCTGTAGTTAAGCAGCAGAAAGGTTTTGAAGCGTTTCACCGCCTTGTTTCCTCAAATTCAAGACTTTCATGTTGAGAAACGACAAATCGAGAAATTCTCTGAAATTGAGTGAAGCATGGCAATGCAACTTGCATTTTTTGAGCAAAACTATGGCTCATTTGAATGAACTGATTACAAAACTTCAGGGAAAAGAAAAACTGATTTGCGATCAAGAGCAATATGTTCGATAGTTCAAGTCTTCTCGTTGAACAAGTGCAGAAGCAAGATTTCATGCACTTTCCAAATATGGCTAGTTATCTTGACAAAAATGAGACGGATTTTGATCAGCAGTAGCTGCAGCACTATGTGGACTGGTTGAAGAATTTTATTCAGAAATTTGAGTTGGGCTTTTCTGAATTTGATAGCTTCAACTTGGCATTTCACTTGTTGAAAGATCTATTCCATTTTGACATTGAAAGTTTGACTCAAGAACTTGTCACTTTGCTTTGTTTGGACAAGCGTGGATTTGAAGCTGACATGCTTCTGCTGCAAAGCCCGAGGCACACAGAAATTCAGAGATATGTGGGAATATCTTCTGGAAGATGAGAAGCTTTCTACTCTGAAAACTGCCATTTCAAAATTATTTTCAATGTTCGGTTCAACATGGCTTTGTCAATCAACATTTTCTTCCGTAAGTTTGATCAAGTCAAAATACAGATCTCGAATTCTTGACATTAATTTGGAGGCGGAGTTAAGATGTGCATTAAGTTAAGATATTCAGCCAAATTTTCTTCAGTTGGTCAGGGGAATAGATTGCCAAATTTCTCACTGATTTTTCTCGGTTATTGAAAACGCCTGATTCTTTTGTGTTTGACCCATCAGTGTGCTAGAATAAAGTTCATTCAAACAATTTCTGGATTTTTTCTTTGATCAGGAAATTTACCGTACTATTAGAAAGCATTTTTACTTAATGTGGCAAATTTTATGGCGCATTTGCCACACCTGTGGCATGACTCAAAATCCTGTTGCCCATCCCTGATCTAGAACAAGCATGTCAAACTGGCAACCCACTGGCCACATGTGGCCCCTATTGTGTCTTAGCATGGCCCGAATGCAACATTTTTTGGTACTTTATGCATATATGGGGGATTCAAAAGGTAAACAAAATGACGCGAGTGCTGCCAACAAGAAGTGAAACTACCAGTAGGAAAGGCGAAAAAACAGAAGACAAACATAAAAGTAAGCTGTCAAGGTTTGTAATGAAACAACATAAGTAAGGGGTTACATGTAATATAATATATAACAAAATAACAGATATTTATAAAATGATTATAGAGCAATTACAGATCAATATCTGGAGGACTAAAGGCAGCAATATCTTGCAGAATTTTATGGAAGGCATCCTCCTCGCCTAGCAGATGTCTCCACATAAACTCCTCCACGTAACTTGGGAGGAATTTTCTGTGTTCCATTCTGCTTCTTTTTTGCAATTATTTCCCATTCCTGCAGAAACCTGATGCTCATTTCTTCTCCAAGCGGCAATTGGTGATATTTTAGCAGTGGCATTTCACTTGATGATACTATGATGAGTGATTCCCAACCCAACCTGAGGGGGTGGGCCACAGTGAATCTGGGAAGAAACCAAAAAAACTTGAACCAACTTACCCAACCCAGAGGGGCAAGTTGGAGTATGTTGTGGGTCGAGCAGTTGTATCCCGTGTGCCGAGTACGAGTGTGTCGTGCCTTGTAGTAGTTCTATTTCTCATCGGCAGCGCTGCATCGGTTTGTTTATGTTTTGCATCCCCAGTCATGCGAAAAGAACCCATTTTTTGTCATAAATGCTTCATTTTTGTGAAAAGGAGACGAGATTTTTCATAGTTATTGAGGTACAATAGAACATGGTTTCTAAATTATTGTTTTTTTGCAAAATAGATGTGCAATCTTCTAAGTCAATTTTTTCCCAGCTCTGGTCCTCATTAAACAATTAACCTTAATGCTTCCATAACATCCATTGCCCTGGTGCCTCTGATTGTGAGTTTGATATGCCTGGTCTGGAACATGATGACTTGGAGAGTTAAAAGTTATCATGTTATATTGAGCACGGTAAACCTCCCTGCCTG
Organism: Tanypteryx hageni; assembly: GCA_028673005.1. Taxonomy (NCBI): domain Eukaryota; kingdom Metazoa; phylum Arthropoda; class Insecta; order Odonata; family Petaluridae; genus Tanypteryx; species Tanypteryx hageni. Next base: position 78,733,413 of record CM054115.1, on the reverse strand, counting down.
CCAAAAAATCCTAAAAATAATTATGGTGTGTGAACCATTTTTTTTTCATTTGAATTGCCACTTGGTGATGCTCTGAAACTGAATGAGATCTTTTTCTGTTTAACCTTTTAAGAAGAGTCAAGAAGCAGGTTGTTCCAAATCTGTAAAAGTGCCGGCAGGCAGCTCATCGAGTGACGGAAGCAAGAAAAAGACGTGGAAATGGATTATTGAGCACCTGATATATTCCGTCATTAAAAAAACCCTCCTACCGCCAAAGCACTATGCAAAAGATGGAACGATACTTCAAATTGCAAATTTACCTGACCTGTATAAAGTTTTTGAAAGGTGTTAAATACCTAAGGATTCTTTCTTTTATTAAATTGTTTATTTCATTAAGTTTCTTTCATTTAAATACAATAAAAATATATTTATATGTACATATTTTCAGCTCAATTTTCATTTTAATCTACTCGTAATACATATAACATAACTGCATTTAACCATCAGATTTATGTTATATGTTCAACCGTTAATTATGCAAAAAAAGTTCAATATGACCCTGTAACATTTTTTTCGTTTTTGTGTGGAAATATTAATTTATTTATATATTTCTGAAAATTAAATCTCTTATTTGATTTGTTAATTATTTACTTGAAATAATTTATAACACTTTTTACCCTAATTTTTTATTTTTAGTAGTTTTTTGCACTCTGCCAAATCTGAGCATTGGATCATCATAAGTCCCTTCCAAATGAACCCCATGTCATTGGCATCTTGTCCACAGCTTATTGTTCTTGTTTCTTTTGGACAATTTGCACTTCTTCCTCAGTTTCCTGCCGAGCACAAACACATTTTCCGAGATCTTTTGGAGAAACAGCCAATGACGACCTCTTGGTCAACGTTGCAATTAGCGCAATCCTCTTCACGTTTTGCAGCATTGCACAGTGTGTCCCATCAGTCCCTTTGCCCCCAGGTATTAAGATTTCATATAAAATATGAATTACAGTTTACATTTGTTATATTTATCATAATATTAATGGTTTACTTGGGCATCACAATAATTTCTACTAATGAAGAACATTAGCATGATTGCCATGGTTTTCTGCAAAATAGATTATGTAGGGCCAAGTTCAATGATCCATCTTTTGTAGAATGCACTTAGTGGCTTTTCAGAAAGCACTACAAACAGGATCTTCCAGTTGCTGTCTTGTTTCATATCTTTGTTTTGAGGCTTATAGCCCACCCATACAGTTATTCTTAGTTATTACAAAGTAATTGTGATGACAAAATAAAAACGTATCTGTAAATATAACTATGAGTACAAAAATTATAGCAATACAATATAATATATATGACAAATATAATAAAAAACATAACAAATAAAAAATAACATTTTGCCACTCACTCATAACAACTGGAGTAAAGGGACTTGAGGGATATCATTTACATTGTTACTACAATTTTAGAGTCAAATTCTTTCATGATGACAATACTTTTTCTACATGGTTTTACACAATGAGCAGAATCGGCATTCTCCAAATCATTCAAAAATGCTGGAACATCGTCAGCGAGGGTAATGGTGAAGGTCGGTAATCCAAAACTTGTGCTGTATGGCAAGCATTGCTTGTGGTTGCACTAATTCCAGGTGACTACTTAAGGGTCAAAATGATTTTTTTATTTGAGAAGTTCAATTATTTCACATGAAATTCTGCTATGTTGACATGTCATGTTTGTAAAGAATGACCATCTGTATGCGAGGGTGGAGGATGTTCACTGAGCTCACTTTGGGATGACGGATCGAGTGGTTCTACCTTAATCTTGGTGATCATTTCTTCAGAAAGGCCAATGGCTCTGGAAAAAAAGGCAAAAGTATTACCTGTAAAATATTCTGCATATGTATGATAGATGGGAAAGAAAGGTAAAAAAAGTAATTGGAACACTTGCTGTGTTTGTTTGAAAATTTTATAAATAAATTTTATACAATAAATTATCAAAATTTTTCAGTTTCAACCTTGCTAATTAGTCTAATGCAGCACACTATTTGGTTTCACTTCATGTTTCTAATTAAATATAATACTGGACATTAAATATTAAAATTGGTTTTTAGATAGCACAGATTGGTAAATCGGTGAACAATTATCTAAAATCAGATTTTGCTGCCTGTAATGATCTGGCAGTTTCTGTGAACCTTATAATTAGTCTTTCATGCATTTGGAAAAATATTAAGGCCATAGATAGTAATGGATGAAATATGAAAGAAAAAATGAACCCATTAATTCATATTTTACTAAATACCGTATTTACCCGAATCCAAGACGAGGTTTTTTTCCCAATTTCAGCGTGCGAAAATCAGGGGTCGTCTAAAATTCGAGTACGAAGTCGTATACCATCAATACATCATGGTCAATTGATCGCGCATCAATTCGTGGGGCGTCAGTTCGTCACACGACAATCTCGTCGCGCATCAATTCATAGCTAGACAAATTCGACACAAGACATTCGTCGTAAGACAAATTGGAAGGTGAGACACCATGGCTGGTGTATGGCAGGGAGATAAACTTGTTGGGTTTGGAGTCACGGCCTGCCATACACCATACAATGTGTCTCGCATAATTCACAGAGAATTGAGATTCATTCTGGTATCATTGAAATATAAGGAAACTTTTTTTGAAAAGTGCCTCCCCCTGCCGTTCACCAGTCATAGTGTATCGTTTTTCAATTTGTCTTGCAACAAATATGTCTAGAGATGAATTTACGCACGACGAATTTTTCGTACGATGAATTGATGCACGATGAACTGACTGCGGCATGTTGTAAGTAGGAAGTCAAATTAAGCATTTAATCAATGTTTTTAAACAAATGAAACAAGATAAAAGAACTGTATCTACTGAAATTTTTCATTGCAAACTTATGATCTGGAATTCAATTAATAAAGTCTTAATTTTATAAATCCATTTAAAAAATTCTTTTCTTTTAAACAAAAATTTGAAATAAACCATTCAATTGATGAACGAACTATTCTACCTATGCTGAATATGTGTGTTCAAAATATACACCAAATAGTCTGAGAAATACAGTCGTAAAATCTTTTTTCTGTTTTGACAGTCTGCTAAAAGGGGAGGGGGTTGTCTTAGATTCAGGGTCGTCTTGGATTTGGGTAAATACAGTAACTCTAAGCTCTATAAACAAATGAGTTTAAAAAAATTAAAATGTCCCCATAAATTCTAATTTCTTTAAAAAAAAAACAAAAAAACTTAACTATGTTCTACAATGACTCCTGATTATAAAATTCCTCTGGTAGTGATATATTTTGCCATATCTCTGCTTGATGGCTGTGACATTGAAATCTTGTCTAAATCACCATTTAAAAAAATATGTCCTACGTCAGGTAGAATAAATTTAGCTTTGTTGGTTTGTAGCCCCATTCGATGGCATATTTTTTAAGTTAATTGAACTACCTTGGATGAGTGTCATATTTCCCATATATGTTACCAGTCAAGTATGAAATTTGGAATTGTGTAGAATTCCTAGGCAATTTATACAATGCCTAAAACTGTTAGGCAAAGTATGAAATGAATCAGAAAAGGATAAACAGTATATGTCACTGTTTGGGCATCCAATCACCGCTGGCGTGGTGAGGGAGATATTTGTTTAGTCAGGGTGCCACAGGCACCCAACACTCATTCAATCTCCAGTATTATTCCCTTGGAGTGAACAAAAGAAGATCGTAAATCGAAAGAACCTGTCCGAAGGATAAAGTGCACAAGTGCCGGCGAGGTACTTAATAGCATTGCATATTAACATCTTTCCTATTAATGCTTTGCCTAAATTAATTTCTGCATCTTATATAGTAATTCCTAGATATTGTATAGAATCCCTAGGTAAAATATAAAATATTAGATCAAAACACACTTATTTCGTACTTTGCCAAAACGTTTTAGGCATTGAATAAAAATGCCTAGGAATTTTATACAATGCTTGGTTTTTACATTTTGCTGGTAACATATAAACAACTCAACCAGAAGTACATGATGAATAGTTAAATCAACCACACCAATGATTCAGTAGCAGTCTTGGAGTAATTTTCCTAGATCCTTTTAATTCTTTATCTTTTTCTGCCATTCTCTGATTTGTCTAGGATGCTATAACAGGTTCAAAAATTAAATATTGAGCACTCATAACAGTTTGATGATGAGGATTACTCCAATGACTTTCCCTACTATTTTTTCTGGATGTCAGAGTTATCTTCATCATCAACCATAGAGTACTTTGAGGTACCTACAGCAGAATGTACTGTGTCCCTGGATGTCAGATCATCCTTACTTAGAAATATTTTTTACTTTTTTGATGTAAAGAATTTCAGTTGCAACATGTTTGGTCTCACTTGAAACACTTTCTCTTTATCTGTCCCCCTCTATCCCTTTAACAAATGGTAAATCAAGGCTAATGTTAGCACAGAAATCTCTTGTCACTTGTAGTTTCACTTGTAAGCTGTTCAGAAAGAGTAAAAGCCATGGAAAAAAATTTAATGGGAGAAACATTCAAGAATATAAACAATATTACTTTCCTCATCTATAAAAATACCAGAGGTTGATTAGCCAGAAATGCATACATACATACTCGGCTCATAATAGATTGTTGTTAAGATGGGCATAAGGCGGCACCACTGACTTGTGTTAGTTTGAGTTTAATTTTTTATTGCACAGAATTCATCTTTGTACTCAAGTTTTGGCAATAAAACGTCAAAACATTTCAGAAATCAACAATAATGACACAAGTGGCTATAGGAGTGAAATTTAACACTAATTCCAGAATACCAACTGTAGCTTAAGATGGTCATTATTTCAGAGCCACTTTCCCCATCACTTGATTACATTAAATTCTTCAATCCAGTGTCCCCTTCAGATCACATTGCAATATTATGTATGGTTTCACCTTGGCTGTAAGGTCCTTGGTTAATATTGATACAAGAATTTCCAGTCATTACCTTATATCACCATCTCTTTTATATATCATAAACTTTAATCGTGATCACACATTAGTTTCGAATTATATTAACAAGCTAAGTTTATGAATGTTATTATTCTCAAAATGGTGATTTTATATAATTAGTTTAACTTTTGATTCTGCCACACTATTATATACCTATGCTGCACATATAGATACACTGGATGTAATGTATATGAACATGTTGTCCAAATGTTCAATCCTTAATTAGAAAAATCTTGAAATTATTAGTTTCTAGCTTGTTTTCACCATACCGCTTAATACAATGTGACCAACACGATGCCTTGTGTTAATGAGGATGCTGCCCAAATTACCTAGTAATAGTAACTTATTCCATGTGTATATTTACTAGCTTTAACAAAACTTAAAATTTCTTCTCTCTTGAACATTTCAAAAATTCAAGCTTGAAATCTGATTGCTAATCAGACATAGCCTTTTTTAATACCCTAAATACCCTGATATTCTCTTGGGCAAAGATTTGAATTAGTATCATATAAAATGCTACTACATTTATTAACTTAGGAGATGTTTGGTAGCAAAAAATCAAATGACAAGTGGCAGGGAAATAATTAACCAGTACCAAATTTTTCCTGACAAAATATGCCTCTACAAATTAAAATATTAAGAAGAAACAAAAATTATTTTCTTTTTAACTTGGAAAGTTTATCGAGGTTTGGAAGCTCATTCAGATTATCTTGAAATGATTTTCACTTTCAAATGAATAACCTTGAATCAATTCTGTAATTAACACAACAAAATCAACAATTATTTTGGAGCTTTTAATCATAATATTCACTATCAGAGATATTCATTCAATAGAACACATTTATTTCCAGAAAGATCTCATTCGATAATATTGAAGACACCTTTTTGTTATACGCATTTAATTTCACAGAGATATCGAAGCTACATTCCATATACAAGATATACTTGGAATCTGCCTAATAAGCAAAATAATGAACGTAAAAATGCTGACGAACCAACACAATAAGAACAAGATACTTGGAGCTTAAAACATTGGTTGATATTTATTGACGACACTAGCATCTACACTTAAGCTTACTTTTGACAAGTTAACTATTACTTGCCTTTTCCTCCTGCCGCGAGTCCTTTGTGTCGAATTTCTTGCGACTCTTTTCCGATCTGTTTGCTCGGAAACTCGTTCACGTTCCGAGTAATTTAGGAATCTTGTAGGAAAGGCATTTTTATTTAACTTGTTGGTTCTATCTCCTTTAAAACTAAATCTGTAATCGCCGTCCCTAAAATGAAGGCCACATACTAAAGAAGAATTTGACTTGTCGTTTGGTATGAACTTGGTCCCTTTAACTCTGCCTTCTCGAGAAATAGATTTCAACCATTTCTCTCTTAAATCCTCATCAACCGGGAATTCATGAAATGGGATGCCACTGCCTTTTATAGGCCTTGAACGACAGTACGGCACACAGCAATAAGGCATTTTGTATTCGTACGTGTTCGTACGCTACAATTTGTTTCCGAAGTTTCAATAATACCACCCAAAAATTTTCCCTCGATATATCGAAAGAATCCTGAGAAAGAAAATGCTATTACGAGTTCATTTTTAATAAAATAAATAACAACTCGACAAATACTAAATTAGCGGTACAATAGAAAATTACATATTTTTGTCTGGCCAAGTCAGATGGATGCTGAAATAATTCCACTCCCGTCGAGAAAATTGCGCGGGTAGGTAAGGAGAAGTACCAAAAATAGTACAAGTGAATTATTGGATACAGTAAAAAACAAGGACCGCAAACAGAAAAATTAATGTTATAAATCTATTAAATATGTATTTTTCTGTCTCGGAGACCCTCAGTTTGAGAACCACTGAATTAGGAGATGATTATAGTTTACCAACCACCTATTAGATGGCGTATGCATACACTTTTAAAATTGAAAGAAAGCTGGTTGGCGGTGACTGGATGTTCTCGAACTTACGAATTCAAGAGTAAGTACTTTAGTAACAAAAATTGAATAAATAAGTACTTATTTTAGATTTTGTCTAATAGAATACACTGAAGACTGCTGATTTGTAGGAAAAATGTGCATGATTTTTCATAACGTTTTGTAGTTGTTGGTGATACCTCAGATAAAAACTTAATTTTTCAATTTTTGATCTTTCCTTATTTTGAATGTTTTCACCGTAAGCCGAGCTCGATAATTCACTGTTGAATTAACTTATTAATGATTGGGCGAGTTTTAGCGCTTAGAAATATGTGCTTTAATGGTGATTAAGCTATTATTATTTTAAAATTTTCTTGGCATTATCTGCTTTAACCATAATGGGTCGAGTGAAAAAAATTAAGGAAAGGCTTAAAGCATTAAGCAAATGCCTTTGGCACTTTTGAGTGAATAAAAGTTTGCTTTTGCTTATAAGCATTTGCTACTCCGTTTTAAGCAAATGCTTAAATTTTACGGAGGAAAGCTCATTGCAACTCTTCCTTCACTTGTTTTTGTTTACATAAAAAGTTTTACATAGTTGAATTTCAAACTAAAAACATAAATATATTGGGTAATATTTTTAAAAAAAGTTAATTAATAATTTTTTAGGACTTTCTTTTATAACTGAATTCGATAATATCACAAATCATGGGTGCATTTTTATTCAATTAGTTAGAGTAATTTTATCCAGTCATTTGCCTTTATAGTGATTTTGGACGCCACAAATTTTTCTGTCTTGCATACAGTTGTACATTGTACGTGGTGATCTTCCCCGACTCCTATTTGAAATCCGGGATCACTTACGTACCTTAAAAATATTTCTATATTCTGTTTGGAAGACAGTACCCTGCCACGTCTCTCTTGATATTCTCCGAGTAACAGATTTGAAATATAGATACTTAAAGTTTTCTTCAGTGAAACGATATAAATTTTTATAACCGTTGGTTTCTGAAACTCGTATTTTTTAACCTTTCGTGTCACCATAAATTAATATATTTATATTTAGGATCAATTATCATGAAAATAGAGTACCTAGAAATATTTTAGCAAGCCCTTTACCTCACTTAAAAAAGTTTAAGCATATGCTTAAAGCATTAAGCAAAAGCTCGGTTTTATTCACACAATTTTAAATAAATTCTTAAAAATAAGCAAATGCTTATTCTTTCTAGCAAAATCAAATGCTATTTTTTTATTCACCCCAAATCAAACATTTGCTTAAAAAGTGATAGAAATATTAAGCATTTGCTTAATTTTTATTCACTCGACCCATTGTCTTATTTCTAGGTATGGAAAGTGGGACATTGTGACTCAAGGAGAACAAAATGTTTATTTTGTTAATTGAGCTAAAAGGAATTCTCATACTGCATTTTAGTTATTCCAATAACAATATAGGTATAATATTTGATCCATTACATGTTTTCATTAACAAAAGTGTGTCAGTTTATAAAGTAGGTTTTCCTAACTAAATCTGAAAAAGAATTTAGCACATAATGATTTTTTGATTATGAACATTGGACCTGCATTATAAAGGTATATAATTTAAAATAAGGAAAATAAAAACAAATACATCAATAAAGAAATCACAAAAATGGAACCTAAGTCTATTGGTGCATACGTATAATTATTTTTATAACATAGATATTTATTTTTTTATTAACTGTAGTTAGTAACATTTTTCCCTCTGCAGTATTTATATATTTTCGTAAATTAATGCTTGTAAAATCAAAATTCTGCACAATTATTGGCTTATATCACGGTCCTCCCGCATGAGGATAATCACCTCATGTGGCCACCCAATTACTAAAAAAACTATCAGTCTTGGCAATCCACAGTGTATACTTTGCATCTTTGAGCCATTCATTATTAAATGTGCATAGCCTTTCTTGGCAGCGAATTCTTTTCATTGTTGTTAATTTCAGAGAATCATTATAATCCATTTCCATATTAGCATGGGGAGTGAGCTTTGGGGTTATTTGCTTCTGAAAAAAATTCATTAAAAAATAAAATACTAATAAAACTTGTACTACTTACAAACCAAAGATGCAACAAGCGTTGATAACTTAGTTTAAGGTAGCACTACATGAGTCATGTGCATTTGTACTGCACAAGTCGTGCACATTGTGCAAGTGTCAACAGGCAGGCTGACTGGCGCTGGTACACTGGGAAACGAGTATAGCAACAGAAGTGTGACCATCTAAAATAGCAATGTTAATCAGGCTTTTGCTGTCATTTGTTTTCCACTATTTTCCAGAGTTTCATACTAGGGAAAATACAGAGTGTGGCCAAAAACGGGGCATTTTGAGAACAAAGCAGAACAAGGGACAGAAATTTAAAAAGCGGGGAAGGTGGCAACCCTAGTGATGAACTTGGCAACTCTTTTTGTCCTTAGAAATTATTTTTCCTGTTTTTAACAAAATACTGGAAATAGGCTTGTTATAAATTTTATACTACTCAAATTGCTGCATGGCTCACCAATCATATAATTTTCACCATTATAGCTGAAATCTCATATTATTTATTAGTTTTTACTAACCTCACTAACACTCATATAACTATCTTGACATAATTGTTCTTTTATCCATTTTGTGTGTTCTTCAACAATGTTTTAATGAATGAAACATTAATGCACCAAAGGCCTCCAAATGTGCTTTTGTGCTCATTCTTCAAAATGTGTCGTTTGCTTAGTTCTTGTAGATATTAAATTTTCAGAATACATATGTGAAACATAAATACCTTTCCTAATTGCTTTTGAATACTCTTCGTTCTTTGAGCCAATGATGTGATGAAATAAATTTGGATAACACTTTTAAACTTGTATTCTTATATATTCCCAAGGAACATTTTAATGAGAGCTTGTTTATAAAAATTGATATCTTTCAAGGAAACATTGTTGAGATACATTTTCTGAGCTGTTTCTAGATATGCATCATAATTTCTTGAAAGTCACTATTAACCCTTAAGTTGTATGAAAAAAGTTCCATAATTAATTAGTCAATATAATTTTTTAATTTTAGCCGGGGAATATCATTTTTTGTATCATATTGAAAAAATAAATGCTCTTATGACATGATTGCAAAGATTAATAATTTACTTGAAATATGTATTTTATAAAATGACATTCTACATACTGATTATAATTTTTTTTATTAGTAATTTGTGCTGTCTCAACAGTCTGAACATTTGATTATCATAAGTTCCTTGCAAATGAAGATCATGCAGTTGACACATCTTGTCAATAGAGTATGGGCACAATTTGCTTCCCTCTGGAAAGCCTGTATATAAGAGATGAAAATTGGACTTCTTTGGAAATTCCCCATTGAGCATGTGATCTTTTAGGATAAATTTTAATGCCAGGAAATTGGTAGCTCATTAACTAATTCTGTAGAAATAAGTTTTGAATAATTTTTCATTGTCATCTAATTTGACGTTCTAATACTCTGATTATGAACAAAATTGATACCTTGATTGCAGCTGAGTTCACAAAATGAATAAATACAGCCAACAGTCACCTCTTAATTCTTCAGCCAACATTGAAAGTATTGCAAAGTCGGTAACGTGCAACAACATCCACCTTTGAAGGTTTTTGCATTGTTACTACGATCTCAAAATCAAATTTGCTCATGACCACAGTACCATTTATACTGTGTGAATGAATGATTAAAAACAACAAAAATCGATGTTCTCCAAAACAATTGTAAACACTGAAACATCACCAGTAACATTAATAATGAAAGTACCATAACATTGGTCATGGTTGCCAATCCAGTTCCTTAGTTATCAACTGCAAAATATTGCTTGGAGTCAATATGATCCCTAAGTGACTAATTTAAGAGTTAAGATAAAAATTTTTAAATCTTTCCTTAAAAATATAAATTGAAAATAAATTTATTTAAAATCGAGCATTACAATACATTATTATCAATATGCATGAAATAAATAAAAGAATATTAATCTGATCACCCATTTTGTCCATCTCCAATATTATATCTGATTTTTCTCAGAGAAATTCAGCTTCTTCACTACATGTTCTTCCTCTACTGACCTGTTCTCTTCATTTCTTGCTCCTGGATAAATACATTGGACAAGATTAATAAAAATACCATTAATTTTTTATTTATACCTGAAAGTCATGTTATTTTTTGTGCATCTTAATTATAGGATTCAAGTTTAGTCTCTTTAGTTTAGTTTTCAATACAACAGCCAAAGCTCAAGTTTGTGGAAAACAAACTAAGTGCAACTTTTAGCATCAGTAAGATCTTTTAAAATTCCTTAATAACAATTAATTAGCATTTGCCTCCCTGACACCCTTGCTCTAGCAAATCACTTTTTCACAGACCAAATCTCCTTTATAATCTTGATGAAGGTTTACAAAACATTATCAAGTGTGTTAGGTTTGATGGTAAATATATCATGAAACCTTCCTTGCAGATTGCATACATTCTGAATGATATTGTAGAATTTAAATACCTTTTAGCTCTGGAGTAGGTGAAGTTTCACCCAATAACACTAATCTTGGAATGGCTGTAATAAGTGCTGGGTGGGCAAACAGCATTTCTATAGAAGGACGAAGAGAAGGGTCTTTTTGCAAAAGAGAGAGTAGCAAATTGCATGTGAACTCAGATGGTTTCCAAGGCTCATCAATGGAGACAGATCCTTGTATAATCTTGAAAATTACACCTGATAAGGTCTGAAAAATATAATGAGTATCTTAGCTTGTCATTGAGAATCTTTTTTAGTTAATTCATGGAAAGCAACATTTGGAAAGTCTTTATGGCTACTGAAGTGCTAAAAATTATAGTGCAAAGATTACTCCACAAAAATTCATTAAATTAAGATTCTCTAATGAAGGATAGCTTATATAGAACCTTTATTCTCTTGTGTTGAAGTGCATTTCCAATAATCTACTGATTTTTCACATTTAAACTTTTTAAAAATCAAGTTTCAACTATGTTTTATAAGCAGCAAATAAGAAAATTTCCTTCAAGTACAAGAGAAACTCTTCACATGTCATCACCACTATGAACATTAGCATTGCTCATTGAACGAAGTCTAAACTTGACAGGATTATGTGGTCAATTTTAACTTGAGGAAGATCTTTATTGGTTTAAGCATTTTCTGGGCGTAGTAGGAAATAGTATCACCATAAAAACCTACTTTTACTATTAGGGAAAATACAGCATTCAAATATTGGGAATGGAATCACTCTTCTAATTTTCTATTTGGTTTAAAAAAATGCCATGCAATTCCTACTGAAACAGACTAGTCTTACCGGTGCATCAAATGCCTTTTTCAGTGATAATAGCTCGTACAAGATGCATCCGAGGGCCCAAATGTCACTCTTCTTATTGTAATGGCATCCTTCACAAATCTCTGGCGAGAGGTAGTTTGGAGTTCCAACAAGTGAAACAGCCTTGCTCCTAGTGTTCAGCACTTTAGAAATTCCAAAATCTCCTATCTTTATGATTTTCTTGTTTTTAGTGAGAAAGATGTTGTGGCACTTCAAATCGCGATGTAATATATTCTTAGAGTGGACATGATGCATGCCCAGCAAAATCTGAGCAAATAGGTCAATGGCTTCCTGAGGAATGAAATAGCACAGATGATAAACTGTCTTCATTTGTATGTTGCATTGCTTATATAAATGTTGTTATATCCTTGAAGCTACTTTACATAATCAAAGTTTATTGACACTATATAAGTACTTAACATGATGTTGGCAGTTGATTGATTTTATTGCAAATAAAAATATTGATAAAATACACATACAACAAGTCGGGCATCCATTCAGATTCCTTGGAGAACTATCGAGCTCATCTTATGGTTGAAAACAAATTCAAGTATAAGCTCTTCAGCATTAAAAACGGCAAAAAATTTATTTTTTAGAATCTGCTTTCTGAATACAGCCTCATTGTAGCCAAACTGAACATCTGATTTTTTATTACCTTGTTATGGCTATAGGAGATACCTGGGATAAATGCTTACTGTTTCAATTTTTTATATTGAAGAGCTTATTCTTGAATCAGTTCAGGTATTTAAAATATCTTTTGTTCCTGTTATGAGATTATTGGCAATATTAGATCAGCACTAAAAAAGTCAAACGTTTCTTTTATATTACGACCTGTGGAATGAAGTTCATAATTTTTCCATAAGCATTGATCATATAAAGAAAAAGGTAATAATTATGGTTACAACTAATTACAAATGGAGAAACCTCCTAATACCTGCATACATATATGTTGAATTCAGACAGATTAAAAAATATTGGCAATACATTTTTTGAAGACTAAGAATGTAAAGCGGTCCTTACCTTCTCTGGCAGAGGAACAGAATTCCTCATTTTGAGGTAGTTACTCAGGTTACCGCCGGGGGCGTACTCCATCACAATCACGATCGAACTCTCGTAAAAAAAACTGTCGTAATATTCTATGATGTTAGGGTGACGAAGCATCGAAAGGACCTTCACTTCGTTCGATGTGACTTCCTTGTCGTCCTTGGTCATTTGGTCCATCGGAACTTGCTTCAAAATCACAACCTCGTCATCCGATACCCTCCGATAAAGGCCGACCGTCCTGCGTGATCAAATTTGCCGGTGGATTAAAAACCTTCAAAATGTACGATTACGATCGACGCGGGTGTTTCAGGACCCACCCTTCGGAGCCACGGCCGATGAACTTTATTCTTTCATAGTTATCCATGTTTCTGCGACTAACCAAGAATTCACTTGTTCAAGGCTGGTTAGACCGACATCCTATATGCAGTAGCAACCACGGTTTACGTTCGATTTTCCTCGCCACGGCTGCGACAGCTGTTGGGGTCTAATTGTAAGTTGCGTATGAACCCGTATGACTTTAGGCAGCCAATCAGAGGGCCGATAGTTTTGTGGCTATAGGGATCGGTGGAACTTGACCCCCCGCTAGTCCTGGAGGGCCGAACCAAAAGTGGACCCGACGAGCTACAGTACTAACTACAATTATGGTGAGAATTTATGCATTGGGGAAACAACTGATTTTATGCGCCGTGGGTGGGGAAGTTTGCCGTTACGCCACTGGCTACAGGAGCTATCCTTATCATTCACCTCTTACACAGTCAGGGATAGAAAAGCTGGGGAACGCCTAATCTCTAGTTCTAAAAGACCTACGTAAATACATATTTGCGTCCACCGTCATGTAGCTCATCCATATTTTTTAATAACAAAAGCTCGGCTCTTTTAACTTAACTTACGGCTCTTATTTTAACTCAAGGGCATATCAAGCTTATCACGTCAGAAAGCAATAACGCAGTGCGAGTAAACGTTTTGGGGATGCTAAATGGGCATGCTGTCTCTCTGTATTGCTTCGAATACAAGTTATGTTTACTGTTCGTACATTTTTGAGCACAGAATGCGTGCCTTGCAACTCTCTAACTCAGGAAGGTTACCATATGCGGCTCCGAGGGTAGGCAGGCTTGGCCACGCCTGCTAAATAATATAGCAAGGTTAGGAGGGAAGACTAGTCGGCAATGCAGCGTAGCGAGTGTGGAGGCAGTCAAAGCAATTTATCAGGTATTCTGCCGGAGGGTAGCTTCGGATCTAGACTGCAGCATTAAACTTTTTCGAGAATGTGGTCGTCTCTACTTGAAATTGGGATTATTCGATTTCGCTGCAACTTGACGTGACTAGGAAAGCGGATTAAAAGAGGCATGCTCACCCCAGTGATTAAAAGATGTTTTCGCACCGCGGTCATTTTGACCGCTAAGGTGCTAAGTGAGACATCTCATTGATTTATCTCTACTGACAAAATGCGACACGCTGCAGTTAAACTGAAGGACATTTAGATTTTCAAATTTCAGTTGTATTTTTTCGCTCGTCGAGCAATTTGACTGATTTGTATGGCTGGAAGTGTCGGCCATTCATTAGTAATGGAAAAGTCAGGGACGTAACTAGAGGAGGGGCCTAGCCTCCCCTTTATATGTCCTCGCCCCCTCCTCCCCACGCCGTTTGTATATAGGACAGTTCGGCGCGATCGATTCGGCGACGGAACCATTCGGCAACGGAAGTAGAGTTGCCACATCCCCCAAACTCTCAACCCAACCCGGGCGAGGAAATAGAATGAAGCTAACCTCCAACCACTCAACCCAACCTGGGAGAGAAAGAATCCAACCCACAACCACTCGACCTAACCTGGGAGAGGATGCTTACGTTATAACCGCATCCTTTACCCTTCACTATTTCATTTAAAACACACTTCGGGAGGACGAGACCATTTCCAATCGTTTTCTCTCATCGAACTAGGTAATATTTTAAAACTCTAATTCCTATCCGTCGGAGTCACTTTTCGGAAGAATCCCGCACTTTCTTTCTAATCACACAGGAAACAGATACATTTTTGGTAACTTTGGTAACTCCCACAATGTGCACTTTTCAATACCAAAAACCCGGTATTGTAAATCACGATATCGGTATTGTGTCTAATTCAATACCGGTATTAATTCCGGTTTTCCAATACCGGGATTCATCCTTAATAGGTACATAGGCAGATTTTGGTTTAAGTGCAGCCCCCCTTCTTTTCGAAACCACGAGCCGCCCATGATGGCACATAAGTTTTTACAGATCGTATTTACTCACCAGGGCAGCAGTGGTTCTCAAATTTTCAATTGTCGGGGCCCTCTTGTATATCGTGCAGACCCCTTTGAATTGAAAATAGCAAAAATAAGAAACTTTGTTGCAAATCTCATTTTAAGTAACTATTAATAATTTTTATCTGATCGTTTTTCCAAAAATTTTATTAATCGTGAAAACTTTATTTTTCGACATTGAACCTTGCATCCAAAATAATTTTTCGGCCCCCTGGGGTTGCCGCGGCTCACAGTTTGAGAAAGACGACAGCAAATGCTTAGCTATTTTTGACCCTCCGTCGCCTCATGTCAGCATTTGGGTGACCCCTTCGTCTTACTTAAGATTTCGTTGTACCTCCCCTTTTTCAATAAAAATTAAAAAATGCATACTTATCCATGGCAATACTTTCTAATGTCTTCTTATAGCGTTGCAATGCATTTTAATACTCTTTAAAGCATAATGAGGAACAAGTAGGGATGTACACGGGTTTACCGTGGTACAGAAGCGCTTTTCGTCATATTCCTCGTAGTATAATCGTATACTAATGTATTTGCGTTGAAATCAGAAAATTGTTTTTCCTTATATTGTGGCATCCCTGCTTTTTAGATCCGTTTTAAACATGTTCATTTCGTTTTGTCATTCTATACTCTCCCTACAAATGAAATTTTGAAATCCGTTCAGTCAATACCTTCGAAATTAATAGTTACAGATAAATTCTAACTTTGATATTGTGGTAGCCCTGTCTAGTGTACCCGGTTAAAATATAATATATTGGTTATTTATTTATATGAAAATTAAATATACTATATTTGTTTAAAATCCATTAATTCAGTTCTCTGGAAAGACGAGTCAAAGAAATATTATTTTACTTTTTATTGTGGTATCCCTGCTCCTTATCCCCGCTTTAAATATCTTGATTTCATTACGATATGTTGTACAAATCTTATATACACAATTTAATTGAAATCCGTTCAACCACATCCTTCCAATTCCGTAATTATTGAAAGAGTTTTATTTGTAACTGTCGCACCCCTGCTTGGCTGATTCGGTTTAAATATGCTAATATGGTTTTGTACATAAGTGTATATTATAAGTATTAAATTTGGTTAAAATCAATGTGGACAGTTCAACACAAATACATGTGAAAATATTTTTTTTATTCCTTGTATTGTGGCAGCCCTGCTTTATATATTTATACCAAACATCCTGATTTTGTTATTTTATGCTGCATGTCTACTTCATACAAAATGTCGTTAAAATCGGTTTGGCCAATTCCTTCCAAAGTCATAATTACCGAAATGTTTAACTTTGCAATTGTGGAACCCCTGCTGTGTCGATCCGGTCAAAATATGCCACTTTGGTCATTAGTTTATGTGAATATTATATGTACCAAATTTGGTTGAAATCGGTTCTCCCAAGTCTTCCCTGATGTGTGCGTACGGACAGACGGACATCACGAAGATTATAGTGCTTTTCAGCAATAACGAAAAGCACTTAAAATTTATCAGAGCAAATAAACTGATGTGGGCAACACATGACTTTCTTCATATTTATATGGCAAATTGCATGTTGTTAGCTCTGGGATAGTTGTCAATATTAATTTCCGGTTGACAATTAAGAAAAGAAAAAGGAACGTTACTAAGACGTAACTAAGCATCAATTGTTAACAATAGTCGTAGCGTGGTGGTGGCAGCTAAAAAATAATATATCTCTTAAACAATGCATTATATGGAAAAATGTATCAAACAAAGGTTGTAGAAAATAAAATTTCCTACAACGTTTATTCCAATACATTTATACTACATTTATCAAATATTAAAGCAAATATTTTTACCAAAAACTAATCAGATCTTCTTACTTTTATAGAAACGTTAAATATAAAATGTTGCGTTGACCTGATTAATAGTTTTCGAGTTAGAGCGCCCACAAAAATCTATCACATACAGACAGACTGACAGACAGGTAGACACACAGACATCATCGCGAAACTAGTCAGAACGTGTTCAGGGAACCTTAAAACATGTATTTCCGTTGAAATCTCGAGTTAGTTTTTTTTCATGAATACAATACTTTCTCTATACTTCGTATATGGAGAAGGTAACAAGGTAAGTTGCGTTTGCCGAAAAATCAGTTAAATACAGCAAAAAGAATTCTAATGCCGAGCATGGCTGTGGACGAGCTGCCGCGTCACGTAAATCGCACGTAAAAAGTAAAACATTTCTTAAATAAAAAATCTTACGAAAGCATACCCCTCCTCCCACAAGTCAGCAAACGACAGCTTTTCCTAGACCTCCGCTCACAGACGCCAAGGGCTTAGATCTTAGATCCTACACATGGAAATTTTGTCACTACCTAATGTCCCAGGTGAAAAGGGGTTCTTTGAAGTGCAGGGACATCGTATGTACTCTACACGTGATCGGCGGCTTCACTTCCTCTCCAAAGGAATGTTTTTCATATTTTTTTAGCCGTAAAATACCATCGACCTCGGCCGAGAATCGAACCCGTAATATTTGAAACTATTGACGAGTATTTCAGCCACTGCTCTACCGGCGTCGACCGATAACTGTAAGTTAATAAACATACTCAACGTCATAGAGTAATGAATACATTCTCCATATAAGTAGTATGAGAAAGTATTGTTTTCATGAAGAAAATCGAACTCGAGATTTCAACGGTAATACATGTTTTAAGGTTCCCTGAACACGTTCTGACTAGTTTCGCGATGTCGTCTGTCGGTCTGTATGTGATAGATTTTTGTGGGCGCTCTAACTCAAAAACTATTTATCAGGTCAACGCATAATTTTATATTTAACATTTTTATAAAAGTTAGAAGATCTGATTAGTTTTCGGTAAAAATCGGTGGACCGGAAGTGGGTGTTTACTCTTGTCACATCCGTTATTTTGAAATATTTTCTTTAATATTTGATAAATGTAAAAATGTACTGAAATAAAAGTTGTAGGAAATTTAATTTTCTACAACCTTTGTTTGATACATTTTTCCATATAATGCATTTTTTAAGAGATATCTTATATTTTTAGCTGCCACCACCACACCACCTACCGAAGACTATTGTTAACAATTAACGCTTAGTTACGTCTTAGTAATGCTCCTTTTTCTTTTCTTATCTGACAACCGGAAATAAATATTGACAACGATCCCAGAGCTAACAACTTGTAATTTGCCATATAAATATGGAAAAAGTCATGTGTTGCCCACATCAGTTTATTTTTCTTGTCTCTATGGCATTATAAGGATTGTTATGCGTAATATAATATTTTAGACCCATTTCTCCAAATGAATTAAAGTTAATAAAAGAAACAGACTTATTACTATAATTTTTTCTAATTTAATACTTTTCAAAATATCAGTAGCGTTTGTGTGAGGTAGTGGAGAATTATTCATTAATATAAAGGCAATGATAAGTAATTCAGCTTGGAAAATATTTAAGATATCCATGTCCGTATTATTTGCTGCGGGGGGGGGGGGGGGGGGGCTCCAGATTTTCCGGTACGCCACTGGTTAGAACATTTTTTAATTGAATTTTGTTAAATTTCGGTGTGCCCCTCCAAATATTTTTTGACAATCATGCTGGCCATCCCACAGTTGGGAAGATAGTTACGTCCCTGGATATAGGCTTAAGAGATCCTCTTAGGAAGTCCCTGCCCTAGGTATTTTGGACCCCCGAGAGAGAATTCATTCTAGCGCCCCTTCGGGGTATTTTCTTGATTTAATTTGAAAAGCGCATGGCAATTCGTTTGTACCCCTTTTATTGAAACAAGTTATAAGCATTTCAAAATTGACTAGGAAACATTTTTATAATAATACCAGCCAGCAATATAAATCGGAAGATAAAATATATCCCACAAGGCTTTGGAAACCCGGCCAGTCGCTTGGCTCGCCTATAGCTTGGGCTGCTAGATATGGCCCGTTTAGGCTTAATGTTGGGTTTTACGGCCACACATAGTAGATATCACGTTATCTTCCATGCGTTTAAACAATCGAACTCTTTCGTAATGGAGGCAACAGTCTGGCGCATCGCTTTCTTTCCTCACTACCCGTTTTCTTTCCCGCTTTATACCCGTTTCTTTAGGTTATTTTCCACGCAGTAGCGTATGTATTTAGAGCGCAAAACTTTATCTGGTGAATTTCGTCATTGCCGCTGTAAACAAATATACCTATTACTGGAATCTAATCAAGGAGGCACTAAGGTTGTCTGGAGATTTAGGCATGCAAATGTAGACGTGTCCCTTTATTGTAGACGACCGAACGAGAAAATTATCACTAATGAATCAAAACGAGATGAAGTGGATTTGTTTTATTATAGGATTAAATTTTTTTTAATTCATCGATTTTTAGCTCGCTTTTTTTAAAGAAAAAACGTTTTAGTGTGATCACTCCATATGTCTGTGTACCGTCAGATTTTTTGTTGTAAGAGATATTTAGAAAGCTCATTATGTAATTTGCTCTGCCATTATTCCCGCGCTTGTTTTTTGCCGTTCGCCTTTTCGCCAGTTCCTCCATTTTGTGTCAAGGGTGGTGCGGTTGCATAGTGCGGTGGAGCGGTTGCATCAGGCGCCATATCCGTAAGGCGCATTTGGCCACTGATATTTTTCAAGGCATCGAAAATTGAAAGCAAAGCTGCAACGGGCAGTCTAGTTTAATATAATTACTGAATATTTCAAAGCATAAAATTTAGGCGCCTTTTTGGTAAACTTCCTAAAGGCGCAGTGGTGTAAGTAGGAGTGGAAGGGGCGGTGGCAAAATATTCTCGGTGTTCCCCCTCACCCAACAAATGCGTATGTTCAATTTAAACTGAAATCCATTGTAAAACCTGCGAAGTGGCGCTTATTCATCAA
The DNA here is from genome assembly GCA_028673005.1 of Tanypteryx hageni. NCBI lineage: Eukaryota > Metazoa > Arthropoda > Insecta > Odonata > Petaluridae > Tanypteryx > Tanypteryx hageni. Next base: position 78,713,018 of record CM054115.1, on the reverse strand, counting down.
TTATAAGAAATGTGTTGAAAAGAATAGGCTTTTTAAGTTACTCATTGTCAGTCTAGAAATAATAATTAACTGGAAAGCAGAACTGGCTAGAGAAATTGTATGTGGTGTGTGAAAAATTGTAAACTGAATCTTCTGAATATGTTTTTATATGTTTTAAATATTTTTTTTTTATATGTTAATTTTGTAACCTTGCCACCGGGCCAGGCGCCCACTTGCATTGTATATTGAAATAATAATAATAAAAAAAAAATCGCGGAACCCGGTGCGCTGGGGTGCCTCTTACGCCTCAAGTATTTTTAATGGTAAATTTTAATAAATAAAGCAACCTCTCTCACTATGACAGTGTTCGATATTTTTCCGATTTTTTTAAATGGTTTTGTAGTCGCACCGTTGGCACCGCCTTCAAGCCGGCTTTGTCATTCAGATATTAGAATAAAAATGAGAAGTCGCAAAAAATCTTTATTTTTTATATTCGGAAAATTTTGAGGGACATCAAGGGCCCTGGGCCCGAGGCATTTGGCCACCCACGCTACCGTATTTTAACGCTACTGCCCAGGTGCCAAAATACCACGTAAAACGTCCTGTGACAAATTTCGTTTTTTCCCGCACGTTAAATTTTGTTTGTTCGCATTTGAAACGTGACTAAAATTGAAATTTCAGGCGACTAAATAGCAATAAAATCAAACTGCCGATGCACTCTGGGCGCAGAATGGCTCGGGGACCGCCAAACAAACAAAGTAATTCGCCGCACAAGCTCTTTTGTATCGCTGCGCCTTTATCGCATTCCAAATCTGCCCTGCCTCCTTCGAGACTTTTAATCCTACTCGTGAAAAATGCATTCACTTCTTCCTATCTCGCTGTCGTTTGTCGTAACGTGCGATTTTCATTTTCTTCAGGAGTTGAAACTTTTCGATCCAAACGAGTGAACGTACACGTTGATATATTTCATGCAGGAATAAAACCTCGATGGCTTATCTGTAGCTTCTTGGAAAAAGATATGAGGAAAAAGATATGCATGTGGAAAAAGATGTGCATGAGGAAATAGATAAACTTTTGCGCCTACCGTATCGATCTTCAAATGGAGCCTATGCTTCGGTGCCGAATGCTATTAGTAGCTTGCTGGCAGTGTCGGTTTTAGGCATAAGCCGAATACGCCATCAGGCCTCGCCGTCTCCAAAATTATTTAAATAATGCTTGCAATATACGGAGAAATCTATAATTACATATTTTGGGTCTCTTCACATGCTTTGCCTTAGGGTCTCTTCATGTCTAAATCCGACCCCGTTTGCAGGGTACCTACTCATGTAAAGTTGTGTTGTGTGTGTTGTGTACCTAGTTTTCATTCGATGTCAGCTTGTCGCAGATCGCTTCTTCTTAGCACAGTAAACCCTTGTCCAACGCGAATTTGATTTTACGCGTTTAAATAAATGTGCCAATTATTTACCCGAGGGGTCTAAAGTTTAATCATGCATTCATCAGAGGATAACTATGGTTCGTCTAGTAGAATTTCCTCCCGAGACCGAAAGCGCGAAAACGTGCTTATGTTTTACATCAACCCTTACTTGCACTCCTGCTGCTAAGAAGACTTAGCAGTTTTGTCGCAAAACATATCTTCTGAAACCAGGAATTTCTTGACCTGTTTGGATTTTCAATTCAAACGTTAAATTAATAAATATGAGCACATGATAAGTTAGAAATATCTGAAAAAGGTAATACCGTAAAAATTGTTTTGCTTGCAAAATATTTTTCCAAAACCCATTATTTTGTGAGGATGCATCTGAAAGCAGATATCAAATGAGTGGATCAGTAGATGTACAGTCATTTGTAAAAGTCTGTGGGCAATCTCGGTCGCGCCGCTCACGGCCAAACAGTGAAGTTAAAATATATGTTGGCACTACGTGATTAGCACCGAGAGAGGGGAAAGGTGGTGTGGGATATATGTTTTGGAAGTTCGAGCGAATGAGGGGAAACAAGAAATGGCCGTAGAATTGCAGGCTACCGGGGTCGAATTGAGACCGCACCTCGCCCCCGAGGAAAGGTCTCGAAATTGAGACCCAAAGACGGAAAAGCGTTTTCCATGCTCATGTCAGACCTGGCTACGATTCAGCGCAAATCCTCCACGTCTCTGATATGGTTCACCAAGGATTTGGTTTTCTATTTTCGCCGATATACCGAGAGCGTTTGGAATGGAGAGGGAAGTGAAGGAAGAGGATTACGAGAAATGAGGTTAATGAAATTTACCAAGGGCTTGTTTAGCATCCAGCCGCATAACGTCAAATTAAGAATTATATTAATCCTTCAATTTAACTTTAATTTGTGTAACTCACGGATTGTATGTGGAAAGAATGAGTTGGAAACCTCGTAAAAATGAAAGCTATTAAATTCTCTAATACGTTTAAATATGTTTTTATTATAACAAATTATTACTATTTTGGTTTAGTATTAACGGTTTAGTAGACCTGCTGTTTTGCTCAGTTTTTAACTTCTTTTGTCAAGTAGGTTTTTAAACGGGTGGATTGGGCTGCGGGGGCATTGGACAAAGTTCCGGTGGGCCGATGGTCTGTGAACCTGTGGTGCTGCCTTGGTCAATACGTTGGTAGCCTGAGTGTTTCCAAAATGAGCCAGAGGCGGGCTTTTTTCTGGTCCGTTTCCCACTTCCAATTCGCCCCTAGTTATACACTCGCAATTAGCATTCATCGGGCATTGAAAATGGATCGAGCTCCATTTGCTGAGACTTCGCCTGCGGTCAGAGGAGAGATTGTGGGGATGGTGGCTGCTGGACATTCGGTCGCCGAAGTAGCAAAGCAGTTTGGTGTGCACCGAAATTGCGTGTACAGATGGGTCAAACGTAGCAACGATGGGGACCGTGATCTAAAAAATAAACCGCGAACGGTCCGGCGCAGATTCACGACTGAAGATCAAGATTTGGCGATTCGGCAGCATGTAGCAGGGCTTAGGTGCAACGAGATTTCGGTTATGGATGCAGCTATTGGATATATAGGGCTAGAGCGCTTGAGGCTGGACTGTGCCACCATAAGCCGTGCCGTAAGCCACAGCTTACAGCAGGACATAAGGCATCCCGCTTATTCTTTGTGGAAACATATGCGAAAATGGGCCAGGCCTTCTGGGATCTCGTCATATTTGCCGATGAAAAATCATTTCGGAGTGATGAGGATGGCAGGATACAGTTCTGGCATCCCCGAGGAACAAGGTTTGCATCACATTTTTTTTTCTTATTTTCTTTTACTTCTCGCAAGATTTTGTGCTCTGCTGTAAATCTGTAAATATTATCACCAGAAATTCTTGATATGAAAGAAAGTTTTCCTGAAATATGTGTTTTCAGGTACGAGCCGCAAAATATGGTTCGCACTGAAAAGTCAGGGCACGTAAGTGTAGGTTTTTGGGGTGCGATGACTGCAGCTGGACCCGGTCCTTGGGTGAGAATCCCGCCTAGAATGACGGCAAGAATTTACAGTGATATTCTTCGCGAGCACCTCCTGCCTTATGCGAAGGAAATCGTCCCTGAAGGCGAGGAAGTCGTATTTACTCAGGACAATAGCCCGATACATACGGCACGCATTGCAAGGGATTTTTTAAATAATCGTCCCGAAATACGAATTCTTCCCTGGCCTGCGCGTTCTCCATATTTTAACCCGATTGAAAACCTATGGGGCACCGTTGTTCAGGAGTGGTTCGCAGAATACGAGCGCACTCCTGAATCTCTGGAAGAACAAATCAGGGAGATATGGACTTCTCTTGGGCGGCGTCCGTAAATATTCCAAAATGTAGTGGGGTCCATGGGACGGTGACTACGTAGCGCAATGGAAGTTCATGGAGATATCACAGAATATTAAACTTGTTAACATTTCTATGTATTTTATTTATCTAAATACCCGCTAAAAATGACATTTTCCTTATGCACAGGGGAGACCGGGGCTAGTTGTTACACTTTTCACTAATTTTTTTTTCTTTTATAACTGAGATGAATTGACAAAAGACTTTCCTTGCTATGTTATAATTTTGCTTTATAAATTATATTTTTATGCGCTATTTGCGTAGCGGCTGATTCCAAATTCAAAAATCCGAGCGACAAATTTTAAAAAAACATAATATCTTAATGAACCCTCGAGGGAGAGGATTTTTGGTATTAGTGAAAGATTGGTAACAAATTTGTTACAATTCTTCATATTCTTCCGATATGCACTAATTTAGGACATTTTAAAAACTGATAAAAACGCAATGGAAATGCATTTTGCTTATAAAATAATTCAATTCTATTTAATGTATTTGTTGAAAAGAAGAACTTCTCAACGTTCTCTGGCAATGGTAAAAATTTGATTAAGTGAAACATAATTTTAATAATGCAGCAAAATATACTACAATTTTCGTCTATTATGTATTTCTAGTGCCAAAGTCGATTTAATTTTTGCTTCCAGTAAACTGGAATACTTATTCGAATAACAGATATTACTTTATCTATTGTTATTAAAACTTACAATATTCTGCAGTATAAAATCATCTTTTCGGTTTTTATTAAAAATAACTCTAAAAATACAACCTCAATTCCATGAAATAAGCGAAAATTTAAATTAAAAATTTTGTATTAACGCACGCGTCCACGTCCTTTACTCCGTTGTCGGTTCAAGTCCCTAGCGATCACGGTAACGCAGCCAGTGTTAGTCCAGCGGAAATGGAAAGCCATATCCTTTGGTGAACCATTTCAGACGTGGAATATCCTCGAGGATTTGGGCTGAGTCGTAATCAGGTATGAGAGAGCTGGCGGCACGCCCGACAGCCTTAATCCGAACGACCGCCTATCCAGGCGTCATCCCACCTATATACTACTCCGACGGAAGCGAGCCAATCGCCAGCCGAAGCAGCATAGGGAGGTAGGATGGTCCGGGAAGGACGGTCGGCCAGATTGCGAGCCGTAGGGACGTACCGCCAGGTCACAACGCGTGACCTATCCTTTATTATTTTTAACAACAATGTTACATACATATCGTTTTCAAACATTATACCAGAACCTTTGGATACAGCTGCCAACACTGCAGTGTTATCCGTATGGCATGAGCATGGAAAACACTTTTCCGTCTTTGGGTCTCAAATTCGAGACCTTTCCTCAGGGGCGAGGCGCGGTCTCAATTCGACCCCGGTAGCCTGCAATTCTACGGCCATTCCTTGATTCCCCTCATTCGCTCGAACTTCCCAAACATATACCCCACACCACCCTTCCCCTCCTCTCACTGCGAATCACGTAGTCCCAACATATATTTTAACTTCGCTGTTTGGCCGTGAGCGGCGCGACCGAGCTTGCCCACAGACTTTTACAAATGACTGTACATAATGAAGTTCGATTTTTTTCATTGTCATGATGAAGTAAAAGAGAAAATGGGTTGCAGAACGAGAGAAACGAATGGGGAAGTTTTCAACACAGAAGGGGATCTTAATTGCAGTGATAAGGGGCAGACAGAAGGAACGGGTAGGTCAAATTTTGAAAGGAAAAGGTCTACTGAAAAAAGTCATAGAAGGAAGAAGATTAGGAAATATGCCAGGAATGGCTCCGTATTTTGTTGCGCCAAGGATCCCGTGCTCATTGAATCCAACACTGTCTTTTTAAATATCGAATTATCGTAGTTAATCGAAGGTTTTGATTTATGCTCAGTAAAACCTCCCCGGTACTGACTTTTTACTTTCGCTGTCTTGCTCATTCGCAGTAACCGGAATAGACTTAGTGAAATACGAGAACAATCCTAGAAAGAAAAGAATTAACTTAAAAAAATAATGCGAGCGAATCACCGAAATCATTAAATGTGTTACTCAGTCACGAACCCGACTATTATGGAAGTAACAGCTGAACGATGGTATCTTTTGGCTGTGGCGTGTCCAGGGAGATAGGTTTTGCGGAATGGGGCGGTTCTGCGCAGGAAAGTTCGGCATAACCGTTTTGGCGCGGGGATCTTTCGGCGCAGGGAACTTTTGGCCTAGGGAACTTTTGGCGCAGGGATTTTTTGTAGCAGGGATCTTTCGGCGCGGAGACTTTTCGGCGCAGGAACAAAATTTTTGTTTCCCTGAATAAAACTAGCATAAAATATTACTACATACTATATCTTGGCTTCCTGTTGGTAAAAATCTTAACTTAATGGAATATTTCTTAATACTGATACTGGAAATTGCTTGTAGGTACAAACATTATCTTATGGAAATAATAACGGTAGGCTGAGAGAGGGAGGGAGTGAACAAAATAATTAACATATATAGGCGATGTGAATGTCTATCGAATGGAAATTGCTTAGTAAATGAGCAATATTTAACTGCACTATGGAAATTTATAAGGCTTAGCTGTGGGGGGGATAGGGGAAAGATGGTCGAAATTATTAATATCGTATAAAAATTGCATGAGGTCGCAAAGTAGGATGTGGTATGCAATACTGGTGTTAATAAAATTGAGAACAAAAGATGAACCACAAAAACAAACAAAATACAAACGAAGAACGAACGGAAATGAAGAGCCAAAAGTAGAGTAGTATGTAAATAACAGGAGCATCGAGAAAAACAAATAAAATCGCAGGGAGAATGCTTAGTATTGTGGTTTGCATCTCGATTACGTCAAAGTAAATATCTCTTTATGAGGTCCTTACTTATTATTCAAAGCGACAAGCCAATACTATTTTTAATTTCCTTTTAAAAGTCCTGAGTTTGCTCCTACCGCAATTAAAATGTCCATAGTAGAGCCTTGGAAAATATGCTAATTCGCGATTATAAACATTTTTACGCTACATCAACACGGATTCGAACTTTGTTAGAAAAATAAAATTCTCTTCTTGTACGAATTTATTATTCAGGATTAATATATAATATATTATAAGCCCTGTGTCTCTGCGTGCGTCCCTGCCTGCCTGCAAATCTCGAGACTGACTCGAGATTTATACCATTTCACGAAGAAAGAAATTAAAATTCTTATTCTTACCGCGATTCTGTTGTTTAATTCGTGTTTGCTCATATTTCAAGGTTATATTTGATTTTCTCCGGTTTTTCGACATTTCAAAAAGGAGTTTGCTAGCGTAGCCGGCATTGTTCATCTCGGATTTTTGCATTGTAAGACTCGGGCTTCAAGTGCATTTGCAATAAGCTTTCAATAAAACCCATGAAGTAAAAGAGCAGATTAATCCTCGAATGACGTCACCTCCCAGTATAAACGCAAATAAATCAAGAACGGTCGGCTCAATTTCGCCTAAATACTCGGCGCGAACTCTTGCAGGATTTAAGCTGGTAGTTATCTCGAAAAGGCATGGGCACGATACCTGGAAAATTTTCGTTTTTATATTTGATTGTCACACAATCGGTGGAATACGATGTGTAGACCGTCAGTCTTTAACATTTTAAAATATCTTCCGATCGAGACTTTGACTCGAGATTTACAATATTTCACGTAAAAAGAAATTAAGATTCTTATTCATACTTTCGATTCTGTTGTTTAATTCGTGTTTGCTCAATTTTACTTTCTCCATATACGAAGTATAGAGAAAGTATTGTTTTCATGAAAAAAATCGAATTCGAGATTTCAACGGAAATACATGTTTTAAGGTCCCCTGAACACGTTTTGACTATTTTCTCGATGATGTCTGTGTGTCTGTCAGTCTGTATGTGATAGATTTTTGTGGGCGCTCTAACTCAAAAACTATTAATCAGGTCAACGCAAAATTTTATATTTAACGTTTTTATAAAAGTTGGAATATCTGATTAGTTTTTGGTAAAAATCGGTCCCCCGGAAGTGGGTGTTTACTCTTGTCACTTATCCGTTATTTTGAAATATTTGATAAATGTATAAATATATTGGAATAAAAGTTGTAGTAAATTTAATTTTCTACAACCTTTGTTTAATACATTTTTCCATATAATGCATTTTTTAAGAGATATCTTATATTTTTAGCTGCCACCACCACGCCACCTACCGAAGACTATTGTTAACAATTGACGCTTAGTTACGTCTTAGTAACGCTCCTTTTTCTTTTCTTAATTGTCAACCGGAAATAAATATTGACAACGATCCCATAGCTAACAACATGTAATTTGCCATATAAATATGGAGAAAGTTATGTGTTGCCCACATCAGTTTATTTAAGATTATATTCGATTTTCTCCGATTTTTCAACATTTCAATTGTTGACCTCGGATTTTTGCATTGTTAGACTCGGGCTATCAAGTGCATTTGCACTAAGCCTACAATGAAACAAACGCATCAAGAACAATAACCGATTGGCGATTTATGCGAAAAGTTTCATGTAAATATAAAACAAATGGAATACGTAGCGAAGAAAAGAAACAATTCCAATGCACTGTAATAATGGACAACTTAACATTTCAAATAGAAAGATATTTCACTCATGCATTGAAAATGCAAGTTTTATTGCGCAGTTTAGGCAAATTACTGTATTGATAATGTTTGTGATTAATTTCTTTCGACATTGACGCGTGGCCGGTGCATTGATTACTTCATATTAAACCAACCACAGAACATACGATATGCTGTACCATCAGAAATAGTGAACAATGGTCTACCGGTAGACTAAATCATGTGGGTATGTGCTTTTGGTTATGAAAATGCAGTGAGGGGCAATAAAAGTGGTCCAACTAATAACACTCTTTGTAAAAATTTGTTGTCATAGGAACATTCGCATTGAGTCAATTCACGCAAGGGTCTCTAGATGTTTGCAGGAAGTACTGCAACGGGCCCCTGGTTCAGAATTAATATTTCTATTCCTAACCGTCAGTAATCGAAGTTTATTTATTTTCGTCGAATTCCAAATTTAAAATTCAACATTTATCGACGTTTACGATAGCCTACATATGATAACAGTTTCTACCGCCCTCTCCCCTCCTATCCTTATTATTTTCATAAGATAATGTTGTGTACCTACAAGCAATTTCCAGAATCAGTATTAAGAAATATTACATTAAGATTGTTACCAACAGAAAGCCAAGATATAGTATGTAGTAATATTTTCTGCTACTTTGCTCGAGTTTCACCCAGGGAAACAGAAAAATTGTGTTCCTGCGCCGTAAAGTCCCCGCGCCGAAAGATCTCTGAGCCAAAAGATCCATGCGCCCAACTGTCCTGCGCCGAACCGATTGCGTCGAAACCTCTCCCGCATGAGCCAAAGCTTTTTAAATCTTATTAAGTTTTCGTTCCACGATAAGATTTCTTCATTTCTTTGAAATAGCGATCAAGAATTAATTATTTTTAATATACAGTCACATGTTTATTATATCATTAAATCATCACTTTCAGAAAGCTTTTACTCGTGATGACGATGAATGTGAAACCCCTATTCCTATGCGTCAGGGCGATTCGATGGAAGATTTGGTATTTTCGGAAAATGGCATCGCGCTCCAACTTCATTCAATTAAGCCAAATAAATCTCCTGGACCGGAGTAAATTCCCGCGCGTGTAATAAAAGAATTAGCTGCTGAAATCGCGCCGTATTTGAAAATTATATTCGAGAAATCCATTAGGGAAGGAGTAGTTCCTAAAGATTGGAAGGTGGCACACGTTACGCCCATCCATAAGGGTGGCGACAGAGAGAACCCCAAAAATTATAGGCCGATATCCTTAACTTCATTATCGTGCAAGATACTTGAGCACATAGTCTTTAGCTCTGTAATGCGCTACTTAGATAGTCATTCATTGCTTAGCGGATGCCAACACGGATTCCGGAGAGGTATATCATGCGAAACGCAACTCGGCCTGTTCGTGGACGATTTGTTGCGATGCAGAGAGAAAAATACTCAGGTCGATCCCATATTCATTGATTTCAGGAAGGCGTTTGTTAAAGTATCTCATAGGAAATTAATTGCGAAGTTAGGACAATGTGGTATCAATCCGAAAGTTGTCGGTTGGGTGAGAGACTTCCTCTCGAATAGGGAACAGATAGTTGTCATCGATGGGAGTAGTCACCTGGCCCTTGAAGAGGACGGACGTGCCTTTCACTTCCTCCTGCGAGCGCTGACCTGCCTGCGAGCGTCACCTGTAGTAGTAGCAGTAGCTGTAGTTTAGCTGTAGCCGTATTGTTGTGTTAAGTAGAACTAGTATTTTTCTATTTATTCTATTTATTTTTTCATCTTCTTACGTTAATTGTTTTGTTGTAATTGTAGTTTAACTCATCTTTGAGCGTAAAGCTTACTCATCCTTCTCTTGCCGTATCATAGTAGTTAATTGCGTCTCTCAGCCACTAAATCCGTAATCTTTGTAATATTTATTTATAGTAGCGTATTACCTTACTCGTACTTAATTATTTCCTTTTACCTTAGCATTTCTTTAGCTTCTAAATCTACATTGCTCTTGTGCTAAACTTTCTTGCTTATTTACTAACGTTGTTGGTGTAGTGAAACACTTTCCCTTTCACTTTTTACCTGCGCTCGACCCTAATTTAACCTTGAAGACAGCCAACCGCGTATTTACGTTAGTCCTAGTATATTTATATAGATAGTACAGATTAGTTAAGAGGATAGGATGGCTACTCCGAGGACTCCTGTTTCCTCCTTCTTGCGCGACGCTGGTTGCGAGGCCATGAGGTCTCGGATCACGGAGCTGGAGAGGGTGGTTGCGGAACTCCTTCAGAGGGTGGAAAGGTCGGAGGCAGCCTTGGCGCGTGGGAGGGGTGCGGGTTCTTCCCTGAGAGCAAACCGCGCCAAAATGGCGGCTCGGGTTCGCCTGGGTGCGGAAGCCGGCAGAGCGATCGGGGAGGCTCCTGGCTCCTCTTCGCGGGTCGAGGGTCCTCCGGTCCGGAAGCCCGATGAGTGGTGTGTGGTGTCCACTCGGGGGGATCGTGGGGTGGTGTTGCGGAGACAGGGAGTTGGGAACGCCTCGGTGGCCCCTCTTCCTGTTAGTAATCGGTTTGCGGTGTTGTCGGAGGACGACTCCACTGCCGTTACGCCCGTGCCCGCTCCCGTCTCCTCGGTGGAGGCCGGGCCCAAGGAGAGCTCGGGGGGAAAGAGAGGGCTGTTAGTGATAGGGAGCTCCAACGTCCGGCGTGTGGTGGCGCCTTTACTGTCACGGGCCCGCCGGGAGGGAGTTCACGAGCGGGTGTTCTCCAGGTGTATACCAGGAGGTTCGGTGCCCCAGGTGACGAAGGAGTTCAGGGTGTCGGTATCGGGCACGGGTTGCTCCTCGCTGCGGGTGGTGGCCCATGTTGGTACCAATGACGCTTCGAAGCGCGGCTCCGAGGAGGTCTTAAGCTCTTTTAAGGACTTGGCCGCTGAGGTTGCTCGTGTCCGAGAGGAGTCTGGTGCTGATGTGCGGCTTTCCATCTGTAGCATTGTTCCTCGGACGGACTGCGGTTCTATGGTTTGGAGCCGAGTGGTCGGGCTGAACCGTAGGCTGTGGGACTTCTGTAGGGGCAATGGAGTGGACTTCGTTGACCTGAGGCCGGTCCTGGACTCATGTAGGGCATCCCTAAACGGTTCTGGTGTGCACTACACTGCCGAGGCTGCGGAGGCGGTAGCGCGTAGGGTGTTTGAGCATTCTAGGGCTTTTTTAGGTTAGATTTAAGCAATTGCAATTTTTTAGCAAGCGTTGAGATGCACGCCATTAGTAGATCAGATGGTAGGTTAGGATGTAGGCAGCTTACCGGTACGGAATTAATTGAGAGCACAATAGGGGAAAATGTAAGAAATCCGTGCGGTAACAGAATTATCGAAGGCATGGGGATAAACGATTTTCCATGCAACAATTCCGTAGATAATGCGTGCGACCTTAACAGCGCTATAAACCCGACGTTAAGTAACAGTAGAATACATTCCAAGCGTAGAAATAGTCGACATAGTAGGAAGGATAAGGAGGCAGTAAATAATAATAATTATAATCTTAATAATAATAACAGTAATAATAGCTCAGTAGAGCGCGAGGAATCGTTACGTAGTCATAGCGAGAAATTAAAAATCATTACGGTTAATTGTCGCAGCATTCGCAGGAAGGAGGCCGAATTTGAACATCTTATTCGTAGTCTGCGTGTTGATGTAGTTATAGGCACTGAAAGTTGGCTTACGGCAGACATAGCCAGTCAGGAGATCTTTCCTCGTGACTATAGCGTATACAGAAAAGATCGATGTATCCGGTCGGGAGGTGGAGTCTTTATAGCAGTTAGCAATAAATACGAAAGTTACCCAATACAGATTAACGACGACGAAGTCGAAAGTGTTTGGTGTCGTGTAAAAGGAAGCGACTCAAAAACTATAAATATATGCGCTTTTTATAGACCCCCAAATGCGAGCGTGGAAACTATTCATTCTCTGGAGAAACAAGTGGCGACGCTAAATTCGTCTAATAAAGATAAAGCCATTATAATCGGGGGCGATTTCAATCTTCCGTCAATAGATTGGAGGTATAATTGCTTTTATCCCGGAGGTAGAGAGCGTGAATCGTGCGAGGCGTTACTAGAAACTTTCGGTAAGCACTCATTGTATCAATTAGTGAGATTTCCCACGAGATTTAATAATATATTAGATTTATTTGTTACTAATCTTCCTGAGCGTATGAATAGAGTATCTGATGCTGAGGGAATAAGCGATCACAAGGCAGTGTACGTGGAATTTCAGTTAATTATTGAGAAACAGGTTAAGGCCAAAAGAAAACTTTATGTATTCGCCAAAGCCGATTTCACAAGATTTAGGTCTTTTCTGCGAAATAAATATACTAATTTCCGCAATTTAACCGATAGTGCAGACGCGGTGGAATCCTGGTGCATGTTCAGAGATATGATGCGAGAGTGTACAGATAAATTTATTCCGAGCAAACTGAAGCGTGATAGTGCAGAGCCTAGATGGTACAATCAGGAAGTAAGAAGCGCTCTCCGACGTCAAAGAAAACTCCACTCTCGCGTAAATAACACATCCTCAACAGCTACGGTCGAACAGATTGCAATAATAAGGCATCAATACAAGGAGGCGCGCTCCATAGCCAGAGTAGCAATGCGTAATGCGTTTAACAATTATAAAAAGAAGGTTTTACAGGAAAACTTGAAAGAGAACCCAAAAGCATTTTGGTCTTACGTCAGGGAAGTTCAAGGTAGGGGCCCCACTATTGCGTCACTGCGGTCGGAAACGGGAAACGTAGTTCACGATAGTATGGATAAAGCAAACCTATTAAATCATCACTTTCAGAAAGCTTTTACTCGTGATGACGATGAATGTGAAACCCCTATTCCTATGCGTCAGGGCGATTCGATGGAAGATTTGGTATTTTCGGAAAATGGCATCGCGCTCCAACTTCATTCAATTAAGCCAAATAAATCTCCTGGACCGGAGGAAATTCCCGCGCGTGTAATGAAAGAATTAGCTGCTGAAATCGCGCCGTATTTGAAAATTATATTCGAGAAATCCATTAGAGAAGGAGTAGTTCCTAAAGATTGGAAGGTGGCACATGTTACGCCCATCCATAAGAGTGGCGACAGAGAGAACCCCGAAAATTATAGGCCGATATCCTTAACTTCATTATCGTGCAAGATACTTGAGCACATAGTCTTTAGCTCTGTAATGCGCTATTTAGATAGTCATTCATTGCTTAGCGGATGCCAACACGGATTCCGGAGAGGTAGATCATGCGAAACGCAGCTCGGCCTGTTCGTGGACGATTTGTTGCGATGCGGAGAGAAAAATACTCAGGTCAATGCCATATTCATTGATTTCAGGAAGGCGTTCGATAAAGTATCTCATAGGAAATTAATTGCGAAGTTAGGACAATGTGGCATCAATTCGAAAGTTGTCGGTTGGGTGAGAGACTTCCTCTCGAATAGGGAACAGATAGTTGTCATCGATGGGAAATACTCGTCCCCCGTTAAAGTTGCTTCGGGTGTTCCTCAGGGAAGTGTATTGGGCCCTCTGCTCTTCTTAATCTATGTAAATGATATGTGCTCGGTTGTTCGTAGTAAAATTAGGCTTTTCGCCGATGACACCGTTCTATATAAAGAAATAAAAAATCAGGAGGACCATCAGTCTCTGTGTGAAGACTTAAGAGCCATTTCAGCGTGGTGCAAAGAATGGCAAATCGAAATTAATTATACTAAATGTGCCGCAGTCACGTTCTGGAAAAGTAAGAACAAAGATTTAGGTTTCGAATATAAAATAGATGAAATGAGTATTCGACAAGCTGAGTATGTAAAATATTTAGGAGTAACCATTTGTCGAGATCTTTCGTGGGACATGCACATTCGTCGAGTTATAGGCGCGGCCAACAAGAAACTGGCATTCATAGGTAGAATAGTACGGAACACTACAGAGAAAGTACGCGAAACATGCTACTTATCACTGGTAAGACCACAAGTGGAATACGCAGCGAGCATATGGGATCCGTACGAGAAGGGACACATAATTCAACTAGAAAGAGTACAGCGCAGAGCAGCCAGATTTGTAAAACAAAAGTACGGACATAAGGAAAGCGTCACCTCTTTATTGAGCGATTTGAACTGGGTATCACTGGAGGACCGTAGATTGGACTCAAGGTTGAAACTTCTAGAGAAATATAGGTCAGAATGTCTAAAAGAGGAGGTAGTGGGAATAATTGTGGCACCGACGTATATAGGTAGAAATGATCGAGACGATAAAATACGTGAGATCGATTGTAGGACGGAGCGTTATCTAGGCTCGTTCTTTCCGAGGACAATAAGAGATCACAATAGGAAATTTCGAATTGCGTTAGACAATCTTTAGGTAGGATTTGGTGCATTGCACCCCCTGCCACCCACCAACTTGGTGAATTGCAGGGTAACTTGTAGATGTAGATGTACTCGTCCCCCGTTAAAGTTGCTTCGGGTGCTCCTCAGGGAAGTGTATTGAGCCCTCTGCTCTTCTTAATCTATGTAAATGATATCTGCTCGGTTGTTCGTAGTAAAATTAGGCTTTTCGCCGATGACACCGTTCTATATAAAGAAATAAAAAACCAGGAGGGCCATCAGTCGCTGCGTGAAGACTTAAGAGCCATTTCAGCGTGGTGCAAAGAATGGCAAATCGAAATTAATTATACTAAATGTGCCGCAGTCACGTTCTGGAAAAGTAAGAACAAAGATTTAGGTTTTGAATATAAAATAGATGAAATGAGCATTCGACAAGCTGAGTATGTAAAATATTTAGGAGTAACCATTTGTCGAGATCTTTCGTGGGACATGCACATTCGTCATATAAGTTCCCATGTAGGCGGTGCGGGCGGAGAGGACGACTCCCTAAACCCTGGCCGTTTCCATGAAATCGGCGAACTAGGAACTAACAGTTTATTTTAGTAATGCACTCCACATATATCTCCATTTTTTACTTTTAATTTTTCAGTCTCTATGGGGGTTTCAAATTGAATAATGAATTTTAAATCACCACTTAACTAATTTCTAGATACGCCACGGTCATACACGTAAAATTCTCAGGTTTCGCATGTATGGGGTTATTCGCACAGTTATTCAAATTCTGAAATTAAAAGTTACCGGAATGTACATAAATGAATGAAAAATATATACCTAGATTGATTCCAACTCCAGCCGCCCGTTACTCGAAACATATCATCGTATGAGAGCAGTGGCGCGCCTACCCGGGGTGCAGTGGGTGCAATGCACCCGGGCGCGCCGACTTGCAGGGGCGCCTTCCCATTAAGATACAGTCAAACTCGTTTATAACGAGCACGGTTGTAACGAGGTCACGGCTATAGTGAGCAAATGCTACCTCCAAGATAAGTTTACGAGTATTTACATACAAATATTTCACGTATATAACGAGCACGTTTCACGGATATATCGAGCAAACTTCGACCACTTCTCACTGTCTCAAACGCGGTGGCGGTCAGCCCCTTCAATCCTCATAGTGACCCAAGATATGTAACCTTGTGTTCTCGAGTCCAGCCTCTACACCCTATCCCTCGGGGAGGTTAAAGACCGCGGCGTTGTTGTTAAAAAATAATCCCTTCGTCCAAACCAAGAATTCCCAACTTGCAGGTACAGTGGCACCCGCGGAGATCCTTTGTCCTCTCCTCCCAACCCCCAGCTCTTTTACAGCCAGGAGGTTGTGTTTGGAAGGGGGGTAAGGGGCTAAGGGCATGTACAATGGCGCCCGCCCCCGTCGCTCAGCCGAATGCACCCAACACCCTTTCCCACGTAAAGATGGGAAATCCCAGATTTAATCCGTCTCCTCATTAACTCTTCCTGGAATTGGTATGCTCGCAGTTTGCAAAGAAAGTTCGTAGCGTTGATCACAAAAATCAGTTGAGATTTTGCCCTTGAACGAGTAACATGTCCGTACATAAAAGGAAGTGTCTGTCTATTCACGAAAAGGTTGATATTATTCGAGAGTTAGAACGTGGTGAAAAAAATGTTGAAGTGTGCAAAAAATTAAATTTATCGTCGTCTACGGTTTCATCCTTATGGAAAAACAAAGAAGCGATTTTATCTGCACTAGAGAACAACCTAACAACGAACAAGAAAATGAGGAAGTGCGACTTGGGTACTGTTAATCAAGCACTTCTGGAGTGGTTTAAGAGGCAGAGAAATGCTGGTTTCCCCATCAACGGCCCCATTTTAAAGGTACAGGCAGATAAATTTGCAAAACAGTTAGGACATGAAAACTTCACATGCAATAATGAGTGGCTCGATCGTTTTAAAAATCGGCATAACATTGTTTATGCGAAAGTCAGTGGAGAGGCCCTGTCAGCAGATTCAAAAACGGCAAGTGAATGGGTGAAAAGTGTTTGGGAGGAGTGTCGAAAAGGTTACCGAGAAGAAGACATCTACAATGCCGACGAAACTGGACTGTTTTACAACATGATGCCTGATGCAACGTTTAAATTCAAAGGTGACAAATGTGTTGGTGGCAAAAGACCTAAGAATCGTTTAACAGTTTTAATGTGCGCAAACATGAATGGGAGTGACAAAAAAAACTTTTTGTTATTGGTAAGTCACAAAAGCCACGTTGTTTCAATAATGTAAAGAAGCTTTCCGTTGAATATGCAGCTAATAAAAAGGCATGGATGACTTCCAATATTTTTCAGCAATATGTAAGTCAGTGGAACAACGAGTTACGGAGGAAAAATAGAAACATTTTACTCCTTGTCGATAACTGTCCTGCGCACCCACATATGCAGGAGTTATCCAATGTAAAACTGGTGTTTTTGCCTCCAAATGCGACTTCTATTTTGCAGCCAATGGACATGGGGATAATTAAAAGTTTTAAAGGCCATTTCAAGCGATTTTTTGTTCTACAGTTGATTGAAAGGAGGGAAAGAGGTTTAGATGGCAACGTCTCTGTATTGGATGCAATTCATTTGATGACAGATGCATGGGACAATGTTTCACCTACAACGATCATAAACTGTTTTCGGAAGTCTGGTTTAATATCGGGAGAATTTTCGATTGATAACCATAACGTTGATGAAGTTGATCTACCTCTGTCAGAATGGCTTAAAGAAACTGGAATTGCGAATTTTGACCATGTAAATGACATTGACAATTTTGTTCATGTTGATGATGATTTGATTACCAGTGGAATTCCTACGGAGAGTGAAATAATAGAGACAGTACAAAACACAGCAGACAGTGATGAAGACATTGTTGAATGTGTCGAAGACACAATCCCGACGAAAGCCGTGCCAACTTACTCTCAAGCTCAGGTTGCTGTGGAAACATTAAATGATTTTTTTGAAAACATTGACATTTCCGATGGTGTTTTTAGTGCAATAAGTGTAATAAGAGGAAACTTAAGAGACTTCAAAGTGAAATCTATGAAACAGGCTACCATTCAAAGTTATTTTTCTAAAAAGGGGAGTGATTAAGGATGCAGCTGTGAGTAAATTTTATATGTACAAATGTTTATTTTAAATTTTCTAGTTTATTCTCCTTTTTAATGTTTTTCCATAAATTTACTAAATAAACTTTCTGTTTATATATTCACTTTTACTTCTTATGTCTTATTTCACCATACGCATGCATGCTTTTGCCTTCACGGATATTAAGTTTAACGGCTATAACGAGCAAAACTAGACGGTCCCGTGGCGCTCGTTATATCCGAGTTTGACTGTATTTGTATCTATATATTGTTGCAATTCGAGCTGTGCATTCTGTTTGCGAACGTTTCCTCCTTAGATTGAAAAGGGAAAGTGGAAGATACTAAAGTGACACGAAATTTTCCGCGCAAAATTTTTTCGATCCCTTGCGATACGCGGTCGCGTGACTCAAGGACGCTAGAACACGTATCAGTGGCGACCGAAAATGGGTTCACCGTAGGAATTGCCAGGAGGTGGGGGCGCTACTCTGTTAATTGCTATCCCGACCCTAGCGAGGAGCTCCAGGTAAGGCGGCAATCCTTTCGTAAAGTACCTTCAGGACCGGCCCGAGGTAGTGTCGAACCGGGCGGCTGCCCGGTGCGGCAAATTATTGGGGGCGCTAACCCGATCATCTATGTATATTTTACTTGCAAGTGAATACATTTTGGAAACAAATTTACATCGCGGGATAGGCGAAAATTTACTTGAAATACCTATTTCCTTTCATTATCAATTATTTTATAGAGCAATGGATAAATGAGCAAGTTCTTCTAAAAATATCTATACAAAAATTTACGGACGGGAGCGCTGGAGCACTTTCTCGCCCGGGGCGTCAAAATACCTTTGTCCACCCCTGAGTACCATCGACCTTTACCAGAAATCCTTTCGCTGGAAGAATACAAGACGCCTGCCATTATTTTAATTCTCCCTCTTACCAAGTCTTGAAAATCCCAAATCTGTTTTAAATTGGTTTGGAATAGCTTTTCCGAAAACTAGCTTTCTTTACTCCTTCGCGATCCCCCTCCTACGTTAACGTTCATATTCATTTCGAAATAGTACAAAGCTCTTAAATCTCTTGAGCTTTCGTTGGAGAATGATCGCTTTTCCTCAACGGTGTGTGCACAGAGGAGTGTGATACTTGAAGATAGGAAGATACTTCGTTCAGAGAAAATATTTCTTTTTGGAGCTGAAGAGATCATCGTTCATGCAGAGGATAACTGCACATACGTAGTGTTTATTTTCTTTATTTAATCGAGGAGGTATTTTATATAACCTGTTTCAGTTTCTACTCGAAAATTCTTCTATTGCTTTCCGCTCATAAGTCCTAAATTGATTTTTGATAAAATTATAGGTAAGTAGTTATAAAAGCTTGAATACTCAGCTAAATCTTTCATAATTATAACATCTTAACAATTTTAACTATTAACCCTATTGGATTTCACTCATTTTTGAAGAGTGAGTTTACAGTAATGTACTCCTGTATTTGGTCCTTTTATCGAGTCCACATAAATTTATCGACTTATATACACAAGATATCTTTTGAATACGAAAGGATTCCTTTATTTAGAAGAACGAGGATCGACAGAATGGCAAGGCGATCATTTTGCCGTAATCCCAGCGTCAGTGTTTTTGTATTTGCACGATTCTCTATTTATTATATCCTTATAGAAGATAATGTAGACTAGTTTTACTAGTGGATATTATTTTTATCAACAACTTTCCAAATAAGTGTGTGTATATAAGGTTACGTTTGGTTTCGCACTTATTTGTACATCATATAGATCCGCGATGGTTTGCTAATACTCAAAAAGTTATAAAAGTTCGAGAGGTAGGTCGAAAATTTCGTTAAGGGTGGATTGCTAAATAAGATTATATATATGTTCTCGTATGTATTATTAAAAGGTGGGAAAAGAGTCAAGTGTTTTGGTAGGAACGAGAGTTTGAGGATTGTTATAAACAGTTTTTTAAAAATACTTTGATACAATTTAATAAATAAAATTAAACGCAATGAATTTTTAAGTTCTATTCAATAACTATAAAATTAATCAAGATATTTTATGGCCAAAAACCAAATAAAGTACAATTGCTATGAGTGGGTATATTTTAAATACGATCGAAAATTCGATAAAATCTAGTAAATGGAATTTTTCAGATATAATGCAAATCATCAGTTTTATTTTTTCGTTTTCTTAACCATCTTAGTCTTACCATTTTTTATAGTTACATTTATATTAATTAATTTATACATTTATGTATACTATTCTCTATTAAAGTAATCATTTTATTTTATTATTAAACTAGAGTTTTAGTAATGTCAAACATCGTTACACAAGATTAATATAACATGATATTGCGTGAATTTTGCCATATGCCGTATTTCGGTGATCGTATGTTGATGTACCGAATTCAAATTCCATAACAATGTATCCAAATAATAATCGAATTATTGACATCTACTTCTTCATTGGATTTTTAAGTATCTTGAAATATAAATACGAAGTCGGGGCTTTGATGTAGGAATGCATAAATAATTGAAGTTTTGTTTTCTTATAGTCGAAATAAACATTGCATCTAATTAGGCTTGTAAATTGATAAAATAACCCAAAAATATTGGAATTTTTGATTGTTCATTAAGGGAACGGGATAGAGTATTAACTTTTAATCAAATATCGGCGAGTTTCGTTCAAGCAGGTATTATATTATGTGTATCTTTATATTTATTATTTCAGTCAGTTCGTTCTGGGATACATCGACAGAAATCCAACAGCTTGACTGCACTCTATCGAAGAAAAAAGTCGTATTTTTTTATACCACAAAATTCGCTAGAGATGATATCTACGAAAAGCGGACAGCGGGTGGGGGAGCAGAGGAGGGGGCTGGAGAGGAGAGGGGGGAGGGAGAAGAGTCTGCACGCACAAGCGACGAAGGGGTTGTAGGGATAATGTTTAGGATGTCCTCGTTTTCTAACGTTGAGTCATGGAAGAAGGAGAATGGTTTTCCTTCATCCATGGTTGAGTGTCGCGATCCTGACGTTGAGTGTTGCGATACTGGTAGTCTTTGAGAGATAGTATGCGTCTCCAGATATGTTAAAAAAATCAAGGTGATAAGAATTTTATTTCCTATCTTAAGCGCATCCATTTTGTAACGCGGTATCAGAAACCTCATCGAGCTCAGTGGGTCTTTTCGGCATTTCTTTGCGAGCGCCCGTGAAATGGCCAACCTAGCGGATAATTTTAAAAGACTTACGGTTTTACTCAAATGGATCGAATTAGTGAGAGAAATAACGGTTTCATTGTCAACGCGAGAATTTAAATCCTATCTTAAAGTTTTGTGATTGTGAAATTCTAAAAGCATTAGTCCAAATAGGTTTTTATAAATGAATTCAAACTTATCGCTAATACCATTCGTTTTCGTTATATTCTCTTGGAACAAGTACCGTGCGCTATTTTTGTGTTTTTTTCTGATAATATTCTCTTTCTTTTAGCTAATAGCAATCGCTGACATAGCACTTCTGCAGCAATTTGGAACATATCCAGGCATAGGGATATACAGAACTGCTGTTATATATACAGCTCTCTGCGGATATATATTAATTTTGCCAGTGCTTCTTGTAGGAGCCAACCTTAAACAGGAGGTCAGCAAACTTCTTGTAAGTTTAAACCCCTTGAAATTTTTTCTTTAGGATAAAATTTCATAGTTTTTGCTTAACATGTATGAGTAATATACATTTGATGCTAAACAAAATGATTTGTGTTTAAGTACAAGTTAAAACAAATTTTCTATTGTTTAGTTTACGTTTTTTATATATACTGAAGCAAGATAACTATGTGGGGAAGGAGGAGTCTACTTGAGGGAGCACTTACCAATAGGTCACTACCAACTTACAACATTGTAATGTAATCTGAGTGGAATTGTGTCTAATTGTCTGGAGCAGATTTCTATGTCACTGCTCTGGATGGAAGCAAGGTGCAGGATGAAATTGGAATGGATATCTATGGTTGTCATTCAAAGATTATAACACTTTCCTCAGCACCAAGTTTTACATCTCTAATAAAGTTTTGCCTTTTTAGCCATAGTTTTCTTGGCATAAAAACAGTAACATAATGAAATTGGTCTCTTTTGTTTGGCAGAAGGCCAAAAAGCTTTCTTATCAATGCAAATTTATGTGTACTTTCTAAAAAATTGAGTTGACTTGATAATATAAAATGACCAAAATTGCTGACCAGATCATCAGAAATTATTTTACCCTCAAATGAATTGTGTTATTCCTGAGCCACAAGCAGCAGTTGCAAGCTTCTATTTTAGCATAATTTACAAGGTCAGCGTTTGGCATTTGTAAAGAGTTTAGCATCACTTGGCCCTGGGGTCTTGCATCACACACTTTCTTTTTGCATACAGTAAAATCCCACTTATTTTAAGTCAGTTTATACAGAATACTTCTTTACAAGAAGTATACTTGAGATATGCTAAAAATAGGTATTTCAAATGATAAATTAGATAGCTCATGCATAGATAAAAAGAATAAGGTACTATTAATATGAGGCATGAGTTACATTATGACTAAATATTCTAAAGCAATTCATTTTGACATTTTATTTGTGGTTTGGCAACTATAAGAGGTCTTGTTAGTAAAAGCCATGAACATTGCAATTTGTATCAATAAGGTTATACTCAGGCAGGTTCGGCTTGAGGTACCAGTGAGCAGTGGCTGCCTGGGACACACAAATATTGGGGGAACTAATCCGACGATCTATAATAATAATAATAATTTTATTCGTCCAAGTGATCTGTTAATACAAATATAGGATAAGTCAATGATAATATATATATATATATATATATATATATATATATATATATATATATACATAGATATTCATAAAAATGCCGGTATAAGTCACAATAAAACATACAAAGTTAGTCATGATCTAGTTATACAAAAATTCATCATTTGAGTAAAAACAACCATTTACAAGATACTCCTTAAGTTTATGCTTAAAGGATCTGTTTTTTGACTCATTTTTTAGTGTAGCAGGGAGCTTATTGAAGAATATTGATCCAGCATAAATTGGACTGTTAGCACACATTTTCAAGGTCTGTGACTGTTTACTTCTCGTATTATGATCATGTATATCCGAATTAGATTTTAAATTAAGAATTGATGCATTATTTTTAATAAACAGAATTGAGTAAAATATGTATACACTAGGGGCAGTGAGAATGTTGAGGTTTTTAAATAAGTTACGGCAACTATCTCATCTTTTTGCCTTGGCTAAGATTCTTACAGCCCACTTTTGGAGTTTAAACAGACGTAAGGAATGGTGAGAGTGACCCCATACCATAATGCCATATTTTAGATGGCAATAAATATAGGCATAGTATATTGTAAGTGCTGTGTGTATGTTAGTGTTCTGCATCACTCTTTTGAGGAGGAAGCATCCTACACTAACTTTCTTGCATGTGGCATCAATATGTGCTTCCCAGTTTAGTGTTTCACTTAAATGAACTCCTAAAAATTTTACCACTGCCGAATTCTTCAGAGAATTGTCTGAAACTTTTAACCAAGGAGTTTGAGTTATTATCTTTTGGGAGGGATGAAATTGTATGAATGTGGATTTGTCATTATTTAAGAAGACCTTGTTTTTGGTGCACCAACTTTTCATTTCGCTAATTGCATTTTGCGGGCTGAAGGAATCACAGGGGTTTATCAGTAGATGGTTAGTATCATCAGCAAACATGTATAGATCACCTCCTTTAAGGTAGGAGGGGAGATCATTAATGAATAGTAGGAATAACAAAGGCCCAAGAATTGACCCTTGAGGGAGGCCTATAGTAACATAGTGGAGTTCAGAGGAAATTTTACAATTATCAGCTTCAGAGTAGATTGTTACAGCTTGTTGCCTGTCAGTGAGAAAAGATTCTATCCATTTATTAGCTAGTCCAGAGATCCCATAAGACTTAAGTTTGCTTAGGAGAATTTTGTGGTCGATGGAAACAAAAGCCTTTGATAGGTCATAAAAAATCCCAATAACATTATTTCGATCATTCAATCCATCTAGCACAGCATGGACGAACTTGGCTATGGCAGTTTCTGTGGATCTACCTTTGTGAAATCCATATTGGTATTCGGAAAGAATATTATGCTTGTCCAAGAATGAGGTAATTCTGTTATACATAATGCTTTCAAGGATTTTGGAGAAGACAGATAAGGTGGAAATTGGTCGAAAGTTCTCCATAGTGCAGGTGTTACCTTTTTTGGGAACAGGAATCACTTTGGCAATTTTTAATTTTTGGAGAAAGAAGATATTGGATGACATCACCTCTGAGAAGAGAGCATGGGATGTCATCCCACCCAGATGAATTTTTATGACTTATTTTACTAATTATTGATTTAATTTCATTTTCATTAACAGGTTGGAGAAATATACAAGTAACATTAGAGTAGGATAGAGTTGGGATGTTGACTGAATTGTCTATTATCTGTGGGTTGACAAGTAGATTAACAGCTCCTAGAAAGTTATTATTGAGCTCATTGGCTATGGATAATGGATGAGACACTATCTTGCCATTGACAGAAATTTCATTGATGGAATATTTATTTGTACTCAAAGATGTAGATTTTTTTATAATATTCCAGGCAGATTTAGTTTTGTTACTGGAAGAGTTTATTAGATTGATGTTGAAGTTCCTTTTAGCATCCTTTACTAGGTTTGCAAAATTCTTTTTGTGCTCAAGGTAGACTTTTTGTCAATAGAGTTATTGGTGAGAGTCAGTTTTTGAAACATTTGTTTCAGTTTAACTGATTCAGACCTAACTTAATCAATGACCCAAGGGTTACTACTATTAAGGTAATTGTTGATCCTCACACATCTGAGAGGAAAGCAGTCATTGAAATAGGAAAGGAAGGTAGATAAGAAACTGTCAAATTTATCATTGACTGAAGTTGACTGATAGACTTTAGTCCAATTCTCATGTTTTAGAGCAGAGGTAAATTTGGAATGGGCTGAAGGCGTAAAATAGCATTTATATACAAAATGATTTGCTTTAGAGTTAGTGTTCAAGGCAATAGAAGTAGGTAGGTAGTGGGATAGTAGATCTTGGTGGTCTGAGAGACCAGAGTTAACAATAGAACACTGCTGAAGCTGTAGGTTAGAGAAAATGTTATCAATGCATTTGGTAGAATGGCTAGTAATTCTAGTTGGCTCAAATGAGGACTGGCTGAGGTTGAAGGAATTAAACACATCTATCAATTCCGATTTCATGGGGCTACTTGAGCAAAAATCAATGTTAAAATCACCACAAGTAACAATGTAATTAGATTTCTTTTCACATAGGTTAAGAACCTTTATCATGCTATCTAGAAAGACACTGAAGTCACCATTTGGTGATCTGTATGTGGACAGAATTAGTATATTTTTGTCTTCAAGAGACAGTTCAGTGACACAACATTCAAAATTTTGTTCAGAACAAAAGGGGTTAGCAATTAATTAGAGTTAATACACCACCACATTTTAGGTTACTTCTGCAGAAGCTGCTTGTAATAAAATAATTGTTAATTGCAATGCTAGGTAGTTCACTTTCTTTGAGCCAGTGCTCAGAAATACATATAATGTCCGAGTTGAGGGGGCTAATTAATAGTTCAATTTCTTCTATCTTATTTCTTAGGCACTGAATATTAATATATAATACTTTGAGACCTGATTCACATCTTAGTGTACCAAATAGTGAATTGTTAGTAGTTACCGGATGTAGTCACTTAATTTTCCGTTTAGAGATCCCTATCTGGCTACGGGTAACAACACTTGATGTCGGCTTGCACATTATTTCAGGGATAGAATCACTGCCAGCCTCAGCATCAGGAACAGTTTTGGTGTCAGTTGCTGGGGATTCTTCGTCAGCTACTCGAGACACTGTTCCTGATTTCGGAAAAACAAATCTTCTAACATGAACACCATAGGGCCATCTACTGGGGTCATTTAAGTCCTCCAATAGTGAAAAGTTAGCTCTTATTTTGAACGATGCACTTTTATTTCCTTGGAACAGATTTTCACACGTGAAATCATGGTCATTGAAGTTCAATTTTAAATAGTCAAGAATGTCGTCACACGTGGCTAGTGCGTTAACATGACTCACATGGAGCCATGCTCGCCGAGGAGCGCCGCAAAATTTAGTTTCGGTGTTTTTATTGACACCTGACCCTTTAATGATAGTGCAATTTTTACCAGTTCTATTTTTATACCTTACAACTTGAAAGTTATCCACATCAACCGGTGATTCCTGGAGAACTGCGTCTTCTTTAGTGACAACGCTTGGGGAAGCAATCGTTTCCAGGATTCGCTGGTGCGATTTAGTATGATGGAGTGGTTGATGCTTAATTGAAGAATTAATTGTTTTGGTATAAGAGGAAACGGGCTTAGAAGAGGGATTTCTCTCCTTGGTGTCCTCCTTCAGGAGAAATACTTCCATCTTCAAAGTTTCAATGTCGGCTGCCATTTTGGATATTTCGTTTACCTTCCGAACACGGCAAAACAAACACATCCAAAATACGGAAGGAGTTTCTCTGATGACGTACATCTAATGTGAAATAAATTTGAACAAATACCACACGATATTGCATTATCGCCGTTCACAAGGCTATTTTGGCAAGAGCCACAATTGTACGTACTCTGACAAGATGCCATCTTTATTAAATCTACCTATATAAGTGAATAAATATTAGATACCAATTTATTTCACGGGACAGGTGGGAATCTAGATAAACTTCCTTTTACTTTTCATTATCAATTATATTACGGAGAAATGAATAAATTAATAAGTCCTTTTATAGTATCTAAGCAAACATTTATAGAAATGGATGCTGAGTGGTTTCTCTCACGGGATACCAAAATACCTCGGGCCTCCCCTGTACTCAGGACTTTTGCATCAAGTGTGTTTCAGAGGTGACTGCCTCAACTGGCACCTTTTTAGGGGCAGCATTATCGCAGTGTCATATCTATGTGACATAAACTGGGGAAGTATTTTGTCTGTTGCCTCAGGTGGCAGACTTCCATGCACCAGCCATGGTTATACTGTATTTGTATTTCCCATATTTTAACATAGGTAAAACACCATGATTGGTTTGTTGTATATAAAATGTATGCCTCTCTTTCACCGACCATGCATTGCAAAAGAGGTCCCCAAAACATGTCCCATACAGTTAGCACTTTTTCAAAACCTGCATCTGTTTCCAAGGTTGGAGAAGATTTATTACAAGCGGTTAATGAATATAAATTATATTGCACAATTTAAAGTAATTTGCTTTGCCATTCTGGATATAGATTCATTATAGACACATTACATACTTCAGAAACTCTCTAAATATCCCATAAAATTTTTTAATGTATTATGTGACTGAATGTTTGGGTATGGGGCTCCACATGCATAATTTTAAAGAAAACTACACATAATTTAAATTTTCATTTAATTTCATGCCAAAGGCAGCTTGCATATTTATTTTTATACCTAATTTCTTTCTCCTTTTCACACCCATCATCTTATTGGAGTCCCACACATTTTTTGTCATGTCTTTTATCTTTTTTAAGTGAAATCATTTGGTATATCTAGCCAACTCATTTAGGTAGGATTTTTAAAATAATTGTCCTTGTAAGAAATTTTAATTTGATTCAAAGTCTCTTGCTGCTCAAAAAAGGCCAGGCATTTTTTATTTCTTCCTGGTCTATATGTTTAAATTCCAACATCAAGTTCTTTTTACATATATTCATCACAAAGCTTTTATAACAATGGGAAAAGCTAGTTCCTCACTAAATCTCTGAATTTGTGAACAATTTAACACATATGAAAATCTTTCTCTATTTTATAGGTTGTTTGAAACATGATCAATAAGGTCTCGTGAGAAACAATTCTTTCATCATAATAATTGTCAGTACTCTCGTTTACAAAATTCAAGAGTGATGTATCTAAAGGATTTCAATAAAATTGGCAGTATTCAGAAAGGGGGTTTCAAAGCTGTAAAATGCAATTGAGTGCTGCTTTTTAATCCTAAATATAAGAATTCAAACCCAAAATATAGTGTAAATATTACAATATTGTTGTTAGGGTAGTATGGGTGTATCTAGGAGCTCACTTTTGGTTGGAACCAATTAATCAAAGTTTATGTTCATTTTAGCAGCTCATTTGTTGGATAAATTTCCCATAAATTCAGCATAATCATCTTTATAAAACTTAAATAATGGTTGCAGATATTTACATACAGTAAAAGCCTAATCAGCCATTGGACCTAAGTTGTGCAGGTTAGTTAAAAACATTTCTTAACAAAGGTTTGACTTTGTTTTATGAAGGAATTAGGAGAAATGCATACTAGCCATGCAATGTAATTTAGTCATATTTCAGTAATGCACAGTAAGGGTACGTAATTGGGATATGTTATTGTGGTCACAATTTAAAGATAAGAATATTTAATACTAGTAATTGGTGCTTGCATACTGCAAGCATTTCGTCTCACCTTGAAAAAAAACATTAATTTTTCAGACAGACATTTCATCATTACAAATATTCTTTCTAAAGATTTCACCTCCGCAGCGATTTTCGTTTTTCCCACAAGTAAAAATAATAGTTTTAAACAATCCCCAAATGTTGCAATTTAATTTTTTTTACACTTTCTCCATTATGGGGTACTAATGCTACACAATTTAGCATAATTGTAAAGTTATGGCACTTATAGAAGTCAAATAATATTTTCTAATTGTTTAAATTTGAATAATTTTTAACGGCCGCCACAATTCATGTATGGTAAAATTGAAATGTTTATTTGTGCAAATTTAGTATTCTGTAAATAATTTGAAAATTTCAGCCTCCTAGCTTATCCCGTAGTATCTAAACAGTTATCCAATTGTTTAAACTATAAGAATTTTTATATGGCAAACAAATTGAAATATCAAAATTTGTATAATCCCTATTTCGTTTTTTTAAGAATTCTACTTACAAAAAAAATTTCAACTCCGTAGCACATGCGGAAATACATAAACCATAAAAATTTGTTTAAACAATTGCGAATTTTTAGCGGCCGAATTGTTGCACTTTTTCAAGATTTTAGTTTTTCCTAGTCGGTTTTGCACAAAATCCTACCTAAAAAAATAATTTCGAATCTCCAGCTCATCTGGAAGTGCCTAAACATTAGTATCCTCCTATATGTTATCATTCTATATAGACGTTCCTTACAGAGGAGGAGGATATAACATACTAGTAGTTGGTGCTTGCATACTGAAGGCATTTCATCTCACCTTGAAAAACATTAATTTTTCAGACAGAAAGTTCATCATTACAAATATTCTTTCGATTTTAAAGATTTCACCTCCGCAGCGATTTCCGTTTTCCCCAAATGTAAAAACAATAGTTTAAAACATTTCCCAAATGTTGCAATTTTAAATATTTTACAATTTCTTCATTATAAGGTACTAATGCTACAAATTTTAGCCAAATTTTAAAATTGTAGCACTGCTAGAAGTAAAATAATATTTTTGTAATTGTTTAAATTTAAATAATTTTTAACAGCCTCCGCATTTAATATATGGTAAAATTGAAAAGTTATTTGTGCAAATACACTACTCTGTAAATAATTTGAAAATTTCAGCTTCCTAGCACATCCCGTAGTACCTAAACAGTTATCTATTGAACCTTGTTCACTGCCAAGGCAGGTTCTCCCCTGAAGATGCCCACTTAGTGGGCGAAATGCATAGGGCTTACCCTACAATTTTTTTTGGCTTAAGGAGTTTTATACAACTGTTCAGTTATCTATTTGTTTAAATTTTAAGAATTTTTTACTGCCAAACAAATTAAAATATCAAAATTTGTATAATCCATATTTCGTTTTTTTAGAAATTCTAATTATAAAAAATTTCAACTCCGTAGCACATGCGGAAATACATAAACCATGAAAATTTGTTTAAACAATTGCGAATTTTTAGCGGCCGCATTGTTGCACTTTTTCAAGATTTTCGTTTTTTCTGGTCGGTTTTGCAAAAAATGCTACCAAAGAAAAAAATTTCAAATTTCTGGCACATCTGGAAGTGCCTAAACATTAGTATCCTCCTGTTATCTATTATATATCGACGACTCTTACAGAGGAGGATATAACATACTAGTAGTTGGTGCTTGCATACTGCAAGCATTTCATCTCAACATAAAAAAACATTCATTATTCATCTTTCATCATTACACAAATATTTTTAATTCTAAATATTTCACCTCCGAAGCGATTTTCGTTTTTCCGACATGTAAAAATAATATTTTAAAACAATCCCCAAATGTTGCAATTTTAAAAATTTTACACTTTCTCCATTATGGGGTACTAATGCTACACATTTTAGCCAAATTTTAAAGTTGTAGCACTTCTAGAAGTAAAATAATATTTTTCTAATTGTTTAAATTTAAATAATTTTTAAAGGCCGCCGAAATTCATATGTGGTAAAATTGAAAAGTTTATTTGTGCAAATTTACTACTCTGTAAATAATTTGAAAATTTCAGCTTCCTAGCTCATCCCGTAGTACCTAAACAGTTATCCAATTGTTTAAACTTTAAGAATTTTTAACTGCCAAACAAATTAAAATATCAAAATTTGTATAATCTCTATTTCGTTTTTTTAAGAATTCTACTTACAAAAAAAAATTCAACTCCGTAGCACATGCGGAAATACATAAACCATTAAAATTTGTTTAAACAATTGCGAATTTTTATCGGCCGCATTGTTGCACTTTTTCAAGAATTCCTTTTTTTCTAGTTGTTTTGCACAAAATCCTACCTAAGAAAAAAATTTCGAATCTCCAGCTTATCTGGAAGTGCTTAAACATTAGTATCCTCCTGTTATATGTTATATATATATATATATGTTATATGTATGTTATATGTATGTTATATATATATATATATATATATATATATATATATATATATTTATTTATTTATAGATATATAGATGTCAACAAGGTGTTGGGATGAGGAAACCCAGTGAGCACTCACCAATCAGACGACTTCAGGTTGGCGAGGCACCGGGGATGTCGAAGCGACACACGTAAAATAACACAAAAACACAGAAACATCACAAACGTAAAGCTTTCGGAACTACTCCTTCTTCAGCTACAGAGAGAGAACTGAGTTGTTATATATATATATATATATATATATATATATATATATATATATATATATATATGTTGTATGTTATATATATGTTATATCCTCCTCTGTAAGAGTCGTCGATATATAATGATATAAGTAGAACTCTTAAAAAAACGAAATAGGGATTATACAAATTTTGATATTTTAATTTGTTTGGAAGTTAAATATTCTTAAAGTTAAAACAAATGGATACCTGTTTAGGTACTATGGGATGAGCTAGGAAGCTGAAATTTTCATATTATATACCGAGTAATGAATTTGCATAAATTTACATTTCAATTTTACCATATATGGCATGCGGCGGCCGTTAAAAATTATTTAAATTTAAACAATTAGAAAAATATTATTTTACTTATAGACTTTAAAATTTGGCTAAAATGTGTAGCATTAGTACCTTATAATGAAGAAAGTGTAAAATTTTTAAAATTGCAGCATTTTGGGGATTGTTTAAAACTAGTATTTTTACATGTGGGAAAAACAGAAATCGCTGCGGAGGTGAAATCTTTAGAATTGAAAGAATATTTGTAATGATGAAATGTCTGTCTGAAAAATGAATGTTTTTTCAAGGTGATATGAAATGCTTGCAGTATGCAAGCACCAACTACTAGTATGTTATATCCTCCTCTGTAAGAGTCGTCGATATATAATGATATATAACAGGAGGATACCAATGTTTAGGCACTTCCAGATGAGCTGGATATTCTTAATTTTTTCTTAGGTAGGATTTTGTGCAAAACCGACTAGAAAAAACGAAAATCTCTAATAAGTGGAACAATGCGGCCGCTAAAAATTCGCAATTGTTTAAACAAATTTTCATGATTTATGTATTTCCGAATGTGCTACGGAGTTGAAATTTTTTTCCTAAGTAGAATGCCTAAAATAACGAAATAGGGAATATACAAATTTTGATTTTTTTACTTTGTTTGGCAGTTAAAAATTCTTAAAATTTAAACAAATGGATAACTGTTTAGGTACTATGAGATGAGCTAGGAAGCTGTGATTTTCAAATTATTTATAGCATTGTAAATTTTCACAAATAAACATTTCAATTTTACCATATATGTATAGCGGCGGCCGTTGAAAATAATTTAAATTTAAACAATTAGAAAAATATTATTTTATTTCTAGAGGTGCTACAACTTTAAAATTTGGCTAAAATGTGTAGCATTGGAATCTTATAATGATGAAAGTGAAAAATTTTTAAAATTGCGACATTTGGAGATTGTTTTAAACTATTATTCTTACATGTGGGAAAAACGAAAATCGCTGCAGAAATGAAATCTTTAGAATTAAAAGACCATTTGTAATGTTGAAATTTCTGTCTGAAAATGAATGTTCATTTAAAATGTGAGATGAAATGCTTGCAGTATGCAAGCACCAACTACTAGTATGTTATATATATCATTATATATCGACGACTGTTACAGAGGAGGATATAACATATAGGAGGATACTAATGTTTACGCACTTCCAGATGTGCTGGAGATTCGAAATTTTTTTCATAGGTAGGATTTTGTGCAAAACCGACTAGAAAAAACGAAAATTTTGAAAAAGTGCAACAATGCGGCCGCTAAAAATTCGCAATTGTTTAAACAAATTTTCATGGTTTATGTATTTCCGCATGTGCTACGGGGTTGAAATTTTTCTTATGAGTAGAATTCCTAAAAAAACGAAATAAGGATTATAGAAATTTTGATTTTTTAATTTGTTTGGCAGTTAAAAATCTTAAAGTTTAAACAAATGGATAACTCTTTAGGTACTACGGGATGAGCTAGGAAGCTTAAATTTTTCAAATTATTTACAGAGTAGTAAATTTGCACAAATAAACATTTCAATTTCACCATATATGAATTGCGGCAACCGTTAAAAATTATTTAAATTTAAACAATAAGAAAAATATTATTTGACTTATAGACTTTAAAATTTGGCTAAAATGTGTAGCATTAGTACCTTATAATGAAGAAAGTGTAAAATTTTTAAAATTGCAGCATTTTGGGGATTGTTTAAAACTAGTATTTTTACATGTGGGAAAAACAGAAATCGCTGCGGAGGTGAAATCTTTAGAATTAAAAGAATATTTGTAATGATAAAATGTCTGTCTGAAAAATGAATGTTTTTTCAAGGTGATATGAAATGCTTGCAGTATGCAAGCACCAACTACTAGTATGTTATATCCTCCTCTGTAAGAGTCGTCGATATATAATAGATAGGAGGATACTAATGTCCAGCCCAAACTACAAGTGCTAGAGAGCTGAAAGTTTCAGTTTTTGTAGATATAATGGAAAAACCTAAAGATAAAATGGGACTTTTTATCTAAGTGACATGAGTTCGACTCCAAAAATTCCGAAAGTTGAGTTTTTTCCCTTAGGAAAAGCATTGCGCCATTTTTGTAAATTAATTATGGGCACTTGCCGGTAATCTAGAAAAATGAAATTTTCAGTGTTGCTAGAGGGCCACAATATATATTAGGAATTATTGTCACTTTTGCTTACAGTCTCTTGGGTTCGACTCCAGAGACCCGGGAATATCTCCCATAAGTTAGCATGGGAAAACGCAATCCAGTGTGTAGACCAATCTAATAAGTTTAGGAAGCTGAAATTTTGCAAGATTATAGAAATTTTCTCATAACCAACTGTAAAAATGGAAAATTTCAAAATTATTAATTTTTACGGGTTGTTTTAACCCCATTTAAAGATTAAAGTTTAATAATTTTTTAGGTACTACGGGATGAGCTAGGAAGCTGCAATTTTCAAATTATTTACAGAACAGTGCATTTGCACAAATAAACATTTCAATCTCTCCATATATATATTGCGGCAACCGTTAAAAATATTTAAATTTTAAAAAATTATAAAAATATTATTTTACTTCTAGAAGTGCTACAACTTTAAAATTTGGCTGAAATGTGTAACATTAGTACCCCATAATGGAGAGAGTGTAAAATTTTTAAAATTTCAAAATTTGGGGATTGTTTTAAACTATTATTTTTACTTGTGGGAAAAACGAAAATCGCTGTGTAGGTGAAATCTTTAGAATTAATAGAATATTTTTAATGATGAAATATCTGTCTGAAAAATTAATGTTTTTTTCAAGGTGAGATGAAATGCTTGCAGTATGCAAGCACCTTCTACTAGTATGTTATATCCTCCTTTGTAAGAGTCGTCGATATATAATGATATATAACAGGAGGATACCAATGTTTAGGCACTTCCAGATGAGCTGGATATTCTTAATTTTTTTCTTAGGTAGGATTTTGTGCAAAACCGACTAGAAAAAACGAAAATCTCTAAAAAGTGGAACAATGCGGCCGCTAAAAATTCGCAATTGTTTAAACAAATTTTCATGGTTTATGTATTTCCGCATGTGCTACGGAGTTGAATTTTTTTTATAAGTAGAATTTTTAAAAAACGAAATAGGGATTATACAAATTTTGATATTTTAATTTGTTTGGCAGTTAAAAATTCTTAAATTTTAAACAAATAGATAACTGTTTAGGTACTACGATATGAGCTAGGAAGCTGAAAATTTCA
Organism: Tanypteryx hageni; assembly: GCA_028673005.1. Taxonomy (NCBI): domain Eukaryota; kingdom Metazoa; phylum Arthropoda; class Insecta; order Odonata; family Petaluridae; genus Tanypteryx; species Tanypteryx hageni. The sequence goes on along the minus strand of CM054115.1, from coordinate 78,678,523 downwards.
ATTTATTTACAGAGTAGTGAATTTGCACAAATAAACATTTCAATTTCACCATATATGAATTGCGGCGGCCGTTAAAAATTATTTATATTTAAACAATTAGAAAAATTTTATTTGACTTCTAGAAGTGCTACAACTTTAAAATTTTGCTAAATTATGTAGCATTAGTACCCCATAATGAAGAAAGAATAAAATTTTTAAAATTGCAAAATTTGGGGATTTTTTAAATATATTATTTTTACGTGTGGGAAAAACAAAAATCACTGCGACGTTGAAATCATTAGAATTAAAAGAATATTTGTAATGATAAAATGTCTGTCTGAAAAATGAATGTTTTTTTCAAGGTGAGATGAAATGCTTGCAGTATGCAAGCACCAACTACTAGTATGTTATATCCTCCTCCTCTGTAAGGAACGTCTATATAGAATGATGGTGTTATATCCTCCTCTGTAAGAGTCGTCGATATATAATGATATATAACATATAACAGGAGGATACTAATGTTTAGGCACTTCCAGATACGCTGGTGATTCGAAATTTTTTTCATAGGTAGAATTTTGTGCAAAACCTACTAGAAAAAAGAAAATCTTGAAAAAGTGCAACAATGCGGCCGCTAAAAATTCGCAATTGTTTAAACAAATTTTCATGGTTTATGTATTTCCGCATGTGCTACGGAGTTGAAATTTTTTTATAATTAGAATTTCTAAAAAAACGAAATATGGATTATACAAATATTGATATTTTAATTTGTTTGGCAGTTAAAAATTCTTAAAGTTTAAACAAATAGATAGCTGTTTAGGTACTATGGGATGAGCTAGGAAGCTGAAATTTTCAAATTATTTACAGTATAGTAAATTTGCACAAATAAACATTTCAATTTTACCATAAATGTATTGCGGCGGTCGTTAATAATTATTTAAATTTAAACAATTAGAAAAATATTATTTTATTTCTAGAAGAGCTACAACTTTAAATTTGGCTAAAATGTGTAGCATTAGAACCTTATAATGAAGAGTGTAAAATTTTTAAAATTGCAACATTTGGGGAATGGTTTTAAACTATTATTTTTACATGTGGGAAAAACGAAAATCGCTGCGGACATGAAATCTTTAGAATTAAAAGACTATTTGTAATGTTGAAATTTCTGTCTGAAAAATGAATGTTCTTTTAATGTGAGATGAAATGCTTGCAGTATGCATGCACCAACTACTAGTATGTTATATCCTCCTCTGTAAGAGTCGTCGATATATAATGATAACAGGAGGATACTAATGTTTAGGCACTTCCAGACGAGCGGGAGATTCGAAATTTTTTTCTTAAGTAGGATTTTGCGCAAAACCGACTAGAAAAAACGAAAATCTTGGAAAAGTGCAACAATGCGACAGCTAAAAATTCGCAATTGTTTAAACAAATTTTCAAGGTTTATGTATTTCCGAATGTGCTACGGAGCTGAAATTTTTTTTAGAGGTAGGATTTGTAAAAAAACGAAATAGGGATTATACAAATTTTGATATTTTGTTTTGTTTATCAGCTAAAAAATTTTAAAGTTTAAACAAATAGATAGCTGATTAGGTACTATGGGATGAGCTAGGAAGCTGAAATTTTCAAATTATTTACAGAGTAGTAAATTTGCACAAATAAACATTTCAGTTTTACCATATATGAAATGCTGCGGCCGTTAAAACTTATTTAAATTTAAACTATTAGAAAAATATTATTTTACTTCTCCCTCCCTAAGGACTGCATAACCTTACAGAGGTGGGAGGGTTTGTGTACTCTTACGAACCAAAGAGCTATGCCGGCGGGAGATAATTCTCCTGGTAGGACCATCCAAGCCGGAAAGGTCTGAGGGGAAGAGTCAGACTAAGAAGCAGTCTTGGGGGTTTTACATCCCCCTGTGCAAGGGCAGCAGCTTGCACAGTACCTCTGTAGGTGGTGATCTAGTGGATCTGAACAGCTACAGATGGGTAATCACTCTGTGAAACTGCGATGAGGAAAGCAAGGGGAAACTACCTCATTATATTTCCCATGATAGGCTGAAAAGCTGAAAATACCTCTATGGATCATTCTGGGGTAAAATATTCCGGAGGTAAAATAGTCCCCCAATCGGATCTCTGGGTGGGGACTACCCTAGGGGATGCACAGAGGAAATGTAAGATTAATAAGAAAGCAAGTAGTGAGAAATTAAAAATAGGCACATGGAATGTTAGGACTATGAATTCAGGGGGTAAACTAGAGAACTTAAAAAGGGAAATGAGAAGGAATAATGTAGGTATAGTAGGTCTTAGTGAAGTCCGGTGGGAAGGAGAAGGCGAGATAAATTCAGACGAATTTAAGATTATTTACTCGGGAGGGGAGAAAAAGGAAAGGGGAGTGGGGATTATAATGAGAAAAGAGATAGCTGAAAGAATTAGTAAGGTAGTGACAGTTAATGATAGATTAATAGCCGTAAAACTCCAGATGGAGCCAGTGGATATGCTTATAATTCAAGTGTATATGCCAACAACTAATGCTGGCGACGACGAAGTAGATGAAATCTATGAACAGATTATGGAGATATTGGAGGATGAGGGAAAAGGAAGGATCACCACCATAGTAATGGGAGATTGGAACAGTGTAGTCGGAGAGGGACAGGAAGATAACATAGTGGGAAAATATGGACTAGGGAAGAGAAATGAAAGAGGGGATAAACTTGTGGAATTCTGCCATAGAAATAGATTGATTGTAACTAATACATGGTTTAAGCATCACCAGCAGAGACTTTACACATGGAGAAGCCCAGGAGACCAGAGACGATACCAGATAGATTACATACTAGTCAATGAAAGATTTAGAAATAGCATTAAAAATGTGAAAACACTACCAGGGGCAGATATCGATTCTGACCACAACCTTTTGGTGGCAAATATACAATGTAGACTGAAGAGCGTTAGGAGAAACATAAGAGTTAACAAGAAATGGAACTTAGAGGAACTCCTTAAAAACAAGGAGGCTATCATGACTGAGCTGGAGGAAAGGTTGGGGGAGAGAGCTGAAGAAAATAGGAAGAATGTAGATGAGGAGTGGAGATACATCCATAGCAACATTAAAGATGTAATGGAAAAGAAGGTAGGAAAGATAACGGGTGAAAGAAACAAAAAACCCTGGATCACAGCAGCCATGCTGCAAAAAATGGAAGAGCGGAGAAAGTGGAAGAACATGAACACTGAAGAAGGCCAAAGAAAGTACAAGGAGTTAAATAATGCTTTAAGAAGGGAAACAGATAAAGCAAGAGAACAGTGGATAAATGAAAAATTCGAGGAGATTGTCGAATGTGAAAGAATTTGTAGAACAGACCTCATCTATAGCAAAGCAAGGGAACTATTCAAGAAAAAAGCAAGAAAGATAGGACGTAAAGGAATCATGAACAAAAGTGGTAAAATAGTATCGGAGCCAGACGATGTAAAGAATGTCTGGAAAGAATACATTGAGGTTCTGTATGACAAAGAAGGAAAGCCAAGAAATATTGAATTAAATGAAAAAGAGGATGTGAAAGAAGATCAGCTAGGACCAAGTATTCTCGAGTCTGAAGTTAAAAGAGCAATTGATGACATGAAAAGGAGGGGGGCTGTTGGGAGTGATGATATACCCGTGGACGTTCTTAAGGTTTTGGGGTCTAAAGCAGTTAAGCAACTCACAAAATTTTTTAACCAAGTATATGATACTGGCATATGGCCTGAAGATTTTTTAGATGTTGTGATGGTACCACTGGAAAAAAAGAACAATGCAAAATGTTGTAAGGATTACAGAACTATTAGTTTAATTTCTCATACAGCTAAAGTTCTAACCAGAATAATAACCACAAGAATTGAATGTAAAATAGAAAAGGAGCTGCAAGATAATCAGTTTGGTTTTAGAAGAGGAAGGGGGACTAGAGATGCTATAGGATGTATGAGGATGATGATAGAAAGAGCGCTAGAAGTCAATAAAGGTATGTATTTTTGTTTTGTAGATTGGGAGAAAGCTTTTGACCGAGTGAAATGGGATAAAATGCTGGGTATTTTAAACAAAATAGGAATAGATTGGAAAGATAAAAGACTGCTTAAAAACCTTTACTTTGATCAAAAGATTAGAGTCAGGGTTGAAGGAGAAGAAACAGAAAGTACTTCAATAGGGAGGGGAGTGAGGCAGGGTTGTCCTATTTCACCAGCGATATTTAATATATATGCAGAAACAATAACAGAAGAAGCGTTGATGGAAGAGAAAGGATTTAAGATAGGAGGTGAAAGTATTACCACCATTAAATACGCAGATGATCAGGGCTTAATAGCAGAAGGTGAGAAAGAGCTTCAGAGGATGACAGACAGACTAGTGGAGGTTGGCCAACAATATGGAATGAAGATCAATGCTGAAAAAACGAAAGTCATGGTGGTTTCAAAGGAACATAAAGAATTAAATATAATGGTAAATGGCCAAAAATTGGAACAAGTAAGTAGTTTCAAATATCTCGGCAGTATTTTAGCACAGGATGGAAGTAGTACACAGGACATCAGAAGTAGGATTGCAATGGCAAAAGCAGCATTTAACGAGAAGAAGGAGCTTCTCACAAGCAAGAAAATAAATTTAGAAACAAGGAAGAAATTAGCAAAATGCTACATATGGAGCATAGCTCTTTATGGTGCAGAGACATGGACGGTAAGGAGAAAGGAAGAAAAATATTTAGAAAGTTTTGAGATGTGGGTATGGAGAAGAATGATGAAAGTGAAATGGACAGAGAGGAAGAGAAACGAAGAAGTATTAGAAATGGTGGGAGAAGAAAGGAGGCTAATAAAAACAATCAGGAAAAGAAAAGCAAATTGGATAGGGCACATATTGAGAAGACAGTGTTTACAAAGGACGATCTTAGAAGGAAAAATTAGTGGAAGAAGAGGAAGAGGGAGAAAAAGAATAGGAATATTAGATAATATAAAGCAGGGATATAATACTTATAGAGGTATAAAAGAGGCTTCTAGGGAGAGAGAAATGGAGGCAGCGATTCAGTTAAAACCTGTCTTCGGACAGAAGCATGATGATGATGATTTTACTTCTAGAAGTGCTACAACTTTAAAATTTGGCTAAAATGTGTAGCATTAGTACCCCATAATGGAGAAAGTGTAAAATGTTTAAAATTTCAACATTTGGGGATTGTTTTAAACTATTATTTTTACATGTGGGAAAAAACGAAAATCGCTGCGGAGGTGAAATATTTAGAATTAAAAGAATATTTGTAATGATAAAATGTCTGTCTGAAAAATGAATGTTTTTTCAAAGTGAAATGAAATGCTTGCAGTATGCAAGCACCAACTACTAGTATGTTATATATATGTTATATCCTCCTCTGTAAGAGTCGTCGATATATAATAGATGTTCCTAAATATACTGTTTAATATTACAGCAATCACTAAATAATTGAGCAAAAATAAAAATGACCTTGCAGTCATGAAAAATAGTGGAAGATTATTCGAGACATAGAGGAGAGTGGGTAAAGAGGAGATATTATTTAAGCATAGAATCAGGACTGTCCACCTCTGATCTGAAGGTGACTTGTTTTAGTCCCATGGGCTAATGGTACCCCAAGTAATCAATAATCTGTCACTCGGTAGTCATTTATAAATTATTTCCCCCCATTCTGCAGTCTATAATGTGAGCAGGGCCGGTCAAGTACTTTCGGGAGCCCAGATGCAAGCAAGTGTTTGGGGCCTCCCCAGGGGTGAGCTGCCAATCTGGTAACAAGGGGCTCACTATATGCAGGGGTAGGATGGCAATCTGTTAACAATTGGCTTGTTACATTTTAACAGTAAAGAAAGAATTAGAAATAAACTTACATAAGAATACAATGTTTTATTTGTCAATTTATATTTACAATTATTTATTGAAATTATAAATAAATAAACAATAACTAAGGTGTTCATCTCAAAAATTGTATGAGGCCTATTTGTGCAGGAACTAGAAAAGCGGAATAGTTACCGGAAATAACTTGATTGTACTAGATATTGCAAAGTTCACATTTTCCCATTTTTAGTAGAATACTGAGATATGAAGTTATTGAATAAACAACCTTGCAACGCTCCACTTAATCAATGCTGTTATCATCAGGAGCGAACGATTGTCATGAAAGGAGGAAGCTAATAATGGGATCATTAAAAGAAGACCAGACTTGAAAGATAATAATTAGATAGAATACTAATAATCGCTACTAGAATGACTAATTATTTCTAACTTAAATGGATTTAAATGTAACCTATTTTCTTGAAGATTTAAAATATTTTGTGTGATAATTAGAAGAGTAATGATTAGCACAGTATGATAGGAGGTTTGTAGGAAGTAAAAATAATTGTGCAAGTTTGGCAGAAGTATGTTTTTTAGTAATTTAAAGTGAATATTGAGCTCAAAAAATTACATTGCATAACTTGAGTGAAATTAGTTATGTGGATCAGCCTGCACTCCCCCTTTGAGAATTAGTGCATAAATTTGAAAATCCATCCTGTAGAAAAACTCTTAATGTTTTAGTATAATGCTGTCAAATGTCATCGGAATATCAAGAATCCTGCATCATTTAACCGTATTGCCTCCATATACTTCTGCAATCTTTTATCTCCTCTCTGCCGGCGACTTCAATGCTGACTTCAACGGAAATCATCCTGATAAGGTCCATCTTTCGAATCTATTCTTTTCGCTAAATCTCTCAGTTGTAAATTTTAACCCAACCCACAACTTACCTAACACCCATACGTGGCTCGATTTAATTATAGTCGCTGATATGAGTAACGTCATCGATACGGGACAAGTCCCGGTCTCATTTCTTTCTCACCACGACCTAATTTATGTTTCCTATAATTTCATGACCCAACTGTACGTTCAAACTCCATTTATGTATAGGGACATTAACAATATTAATCTTGACGAACTTGCTACCGATATCGGCTCAGTAAGTTGGGATGATGTCTTCTCTGAGAGATCTATTGATAATAAAGTGGCATTGTTCGCTGATAAACTTTACGATATTTTAAATCATCGCGCTCCTATGAAATGCTTTCATCCGAAACACCGCCCCGCTCCGTGGATTACTCCCGATGTAAGAATATTAATGCGAGATAGAGACCGATTGCGCAAAAAATTCATCAGAACCAATAATTTGTCGGTATTCTTTTAAAAAGTTGCGAAATAAAATTCAAATGGTAATCAGGGATTCCAAAAGGAAATACCTAATCGATAGGCTTAGTAACATTTCCAACTCCAAGACACTTTGGACTGAACTCCGCCGACTTCAAATAATTCCCCAAAAGAAAATCAAGGAACTCAACTTCTCGGCGGAGTAACTAAATTCTCATTTCGCGACGCGGCCTCGTCCCCCAGCCCCTCCCCCGCAGCCCCTCGACCCGTTTGTCCCCTTCGATCCCGATCATTTCTACCTCGCATTGCTTCACACCGATATAGTGCTCAAAGCGCTACAGTACGTCAAATCCATCGGTCCTGACAATTTGCCTATTACGTTTATACATTCTTGCCTAGCTGAAATTTTTCCCATCATACTTCATCTATATGATTATTCTCTGTTAAATTCCTCCTTTCCACAGCTGTGGAAAAAAGCATTCATCCGCCCTATACCAAAGAAACAAAACCCAAACGAATTGGACGACTACCGACCTATTTCAATACTCTGTGCCCTATCAAAACCTCTTGAACGAATTGTTTTTACCCAAGTAACCGACTACCTACGGGATAACAACCTTATCGATCCATACCAGTCTGGTTTTAGAGAGATGCACAGCACTCAGACCGCCTTGATTAAAATCACGAATTATATTAAAACTAATATTGATGGAAAAAAGGTTACAATACTAGTACTGTTCGATTTCAAAAAGGCATTTGACATAGTAAACCATGATCTACTCCTACTTAAAATGAAAAATCTGAATTTTTCAGCTAGTGCACTCAACTGGTTCCGAGCTTACCTTTCCGACCGCCAACAGGCGGTGTGCAGCGGGAATGGGAAAGCCTCTTCATGGAAAGCTATTAGATCAGGACTGTCGCAAGGCTCTGTGCTATCACCATTGCTTTTTACATTATTTATTAGAGAACTCCCTTTATGTCTGAAGCATTGCAGCTATCATCTCTATGCAGACGATCTGCAAATTTATCTTCCTTGTAAACTATCTGAGTTAGCTTCTGCTGTCGGCCAAATAAACGAGGATATCAAAAGAATATGCTCTTGGGTAGTTAACAATAAATTAATTATGAACCAGTCCAAGACTAAAGCGATAATAGTCGGTACTCTCAGATTCATAAACAATATTCCAGGGAATATTCCAAAAATTAAGGTACTTGGCTCTGAGATTGACTACTGCACAACGGTAACCGACTTGGGTGTAACTATTAATCAAACCCTCACCTGGAGTGAGCAAGTGGTCAATGTCTCCAACAAAGTGTTCAAAATTCTCCACCAACTAAAGCGCAATCGAAACGGTATTCCTACCTCTGTTCGCCACAAATTAGTCTCTTCTCTCATATTACCTCACTTGGATTATTGCTGTGTGGTCTGTGAGGGCATTCGGGAGGACCTTAATTTGAAATTACAAAGAACTCTAAATGCGTGTGTTCGCTTCATATACGACATACCAAAATATGACCATATTTCTCCAGCACTAAGGCGTGCTAACTTCCTCAGAGTTGTTATCGAAGAAACTACTACCTAGGTTTAAAATTCTCAAGACTAAGCAACCTGATTACCTTTTCCAATTTCTTACCCTCTCATCTGATATAAGGCAAAGACCCTCCCTAACACCTCATGAATTCCTTTACATCCCAACTCATAGGACGTTATCCCTCCAGAACTCCTTTTCAGTTTCCGCGGTTAAACTATAGAACTCCATCCCTTCTAATATCCGCCGTTCACAGACCATTTATTCGTTTCGGTCCAAATTTTTCGATTTTTTGAATGCTAAATCGCAGTAAAAAATCCTGATAATCTAAGGTATTTTTAGTGTGTCATATCATCCATTAGTGTACATTTCACCAGCTATAGTGCGTCATAACAACTGTAAAGCTATAAGGCTGTTTTTTGTTGCATCCAGATAACTTAATATATACGTATTTTTCTTAGTTTCATCATATGAGCTAATATAAAATAAATAAATAAATTAGAAGTGAAATAGCATTTATCTAATTGTTAAAATTATAATATTTTTTAACGGCCGTAATAATAATTTCTTGGGAACATTGAAACGTTTATTCGTTTATATAGACAAAACTCTAAATAATTTAAAAATTTCAGCTCCCTAACTAATTAGTTAATTGGTAGGACCTGTCGTAAGACAGAACACAAATGATGATGAACTCTCCGCATAGTGTCTAAACATTAATCTAATTGTTTAAACTTTAAGAATTTTTAACTGCCAAACAAACTAAAATATTAAAATTTGTATAATTCCTATTTCGTTTTTTTACAAATCCTACATCTAAAAATAATTTCAGCTCCGTAGCTCATTCGGAAATACATAAACCTTGAAATTTTGTTTAAACAATTGCGAATTTTTAGCGGCCGCATTGTTGCACTTTTTCAAGATTTTATTTCTTTCTTGTCGGTTTTTCACAAAATCCTACCTAAGAAAAAAATTTCGAATCTCCAGCTTATCTGGAAGTGCCTAAACATTAGTATCCTCCTCCTCCTCCTCTGTAAAAAACGTCTATATATAATGACTAAAAGAAAGTGCTTGCATATTGCAAGCATTTCATCTCACCTTGAAAAAACATTAATTTTTTAGAGAGATATTACATCATGGGAAATATTTCTTTAATTCAAAAGATTTCTCCTAGGGACCGATTTTCTTTTTTTCCTTATTGAACAATAATGGAGTAAAACAATTGCTAATTTTCAAAATTTTATGAATTAATAATGCTACACATTTATGCCAAATTTTAAATTTGTAGCACATTTATAACTGAAATAACATTTATCTAATTGTTTAAATTTAAATATTTTTTAACGGCCGCAATAAGAATTTCATGGATACATTGAAATATTTATTCGTTTATGTTGACTAACCTCTAAATAACTTTAAAATTTCAGCTCTCTAACTCGCCCCGTAGTATCTAAACATTTACCTATTTATTTAAATTTTAAGAATTTTTAACTGCCAAACAAATTAAAAAATCAAAATTTGTATAATCCCTATTTCGTTATTTTACAAATTCTACCTTTAAAAAATTCAGCTTCGTAGCACATCAGGAAATACATAAACCTTGAAAATCTGTTTAACAATTGCAAATTTTTAGTGCCCGCATTGTTGTAATTTTTCAAGATTTTCGTTTTTTCTAGTCGATTTTGCACAAAATGCTACACATGAAAAAAATTTCGGTTCTCCAGCTCATCTGGAAGTGCCTAAACATTAGTATCCTCCTATCATTATATATAGACATTTCTTACAGTGGAGGACAATATAACATACTAGTAGAAGGTGCTTACATACTGCAAGCATTTCATCATACCTTGCAAAAACATTAATTTTTTAGAGAGATATTTCATCATGGGAAATATTTATTAAATTCAAAAGATTTCTCCTAGGGACCAAATTTCTTTTTTTCCTTATGGAACAATAATGGAGTAAAACAATTGATAATTTTTGCAATTTTATGAATATTATACGTTTTCCACATTTGGTTAATAATGCCACGCATTTTTGCCAAATTTTAAATTTGTAGCACATTTAGAAGTGAAATAACATTTATCTAATTGTTTAAATTAAAATAATTTTTAACGGCCGCAATAAGAATTTCATAGATACAATGAAATGTTTATTCGTTTAAATAGACTAACTCTAAATAACTTAAAAATTTCAGCTCTCTAACTCGCTCCGTAGTATCTAAACATTTAGCTATTTGTTTATACTTTTAGAATTTTTTACTGCCAAACAAATTAAAATATCAAAATTTGTATAATCCCTATTTTGTTGTTTTACAAACACTACCTCTAAAAAAAATTTCAGCTCCGTAGCACATTCGGTAATACATAAACCTCAAAAATGTGTTTAAACAATTGCGAATTAATAGTGGTCGAATTTTTTAACTTTTACAAAATTTCATTGTTTTCTATGTATAATTTTCTACAAAATTATTTCAAAAACTCGAAACTACAGCATATAGTTTCCAAGATAACAATTATTAAACTTTAAAGTACAAATGGGGTTTAAAAAACCCCTAAAAATTAACGACTTTGAAATTTTCGATGCTTGTAGTTGGTTAGGAGAAAAATTCTATAGACCTGCAAAATTTCAGCATCCTAAACCTATTAGATTGGTCTACACACTGGGATAACTTTTTCCTATGCTAACTTATGGGAGAAATTCCGGGGTATCTGGAGTCGAACCCAGGACACTGTAAGCAAAAGTAACAATATTTCTCAATAGATATTGCGGCCGTCTAGCAACACTTAAATTTTCATTTTTCTAGCATTCGGGCATGTCCCCAAAATTAATTTATAAAAATGGCGCAATGCTTTTCTTATGGGAAAAAACGCTACTTTCGGAATTTCTGGAGTCGAACTCATGTCACTTAGGTGAGGTCTCATTTTATCTGTAGGTTTCTCCATCATATCTACAAAAACTAAAACTTTCAGCTCTCTAGCTCTTGTAGTTTGGGCTGGACATTAGTATCCTCCTATATGTTATCATTATATATCGACGACTCTTACAGAGGAGGATATAACATACTAGTAGTTGGTGCTTGCATACTGCAAGCATTTCATATCACCTTGAAAAGACATTCATTTTTCAGACGGACATTTCATCATTACAAATGTTCTTTTAATTCTAAAGATTTCACCTCCGTAGCGATTTCCGTTTTCCCCAAATGTAAAAATAATAGTTTTAAACAATCTCCAAATGTTGCAATTTAAAAATTTTTACACTTCCTCCATTATGGGGTACTAATGCTACACAATTTAGCAAAATTTTAAAGTTGTAGCACTTCTAGAAGTCAAATAATATTTTCTAATTGTTTAAATTTAAATAATTTTTAACGGCCTTCGAAATTCATGTATGGTAAAATTGAAATGTTTTTTGTGCTAGTTTACTACTTTGTACATAACTTGAAAATTTCAGCTCCATAGCTCAGCCCGTAATGTCTAAACAGTTATCTATTTGTTTAAACTTTAAGAATTTTTAACTGCCAAAAAAATTAAAATATCAAAATTTGTATAATCCCTATTTCGTTTTTTTAAGAATTCTACTTACAAAAAAAATTCAACTCCCTAGCACATGCGGAAATACATAAACCATAAAAATTTGTTTAAAAAATTGCGAATTTTTAGCGGCCGCATTGTTGCACTTTTTCAAGATTTTCGTTTTTTCTAGTCGGTTTTGCAAAAACACCTACCTAAGAAAAAAATTTCGAATTTCCAGCACATATGGAAGTGCCTAAATATTAGTATCCTCCTATCATTATATATCGACGACTCTTACAGAGGAAGATATAACATATATAGGAGGATACTAATGTTTAGTCACTTCCAGCTGAGCTAGAGATTCGAAATTTTTTTCATAGGTAGGATTTTGTGGAAAACCGACTAGAAAAAACGAAAATCTTGAAAAAGTGCAACAATGCGGGCGCTAAAAATTTGCAATTGTTTAAACAAATTTTCAAGGTTTATGTATTTCCGCATGTGCTACGGAGTTGAAATTTTTTTATAGATAGAATTCCTAAAATAACGAAATAGGGATTATACAAATTTCGATATTTTAATTTGTTTGGCAGTTAAAAACTCTTAAAGTTTAAACAATTGGATAACTGTTTAGGTACTACGAGATGAGCTAGGAAGCTGAAATTTTCACATTTTTTACAAAGTTGTGTATTTGCACAAATAAACATTTCAATTTTACCATATATGAATTGCAACGGCCGTTAAAAATTATTTAAATTTAAACAATTAGAAAAATATTATTTTACTTCTAGAAATGCTACAACTTTAAAATTTGGCAAAATGTGTAACATTAATAACCCATAATGGAGAAAGTATAAAATTTTTAAAATTGCATCATTTGGGGATTTTTTTAAACTATTGTTTTTACATGTGGGAAAAACGGAAATCGCTGCGGAGTTGAAATCTTTAGAATTAAAAGAATGTTTGTAATGATGAAATGTCTGTCTGAAAAATGAATGTTTTTTCAAGGTGAGATGAAATGCTTGCAGTATGCAAGCACCAACTACTAGTCATTATATATCGACGACTCTTACAGAGGAGGATATAACATATAGGAGGATACTAATGTTTAGGCATTTTCAGATGAGCTGGAGATTCGAAATTTTTTTCAAAGGTAGGATTTTGTGCAAAACCGACTAGAAAAAACGAAAATCTTGAAAAAGTGCAACAATGCGGCCGCTAAAAATTCGCAATTGTTTAAACAAATTTTCATGGTTTATGTGTTTCCGCATGTGCTACGGAGTTGAAATTTTTTTTTGTAAGTAGAATTCTTAAAAAAACCAAATAGAGATTATACAAATTTTGATATTTTTATTTGTTTGGCAGTTAAAAATTCTTAAAGTTTAAACAAATGGATAACTGTTTAGGTACTACGGAATGAGCTAGGTGGCTGAAATTTTCAAATTATTTACAGAGTAGTGAATTTGCATAATTAAACATTTCAATTTTACCATATATTAATTGCAACGGCCGTTAAAAATTATTTAAATTTAAACAATTAGAAAATTATTATTTTACTTCTAGAAATGCTACAACTTTAAAATTTGGCTAAAATGTGTAACATTAATAACCCATAATGGAGAAAGTATAAAATTTTTAAAATTGCATCATTTGGGGATTTTTTTAAACTATTGTTTTTACATGTGGGAAAAACGGAAATCGCTGCGGAGTTGAAATCTTTAGAATTAAAAGAATGTTTGTAATGATGAAATGTCTGTCTGAAAAATGAATGTTTTTTCAAGGTGAGATGAAATGCAAGCACCAACTACTAGTCATTCTATATCGACGACTCTTACAGAGGAGGATATAACATATAGGAGGATACTAATGTTTAGGCACTTTCAGATGAGCTGGAGATTCGAAATTTTTTCAAAGGTAGGATTTTGTGCAAAACCGACTAGAAAAAACGAAAATCTTGAAAAAGTGCAACAATGCGGCCGCTAAAAATTCGCAATTGTTTAAACAAATTTTCAAGGTTTATGTATTTCCGCATGTGCTACGGAGTTGAAATTTTTTTATAGATAGAATTCCTAAAATAACGAAATAGGGATTATACAAATTTCGATATTTTAATTTGTTTGGCAGTTAAAAACTCTTAAAGTTTAAACAAATGGATAACTGTTTAGGTACTACGGAATGAGCTAGGAAGCTGAAGATTTCAAATTATTTACAGAGTAGTGAATTTGCATAATTAAACATTTCAATTTTACCATATATGAATTGCAACGGCCGTTAAAAATTATTTAAATTTAAACAATTAGAAAAATATTATTTCATTTCTAGAAGTGTTACAACTTTAAAATTTGGCTGAAATGTGTAGCATTTGTACCCCATAATGGAGAAAGTGTAAAATGTTTAAAATTGCAACATTTGGGGATTTTTTAAAACTATTATTTTTGCATGCGGAAAAACGAAAATCGCTGCGGAGTTGAAATCTTTAGAATTAAAAGAATATTTGTAATGATGAAATGCCTGTCTGAAAAATGAATGTTTTTTCAAGGTGAGATGAAATGCTTGCAGTATGCAAGCACCAATTACTAGTCATTATATATCGACGTTTCTTACAGAGGAGGAGGATATAACATACATATAACATACTAGTAGAAGGTGCTTGCATACTGCAAGCATATCATCTCACCTTGAAAAAAACATTAATTTTTCAGACAGATATTTCATCATTAAAAATATTCTATTAATTCTAAAGATTTCACCTACACAGCGATTTTCGTTTTTCCCACAAGTAAAAATAATAGTTTAAAACAATCCCCAAATGTTGTTATTTTAAACATTTTTAACTTTCTCTATTATGGGGTACTAATTCTACACATTTGAGCCAAATTTTACTTTTTCTTCTAGAAGTAAAATAATATTTTTCTAATTGTTTAAAATTTAAACATTTTTAACGGCCACCGCAATATATATATGGAGAGATTGAAATGTTTATTTGTGCAAATGCAATGATCTGTAAATAATTTGAAAATTGCAGCTTCCTAGCTCATCCTGTAGAACCTAAAAAATTATTAAACTTTAATCTTTAAATGGGGTTAAAACAACCCCTAAAAATTAACAATTTTGAAATTTTCCATTTTTACAGTTGGTTATGAGAAAATTTCTATAATCTTGCAAAATTTCAGCTTCCTAAACTTATTAGATTGGTCTACACACTGGATTACATTTTCCCATGCTAACTTATGGGAGATATTCCGGGGTCTCTGGAGTCGAACCCAAGAGTAAAAGTGACAATAATTCCTAATATATATTGCGGCCATCTAGCAACACTGAAAATTTCATTTTTCTTGCTTACCGGCAAGTGCCCATAATTAATTTACAAAAATTGCGCAGTGCTTTTCTTATGGGAAAAACGCTACTTTCGGAATTTCTGGAGTCGAACTCATGTCACTTAGGTGAGGTCTCATTTTATCTGTAGGTTTCTTCATCATATCTACAAAATCTGAAAATTTCAGCTCTCCGACTTTAGTAGATTGGGCTGGACATTAGTATCCTCCTATATGTTATATATATATTTGCCCAAATAAATATTTCAATTTCACCATATATGTATTGCGGCGGCCGTTAAAAATTATTTAAATTTAAACAATTAGAAAAATATTATTTTACTTCTAGAAGTGCTACAACTTTAAAATTTGGCTAAAATGTGTAGCGTTAGTACCCCATAATGAAGATAGTGTAAAATATTTAAAATTGCAACTTTTGGGGATTGTTTTAAACTATAATTTTAAATGTGGGAAAAGCGAAAATTGCTGCGGAGGTGAAATCTTTAGAATCAAAAGAATATTTGTAATGATGACATGTCTGTTTGAAAAATGAATGTTTTTTCAAGGTGAGAAGAAATGCTTGCAGTATGCAAGCACCAACTACTAGTATGTTATATATATCCTCCTCCTCCTCTGTAAGGAACGTCTATATCATTATATATTGACGACTCTTACAGATTAGGAGGATATAACATACTAGTAGGAAGTGCTTGCATACTGCAAGCATTTAATCGCACCTTGAAAAAAAAACATTAATTTTCAGAGAGATATTTCATCATGAGGAATATTTCCTTAATTCTAAAGATTTCTCCTCTGGACGGGTTTTTGTTTTTTCATTATGGAACAATAATGGAGTAAAACAATTTATAATTTTTGAAATTTTCGAAATATGGTACTTTTCCCACATTGAATTAATAATGCCACACATTTCTGCCAAATTTTAAATTTATTGTACATTTAAAAGTGAAATAACTTTTATCTAATTGTTTAATTTTAAATAATTTATTTCGGCCAAAATAACAATTTTATCGATAAATTGAAATGATTATTCGTTTACATAAATTAACCTATAAATAATTTTAAAATTTCAGCTCCCTAACTTGCGGCGTAGTGTCTAAGCATCTACCTATTTCTTTAAACTTTAAAAATTTTTAACTGCCAAGCAAATCAAAATATCAAAATTTGTATAATCCTTATTTCGTTTTTGTACAATTTCTATCTCTAAAAAAATTTCAGCTCCGTAGAACATTTGGAATTACATAAATCTTGAAAATTTGTTTAAACAATTGCGAATTTTTAGTGGCCGCATTGTTGCACTTTTTGAAGATTTTCGTTTTTTCTAGTCGGTTTTGCACAAAATCCGACTTAAGAAAAAAATGTCGAATCTCCAGCTCATCTGGAAGTGCCTAAACATTAGTATCCTCCTCCTCTGTAAGAATCGTCTATATATAATGATAATTATAAAGTAACAACAATGATAATTAATTTAATAAAAAAAGCAAAGATTTGTATAAAGATTTAAATCTATTATTTATACTCAACATTTGGGGCCCCCTAAAAATCGGGGGCCCAGATGTCTTGCATCCGCTGCACCCCCCAATTGGCCGGCCCTGAACGTTAGTAGCACAATTCATGATATTTTTCACAAAAGGTGTTACGTCAACAAAGTGTAACATATGAGGATCTACCATACACCATAGCATATACAGGGCCGTTTTTTCGCCTAGGCATGGTAGGCAAGTGCTGGGGGCCCGCGATTTCGGCGGCCCATTCATAAGCATTTATTAATAATATATTTTCAATATAATGTAATGTGAAGACTGTTACAAAACTTGTTAGTGTGCCTGCTGTGTACATACCTATTTACGTATTAGGTAGATGCGCCCGGGCCTGACACCCGGCATAGAAATATTTCAATCACTCGTGCACTCGCGCGTCACGATGATATATGAATATATGCGATCAAGATCTACGTCCGAAGAGTACCTGTCAAGGCCTGGCGGCAGTGGAGTGTGAACGGCAGTGGGATTTACGCCTCCTGGGACCCCTGGCGCTAAACATTTGGGGACCCCTAGCGTTACGCAGTCGGGGGCCCAGCAATATAAATTATATATGTATAGTGAAACCACTCCTAACGGCTACCCTCTTCTGTGACACCGCTAACGGTCGATTTCCTGTGGAATCGTAGAGATGTTCCGCTGGTTTTGAAATTGAGAAATTTAATATTTCTGAGATTATATGCATGAACATTTTTTCGGGGCCACTTACTTCAAGGGGCCCCAGTCGCGCCCCGAGTGCGACCACCCTTAAATCCGCCACTGAGTGTGAAGGAGAAATTCAAGACTTAGGGTAACTGAGCGGTAGGGAAATCTTGCCTTTTCCCCCATTTTCGCGGATCCACACGGAAACCCAATCTTCCGCGGAACCCTAGCCAAAAACAATGTCTTTTATAAATTACGCGAAAAAATTTATCGCAATTTACTGGACGTTGGATGTTCAGCGCATGTTTTGCATAACGCTCTGCTTTATTTATCCTTTATTTATTTCTTCCTCCGTTTCCTTGCCTCGACTCCTATCATCATCATAGGTAGTCTGTCCGTAGACAGGTCCGTGATTATTCTTGGTTAAACCTGGTTCTCCATATACTCCTATTTTCCGCTGTCCTCTTTATATCTTGATAACTCTCTTTCCCTTTCAAATCGTCTATCAGCTGAAACCTTTTCCTACCTCTTTCCCTTTTCCCATCTAGTTTTTCTTCTAACACGTCTTTAATCATACTCTCTCTCCTCGGGTAATGTCCAACCCAGTTTGCCTTCCTCTTTCTGATAGTCTGTATAATCATTCGCTTCTTTCCTATTCTTCGTAGCACTTCATCGTTTTTCATCCTATCTGTCCATTTTATCTTCAGCATTCTCCTCCAAGTCCACATTTCAAAGCTTTCCAAGTATTTGATGTCATTTTTCCTTAGCGTCCATATTTCTGCCCCATACAATGCTATACTCCATTTTATCAGCTTCTTGCGGATATCGTCCCTTATATTCCCTGTAAGTAGTTGTTTCTTTCTCCTGAAAGCCGCTTTTGCTTTTCCTATTCTAGTTTTGATCTCATCCGTACATTTTGCCTCTCGTGTTATGATACTTCCAAGGTATTTATATTCTGAAACTTGTTCTAATGGCTTTCCCCCAATAGTTATGTTCAGATTCTCTTCTTTACCCGATATTCGAATGACCTTGGATTTTTCTGTATTTATTTCCATACCGTATTTTCTACCTGTTATCACTAGTCTATTTATCATTTTTTGTAGCTCCTCTTCCTTTCTTGCTAGAAGTACTTGGTCATCTGCGTATTTTACTGTTCTTATAATCCTTCCTCCAATTTTGAAATCCCCTGTGCCTTCTAAAGCTTCTTGCATTAGACTTTCTCCATATATATTGAATAGGGTTGGCGATTGGCAGCAGCCTTGTCTTACTCATCTACCGATATTTATTCCGCAGGTGTCCACATTATCAAACCTGACCTTTACAACTTGATTCTCATATAGATTCCTAATCAGTCTCCTGTCTTTCCAGTCTACACCTATATCCTTTAATATCTTCATCAACTTTACCCAATTTACTCTATCAAAGGCCTTCTGCCAGTCTACGAAACATGCGCAGATATCTTGACTGTATTCTATTGCCCTTTCTGATATGATTCTAACTACTCCTATAGCATCTCTAGTTCCTCGTCCTTTTCTGAAACAGAATTGATCTTCCCCTAGTATTTCTTCTGCCTTTTTCTCCAGCCTTTTATTAAGAATCCTCGTGATGATCTTCGATGTGTGTGACAGAAGGCTTATCGTTCTGTAATCTTTACACTGCATTGCCTTTGGCTTCTTCTTTAGAGGGATCATTGTTACTTCTAGGAAATCCTGAGGCCACTCTCCCATGTCGTAAATCTTATTAATTAATTTCGTGATCGCTTTTAGTCCTTCTGATCCTATGACTTTAAGTATCTCAGCCGGTATGCCATCGCTGCCCGTGGCTTTCCCCTTCTTTAGTTCCACTATCGCCTTTTCTACTTCGCTGTCCATAATACTTGGTCCTAAGTTGTCTTCTTCAATGTTTTCCTCATTTTCCAGTTCTATTTTTGCCGCTCCTGCCTGTTTGCTGTATAATTCCTTAATGTATTCTTCCCATACCTGTGCTACATCCTTTGTTTCTGAGACTATCTTCCCATCCGTATTCATAATTCCTTTACCACAAATTCCATTAGACTTCTTATCTTCTAATTCCAGTGCCTTAGCGTACATCATATCGTACCGTCCTAACTTCTCCATTTGTTCTATTTCATCACATTTTCCTTTTATCCAATTTTCTCTAGCTTTATCTGTTACCCTTCTCAACTCATTGTTTGTACGCCTATAGTTGGCTCTACCTTCTTCACTGTTAACGTTTTTCCATTTTCGTCTCTCATCCATTTTCTCCAGCATTTCCTTCGTGATCCATGGTTTTCTGATTTTCTTCTCTTGTTTTCCAATCTCTTTATCCAAGGTATCCTTGATACTGGTTTTAATTTCATCCCATTCTATATCAACGGTCTTCGGTTTGTTTTCCAACTTTCTTAGGTTATCTTCCAACTTCATGCTGACTACATCCTGCCTTTCTTTCAGTTTTTCTAGGTCCCAGGTCTGTCTTTCTCTTCTCGTGTTTCTTATTTGTTTGAGCTTTGTACTCACGTCTAGTATTAAAAGGCTGTGATCTGAATCAATGTCCGCTCCTTGAAATGGTTTGGCGTTATTTATGCTGTTCCTGAATCTTTGTTTTACAAGTATGTAATCTATTTGGCATCTCGTTCAATCTCCTGGGCTTTTCCATGTGCATAACCATCGTTTAAGGTTTTTTACCATGTATTAGTCACTACAAGGTCATTATTGATGCAGAATTCTACGAGTTTCTCCCCTTCTCGATTTCTCTTCCCAAGTCCGTATTGCTCGACAACATTTTCTTCCTGTCCTTCTCCGACTATGCTGTTCCAATCTCCCATTATTATGCAGTTTACCTTTCCTCTTCCGTCTTCTTCATAAATTTCATTAATTTGCTCATAGATCTCATCTATTTCTTCATCGTCATGAGCTGACGTTGGCATATATACCTGGATTATCAGCATGTCCACTGGGATTGCTTTTAGCTTTATTGCCATCAGTCTATCGTTCGTTGCTATTATCTTTGTCACACTTTTCATCATATCTTTCCTAAGTACCAGTGCTACTCCCCTTTCCCCACTATTTCTTCCAGAATAAACTACCGTGAATTCTTCCGAGTCGAACTGTCCTTCTCCCTCCCATCTAGTTTCGCTTAGCCCTATAATGTCAACTCTATTTCTTCTCATTTTTCTTTCAAGTTCTCTAGCTTTCCTTCCTTTCTCATAGTTCTTACGTTCCAAGTCCCTATTCGTAATTTACTTTCGACAAATGTTTTCCTCAAGGCAGTCCCCGCCCGGAGATCCGATTGTGGGACTATTTTACCTCCGGATTGTTTTACCTCGAGAGAACTCATATTGTCCAACCATATAATCTTTACTATGGATTGTAATGTGGTAGTTTCCCTCTTGCTTTCCACATCGCAGTACTGTAGCCGTTCAAATCGTCCTGATCACGCCTACAGCTGTATTGGATATAGACCCAACCAACATCATTTGTTTTCAGCTCTATACCATACTGACAGTACTGCTGCCTACTGCCAGGCACTGATGATAGTTTTTTTTATAAAACCTCCATTCGAGGGGTTTGAACCCCCGAACTTTGCAATAGAAAGCCGACACGCTACCCACTACACCACCAGTGGTGTATTACAATATAATAGTTATTTTTAAAAACTAATTTATATAGTTTTCGTAAAAGATATTCTAAGGGAAGGCCCATAAATTTGTTTGCCTAGGGGCCCAGGAGAGGCTTCAGACGGCCCTGAGCATATAAACCGAGCTCAGTTTTTAAGCATGATAACGTGTTTAGCTGTGTATTCATCACATAAGTCAACCCATCTCTTTCGCTTAAGAAATACTTTTTGCAAAATCTTTCTTCAGGCAAAATGGAGGTCCCATACAATTTAAGTTTTGAACAATATGTGGAAATAAGCTTCTCAATAATGATTAGCTGGTTTGATGTTGGGAAAATATGGAGGAAATTTCTATTTGGAAATACGGAAGAAATTCTCTTATGCTCTCATAACATGTATAATGTCATGTAGTATCATTCTGTTCAATCTAGTGCAATATGCAATGACATTTGTTCAAATGGACCACCTCTTCATGATCCATATACCAACAAGGGTAAAATGTGAAACTAGTCTAAAGTTAATTAGCATCGTCAATCCGCCTGAAATTTAATTTTCCTTTTTTATAGTACAGTAAATTCTCGATTTAACGGACTAATAGGGGAAAGGGTCGTCCGTTAAAGCCGAATATCTGTTAAATGGCAAATGGGATTTTTCGATTCCAAAAACACTCCTCCTTTACTGATGGTAATGATAATTAATGTATAAAATACCGCTTTTGCACGAATATATGATACAAAATTGAATTTATAACAACCATATCACCTTTTAATTCCTCAGAAAACTTTTTTCGATATTTTAAGAAAATACGTCGACACTGAAATATCGCGAATTTCGTATGGTATGATGACCAACCAAAAACTTGTTTATCCCCAGGTTGTCATTCTGCTAATTTCTCCGCTTATCTTTGGGAGAGAATATTTATCAATTTCGTTGGTCCATTACCTAGGAGTAAATTTGGTCACACTCGTGCTTTAACCATAATTGATGGCTTTAGTAAATTTGTAATTATTCAACCGGTTAGAAATTCAACAAGTAAAGCTGTAGTTGATATTTTAACAAAACTGGATTTTTCTAAATTTGGGGTTCCCAAATATATTGTTAAAGATAATGCTACCTCCTTTAAATCTAAATTATTCTATTACATGTGTTTTATCCTAGGGATTAAACATATTTATATTACCCCCTATTATCCCAGGCCCAACCATGCAGAAAGAGTATATAGAAATTTAAAGTTTGCCTTATCTGCTTACACATGTGATGCCCATAATAATTGGGATGCATTCCTATCTTCGCTGACATTTGCTTTTAACTCTGAAAAACACTCTTCTATGTGTGTTTCACCTGCTAGGGTGTTTTTGGGTCGTGAGCTACCTCACCCATTGTCACTTCAATGGGAATTGCCAAATGAGTTGGCATCAGCTGATTGTAACTCAGCTTCAGGGCAGGAACTTTGGAACAAGGTGCTAAGTAATTTGGCCAAATCACAACAGCATGTTGCTAGCAAATATAATGCTAGACATTCTCCACGAGCCTTTTCACCAGGTGAACAGGTTGTGTTTAGAGCTGTGCCCAAAGTTTCCAAAGCTAATAAAATGTCTGTCAAAATCTCTCCTTTTTGGGAAGGACCTTCATGGCTGACAGGATAATTACTTCTCTCTTAAGAATGCCAGACAACCCAAATTATTTTCGTATAGCAAATGTTAGCCAGGTTAAGAAATATTTTCCTGCCAGTAAGCAGTAACTTGTTATTTTCAATTATCATGTGTCAATATTATTTATATTATGAAATATTTTCCTGCCATTAAGCAATAATTAGTTATTTTCAATTGTCATGTATCAATGTTAATTAAATTTATTAAATTTTGTGGCCATCAGGTAATATTTGTCATTCTCACCACATACCATTGTTAATCAAATTAAGGAACATTATGCTGGTATGAAATAACAATTTGACATTTTTTTGGGTTTTCTGTTAATTAATCACCCATTGTATACAATTGTTCAGAATTATATTAGGTTTTGTAAGCTTGTCTAGATATGCAAGCATGAGGAGTGTCCTTGGGTGATTGTGTTTTTGGTTTATTTTTTAATTTTCCACTTGGAGGTGATTCTTTTCCTGTCCTGTTGACAGAGACATTGATTCATAAGGATTATGATCCTTGTGAATATCCGGTATAGAGAATTAGGGACCTCATCGCCTGATGATTGTTATCATCACAACCCGCCCCCAGATGAAAATCTGGTAAAATAAATTGATATATATTGCCACAAAACTGCTAAATGCAGCTATATTTCCAGATATCATAAATGGTATCTATGCATGTCAGCATGGCACAAAATTCTTATTGTTTAATCTAACCTAGTCATGCTATTTTTCATGTTTGTTGGTAATAATTACCAGGGTTATCATACACTAGCCCCAATTGGGCTAGGATACCTTTAAATATCTATGCATTACTATATGCAGTGTGAACTACACAGTGAATTTTTTAATTATTTTTTTTTATATACTGTGAATTTCTGGGGTTCTACTTGAACAATATGAGACATGTATAATTTGTATATCTGTTGCCCAATTATTTAGTCTCTCTTATACTTTCATTACTGTTGGTCAATGCCGGAGTTGGAACCCTTTTTTCTCGTCATTCTCGTCTAATGATTGCTTTCAATTTTTCAATAATGCCCTGTTGGCAAATAATATTTCCTCAATAATTAACCTGTGACTGTAATAATATTGTTTTATTGTACTCCTGAACTTTTGTGATCATTCCTGACTCTAAGTTGAGCTTTAAACTTGGTGTGAGTTGTGCTTTGAGATGGTGTGTCAGTCAACTCTGGAGTGAGACTTTAGTTTGAAAAACTAAACACTGAGTAAACTCATCAAAAGTGGGGGGGATGCAGCATTTTACCCTCCAACAGTTTATCGAGTTTTCCATCAGTTTTTCGTAGGAAATGTTGCACCTCTGCATACGCACACACCCCCTGCATATGCACGAACCCCGACATACACTTGTACTCCACTACGCAAGTACTCTGCTTTGCATGTATGTACAGAGTCTCTACTTTTATAGACAACAGACATTAGCTCAGAAGAGAATGCTACCATCATGCGAATTAACCAATAGACTTTTGCAAGAGGTATGCCCTCTTCTCGAGAACAGATTGAACGAGTGGAGTTCCAAGCTGGCAATATTGCAGAATGCGACACGGAGAAGGTGCACTAGCAAGGCAGTCACGAGGGTCGAACCAGAGGAGAGAGAGAACGAGAGGACGAGCAAGCAGCCTAAACCAGCCAGGAGAATTTCCTTGTTCATCCAAGTGCTATTTTCATATCGTTTATTATCCCTCCAAGTGAACAATTCTATTGAGTATATCTTTTGTATATTTCTGTTTTGTATAATTTCACTCCAATGTAGTTGTAAGCATTTTCCTTGTCATGTGACCATTGTGTTATATTTGATTGCCTGTTGGCAGTAGTAGTGTCACTTAAGAAGAGTCATATCATTTTTGTACCTTAAGTATCTTGGGAATTATGAGAGATTAATGTAAATGAGACAGTTGCATCTCATTTCTTAAAAAATCTAATGATCAACTTACACAACAGCAACGTTATATTGAAATAACATAAATCAAGATGATGCAAATTGGGGACGTCGTGTATTATAAAATTATTTTTGTCGAAATGATGTTTTTAATAAATTTCTCATTTTTGCAGGTGGTGATATGGTTAGTCGTTGCTTCCTTTCTGTGGATGGCAGCAGGGGCTCTCATGTTTGAAACATTCACCATTATTCCTGAAGGCCATTTTGTGTCAGGTGCACTTATTGGTTCTGGAGTTTTAACTTTCCTCAATGGTTGCATATTCATTGCTGATGTTATTTTCACATACCGGGAAGATTGAAGGCTCTTTTCAGATAAAATTCACCTTAAAATATAGACACTAGAAGGAACTGCTTTATGAAGAAACAAGATGAGATATCAAGAGCAAGCGGCACTTTAAATATATATATATATATATATATATATATATATATATATATATATATATATATATATATATATATATATTCGCAGATCCCTCCCTCCACCCCACACACAGTGTCTGTGGCTTTCACAGGACCCCTTTTATCACAGTGGTCTGGTGCAACTGTACCAATGATCCCCAGTTAATCCAGCCTTGCTATAAGGTACATTTTGGATAATATTTTGTGGTACAAATGTTAAAAATCGAGTAGGGGTGAAGATTACATGGGAAATACCTCATTCAGTTGGTGCTCAATGAAATAATTTAAGAGAAGGAAGAAAGCATTTCACTACCAGTATCTCATTATTATTTTTGTGTTACATAAAATTCAATAGTGGAAGTTTAATTTGAAATTTTTAACTCTAATGCCCATTTTTTAATTTGAAACTAGCACTCTCTCATCTCATGATAGCATAATAATTACAATATAACATGTAAAAGAATGAAGTTTTTAAAAATTCAAATTTAATTTTGTGTGTGAACTATATAATATGAATAATAGTTTCATTATAAATCAAACTTGGCTTAAAAAAATTAATTTGGACAAACAAAATAAAATGTTGCCTTTGTTTATCCATCAGATTATTAAATAATATTCAACTAAATTTATAATAAAGATTAAGTTGTGGCAATATAAGGAGTTGTCTATAATTTTTTAATTAAAATTCAAAGATACTTGGTTAAATCTTCCAACAATACTAATAAAACTACATAATATCAAATAGAAGTAAAAGACCTATGAAAGCTTTCATAAAATTGAGACTATGGACAAAAAATAGAAACTATCAGGGCCAGGCCCAGACAGTTTGCCGCCTGAGGAAAGATATAATTTTTTTACTAAGCTCTTTTAATTAATGTCAGTTGAAAAAGTGGAAAATACGTAATAAAAATGTATTTTTTCTTATCATATAATTACTTTTATTAAAAAAAAGACTATGGACAAAAAATAGAAACTATCAGGCCCAGGCCCAGACAGTTTGCCGCCTGAGGAAAGATATAATTTTTTTACTAAGCTCTTTTAATTAATGTCAGTTGAAAAAGTGGAAAATACGTAATAAAAATGTATTTATTCTTATCATATAATTACTTTTATTAAAAAAACAAAATCAGGTGCATATTTTCTAACAAATCCTTCATGTATTCGATTTGTCTGTCCATCTGGCCGTCTCTGGAATCCTGCAACTTAGAGAAACCAATTTTTCAGGATAGATTTTTCCATGTGAGCATTAGGCATGCTATAAACTACGTGGATGTAGGATTTTCTGATAGGATTAACTGGAAAAATTAGTTAAAAAGTACATGCTGCTACAGATGTAGGCAACCAGCAATGCATCACATCTGCTATTCTTTATTCCGCTAGAAAGGCAGCAGTTGGTGAAAATAGCGCCTCATGTAATTTGCTCTGCCATTCCACCCTCCCTTGTTTTCATAAAATTTTAATTCAAGTACATTTAATTTTATCTTACATTAAACAAAAATTTGACAAAAACAAAAGGCAAAATTGCCAAGTACTTTAGGATGGTTTCCAAAGGAAACAGCCTTATGAAATGGTCCTGTCTGTATGTATGTGTTAACAACTTTTGCACCAATGGACAGATTTTCATGAAGCTTGGTATGAGGCTCGTGCTGCCAGGGCCCACCTTTGGGCTATATTTTATTTGGCGAAGATTGAAGTCCCGGGTTTGATTCCAGGAATGTTTTTCCCAATTTGTTTTACATAAGAAGTCTCAAATCCATCTTGCAGAGGTGTTTTCTTTATTACTTTAAAATATCATAACATTGTGATATCGGTGCGAGGTTTGTAGTTTTCTAAGGAGAAAAGAATGTAGATTCTATTTCTCATCACAGAATTTTTAAATTGATCGCATTTTCTTGAATTTCTACTAAAACTTGGCGTTTTTGCGTTTTCAATCGCATTTTATCGGATTGTAGCCATGGAGACGATTATTACCGAACTCGGCTTGAGCATATACGAGTGAACAAATAGGTTGTTTTCTTTTCCACCCAACTACTAGTACTTTTATTACTACCATTTGGGGTTACTAAATATGCACTCCATTCCTTCGACAGATGCACATTCTTTTCTGCTGTCACTCCTAAATGCTGAACTGTTGAACAATTTTTACATCCTAATTTACCTTTCTTTACTTGAAGCCATTTGTACTGTTCTATAAACACACTTGTTTGTTTTTCGTTCCAACAGACCGGGAGGACAAGATTATCTATTTCTTTCATTGACAAACATGATGGTTTTTCTTCACTGACTGGTCGTTCAACTGGTTCGAAATTTGGTTCCGTTGGCTTCGACGCTCCACAATGATTTTCGTTACTATCATTATATTCTGTCTGTTTTCACCGTCTTCACATTTAAAAAACTTAATAGATTACTCTGTCGTTTTGACATTTTTGAGATCAGGATCTGAAAAATTATTTATGACTAATTTCAATTTTTTGATGAGATTAATACAGTAGCATTTTGTAAATTAAAAGTACGACTTCTAATTTTAATTATGTTAATTTTAACAAATAATTTCTAACGAATAAGCAAAATTTTTATTATTGTTCAACATTTTAATGTCAAAACTTCTGTTAATGATTTCTTTGTATAATTTAAAAAATAACGGAAATTTTGAGCTAAAACACCTTATTTTTCAGCTTACATCCATAACTTCCGTTATATGAAGAAATCAAGATACCATGACAACACTTTTCCAGAAAAGCATTGCAACTTACTGGAACCACACTTACAAAAACACTGATTTACTCAGTCACCATATACAAGCTTATCGCTTATCTGGCTGCTTGGTCCCGAAAATTTTTTTTCGTACCAGACTTAGCTTTCATTCGTTCGGGATAACCATAATGAAGCAAGTAGTTTTCTATTTCCTCATAATTAGGCTCCTTTCTTTGATTCTTTGGATGTCGTTCGTGTTCATTTCTGCAGCTGGAAGCATCTGAGTTTCCTTGATTTAGACTCGATTCCATTTTTCTGCTTTTTGAGGGAGGGTATCTGAAAAGTAAATTAGTTAAATTGTTTATTGACAGGATTTTTTTTTGTGTAATAATATGTCCTTGATGAAAAAATATCAAAATCAAGAAAAAATAAGATTAAATTAAAAAGAAAACAAATAATAAGAAATTTCAAAAAATGAAAACATAAGACGACCAGAACCACGAAAAAGAATCGGAAATAAACAAAAAAAGAACACGGTATTCAGAAAAATTTGCTTTAATGCAATATATAAAAGAGATCGAATTACTTACCTGAAATCTTCAATCAGAAGTTTCAAAAAAGAAATGCTAAAAATTCCGAAGAGTTCCAGTGCCTCTTAACTTCACTCGTCCAAAATGTTCTGTGAGTGATCTACACATAAAAAATCCCATAGATAGCTTTACTCGTCAAGAGAACATCTGTGATTCAGACACACATGTGCCGCCAGTTCCACGCGAACATAGTTACAAACACTGTTTAAAAAGACGCAACTTTAAAACCTTCACGCGCTGTCCTTGATTCATCTTTGCGTTCATTACATTTTAAACCAAATCTTTCAGCCTTACGCAATTTTAACTGCAATTTAGTTACATTTTACATATTATCGCAGTTACGTGTTTTTTATCAT
This sequence comes from Tanypteryx hageni, assembly GCA_028673005.1. NCBI lineage: Eukaryota > Metazoa > Arthropoda > Insecta > Odonata > Petaluridae > Tanypteryx > Tanypteryx hageni. The sequence continues at coordinate 78,649,577 of CM054115.1, read as the reverse complement.
GTGACTAATTTCCTTGAAGGATTAAAAATAATGTAATGTATTTCTAGTGAGTTATTTTCTTTGCATGTGCGCAGATTCAATATACATTGAGATTTGAGAGAGACCTAACCATAATATAACTACTGTATTTTATTAATGATTAGCAGAGGTACCCGTTGAACTTCAACGGGATATTATAATATGGAAAGCTTATGTTCCCTACTCAGAGATAGGTATTAAAAAATTAACCAAAATTAGTCCTGTATTCACTAATTCAGTGCATCTAACATCCATAGTTCGTATTCAGGGGGAGAAAGTTGACATGCTACGTTTTGCGGATGACATTGCAGTATTGGCTGAGAATGAACAAGACCTGGTAGCGACCCTGGCAGAGTTGGAGACCGCACTCAGCAACACCTACAACATGAACATCAACAAAGTGAAAACTAAGATCTTGGTGGTTAGTAGGCATGGTACGCAGGCGCACTGCTCATTGGGCGGGGAACGGTTGGAGAACGTGGAGTCTTTCGCGTATCTCGGAAGCAGGTTAACATCGGTCGGAAGGTCAAAAACAGAAATTATAAGTCGTATTAATCACGCAAAGACCGCCTTCAACAAAAAGCGCAACCTTTTCATCTCCAACAGCATTAATAAGCACCTCAGGAAACATGTGGTCAAAACTTTTGTATGGAGTGTATTACTATATGGAAGTGAGACCTGGACAATCGGGGAGGCAGAGAGGAAGAGGATAGTGGCGTTTGAAATGTGGTGCTACCGTAGAATGTTAAAAATCTCCTGGGTGGACAGAGTGACCAACAAATAGGTGCTGAACAGAATTGAGGAGAAGAAGCCATGCCTGTGGGATACGGTACGGAGGAGAAGAGACGTCTGGGTGGGGCACCTCATAAGACATGAGGGGCTGGTTAGGACGATCCTCGAAGGTGCTGTGGAGGGGAAGAACGCTAGGGGCAGACCGAGGATGGAATATATTAACCAAATCATGGAGGATACCGGCTGCCACACCTACACAGCACTGAAGAGGCTGGCTGAAGATCGAGAAGTTTGGAGAGCTGCTGCCAACCAATCTTAGGATTGAGCACAAAAGAAGAAGAACATCCATAGCAGTTACATACGGTGCTGCTGCTTCCTGTTTCATATGTTTGTGTTTATTCAATCATAACACTGAATAGCCTGGATCCCAACGACCGAATTCTATCGAGTCTACAATGCATCATTGTTGCCCGGGTCTGATGTACGGGAAGGGCAGACTACATTGTCCAGAGCGCCGGGTGAGAGGGATAGAATCGAGGAGAGGGAAGCCGAGGAGAGACGAAGGGGGTGGGGCTTCAAGAGAGTTTTTATTTAATTGCTCTACTTCTGCGTAGTATTTTGTTTTGACTTATAGCCTAATATGTAGGTAGGACCATACCTCAAATAATTGATTATTTCCATTGAAATATGTTTGGCCATTTTTACGTGATGCGCGCACAACGAATAAGCAGTCAGACAGGAATTAAACTGATGGGCTTATTTGTATAGGGGAAAGTACATATTGTATTCATGAAAAAATCGACTTCGAAATTTCAACGGAAATACACGTTTTGAAGTCCCCTGAACACGTTTTGGCCATTTTCTCGATTATGTGATAGCTTTTTGTGGGTGCTCTAACTCGAAAACTATTAATCAGGTCAAGGCGAAATTTTTATTTAACAATTTTATAAATGTCACCAGAACTGATTAGTTTTTGTTAAAATTGGTCGATCGGAAGTGGGTGTTTACTCTTGTCACTTATCCGTTATTTTGAGATATTTGCTTTAATATTTGATAAATGTAAAAATGTATTGGAATAAACGTTGTAGGAAATTTAATTTTCCACAATCTTTGTTTGAAATATTTTCCCATATAATGCATTGTTTAAGATATATCTTATATTTTTAGCTACCACCACCACGCCACCTACCGACGACTATTGTTAACAATTGATGCTTAGTTACATCTTAGTAACGCTCCTTTTTATTTTCTTAATTGTTGGAGCTTTGTGGCTGTATCCAATATCAGAAGGCTACGGTTTGAGTTTATTTCCATTCTTTGTAGTCTACAATTTTCTCGTGGTTTCAAAAAATATTTATCATTAAGTAACCTATATGGAATTTTTAGAAATATTACAGATATGGAGAAAGTCATGTGGTGGCCAAATCAGATTTTTAGAAATATTACAGATATGGAGAAAGCCATTTGGTGGCCACATCACATTTTTTGATTCTGTATGAATCTCTTCTGTGATGTTTGTTGATAAACGCTTAGGTGTTACTGAAAAATATTCCATAATTCTTATACCTTTAATTCTCTTTTTTATTTGATCTGAAAATTTGTTTAGTGTGCCAAAGTATATTTTGTATTTAAATTTATTATGTTTAAACGTAGGATTTTCCAAAAGAGCTCTATTTCGAACTGTTTTAAATTATGGCGTAATTCTCCAAGACATATATTTTACTAGGGAGGGGGAATGGGGGGCAGGAGGGCTATTTGGTCCAGGCCTCAAATTTTGGTACTTGTTCAGGGGCGGATTATTGCACAGGTGCATGAGGCATAAGCTGGGGACCTCATTGAAAAGAGGACCTCACCAAATGTCGATTTTAGCGTAAAAGCTTATGTTCCTCGTCATTTCCAAAAGGCTAAAGACAGGATTTCCCCTCGCTCAAATATTCCCACTTTTTCCTCAGTCATACTTGCCAACCACGAAGCTCAATCCTAGGGAATTGCTTCAAAACAAAGGCATGCTAGCCTAACCACCTCCGATTTTCCTTGAGGTCGTTCTCTCCATTTATGATGGGAAACATGCCCTGTTGTTTATCTACCATCTTCCTTCATGAAACATAGGATTGTGGAAGGTATGGAAGGAGGCTTCAATAAATCTACCGCTTGTCGTTATGCAGCTCTCTGCCATATAACATCCTCCCCAAGAAGGTTTAAAATTAGATTTTAAAGGATGCATTGGCCAAACCTATGACAATATATCAAATATGGCTGACAAGCAGTTCTGACTGAGTATTATTAAAACTGTATTTTCTTCAGCTGTGGAAACCACACATTAAATTTAATAGGTGTTTAGTGCACTCAATCATGCAATGAAGCAATTGCATACTTTGGAAGTGTTCAACAAATGTGCAATTTCTTTAGAAGCAGTCGACAAAGGTTGAAAGTTCTAAAGCAACATCTTCCTGTTACACTGCATGGTATTTTCAAAATGAGGAAGTCTGCAAGGATTGATGGTGTTAAACCAATTCAATGGTGTATGAATTCAGTGAGAAAGGCTATAAATGAGCTCGAAGGTCTCAATCTCACAGCACAGGCTCGAGCTGAACTTCAGTCTATTCAGGAATATATGTCCAAATTTGAATTTATTCTAATATCAACTTTGTGGATGAAACAACTTACACTGATCCATAAAACTAATCTAGTAATTGAGGCTTGCGTTGCTACACTTGGTGTTGAGAGGGATAATATTGAACGTCTTATCAATGACATTCAACAAATTAGTTAGCAATGGAATGTGTTACTGGCGGATTCCAAATCAGCAGCCCAGAATATTCTCATTCCACCTGATTTCTCCGCCAGTCACAAGTTACCTTGGAATTAAAATAAAAACTCCTGATCTGTAAAATAGTTCAGATGAGCACACACACAACAATAAGAAGAGAAATGGAAAAAAATAGTTTTTTCAGAGTTATCCGAGCGATTGCGCTTGTGTGTGTGCTTTTCCTTTCCTTTAGGCTAGTTTTCGACAACAGGCCTCTGTAGACCATCGTCCTGCAACCTTGTATCATCTTAATTTCTTTTCTTATTGACATGTGTGTGGTCATCTGGATTATTTTACGGTTCAGGAGTTTTTATTTTATCTCCATTCTGTAGTCTCCAAACTCTATTTTCAACAAGTTACCTTTTAAATTTGATGCTGAGCAGCACTATAAGGTCATGCGAGGAAATCACCGAGGTATTTAAACTGGAGACAAATCTTACACGACTTATTGTCTGCAAGAATCTCAACGCAACTTGACTGTGCTCTGTGGCAAGTCCAGTGCGGTATGAGTTCGCGAAGGAAAATTCTGTGTGTCGCTGCGTTTGTCGTTGATAGTATTATTAAAAAGAGAAAAAAGAAAATAAATAGAAGAAAATGGGAGAGAATGGATTCTCAGAAGATCGAATTTCGGTGCTTACGAGAATGTCTTCATTGATTGTCTGAAAATGTTCTGGATGAGTCTTGGTTTAGCTTATTTTTTTAAAGCGATTTTTGTACTCAGCGGATTTCAGATTCCATAAGTCCCGGGGTCGACTCTAAGGAAGACATTTCCCATAAGATAACACGTAAAAATAGACTTGTCGACGTGCAGGCTTTAAATCTTTTTCAGATCAAAATTAGAAATAGTTAACCTACGAGCTTCGGATCTGGACCATTTTGAAGAACAAATTATTGTTTCTTATTCTGTTTATCTTTTTCTGCATGCACTTCTAAATCGCTCATGTTAAATGCTTAGATCGCATATTTTGGGGAAATCTTGCCATTTTAAGGGGATGTTGTCTTTCCTACCAATTACATTGTTAGATCTCAAAATCCTATTGTTATTATGGGTGTAAGCTTGCTTTGAATGCTTTTAATACTAGAGAGAGGAAGAAGGAAGGAGAGGGAAATGATTTTCATAGCAACCAAAGTAAACAACATTCGTAAATTATTATAATGAATGACAACTGCAAACGCATTTTTGTAATAGCATCATAGTTATTTACGTTGTTTCAGTAAATACATTCTTTTTTATTTTGAGTACTAACTGTTTAAATAAAACACAATCAATGATTGCACAAAAAAACATTCCGTTATTTCAGCAACTCCTTTCTGTTTTGGTTGTATAAGTAATGATAATAATATTGTATATGACAAATATTACAAACCTAAAAGGCAATGGAGAAAAAAATCCCGAATAGAAGGCCAGGGTTCGAGTGCAGGGTCTAATTTCTATTCCCGATAAGAAAACCTCAAATCTCCCAAATATTTACGGGAGTTAAATTTTAACAATTATTGATAACTTTATTTATCATTCAAATAGAATAGCCATAATGTACAAATTGTTTTATTTCCGGATAAAAGCATTTCGTAGAACGGGTATCTCCCTAGTGTATATAAAAAGCCATATTACAACGATGATCTCGACTTCAACAATCTATTCTTTCGACAAGAGAACCTTTCGCTAAAAAAGCAATATTTTGATGAAATCTTAAATTCTTAAGAAAATTCGAACGATTTCGAGCCGAAGGCAAAATTCGGCGACATAAATGAGAATCTTTGTTTATTTTTATTTAAAATGGTCCCTATCCGAAGATCGTAGGTCAATTACTCTAATTTAATTTTGCAAAAGACAAAAAACCTGCAAGTAAAAAAAAAGGGATTTGTAAGTGCTCTCTCATTGGGATTTACATTGAGTGGTTGGACGCACAAACAAACGGATTGCTCTTTATCTTACACTAGCTGAAATTACCCGGCATTGCTCGGGCTTTTAAGTCAAGTTAAAAAATATCGAGTAAGATTTGAGAATAAAACCAAGCAAAGAATCCAATTTAATTTCACTGTAACCCTTAATGGTATGCAATGCTTCTTGTCTTCCCATCATTTCCCCAATTTAATAAAAAATTTCCCATGTCATTTATCGACAAATTTGGCGTATGTATTTTCTTCAAATAGTCATAATAAACTATGGGATCACTTTTTAAATATAGTTATTTCACTCGAATTGATTTCCAATGGAAGAAACTGCATCATGTTATGTGGTCATGAATCTCAAATACATTAAAAGCATGGGCAGGAATTGCAAGCTCTAGGGAAGGAAACACTTTTGAAAATATAGTCAAATTTAGCTTAACCATACGTTATCCCACACAAAGGCTGATTTTGTCGATCTAATTTGTCACGTGAATATTTTAAAGTCAAACCTACGAAACAAAATGAGTTTCGGGTCTTTGAAATCGAATTTGGCGATAAAAAGTGTGATGTATGGCATGAAAAGTGATATTATAATCTAATAATAATATAATTGGCTTAGTTGATACATGCAAATATTCAGTTGGCGGGCCAGAGTTTAAAACGGAAGTTATCTAAAATTCCTCAGGCATCATACGAGTATAAGTAAAAATTAAGCCTAATTCATGTTTTCTAGGATTAACTGCTCAAAAGTAAAAGTCCTTCGAATAACTATTATCATTTAACCTATTTGTAATTTTTAGAAATTGAACAGGCATGGAGAAAGTCTTGTGGTGGTCACATCAGATTTTCTATAAAACAGTACAGGTCCGAACATCGTTTGTCAATTCTTTCTAATTTTAATTTGCAAAGGAGTAAAAGCCTCCATGTCGAAAAATGGATTTTTACGTGTTATCTTATGTGAAATGGCACCCCCTCCACTTCCCTCCTCCCACCAAAAATAAAAAAATATCCCATATTAAACATTTAAATAACATATTTTGGAAAAATATCCGCTTTTAAACGCAATATTGCCTTGCCGACCACATCATTGTTAAAATTCGAGAATCAATTGTTGTCACAACCCGCATAAGTGTAATATATACGAGTGCATAGATTGCCTTAAATTATCGTAGGATTTTTCGCAAAGTTACGTAATCCTAGTGGGACTGGGATTTAATTTGGATTCTTTTACATATATAAACGACTATATTGATATAGAGTAAGAGAGAGGGGATGTGGGGAGGTAGATCGGAGGGAAGGGTTTAAAATGGAGAGTAAGGGAGGTATAGAGCTAGAAAAGGATGGGAGGAAAGAGGTAAAGAGGGAGACGGAGAAAGAGACAAAGAGGGAGGGAGAGAGAGGGAAGGAGAGAGAGAGGAAGGGAGGGAGAGAGGGACGGCGAGAGGGAGGGAGGGAATATTATTATTTATTTATTATTATTACTTCATTTTCGACAAGAGGCTCATCATTTAGCATATCTTACTGATTTTTCATATCGAAATCAAATATATTTGGAATAGTTTTATCATAAACTCGTCATATTTGACGGGCAATTACGCTAGTATATTAAGATTGTTGGAGCTTCGTGGCTATATCCAAAATCAGAAGGTTCTTTCTAAAGTTTTCTCTTAAAATATTAATTACCATGTAACCTATTTGGAATTTTTAGAAATATGAAAGATACCTATGGAGAAAGTCATGTGTTGGCCACGTCAGATTTTTTAAAAGTGTTATTATAATGTGCATGTTGTAAATCGAATTTTTTTGGTTGATTTTTGAGTGCCATTACAGTTAAAAGGAGAGTTAGGTATACCTGTGGACTGGTAAAAACTGTTTTTATTGAACAGCTAAATGGAAATATTAGATTTAGTGACGAGAGTTTCCTTCGCTAAATTCACATTGAATGATTCTCACAAGCACTTTTAAGAATAAGATACTTTTGGTCCCAGTATTTTTTAGTGATTAGATCAGGTGCCTAAAACAAACATCGGTGCTAGGGCCTCATGAATCCTATCCACCAAATTTGCAGGCTGCTTCAACACACTGCATCAAATCCGCGGGACACATTCCATACTTTCCCTGTCCTCTCATCGTTCAGGTTCTTTGGAAATTCACTATCCCTTTCCACAAGAGGGAAATTGCTCCAACTCAATGACGCCGTCTTAAACTCAGTCATTAAAAAATGTTAGATCCGGCATCGAGGGACAAGCAAAAAACACGCTGATAACCGATATGGCATTCTTCTGTACTCCGTCTGTGTAGGGCAGGGGTGCCCAACCTACGGCCCGCGAAGGGTTTTTGTGCGGCCCGCAAAGCTATGATGAAAAAGCAATCCGAAAAATTGAACACACAAATTCAAAGGTTTCCGTGAAAAATTTGATAATAAAGCTTTTAATATCGAAATGTTAACTATTAAAAACCATATTTAGACTCGATGCTTATTTATATGGTACCTCATAATCCTATTTAAACTCTAATCTTGCCCGACGAAGGATTTGCAACCACCGATGCGGCCCGGCGCATAGAAAAGGTTGGAAACCAATAATATAGGATGCTATAAACGGCAATGAGCAATAAACTGCAGATATTTTAAAAGCGCTGATTTAATACACTTCTTAAATTTTAAAGGTTATTTGCTAAGATTTACGTCTAATGTTTTATAAGAAATGATCTGAGTTTGGGCAGTGCAGTATAAGCTAACCTAATTTGTGGGCCGTATAAATGAACCAGGCAGGCTGCGAGTCCAGGCTTACAATTAGATGAATTAACATGTTATTCTTAAATTATCTTAAGGTCTGTTGGTGTTTTTTTTGTCAATATAGGTATACTATTATTTGTTTTAGCCCAGTGGTAGGCTACCTTACCCACGTGGCGGGACACATTGATGGTCGCGAATTCATCGGCGGACCAGATTAGACTTTAAATTGGACGTTAATTAGAGGTTTTGACATATCAAATCAGTGAAAATCAAGCAGGCGCCGCGGATTGGCAATTTTTCCCGGCCCGGGAAAAGTTGACTTGACCGGCCCCTTTGCTGACCACATTCGTTTTTCAGGTGCAGTGTTTTACCTATTTTATCAGGAGTTTGATTATTGCGATGTACTAATCACTTAATAAGCAAAAATTGAATATTTATTAAGGCAATATAATATGCAAAATACATGAACAAAAAGTGTACAATGCATTATAAAATCTAGAAATAAATAACACAACAACAACATAAACTTGTTACATTCTTAAAAATTTGGATAAAACTTTTAAAGATATAAATATTTTCTCTATTGGTAGGCATAAGATAAAATGATGTAACGCACTTGTACCCGAAAATGACCAATGGAATTTTCAAACTTATCATAATTTGAATTCTTACCGGGCATATTTTTTTGGCTTTCGAGTTCTTTCTTTTGGAAGGTTTTCTTCTACTATTAATTCGCTATTTTCTTCTCCTGATAAACTATTTGCTCGTTCCACAAATGTTTTAGTTTTATTAAAAATTTCTTCAAAATCTCTTGAGAATATTTTTAAATTTAATAATGTACATTCTAAAAAGCTTTGAAAAAATCCAAATTATTAGAAAGATTATAATCCCGGGATTTTGGTATCAGGAAATTCCACGGGATTGCAATCCCCAAGGTGGTCATTTTTCTACCTCTCAGTCAATAACGACAATATTTAAGATTCATAGAATAAAACAATAAAATTCATACTTCAAATCTTACGACGAGGTTCCATTCGCGAGATCCCTTTTTCGACGAGGCCCGCAGCTAGCACCTCATGCGCCTGTGCATAAATCCGCCGCGTCTGGAAATTCGTCCAAGGCACAAAAACAGAACGATTCTTTTGCGAGAACTATGGGAGACTGGTGGATGATGCGTATAAGCTTACAGAAACTGCGACTCCTTCCATGCAGAAAGCTCTCGAGGGAAGGATCAAATATGTGAGGAGCCGAAGCTCTTGAGAATTAACCCGGAAAGACCTGCGCATCTGGATAATAATGCCCAAGTGGACAAGATAGGCGTTTATCTTTTAATCGTCAGCCTTATTTGAGCTTAATACGCAGTACCAACCACTTGGACTCTCCATTATAGATATAGACTGTTTTGTCATTCATACCATCAGTTGCTCATAAGTAATTACGTGCGTATTATTTTTGTATTTGTTTTGCGCGTGAGTGGCGTGAACTTCCAACTTCGTCTTCAGAGCGACCCCATTATCGAACTGAAAGACCGGCCCAATCCGCGCCTAAAATCAAGTCTAAATTACGATTATAATGTTAAAATTTCAATATCGAATGTTTTATTGTTGTAATTTGAATGCGTATGATATGAATTGCGTTTAATCTCTTTCAATCATAGCTTCGCGGTCCACATAAAACGTTCTCGCGGGCAGTAGGTTGCTCACCACTATTTTAGCCACATGATTGTTGGTAGTTTTATGAGATATGCACCAATGTATTTGTGTTAAACTACGGCAATTGATTTTTCTTTAATAATAATATGATGCAAAAACATTACACAGTAGGACCTCGCCGTTTGCGGGGGCTACGTTCCAGAAAATCTCCACGAATGGTAAATCCGTGGACGGCGAGGTTAAAGAATTATGGAAAAAAAGATGTTTACGTTCCACCAATCCCAACAAAAACGTTGACCATGATATGCTACGAAATTTATTACAGGAAACAGAACAACATTTAATGTGTGCAGAGCCACAGATGTAGAACATGCTGAACGTATTTTTTAATTCGATTATAGTTTCCTTTTTGCGTCTGTCCATCTGTCTGTCTGTGCACTTCCTTAAATGAACTTGGTGAATATACCGGCCAATTATTGTGTATGGTGGAGAAAAGGCCTTCTAAATCTTCTTTATAAAGAACGACCCATTTGTACTATTACGTGAGCGAATTATGATGCAGATTGGATGTGGTGTAAATTCTGCGCATATTACGAGAGGCAAGGGACAGCAAAACTCAAGCAAATGTTACAAAGAGCGCCTTTTAAAGGTCAATTGATTGCTTAAAATTGAATTGATTGTGATTAATTTGTAAATCTATATAATATATGATTTGTATTGTGCTACGTATTAACTATGCAACTGGTATAGTGACCAAGAGCATCTACTGGTTGCGGGGACACCTTTCTTCAGCACCAACACGTGAACAGTTGAGGTGCTTAGACGGCGAAAAGTAAATTTGTGCCTCAAAAACTTGACCGCATATACGCGAAAGGCAAGGTCTTGCTGTATTCTTACATTTATGGAAAATATCTGATGAATTTTGCATAATTATTGTTCAAGTGGTATGCTTAAATAAGTGGGGATGAAATTGAATTTTCAAATGTTTTATTCAAAATTTATAAACATACATGTAATATAAATCCAACTTTTGTACCACAATATAATATACTATGTATTCGTAATTCATCGAGCTTCTCATGACTGCTGAATTGTTCAACTATTTTTCACGTAAATCACCAAGTAACATGTTAACATTACATATCACATCTGTGTTTAACACCACAGTACTTTTAACCAGGAAATTTATCTTGAATCCTTTCTTTGTCTTCTCCAAAGTTATTTCCTTTATCTCGAATCAGTTCATTTTTAACACAGAAAAACTTTACCCAAAGTATCCCATAATGGTATCAGTGCTGAAGACTAGTGCGTTGATAATTGCAATAACCGTAGCAAAAGAATGGTTAAAATAAATCAGACTGGAAATAAATGCCCAAATGCCAGACGATATCCTATCGTTTATGAAGAATATAGCTATACATATCCAAAGAACTGCCCCAAGAAGTAGGAAGAAATTAATCTGCAAAAATAGAATGTTTACTCTGGTAAGGTGCCTCAGTATGGTTTAAATGTATAAAAAATATAAAGTGAAAAGATTTTACAAATCTTAAACAGTATGGCATGCATTAATTTAGAGTGCATTATATATTATGATTGAGCAACGTAAATATCAATTAAGATTTATGAGATAGTAAAATAAATTTACTCACCAAAACCTTGGGTGCCTCGTTTTCTAACACGCATGTGACCATGATCATTGGAAGTATGAGTAGATATCCGTAAACTGCCAAGTACATAGCAAAAGAGACGTAAGGTTCATCATTTGGGCAAATTCCCAAGTTATGGAGCAGGATCGTGAATATAATGATTAATTTCTGAAATATAAAGGTACATAAATTGTGAGAATGACCCATGGAGGATATAAGGATATACAACTTTGCAATGGAAATTTATCCAATTATTTCCGAAAAAAATTTTCATATCGAACTTGATCGGACTTATGCCTTTGAAAAGTAGGACATCTTATTTTAAGAAAAACACTTGTTTTGGCTTAGTATCAGAATGAAACAAAAAATCCGCTGATGGCAGAATAACGATATTGGGATTGATTTTATTAGCCGGAATCATTTCCTGCAGGATGAACTGGTTTTCGTGCGAAGAAACGCCGGTAAACCAGTGCTCGAATCGGACGGGAATGCATGGGATCGTCGTTCCACTTGATACAAAATGAAGCCCACAGCGTTCCCGTCGTTAAAAAATCAGACATGAATGTTTCGATCACTTGCGTTCCCGTTGTTGAAATCTTCCAGCTCGACCGCTGACGGAAACAATCTTTGTTCAGATCACTCATTGAGATGAAATACATTCTTTAAGTGACAGGAAAAAGGAATGCATTTCGTGGCTTTGACCGCATTCAGTGGTAAATATGCTCTAAAAATTATTAACGAACGAAGAGACGATTTACTTACCATTTCTAAGATATTCACCTTGTTCAGTTGTTTACCCATCATAGTTACAGAATGTGAATTGGAATGGTTTGTTAGTATATTAGAATGTGTCAATTTGACTTCGCACCGGATAAGACTGAAATCTTTCGTTATTTCCGCGGTTTATATACAATCCCTGCCGTTGATAAACTACGTTTGATTGGTTACGAAGATAAAGCAATGGAATTCATGAATGGCTGGACACCGAGGAAGTTTCAGCGGCCAAGAAGGAAACCTTTTTGCTCGATATGATGACGGAATTTCTTTCTCGGGAGCTACGACATTTCTGATTGATTTATCTGTTATATACTGTCATCGCAATTTATGCATTGTTTTTCGCCATGAATTCATCTGCGATTCTCTTCTAGCAAGAGATATTAGCACTAATTTCTATAATTTATCTTATATATATATATATATATATTATTAATCCATCATTCATAATAGAATATTCTACATACACATAACCCAAGATAGGTGACTTTCTGGTGCTGCAGTGCATCAGATTGTCGAATAAATCACATCTCCACTGTACACTGCAATTCACAACATAGGTTGGTAATTTACAACGACTCCTAACCGTATGAATTTCAAAAAAAGGCTTTTAGAGGAAACAATTAAAATATCAAGTTTACGGAAAAACCTTTTTCACGCCAGGCACTTGATATCTCAAACACGTCTGATGGTTTATGCGTCTCACGACATCGACAGGGACCAAGCAGACTAAATTCAGACACACACAAGCACTCACTCGCGCAGGTCTCTAACAAAATTTTTGAGCGAGGAAAAGATTCTATATGTATAAATTTCAAGAGCGAAGCCCTCATCATCAGTATATGACAGTGAATACGCAGGTTGGTGGTAGGGAGTGCAGTGCACCAGATTCTCTATAGACGGAGTGGGCAACGTTTTATAAATGGCGGGCGACATCGGTGGTTGCGAATGTTTGGCGTGCAGCATTGGAAGTTTCCTGTGCTTCGGCGCATGTGGGTTCGCTGGGGAGGGGAGTGAGCAAGGGGGGCAATGTCACAGCCAAAATTTTTGAACAACAATGGGTGTTCAGAATTTAAGCTCTAAATTCAATCTGGAAGCGTGAAACAAGCATGGTGGATGAACACTAGCCTAGATTATAATATTCCAAACATTTAAATCATGGTTTTTACAAGTTTCTTGCTGTTAGTTTTGGAATGTGAAGTTGGGCGTCTGGGGAGGGCAAATGGGGCAGTTGTCCCCCTCTGGATCAGATCTGTGTTAAGGGAAAACAACCATTGATGTCTGGTTAGATCAGGGGGTTAGTTAACACGGCAACTGTACTATATCTAACGTCTTTGGTTAACACGGTATTTTTTCTGAGGTCAGGCAAGCAAGTAGGAACCCCCTGCAATATGCTTGAAACAATCCAATAAAATAATAAGCCCAATAAATCCGACTCTGGGAGCCTGCCTTTCCCCTTACCCTCTCCCTGGAAAAGTTCCAGCGGACGCCCATGCTTCGGCGGGCCAGAGTTTAAATCGGAATTTATCTAGAATTCCTAAGATATCATGCGTGTATAAGTAAAAATTAAGCCTAATTCATGTTTCTTAGGATTAACTACTCAAAAGAAAAAGTTGGATTATAGGGATTTTACCAAAAAATATGAATTTGTGGTACGTAATCGAGAAATGTGTGCATTTACCGGTAAATGTGCACATTTACCCCCATGCTCGGTAAATGTAAGTTTAAGTTTCCAGATAAACGTATTATCCGTACATTTCCCTGTAAATGTGCACTTTTACCGATGTACCTTGGTAAATGTGGAAATAAGTAAGAATGAGAAATGCTACACGTTAATAATTACGTTAATTTATAATAAAAATCATCGAGGGTTCGACTCCACTGGTATATATTAAGATGAACGCTTCACCACTCGAGGGGGGAACACAGTGAACGTGAGGAGGAATCAAAAACACTTCGACTAACCTACTCAACCCGGTGGGGCAGAGCAAAATTTTCCTTAATATTCAAATTTAGTTTAGTTAGTTGTGCACATTTACCAGGAAATTTACACATTTACCGTACTTCTAAACTGCAACAGATGTTCGCGAAGCCGCCATGCTGTGGCCTGTGTTGCGACGTTTATCCACATTTACCAGTGTCTCTAGGTAAATGTGTACATTTCCCCAATCCAATCGGTAAAAGTATGTTATACTTACATTTACCGAAGCTGGTGGTAAATGTGCACATTAACCGGGAAAAGTACACTTTTACCGGACTACGCACATTTTCCGTTACACATACAATATTAACAAAGGTTAATGACCAAAATGATATAATTGGGCCGGATCGACTCGGCAGGGGTGCAACAATTACAAAGTTTAACTTTTCGGTAATTATGAATTTGGAAGGAATTGGCTAAACCGATTTCAACGAAATTTCGTTTGGAGGAGGTGTGCAACATAGAAGAACAAAATCAATATGTTTCGTGTAGATATAAAAGCACTTCTGTACTACGGGAAATTCGTGTACATCCCTACTTTTTCATCTACATCTACATGATACCCTGCAAGTCAATTTTTTGGTGGATGGCAGGGGGTGCAGTACACCAATGTTTCCTCGTTTTCCTACGTTATCTTTTCCTATTACGTTCTCTTATCGTCGTAGGAAAAACGATACTCTATATCGCTCCCTTCTACAATCGATCTCGCGAATCTTATGCTCGCTCTCTGCCTTCTGAGATACGTTGGGCTTCTGATATGACTTACTACAATACATCCTTCATCATAGCTTCGCTGGCCGCACAAAAACCCTTCGCGGGCCGTAGGTTGGGAATCACTGGTCTAACATAATATAATAATACATATAATCGATCACACATACTTTATAACTGTTGTCTTGCCCAGGGGCGGATTTATGGATAATGGAGCCCTGCGCGGAGTCTTTTTAAGGCACTATTCAGTTAACTAAAACGTGACGAAGCTAAACGCATAAGAATGAGTTAATTTTAACATAGGTTTTAAACTATATACGTTGGTGCTTCAATTATTCCTACAACCTCCTCTTTTAGTCATTCCGATCTATCTTTATTCAGAAGCAGCAACCTTGAGTTCAATCTACGATCCTCCAGTGGTACCCAGTTCAAATCCCTCGATAATGAGGTGACGCTTTCCTTATGTTAGTACTTTTGTTTTACGAATCTGGCTGCTCTGCGCTGAACTCTTTCTAATTGAATTACATGTCCTTTTTCGTACGGATCCCATATCCATGAGGCTTATTCCACTTGTGGTGTAAACATACCATAACCATACAGTTGTGCGGTGTACGTAATGACCTTCCTCGACTCCTATTTCAAATCCGGGATCACTTAAATATCTTGAAAATATTTCCACCGTATGTTTGGAAGACAGTGCTCCGCCACGTCTCTCTTGATATTCTCCGCGAAACAGATTTGATATACATTTTTTTAACCGTTGGTTGTTGATTCACGTCTTATCTCGGATTTTTTAAAACTTTTTGTGTCGCCATAAACTTTTCCATATCAATTTATATTAATTTCTAGTCTTTCTAGCAAAAGCAAATGCTTTTTTGGAATCCGTGAAATACCTCGGGGTAACCTTGAATCATGAACTGTCTTGGGACACCCGCATAAGACGAGTGATAGGTGCGGCAAATAAGAAGATGGCTTTTGTGCGTAGGATAGTCAGGAAAAGCACGGAAAAGGTGAGAGAATCCTGTTATTTATCCTTGGTTAGACCTCAAATGGAATACGCAGCAGCGGTTTGGGATCCATATCAGAGGGGACTCATAAAGGATTTAGAAAAACTACAGTGGCGAGCAGCTAGATTCGTGAAAAAGAATTACGATAAAAAACAGAGCGTTACGTTACTCATTGAAGAGTTGAGTTGGCCATCGTTGAAAGATCGTAGATTACAGGCGAGATTTAAACTTCTAGATAAATATAGGTCGGAGATATTCGTAAATGAAATGAAGGATATTATTCGACAACCAACGTATATCGGACGGAGGGATAATGAGGACAAGATTCGCGAAATAGATAGTAGGACGGAAAGGAATAAGGAGTCCTTTTTCCCTAGGACAATACGTGACCACAATAGATAACTGTGAATAATAATTAGTTAGGAACTTGGTGCGCGGCACCCCCTGCCATCCACCGTCAAGGTGACTTGCAGGGTAATATGTAGATGTAGATGCAGTATCTACTGCGTAGGTTACTCATTGAAGAGTTGAGTTGGCCATCGTTGAAAGATCGTAGATTACAGGCGAGACTTAAACTTCTAGATAAATATAGGTCGGAGATATTCGTAAATGAAATGAAGGATATTATTCGACAACCAACGTATATCGGACGGATAGATAATGTGGACAAGATTTGCGAAAGAGATAGTAGGACGGAGAGGTATAAGGTGTCCTTTTTCCCTAGGACAATACGTGACCACAATAGATAACAGTGAATAATAATTAGTTAGGAACTTTATGGGAGGCACCCCCTGCCATCCACCGTCAAGGTGACTTGCAGGGTAATATGTAGATGTAGGTTGAAGAGTACGGCAATATTTTCACCACGACCACTTCCACATAACAAGAAAACCCCTCGGATCCAGACTGTATTGCGTTATGCAAAACGTGCTCAGCATCTCACGTCAAGCAACTTCCGATTGATTTCTTACGTTATTTATAAAAAACATTGTTTTAGTCTTTTCTCAACATTCCTCCTGAATTTCTATTTGTGATATCTGCTCTATAAGAAATGCATTTTTTGGATAAACGTCATTCTCTCAATACGTGCTAATAAGGAAATCACCAATGCTATTGGACGTTTCATTAGGTAGAGATTCAATTTTTAGTATTTTAATCTGAATTCCTTTTCGTTTACAAAAATAATGTACAGCTAAAGAGTATTTTTTCGATTTTGTGATTGCTAGCATCTGTTGATATTCCAAAACACTGTAATTTTATTAATTCTACCAATAAATCATTTCTGAAAAATATCCCTATAAAATATTTAATAAGCGCGGTATTTTAAGTTGGTTCTCAAGAATATTTACTGGCTATTTTAGAGACAAAAACTTTTTTTAAAACGTTCAATATTACAATCAGCTGATGTAAAGGAATGACAATGCTGTAGGCCAGTGATGGCGAACCTATGGCACGTGTGCCAAGGGTGGCATGCGGAACGACTTTGGTAGGCACGCCACAAAATGAAATAAGAAATAAAATGTGCCACTCGCTAATACAGCGACATGACAAAAATTACCTCAGAAATCTAACAAATGTAGGTATTATCTACAAGTTACCCTGCAATTCACCTAGTTGGTGGGTGGCAGGGGGTGCAATGCACCAAATCCTACCTAAAGATTGTCTAACGCAATTCGAAATTTCCTATTGTGATCTCGTATTATCCTCGGAAAGAACGGGCCTAGATAACGCTCCGTCCTACAATCGATCTCACGTATTTTATCGTCTCGATCATTTCTACTAATATACGTTGGTGCTTCAATTATTCCTACAACTTCCACTTTTAGACATTCCGATCTATATTTCTCCAGAAGTCTCAACCTTGAGTTCAATCTACGGTCCTCCAGTGATACCCAGTTCAAATCGCTAAGTAAAGAGGTGACGCTTTCCTTCTGTTCGTACTTTTGTTTTACAAATCTGGCTGCTCTGCGCTGTACTCTTTCTAGTTGAATTATGTGTCCCTTCTCGTACGGATCCCATATGCTCGCTGCGTATTCCAATTGCGGTCTTACCAGTGATGAGTAGCATGTTTCACGTACTTTCTCTGTACCGTTCCGTACTATTCTAACTATGAATACCAGTTTCTTGTTGGTCGCGCCTATAACTCGACGAATGTGCATGTCCCACGAAAGATCTCGACAAATGGTTACTCCTAAATATTTTACATACTCAGCTTGTCGAATGCTCATTTCATCTATTTTATACTCGAAACCTAAATCTTTGTTCTTACTTTTCCAGAACGTGACTGCGGCACATTTCGTATAATTAATTTCAATTTGCCATTCTTTGCACCACGCTGAAATGGCTCTTAAGTCTTCACGCAGTGCCTGATGATCCTCCTGTTTTTTTATTCCTTCATATAGAGCAGTAACATAGGCGAGAAGCCTAATTTTACTACGAACAATCGAGCAAATATCATTTACATAGATTAAGAAGAGCAGAGGGCCCAATACACTTCCCTGAGGAACACCCGAAGCAACTTTAACGGGGGACGAGTATTTCCCATCGATGACAACTATCTGTTCCCTATTCGAGAGGAAGTCTCTCACCCAACCGACAACTTTCGGATTGATACCACATTGTCCTAACTTCGCAATTAATTTCCTATGAGATACTTTAACAAACGCCTTCCTGAAATCAATGAATATGGCATCGACCTGAGTATTTTTCTCTCCGCATCGCAACAAATCGTCCACGAACAGGCCGAGCTGCGTTTCGCATGATATACCTCTCCGGAATCCGTGTTGGCATCCGTTAAGCAATGAATGACTATCTAAGTGGCGCATTACAGAGCTAAAGACTATGTGCTCAAATATCTTGCACGATAATGAAGTTAAGGATATCGGCCTATAATTTTCGGGGTTCTCTTTTTCGCCACCCTTATGGATGGGCGTAACGTGTGCCACCTTCCAATCTTTAGGAACTACTCCTTCCCTAATGGATTTCTCGAATATAATCGAAAGGATGCGAAAGAGAGGCTTTGTTTACCAGAGGTACATACCATCGGTTATATTATGATTACACGCCGGCGTCCCAATATGCCCCTGGGATCAGCAAAAAATGTAGTATTTGACATTTTTACTTTATCGTTACATCTACATCTACATATTACCCTGCAAGTCACCTTGACGGTGGATGGCAGGGGGTGCCGCGCACCAAGTTCCTAACTAATTATTATTCACAGTTATCTATTGTGGTCACGTATTGTCCTAGGGAAAAAGGACACCTTATACCTCTCCGTCTTACTATCTATTTCGCGAATCTTGTCCTCATTATCCCTCCGTCCGATATACGTTGATTGTCGAATAATATCCTTCATTTCATTTACGAATATCTCCGACCTATATTTATCTGATGTTTTTAACTGGAATTTGTCAAACGGAAATTGAGGTCTTGGATCACTCCGTTCATGTCATATATTACTTAGCATACATTACTTCATTTACGTCATTCATTAAATCGTTTTTACGTATAATGATTTTTCATGAGATAGCTATTTTTTCTTCTAAATAGAGAATGCCACCTCCACCAAAGATAACATTATGCATTTATGTAACCTATTTTTCGTTAGCGTTTAATATTATTTCTAAAGTCTTGAAGAATTTGATAAATAACAAAAAACTATGTCTGTGTTTTTGATATATCATTTGAATCATTGAATATATATTTCTTCATGTTTGGGAAAATACATACTATGTATTATATTCTACGAATAGACAAGATTTTTTTATGATACTGGCACGCGAAGAGGCAAATTTTCTCTTATTAAGGTAATTTTGGCACGCGAACTAGAAAAGGTTCGCCATTACTGTTGTAGGCCATTGCCAACTCACTTGCTAGGGTAAGATCATCTTCAATTGAATTTTTCGCATAAACGTACTTCATATTTGTTTGTGATGTTCCAGCATTTCCAACGCAAGTTGTATTGAATTTGCTTTTTTGAATTAATGTGGCTCTTTACGTCACATTTCCCACCATGATCAATGATTATATTCCACTTGCATAATTTAGACTCCACTTTGTTATTAGTTCTTCCTTTCTTGATAAAACTCCATTCTTTTGAAAATGCTTCATTAAATGTACATTTTTTCTTTGGTATTTCTACATCTACATCTACATATTACCCTGCAAGTCACCTTGACGGTGGATGGCAGGGGGTGCCGCGCACCAAGTTCCTAACTAATTATTATTCACAGTTATCTATTGTGGTCACGTATTGTCCTAGGGAAAAAGGACTCCTTATACCTCTCCGTCCTACTATCTATTTCGCGAATCTTGTCCTCATTATTCCTCCGTCCGATATACGTTGGTTGTCGAATAATATCCTTCATTTCATTTACGAATATCTCCGACCTATATTTATCTAGAAGTTTAAATCTCGCCTGTAATCTACGATCTTTCAACGATGGCCAACTCAACTCTTCAGTGAGTAACCTACGCAGTAGATACTGCATCTACATCAACATATTACTACATATTAATCGTAATTCTTTTTCACGAATCTTGCTGCTCGCCGCTGTATTTTTTCTAAATCCTTTATGAGTCCCCTCTGATATGGATCCCAAACCGCTGCTGCGTATTCCATTTGCGGTCTAACCAACGATAAATAACAGGATTCTCTCACCTTTTCCGTGCTTTTCCTGACTATCCTACGCACAAAAGCCAACTTCTTATTTGCCGCACCTATCACTCGTCTTATGTGGGTGTCCCAAGACAGGTCACGATTCAAGGTTACCCCGAGGTATTTCACGGATTCCGAAACAGGAATGATCTCACCATCTATCGAGTAGGTAAACACGGACGATGGGCTTCTAGATTTCCAAAAGTTTAGAACGTTACTCTTTTTCTGATTGATTTCTAGCTGCCATTCCTTGCACCAAACAGATAACGCATCCAGATCATCCTGAAGCTGACGATGGTCGCTAGGACCACTAATTTCTCTATAGACTACGGTGTCATCCGCAAAAAGCCTGATATTACTTTTTACAACTGAGGTGATGTCGTTTATATAAAGCAAGAAAAGCATAGATCCGATCACACTACCCTGCGGCACTCCAGAGACTACATCTGCCACACTCGAGGACTTACCATCGATGACTACTTTTTGTTTTCTATTCCTAAGGAAAGCGCGAACCCAGTTAATGACTTTAACATTAACGCCAAGATTTCCCAATTTTAATAACAACTTACGGTGGGGAACCTTGTCAAAAGCTTTTCTAAAATCAAGGAACACTGCATCGACCTGCTTATTATTTTCGCCGCATGATAAAACATCATTCACAAACAGACCGAGTTGGGTGTCACAGGATCTACCTTTTCTGAAGCCATGTTGACAGCTGACTAAGAGCGATCTACTCTCAAGATAACGCATTGTGTTGCTAACAATAATGTGCTCCAAAATCTTACATGATAATGATGTTAGAGAAATCGGCCTATAATTTTCGTGGTTTTCTTTGTCACCTCCCTTATGAATGGGTGTGACATGTGCTAGTTTCCAATCATCAGGAACCTCACAGAGGGTAAGAGATTTCTCGAAAACTATCCGAAGGAAGGGAGCTATATCTTCTGCTAGTTCTTTTAATACACGCGCGGGAATTCCTTCTGGTCCAGGATTTTTGTTGGGCTTTATCGCACTTAGTTGCTTCGCTATTCCTGCCTCAGAGATTTTAATATTATCCATCCGAGTACATCCATCGGGAATAAGATTATCTTTAAGTATATTTCCACCTGCCGTGAACGCCTTCGCGAAGTAAACGTTTAGTAGATTAGCTTTATCCTCCCCATCGTGAAGGATGTCTCCGGAATCACATCGCAGGGAGGGTATTGAAGGACCCACTCCCTTGACTTCTCTTACGTAGGACCAGAACGCTTTTGGATCCTCCTTCAATTTTGTATTTAGTACCTCATTCCGGAAGGTGTTAAATGCGTTACGCATGGTTTTTCTCGCTAGTACGCGGGCACTGTTATACTCATGGACTATAGCTGTGCGATACTCATCGGAAGCGGTGGTAGGTATGTTTTTCCATTTTGCGTCTTCTTAAGGCAATCCTGACTTCCTTATTAAACCAACGAGGTTCTTTCTTATCAGATTTTAACTTACTGGGGATAAATCTATTGATACCTCTTCCTAGTATATTCTTAAATAATAACCATGATGGCTCCATACCTAATCGTTCTGTCTTTTCACGATAACTGACAAAGGTACTTTTGAGATGTAAGCTGAAACTTTTAAAGTCGGCCTTGGCGAAAGCGTATACATTCCGAAGAGGCTTAGGATGTCTTTTGAGCTTTAATTCGCACTCCGCATACACAGCTCGATGGTCGCTAAGTCCCTCCTCTGTGGATACCTTAGTTATCCTATGCGGGATGTTAGAAGCAAGCAAGTCGAGAACATTGCCCGAACGCGTGGCTTTTTGTACCATCTGGATTAAGGAATATTCATGAAACGTGTCAATTAAGGCTTCACACGATTCACGTTCTTTACCTCCCGTAAAGAAACATAGGTTTTCCTAATCGATTGACGGTAAGTTAAAATCGCCTCCAATTATCACGTAACCGTCGTTCATAATAGATCTAAGCTCGGCTAATTGCCTCTCTAAACTTAAAATATAATCAACTTTGGTATTAGGTGGTCTGTAAAATGAGCATAAATATATCTTTTTCGAATTATCCTTACCTAGGCGGCACCACACGCTCTCGGTCGTTTCATCGATAATAGGGATCTGACAACTATCGTACTTTTCACTTATTGCCAAAAATACTCCACCACCTATTCTATTGGCGCGGTCTTTTCTGTATACTCTATAGCTTTTCGGAAAAATTTCTTGGCTAGCGATATCTTCAGTGAGCCAACTTTCCGTACCTATAACTACATCCGCATGCAACGTGCGAATTACGTGTTCGAGTTCGGCAGACTTCCTACGAATGCTGCGGCAGTTTAAAACTATAATATTTAATTTCTCGTTATCGCCCGAAGCATTAACTGCTCTATTACGGCTTTCGCAGGTGGACTCTCTCACTTTGCGACCAGAAACTGTATTACACTCGATGCCCCTATGAAATCTCCTAATACGCCTACACCCTACCCTACTCTCTAATCTAAAAAAGACCTACCATGGTCGAAGATCCTACACGCTACACTCTGTGAAGCCTCGGTCGTGTAATGAACTCCAGAGCCGTTTAGGGGTACCCTACACGATCCGAGAACCTGCCGGAGATCAACGAAGTCGACTCCCATGCCCACACAGAAATTCCATAGGCTTTGGTTTAGCCCCGCCACGCGGCTCCAAACCTCCGAACCACAGTCAATCCGCGGGACAATACTACAAATGGTGAGCCGCACATCAGAACCCGACTCCTCTCGGACACGAGTGACCTCGGCGACCAAGTCCTCTAAAGAACTTAGAATCTCCTCGGACCCGCGCTTCGAGGCGTCGTTAGTCCCAACATGGACCACCATCCGCAGCCTAGAGCAACCCGTTGACTCCACCGACTCCCGTTCCGCCCTCGTCACTTGGGGGACCGTTCCTCCTGGTATACACCTGGAGAACACTCGCTCAGCCACTCCCTCCCGGCGGGCCCGAGTTAGCAAGGGAGCCATAACACGCCGGACATTAGAACTACCTATTACTAGGAGCCCTCCCTTCCCACCCCGACTTCCCATAGATCCAGCCTCCGCCAAAGAGACGGGAGCGGATGCGAGAGCATCGGCCGAAGTGTCGTCCTCCGACAACGCCGCGAACCGATTGCAAACTGGAAGAGGGTCTGCCGAGGCATTCCCAGCTCCCAGCCTTCGCAGGACCACCCCACGATCCCCCCGGTTGGAGACCACTCTCCAATCGTTGGGTTTCAGGATTGGAGCGACCCCAGCCCCCGAAGAGGTCCCACAAACACCCTCGATCACACCACCGACTTTCGCACTCGAGCGCACCCGAGTCGCCATCATGGCGCGGTGAGTTCTCGGGGATGGATGCGTTCTCTCAACACGAACAAGGGCCGACTCCGCTCTTGCCACCCTCCGACGGAGGTCCGTAACCTCTCTTACCAGCTCCGTGATTCGAGACCTCATTCCCTCGAAATCAGCGTCGCATAGAAAGGAGGAAACGGGAATCCTAGGTGAAGCCATCCTAAACACTAATCTGTACTAGCTACGAATTAAATTAAACTTCAAGCTAAGGTTATATTAAAGTGACTAACTAATTCGTGGACTTAAGGTCTACGCTAGAGAGGAACGCAGGTAAAAAGTGAAAGGGAAGCGCTGACTCACCGCACAAACAACGTTAGCAAACAGGCAAGATAGAAACACAAGCAAGCGTTAAAACAATTTAAATTAGTACACCAACAGCGATAATCAAGTTAAAACAAGTTAAGTTAGTACACAAACAGCGTAGAGTTCTTACAGAAACAATTACTACCTGAATATGAGTTTTTTTTTTAAAGCAAGTGCTAGAAAAATACTACTGAAAAATGACGATATTGGGATTAAGAGATACTACAATAAACAATATAAATAAATGTTAGTTCTACTTATCAGTATGGTTACTTCGACTCTACTTCTACTGCTACACAACGATACAGCTACGGAAGGACAGCTGCTACAGCTACTCTACAGCTACTGCTATTAAAGCGCCGGTCACCCGCAGGTCAGAAGCTCTTGTAGGAGGAAGTGAAAGGCACGTCCTTACCCTTCGACAGCCAGACACTAACTGATAACGAAATTAGAAACCTTAGGCGTTAATTCTAAAATCGTTAGTTGGATCCGTGAATTTTTAAATCATAGGAAGCAGATGGTTGTTATAGATGGGAAATCTTCGAACTTAGTGGAGGTTGTCTCTGGCGTTCCACAGGGTAGTGTAATTGGTCCGTTATTATTTCTAATTTATATAAACGATATCAGCTCAGTAGTCAGAAGTAAAATTAGGCTTTTCGCGGACGACACCGTCATCTATAGAGAAATAAGCAATCCGGAAGACCACCAGTATCTCCAAAATGACCTAGAAGCTATTTCTGCATGGTGTAAGGAATGGCAGTTAGAGATAAACCAAAAGAAAAGCTGCGTCATCAACTTTTGGAGAACCAAGAGTATCTCGTTGAATAATCATTATTCGTTGGACGGAGTAGAGATTCCAGTTTCAGACTCGATTAAATACCTCGGAGTCACGATCCATCGTGATCTCTCGTGAGACACCCACATTCGCCGATTGATAGGTGCCGCTAACAAAAAGCTGGCCTTTATAAGGAGAATAGTTCGAAATAGCTCCGAAAAAGTGAAATAATTATGTTATTTATCCTTGGTTCGACCGCAGGTCGAATATGCTTCAGCTGTGTGGGATCCTTACGAAAAGGGACTCACTAACGAGATAGAAAAGGTTCAGCGCAGGGCAGCTAGATTTGTAAAGAGGAATTACGATAGTAAACAAAGCGTAACATCATTAATAGATAATCTGAAATGGACATCGTTAGAGGAACGTAGGCTGCAGGCTATAATTAAACTACTGGAAAAATTTATGTTGGAGGGACTAGCGAATGAGGACTTATCAGAAGCCCGACGTATCTCGGAAGACACGACAGTGAGGATAAGATTCGCGAGATCGACTGTAGAACGGAGCGATATAAAGGATCGTTTTTCCCTAGGACGATAAGAGACCATAATAGAAAAAGATAACGTAGGAAAACTATGGACCCTTGGTGCACTGCACCCCCTGCCATCCACCAAAAACGTGACTTGCAGGGTATAATGTAGATGTAGATCTATCAAATAGGTAAATACGGACGATGGGCTTTTTGATTTCCAAAAGTTTAGAACATTACTCTTTTTCTGATTGATTTCTAGCTGCAGCAAACAGATAACGCATCCAGATCATCCTGAAGCCATGCGCGGATCCAAAGGGGGGGGGGGCGAACGCCCCCCCCCCCCCCCATTGGATACCCTGTTGGACAAGAGAATAGGCAGGTTGTCAGGTGGCGGGATGGTTTCTCAGTAGGCTTAGGTTGGAATTTACCCCCCCCCCTTTACCCCGTTTGCTTAGAGTGCTTCCCAACTTCTGAGGTCTTCCATCTCCCAAAATCCTTTACAAGGGACCTTTCTCTATCTTGGATTTTCCCGTCATTGTTTTCAAGAGCTTACGAGCGTTTTCAGATCATTCATTCAGTGTTTCGCTAGCGCGTGTGTGATAGTTTGCCGGAGAAGTGCTATAAGTTACAAGTGTCCTCGGAAAGAACGAGCCTAGATAACGCTCCGTCCTACAATCGTTCTCACGTATTTTATCGTCTCGATCATTTCTACCTATATATACGCTTATGAAGATGACGGTTCAGTTATTTCATCGTTTCATTCGGTAGATATCGAACATTATATTAGTGATAGTAGTGCAACGGTGAAGAATGATATCGGTATTTACCTTGGAGGAAAATTAGACAATTTAACAAAGAAAGAACTTTTTGAAAATCCGTTTTGTCCACCTTGAAATTATGTCTTTCCTTTTTCTGAGCATCAAAAGAACGGCAAAGTTGAAAAGAGATACCTCAATAAAACTCACTTAGATAGATTCACTTGGGTAGTATATTCTCCAATAAAATAGGGAATTTACTGTAAATATTGTTCCTTGTTCGCTCCTACAACTGTTGGTTCAATTAAATGTAAAACTCAGACCGGGGTTTTAGTTTCAAAGCCGCTTACTGCATTTACAAAATTATTGGGCAAGGATGGTGTTCTTGAAAAACACCAAGGCAATGCTTATTATAATAGCCCTGTGGAATCGGCAAAAATGTTTTTAAGGAACTTTGGCAAGCCCCAAACTGAAGTTCAAAACATGTTAATTTCAGGGAGGCTGATGCAAGTTCGAGAGAATCGAAAGCGTCTTTTGCCTATTATTGAGACGATCATCAATCTAGCTAGACAAAATATACCATTTCGAGGCCATAGGGATGACGGCAATTTTTCAAACAGGCCTGAGAGCAGTGAAATCATTACGAACGAGGGAAAATTTCGGGCTATATTGAAATTACGTACCCGAGGTGGTGACCAGGATCTTGAAAATCATCTGAAATCCTCTGACGAAAATACCACATACATTTCAAAAACGACTCAGAACTCGATTATTGATTGAAATTTTGTAAAAAATCCTCAACTTTGTGAGGGAAGGAAAATATTATTCCATTTTATTTGACGAAACTACTGATATAACTATGGTGTCTCAATTAAGCCTTGTTATTAGGTATGTTTATGAAAATAAAATTAGGGAAGATTTCATTGATTTTGTGGATTTGCACGATGAAAATTTCACATCAGGAGTTAGACAAGACCTAAAACCTAAATTAAGAAGGAACGTGCTAGGAAAATCAGTTGTTCAGTTATTAGTAAAAAATAATCTTGATATGAAAAACTGTGTTGGTATTTGCACCGATAAATGCCGTGTCATGGCTTCAGAAATCCGTAAAGTTTCTCCTCATGCGGTTAGAGTTCCTTGCCAAAGCCATTCATTGAGCTTGACTTTGTCGAAATCGTCCGAAATTAGGGCAATTAGAAATTTTTTTGAATTAATGGGCGAGGTTATTCATTTTTATCATTTGTCTGCTAAGAGAAGTTTTCTTTTAAAGAGAGAAATGGGTGGGGGATTAAGTAGCTTGTGCGATACAATAATTCACATAATACAACATAATTCAACTAGAAAGAGTACAGCGCAGAGCAGCCAGATTTGTAAAACAAAAGTACGAACATAAGGAAAGCGTCACCTCTTTATTGAGCGATTTGAACTGGGTATCACTGGAGGAGCGTAGATTGCACTCAAGGTTGAAACTTCTAGAGAAATATAGGTCAGAATGTCTAAAAGAGGAGGTAGTGGGAATAATTGTGGCACCGACGTATATAGGTAGAAATGATCGAGACGATAAAATACGTGAGATCGATTGTAGGACGGAACGTTATCTAGGCTCGTTCTTTCCGAGGACAATAAGAGATCACAATAGGAAATTTCGAATTGCGTTAGACAATCTTTAGGTAGGATTGGTGCATTGCACCCCCTGCCACCCACCAACTTGGTGAATTGCAGGGTAACTTGTAGATGTAGATGTAGATACACGCTGGGTAGAAAGGCATAATGCTTGTTTAATGTTTGAGAAAATCTTTTCACTATTACCAAGATATTTTAATGAAATAAAGGATATTATTCGACAACCAACGTATATCGGACGGTGGGATAATGAGGACAATATTCGCGAAATAGATAGTAGGACGGAGAGGTATAAGGAGTACTTTTTCCCTAGGACAATACAGAGCGTATGAATAGAGTATCTGATGCTGAGGGAATAAGCGATCACAAGGCAGCGTACGTGGAATTTCAGTTAATTATTGAGAAACAGGTTAAGGCCAAAAGAAAACTTTATGTATTCGCCAAAGCCGATTTCACAAGATTTAGGTCTTTTCTGCGAAATAAATATACTAATTTCTGCAATTTAACCGATAGTGCAGACGCGGAGGAATCCTGGTGCATGTTCAGAGATATGATGCGAGAGTGTACAGATAAATTTATTCCGAGCAAACTGAAGCGTGATAGTGCAGAACCTAGATGGCACAATCAGGAAGTAAGAAGCGCTCTCCGACGTCAAAGAAAACTCCACTCTCGCGTAAATAACACATCCTCAACAGCTACGGTCGAACGGATTGCAATAATAAGGCATCAAACAAGGAGGCGCGCTCCATAGCCAGAGTAGCAATGCGTAATGCGTTTAACAATTATAAAAAGAAGGTTTTACAGGAAAACTTGAAAGAGAACCCAAAAGCATTTTGGTCTTACGTCAGGGAAGTTCAAGGTAGGGGCCCCACTATTGCGTCACTGCGGTCGGAAACGGGAAACGTAGTTCACGATAGTATGGATAAAGCAAACCTATTAAATCATCACTTTCAGAAAGCTTTTACTCGTGATGACGATGAATGTGAAACCCCTATTCCTATGCGTCAGGGCGATTCGATGGAAGATTTGGTATTTTCGGAAAATGGCATCGCGCTCCAACTTCATTCAATTAAGCCAAATAAATCTCCTGGACCGGAGGAAATTCCCGCGCGTGTAATGAAAGAATTAGCTGCTGAAATCGCGCCGTATTTGAAAATTATATTCGAGAAATCCATTAGAGAAGGAGTAGTTCCTAAAGATTGGAAGGTGGCACATGTTACGCCCATCCATAAGAGTGGCGACAGAGAGAACCCCGAAAATTATAGGCCGATATCCTTAACTTCATTATCGTGCAAGATACTTGAGCACATAGTCTTTAGCTCTGTAATGCGCTATTTAGATAGTCATTCATTGCTTAGCGGATGCCAACACGGATTCCGGAGAGGTAGATCATGCGAAACGCAGCTCGGCCTGTAGAATAGTACGGAACACTACAGAGAAAGTACGCGAAACATGCTACTTATCACTGGTAAGACCACAAGTGGAATACGCAGCGAGCATATGGGATCCGTACGAGAAGGGACACATAATTCAACTAGAAAGAGTACAGCGCAGAGCAGCCAGATTTGTAAAACAAAAGTACGAACATAAGGAAAGCGTCACCTCTTTATTGAGCGATTTGAACTGGGTATCACTGGAGGACCGTAGATTGCACTCAAGGTTGAAACTTCTAGAGAAATATAGGTCAGAATGTCTAAAAGAGGAGGTAGTGGGAATAATTGTGGCACCGACGTATATAGGTAGAAATGATCGAGACGATAAAATACGTGAGATCGATTGTAGGACGGAGCGTTATCTAGGCTCGTTCTTTCCGAGGACAATAAGAGATCACAATAGGAAATTTCGAATTGCGTTAGACAATCTTTAGGTAGGATTTGGTGCATTGCACCCCCTGCCACCCACCAACTTGGTGAATTGCAGGGTAACTTGTAGATGTAGATGTAGATGACCACAATAGATAAGTGAATAATAATTAGTTAGGAATTTGGTGCGTGGCACCCCCTGCCATCCACCGTCAAGGTGACTTGCAGGGTAATATATAGATGTAGATATTGAACGATATCAGTAATTGGGATGATAGGACATCTCAACAAAGGCAGATTTACTCTTCAATAATCTCTTGACAAGCGAATTCATTGTTTCGATGAAATGCATTACTTTTATTTTTTCCTTAACACTTCCGGTTAGTAAGTCATTACAAAAAGAATAGCTAGATCTGTATCCAACTATAAAATGCATTGAGGACATCATTTGCTTATTAGATTGTGAAAGGAAAAGGATTGATGAAGTATTTAATAGAATTTTGAAAAGCGCTAATGAATTTGCAGATATTTTGCAATTCTACATCTACATCTACATATTACCCTGCAAGTCACCTTGACGGTGGATGGCAGGGGGTGCCGCGCACCAAGTTCCTAACTAATTATTATTCACTGTTATCTATTGTGGTCACGTATTGTCCTAGGGAAAAAGGACTCCTTATACCTGATCTGGATGCGTTATATGTTTGGTGCAAGGAATGGCAGCTAGAAATCAATCAGAAAAAGAGTAACGTTCTAAACTTTTGGAAATCTAGAAGCCCATCGTCCGTGTTTACCTACTCGATAGATGGTGAGATCATTCCTGTTTCGGAATCCGTGAAATACCTCGGGGTAACCTTGAATCGTGACCTGTCTTGGGACACCCACATAAGACGAGTGATAGGTGCGGCAAATAAGAAGTTGGCTTTTGTGCGTAGGATAGTCAGGAAAAGCACGGAAAAGGTGAGAGAATCCTGTTATTTATCGTTGGTTAGACCGCAAATGGAATACGCAGCAGCGGTTTGGGATCCATATCAGAGGGGACTCATAAAGGATTTAGAAAAAATACAGCGGCGAGCAGCTAGATTCGTGAAAAAGAATTACGATAAAAAACAGAGCGTTACGTTACTCATTGATGAGTTGAGTTGGCCATCGTTGAAAGATCGTAGATTACAGGCGAGACTTAAACTTCTAGATAAATATAGGTCGGAGATATTCGTAAATGAAATGAAGGATATTATTCGACAACCAACGTATATCGGACGGAGGGATAATGACGACAAGATTCGCGAAATAGATAGTAGGACGGAGAGGTATAAGGAGTCCTTTTTCCCTAGGACAATACGTGACCACAATAGATAACAGTGAATAATAATTAGTTAGGAACTTGGTGCGCGGCACCCCCTGCCATCCACCGTCAAGGTGACTTGCAGGGTAATATGTAGATGTAGATGTAGATGTACCTCTCCGTCCTACTATCTATTTCGCGAATCTTGTCGTCATTATCCCTCCGTCCGATATACGTTGGTTGTCGAATAATATCCTTCATTTCATTTACGAATATCTCCGACCTATATTTATCTAGAAGTTTAAGTCTCGCCTGTAATCTACGATCTTTCAACGATGGCCAACTCAACTCATCAATGAGTAACGTAACGCTCTGTTTTTTATCGTAATTCTTTTTCACGAATCTAGCTGCTCGCCGCTGTATTTTTTCTAAATCCTTTATGTGTCCCCTCTGATATGGATCCCAAACCGCTGCTGCGTATTCCATTTGAGGTCTAACCAACGATAAATAACAGGATTCTCTCACCTTTTCCGTGCTTTTCCTGACTATCCTACGCACAAAAGCCAACTTCTTATTTGCCGCACCTATCACTCGTCTTATGTGGGTGTCCCAAGACAGGTCACGATTCAAGGTTACCCCGAGGTATTTCACGGATTCCGAAACAGGAATGATCTCACCATCTATCGAGTAGGTAAACACGGACGATGGACTTCTAGATTTCCAAAAGTTTAGAACGTTACTCTTTTTCTGATTGATTTCTAGCTGCCATTCCTTGCACCAAACAGATAACGCATCCAGATCATCCTGAAGCTGACGATGGTCGCTAGGACCACTAATTAAAGCTCATTAAGCCCTGGTATGCATCAAGACGAATAAACTGTTTGGAAACCGCTGAGGAATACTATCGACGTAGTGTATTTATCCCAATGATTGATACTCTCCTAGTTAAGTTTCGAAGCTTTTTTTGTGATGATACACTGAAGGCATTTAATTTGGGAAATATATTACCGAAAGAACTATTGTGTTTGGATCAAGTTGAGTTAGATAATACTGCAACGTCATTATGGGAAAAAATATTCTGACTTTTTTAATGTTTCCATTATTTCAAATCCGTTTGCTATTTTTCTAAGCGAATTAATAATGTGGAAAACCAAATGGAAACGTGAATATAAGTGCAATAACATTAAAACTGACATGAGTGCCTGTGAAGTTTTCAGTATGTGCGACGAGGAAATTTATCCAAATTGCAACATTTTATTAAAAATTTTACTCACTCTTGCTAGCTCTAAACGCAGCTTTTCGGCTTTGCGACGATTAAAAACTTGGTTGCGGAACTGAATGAGTAAAGAAAGACTCGAGGGTTTGGCGTTACTCCATATACATCAAGACATTCATCTTGACCCGGAAGAGATTTTAGATCGTTTTGCTATTTCTGACAATAGACGACTTGATTTTTTATTGTGATTTTTTAAATAAAATGTTAAGAAGTGCTATACAAAGTTAATAAATGTCACAGATACCCGATTTAGATATATTTTTTCTTTTTTACATGATGCGAAACATAAGCCTTATACATCATTTTCGCAAAATATGGATTATTATAAGGGAGGTCAATGTATGCGTGGTTTTCAAAATATATTTCACCTAAAATAGGGTTTATGATAGAAAATATACTATATTATTATTTCTTGTGATAATCTCTTTAAAAGGTCCTGAATATAATTTTGACGAATATAGGGAGTTGCATTTGAAAATTTTCCTATTTACGAGGAAAATAGTACTTAATCGCCCCCCCCCCCTGGGAGGTTTCTAGATCCGCCCTTGCCTGAAGCTGACGATGGTTGCTAAACTGAGGGGTTCTAAGGCCTGTAAGGATTAAGGCCGATTAAAATAAAAACTACAGGACATTCGGCCACTTATTTATAAGATACGCAGTTTTTTCTTCAGATTCATAAAAAATTTAATAAATTAATGTAAACTTGGATATCATTCCGGGCATCAGCTGTTTTGCCAGCACTTGAAATGCGAATGCCATTAATGAAGTCGTATTTGGTGGATCGACTTTGAGGTTCAAAATGATTTCGTATAAACGGAGATGAAAATATTGCTGGATAAACCATTACGCCGACAATTTTTACAAAATGGAACATTTATGCGTCCTAAAAAAAATTCGGAACACCGGGACAAAACTCTGTAAAACCGGGACAATTCACGTCTGGTCACCATATTATTGGGGATCTTTCTTGTCCCAAAGCGTGGCAGAAATCCACACATAATTCAACTAGAAAGAGTACAGCGCAGAGCAGCCAGATTTGTAAAACAAAAGTACGAACATAAGGAAAGCGTCACCTCTTTATTGAGCGATTTGAACTGGGTATCACTGGAGGACCGTAGATTGCACTCAAGGTTGAAACTTCTAGAGAAATATAGGTCAGAATGTCTAAAAGAGGAGGTAGTGGGAATAATTGTGGCACCGACGTATATAGGTAGAAATGATCGAGACGATAAAATACGTGAGATCGATTGTAGGACGGAGCGTTATCTAGGCTCGTTCTTTCCGAGGACAATAAGAGATCACAATAGGAAATTTCGAATTGCGTTAGACAATCTTTAGGTAGGATTTGGTGCATTGCACCCCCTGCCACCCACCAACTTGGTGAATTGCAGGGTAACTTGTAGATGTAGATGTAGAAGTTGTTTTCGATTTATGTCTGATTTAATTCATATTCAGTGAAGAAAAGATAAAAGTTAGATTGGACACGTCGAAAAATTTCCCGGAAAAATCGTAATTTACCAAATTCTCTATACCACCTTTTAATACGAAAATAGCCTACATTTGTGTATCTTGCGCCTATATTTTCAAAAAGCTTTTCATGTTGATACGCTGACCAGCGAGCGTAAAATTTAATAACCAAGCGGCCAACTTGTAAAAAAAGGTTGGAGACCCCTGATCCACATGATAACCTGCAAGTCACTTTTTTGGTATATAACTTGCGACTTAGCGCGGCAATCGAATATATCGAAAGCGTAAGCGGATTTTTTTTTAACCGCTAAAAATTGGGATCCCGAACAAATTGCGTTACATCGACTTTTCGTATAACGATACAGCTGCATACGAAAAAATATTTCCTAGAATCGTTCCCTTCGTATTCTAATCCGAACTGGGGCGTGAGTAAACGCCCACCTTTCTCTTTCTAACGCGTCCGTGATCGTCACTGGCCATCGGGTTTTTGCCTCGTTTACCCTTTTAATGCATTTTCCGAAGAACCCGCGCGGCAGGGGTGTAGGCAGGTGCGTCCATCACCATTCATGGTCAAGATCCTTAAGGCGCCGTACGCGAGGGAAGGGGTTGAATCGTGGTGTGGGAAAAAGGATTGGTATGTCAAAAGGAGGTCGTTAGGAATTCTTGGGGGAAAAGCCGTTGCAGAAACGCGGGTGAGAGAGGTGACCTTGGTCTCTCTCTCCCCATTGGCCAGAATTTCGCCTCCATCGAAAGAGATTGGGCGCCGAGTATCCCGGGATACGATTCGCGCCCCCTCTTTATTCCCCCCCCCGTTTTCGCTTTTCCAAAATTTGGCGTTGCCGTCACCCAATGTCACTTGCATCGGTGACGTCTTTGCGGTCGTCTGGAGTCGTTTCTCGACTGTGCTGCTTCCAGACATTCGCCGCCATCGCTGATCGCTCTTGGCGCCTCCCGAGTGAAGAATAGGCTGCACCTGAGAGGCGTCGACCAATCAATCGGTAAATTGCAAATTAACCGCGCTTGGAAGACGGAGGACTGCTGACAGGTGACGGTGATGCATTTTTCTAATTCAATAATTCCGTGAGTGTTTTTAAAAATTAATATCTCTGTGGTTATTGCGTTCATTGTCACGACCACATTAAATTGGCCATTCGGTGGTAATGGGAGCAATTTTTTCCTTACCGAACGCGTTTTATCGTTTTGCATTGTTCTGAATCTAAATAATACCCTCCAAGCCACCGCAATTGGTTTGTGCCAGAGAGTGATTTTCACCGATCTATCTATCCATCTATTAATAGCGATATATGTCTAAATTAATAATTTATAATATCCTTTAAGGAAATCTTCATTAGGGTTAAATATTCATATCTTTCTTATCGTCGAATATCTAGTCTAAATTAACTAACCGGTAAATATAACAGGGTGAATTCCGCGTTGAAATAGTTCGACCGTTAATCCATTTGTCCTCCCCATACCATACGCTGTTGGCGGCTTTAAACGTGACAATGTTAATACGTTGACGCGATTTTAGTGATGGCCGCAACTATTGGGTTGAAACCTCAACTTTCTCTGTCAATTCCAAAATGTATGGAAAACGTTTTACGTGCATGGACGCATAGGTCTGGGAGTGAACTAGACTAGACTCGAGAAATAAATAATTCTGAACTTTCCGCGAAACTTTCCTGCCACATGTTAATATTGTTGGCGCCAGATGACTTGAATTGCGCGATTCATTTTTTCGTTAGTGAAACCGGCTTCAAACGAAAACTGTTTTGGTTGATATTGTTACTCCCAGATTTAGGTTTTTATCCTTTCATATGCAAGAAATCGCACTCCCGTTACGTAGAGCATACCAGAAAATTCCATTCGCGGAAAGCCAGGTCAATAGAGGCTTTCAATAGAGCGTGCGTTTACACTAGTGATGTGCATCGAACGGAAAACATCGATGTTGACATCAAATGATACATCGAAAGACTAACATCAATATCAAGAAATCATCGCAACGAAAACATTAATGTTTGTGAAATATCGATGTTTTTGTGGAAAAATAACTATTACTGTTTTTTTAGCATTTTACCAACCAATTACATTATTAAAACTCTAAATCCTATTTTTTCTTAACCCTTATAGGTTTAAGCGTGCTTTGAAAGCTATAAGAAGAGAAATACGGAAGGATAGTAAATAATTTTCATAGCAATCAATGTAAAACAGCATTCGTTGCGTTATTTACGAAAAGGAATACTTAAAAAGCTGAAATGCTATTCAAAAAGATTAAAAATCGTAATAATGCGCTAAATTCAATATTAATGAAATTGAAGCGGTATGAAAATCTAAGGAACTTGCTGACGTTCTCATAAACAAACTTAGAATTAAAAATTGTATGGAGGGCGACAGGTTACGGGAGTTAGGTAGAAGAATGGAGGACTTGAGGATGGATTGGGAAATAGGGAAAGAGAGGTTTAAAAGACTCAGAAATAACAATAAAAGGCTATGCTGTCCGTCCGTTGGTCTTGGGCGTAAAGTTATTAAAACGCGAATAAGGATGTAGATAGAAAATTGAAATTTGGCAGAAATTTATATGACCTAATCAGAATTTGTTTACTTAGGGTTGTAGTATGTTCCAGAGAGTTGAAATAATTTTGGCCAGCTATAGTTGTTTAGCATAATGTTTAACAAATATATCTTCTTTTTGTAGTATGTAAGATTTGTATCTACATATATCACGCTGGAAGAGATAGCAACATTTTTGAGGTGAGAATGAGAAGGAAAATGGGCTATGGGCCAGCCGGGCGGCTGCTCGGGGCGCCAAAGTTTTTGGGGCGCAATCCCGATCATCTATCTATACATTACTTGCAAGTGAATACATATTGGATACCAATTTATACCGAGAAACAGGCTGGAATCTTGATGGCATTCCTTTTAATTTGTCATTATCAATAATTTTTACAGCGCGATGAATAAATTGACATGCACTTTGTACATATCTCAAAAAACATTAACGGAGGGGGACGCTGGACTGCTATCTCGCCCGGGGCGCCAAAATTCCTCGGGCCGCCCCTGTGTGAGGGAGTAAGAGAGGAGTGAGAGGGTGGATGGGAAGAAGTGACGATGAAGAATAGGAGGAAGAATGGGAAGTATCTTAATTTTAATAGATAGATATTTATGTCTCTTTTTGAACAATACAAAAAATTAATTTTATGAACATGAACTATGTCTAATCTCAAGATATCCATTGATGGTGTAATGTTTTTTCTATCATATATTCACTCAAATCTCTTTTATATTTATTTATATTATTGATAGCCAGATAGACTAGGTAGACAATTATAAATGTTTATAATATTAAATTTAGGGCTATTTTTGTAAATTACTTTTGCTGTGGGAAGACTTTCTCAATTCATTCTTTTTCCCATGGTATAGCCATGCACATTATGTCAAACAGTTTTGGATGTTTTTACAAACATAAGGCACTCCATTATGCACATGCAAGGTACATTTATAACTTTAACTTCTTTCGATATATCTTTACAACTACTCAACCGAATAACTTAAAATAGTCCTAATTACTCTATATTGTTCAATGAACACGTTTTGAATATGTAAAAAGCGGCAAAATTGATGTTATATACAATAATAGCCTCTGTTGTGAAAACTTGGCTGATAAACTATGATTGACAAATGGTATTTATGGTATAATAATTCCTTGGAATGACTAACGCATACTGAAACATTTCCTGTCAATATAAGTAATCAATTCGGGACGTCAACTTTGGGGAACCAGCCTGCGTTAGTCCTGGTTTGAACTTCTTGTTACGTCTTATTTTATGGGAAATAGATATTATATACTGTAGTCGAACTCGGGTCTTTTTTGATGATTTTTATCATATTCCTACCAAATTTCAATCTTCTACCTAGTGGGAGAATTTGTCAAAATACGAATCAAGGCAGCGTTCCGACGGACGAACTGATCGACAGAATAAGGATATTACGCATATAATTGGTATTTTATTACATATAAATTTAACACATGAGTGCTAAATTAATATGTACTCATTTATCGGGAAAAAACTTTTAGCATGTTTTGAGCTAACGTTTGGCACTTATTGCAGGCTGCTGCTGCCTTCGCCACACACTAGGTCCGCCACTGTGTATTGATCTAGGGCGGATTTTTTTTCTTTTCGTCTATAGCAGTGGATTTCCACGCCGCGTGTACTGGCTTCAAGAAAGATAATTTCAGATTCCGCTTGAATAAAGCTGTCTAGCGTCACAAGTAGCTAAAAAGTGACTAGATTGCTTTTTTCAGTTGGCCTCTGATGGATACCGCCGTCGTCTGCCACTTTATCACCGACCGTCATAAAAAGAGAAAAAATTTATTTTATCTTCACGATCGTTTCTGTTATGTGGATTTGTAAAGTGCTGTTTTTCTTTCTGAGCGTTTCTCTTTAAGAAGTTTTCGTGATATGGATGCTATTAGTTTAAGTCAGAGTTTCCAAATCTTTTCAATGTGGACCGATGTGTTTAGGATAACAAGCGAGCGCCACTGGATTTTTTAACTAGGTTTCATAAATGAAAGCTAATTGACGCCAAAGTAATCCTTGATGATTTTTACCACACTCAGGAAGAAAGTGGTTCAATACATCTACAAGTTACCCTGCAATTCACCAAGTTGGTGGGTGGCAGGGGGTGCAGTGCACCCAATCCTACCTAAAGATTGTCTAACGCAATTCGAAATTTCCTATTGTGATCTCGTATTGTCCTCGGAAAGAACGAGCCTAGATAACGCTCCATCCTACTATCGATCTCACGTATTTTATCGTCTCGATCATTTCTACCTATATACGTTGGTGCTTCAATAAATTCAGTAATTGCAATTTTGAGCGCCGTGGAGGAGTAACGTTATTCTGTCCAAGAGCACGGTGGTACTCGCCAGCATTAGATTGGGAGTCCTTGGTTTAAGGAATTGGATGGGGTGGATTCTTACCCTCTGTCGCTGGTTTCAAAAGTCGTCACAGGGTAGGAATCCCCGCATCTGTTTTTTTCCTTTTCACGCTGCCGCATCTATGGTGCTTCCAATTGCTGTTTTATTCATACATACTATTTTAAATATTCGATTCCGTTCCTGCTATGAAATTCCTACTGGAGATCTTATATAAAATATAAAACTAGCTCGGTTCGTTTAAGTCAAGTTGATGTTTTATGTTTTTTAAGTACTTTTAGCAATAATTTGTTTTTCAATTGTTTAATGAAATTGGCATGTGTAATATTACAATTATTTTTGTTTGAAACATAGGCCATAGTCTTGCTGTAAATTTGAACTGCCGTGGCATAAATGTTTGCGCATTTAGTCATCTAGTTCCTAATCCAGGGATGGCAATACCATGGCACGCGGTTCGATTTTGGTTGACATACAACAGGAAAGTTTATTTATTGACTGTCACCTTAGTACTTTTACATTTCTGACACGATATAAAATATTGTATGGAGAAATAGCAGTTATGTTGATTGAATAACTGATTAATAGAGGCTTTTAGCCCAAGCACGTGGTGCGTCTTGTTCCGTAATTGTCATTCGGCCATAAAAGATGTGGGACAATGAGTCTTTTTGGATGATAAATTGAATTTGTTACAATCCATTTATCGTTTTCTGAGCTGTGAGTCTGAGAATAAACGATATGGTAAAATTATTTTTTGGGTATATTTTAAATTGTCACATAAGTTATAAGGAAAGCAAATTTTTATAATTTTAGCACGCGAGCAAAAGTAAGATTTGCCATCCCTGTCCTAGTCACTTATATGTTGTCCAAGCCACTTTCCATATGCTTCCATTTATCTCAATCTATATTTCGCTATAAAAATCAACCATGTTCTTGAATGGCTAAGGGTGCAATCCAGCGATCGCTTATAGATTTTAATCCCTTAGTTTTAATTTTCTCATTTTAACGAGCAAGTCATTGTTTAGTCTTATTCAATAGCAATTTCTATGCCCAACGTGACATTGGCTGGTCGTCTAAGCAATTTCTGTGCATTTTTTAACTCTGAATGTGATATTTTTATGTGCGGCGTTTGTTTTGTTTGCCCAAGGCAGTTATTAACTGTTCGTGACAATTTAATATTTCTGCAGTTTTTTAGGTACATTCTTCTTCTTGCAGGGTGTTGTTCTTCTGTGGCCTAATCAATGAAAGTCACTGGAGGACAACACCCCGCGAGCGGTCGGATTATTACTCAGATAGCAGGGGCTGTTATAGGAACTTCCCTCTTGGATCCACTACTACAGACGACCCTTCATTCAGATCCCTTCCTCTTGCCCTATGATCCTAATTTTCGGCGCAGAATCGAGGAATTTTGCTCGGAATGGGTTTAATGATGTTTCCAAAGGAGGGCAATGGGAATATCCAAGAGGGAGGGAGAACAGCCCTCCCCTTGGATTCTTCCCCGTCATATAGCCCAGTGGTTCTTAAACTTTCAATTGTCGCGGCCCCCTTGAATGTCATGCCGTCCCCTATGAATTGTAAATAGTAAAAATAAGAAACTTTAATAAAAACACATACAAATCAACTATATATAACTATTAATAATTTTTATAAAGTCGTATTTCCTAAAATTCCTATTTCCTAGTTTCATAATTCGTGAAAATTTTATTTTTTGGCATTTCACCCTATATCCAAAATTATTTTGCTGCCCCATTGTGGGCCGCGGCCCCTAGTTAGGGAGACACTGATCTAGGGGTCATCAAACTTTTTACTAAAGCAGCTAGGGGAGTAGTGCCGCTCCCATGGAGGGGGGTGGGACAACCAGGAATTAGCCCCCTCTCTCCCCACGACAGCCACCGAGAGGGCGGGCGTACGGAGACAAAATCCCTGGTGCCCTGACCTCTGGAGAGTCCGGGATTAGGAGCGGTCACAAGGTTATCCCGGCAAAGTCCGACTCTTGCCATCCGCACCTCGGTTTATGGTTGGTGCGGTACTTCCTTTTACCCCTTGATCGAAGCCGCCAAGGGGCCCGACCACAACCGAGTATTTTTGTCCAAAGAAGCCGGTTTGTGTTTTCAGTACCATCTGCCTGCCTTCCATAAATATTTCTCCAAGATTTGCGAAATTAGAGGGCACGCCGCTCTTAAGTATTCTCGCCCTTTTGCTGCCATGAAGGCCGTTGTTGCGGGAGTTTTTTTCTTCAAGATATTTCGCAGCTCCTTCTCACTGGTTAACCAGCGCATCCATTTTTTTGCCTCATCCTCTGCATTGCCTGTGAATGGTCCTTTTTCATCAGTTTCATTTGGTCTGTCCAAGTGCTAACGTCTTTCAGTGAGTCGTCGGCTCAAGATAAGTTCCGCGTTTGCCAGAGTGGTATATCTTTATTGAGCAGGTAAGTATTTATTTTCGTTTGTTATTCCTATAATAATATTATTATTATTTTACAACTACAATGATGACAATTCAATTCAAAACAAACAATAATATAGTAACATAGTTTTTTTTTGTTTTCCAAAAGTAAGTTCCTGGGCGCGCTACTGTGGGAGTGACTTTGTATACCACTGTGAGGGCCACATAGAGCCGCGTGTGGATTTCAGATAACTAGTTTTCGCAATTTCTTTGATTTTTTAATGAATCATACGTCCATATTAATAATATTGCATCCATGAACTTGAAAATATCATTCAGATTACGTAAATAATATTCAATTAACTTTCTGCTGGCAAATGTACAAATTTGCATGTCATAGAAGTTGAGGTAATGCGGGCCGTATGAAAAAACTGCGTGGGCCCTCAAGCCTCATAGTTTGCGGACCTCTGATCTAGCGGTTTGCGGAAAAAACTTTTGTAATTAAAATCTGTTCAACCTACGATCCGAGTGGTGACTGTAACGATGCGGTTCTATTATAATCCGAACAATCCCTTAAGCATTATACTCCGTCTCGATTTCTTATCCAGCTGTTATCTGTTTCGCTGTGTTTGAGGGAAGGATTTTTTTACCCGTCCACACGAAGATTTCCATTTGAGGCAAGATATCTTGGTCATCACGTTTTCCATGAGACTAGATTTCTTGCTTCTTTTGGCATTCTTCCTACACCAAGACGTAATGTAAATAGAAGAAATTTTTTATTGTTTGTTTTATGTTTTTGTTTTATGTTTTTGTTTTATGTCAAATTCGGAGAGGCATCAAGGGCTCATTAAAGCGATGGATGTTATAAAAGAGGCGCATTAGGATTACAGTTTTTAATGAGGGCCAGAGTTGGAAGAATAAACTATCTATAAGACTGGACGTTTTTCCCATTAAAACGATAATTTAGAAAACGCGTTCAATTGCACCTTAATAACTAAAAAAATCTTGTCTACATTTCACAAGAATAAAGAATTTGTGTCCAACGATTTAGTTAAGACAAAAATTAGCATTCGGGCAGCAGTTACACAGAGAAAGGGCCGCCAGATGCCTGCTTTTAAGGGGTCGCCAGGATATATTCCCGCCCGGGGCGGCGTAATGCTTCGTGGCTGTCCCGCCGCATTGGTGCTCACGGGCTTACCATCGCCGTCGGAGAAAATAGTTCGTCGTTCGCCTCTTTGAGGGGATTTTTCTCCAGCTGCCTGTGTCCAGAGACTGGCACTGGAGCATAATGCCCTCGAAGCGGTTGATAATTTCCTTCTTGCGCATTTGCGGACACTCCCCTGGTTGTGAAAACGGATGGGATTTATAGTTCCCTTATTCAGTCACTGTCTTTGGTTGCTGTAAAGTTTTTCACGCCAGGATTGGTCAGGTTTAGTACGCCCAAGTTGAGTCAACCAAAGGTTCGGCGGACATTTCTAAATGGAGGTAGTCGGAGTTAATTTTTTGTGGCGTTATATGAGTAGCAGATAAAACTGATTGTTTTTAGCGTTATGATTGCAACGCTAATTTCAGTTAACAAATATTAAATTGTTTCTGCTAAATTTTACCTTTTTTTATCATTTCAGCTATTAATAATAAAATAAACACTGGCGAATTCTTTGGTAGAGAATAGTAATAATTTTATATAAATTATAAATAATATGCGAGTTTTATATAAATGAAAAACATCCAATCAAATAACAAGAAAGACCACCTGCGCATTTCGGCTACACATCTGCTGTCATCAGTGCTAATTCACCGATGGTAGGTTTTTAAAAACCTATTTTATGTGGCTATTAAAGATGCATTGTTTCAGCCTTAAAATGAGTTCGAAATGTAGTATATATGCATTTTTGGGTTAATCCGCCTATTAGAATTTAGCTTCTTAAATTTTTAACGGAAGGGGTTCAAATATTTCAAATTATGTAGTTTAACTGAAATGTTACACTAAAGAGAATGTCCAAGAGATGGTTGGAGGAATATATAGAGCGAAAATTACATTCGGACCAATGCGTATGCGAGGCGTCGCATGTAATATCGTTATCAAATATTCACCACTTTATGTCAGGGGTTTCCAATGTGCCTGCCGCCAGCAGGAGGGGCTCGAGGTGTTTTGGCTTCCTGGGCGAGAAACCACTCCAGCGCCACCTTCCATAAATTTTGGTATAAGATGTTACCAAAGTACATGATAATTTATTCAATGCTCCATAAGTATTAGTCATAATTAAAGAATGAAAGGAACGCCTGTTCCGTATCCAAAATTTGTTCACTTACAGGTAATGAATAGCCATACCTCGCTTTACACGACAGTTCCTGAGATTTTCGCGCTAAGCAAAATTCGAGCAAGACATTATATGAATGGGGATAGGTTCCATGGACGCGGAAAATTCAATGTAATATTAATAAAAGTAGCCCGTTATTCTTTTAAAAAATAGCTTCATGTCGACTTCAATCCATCAACGCCATATGCTAATCTTTACATTTATTTAATAACTTATCCACATCAGTGATTTTCATATGATATATAAATAAAAAATTTCATTATATTCATGTAGAAAAGTAAATATTTCCTGTATGAATGAAATTCTAATTAAATCTGCGAGTAAGTTTTATTTGGAAAGTTATCTTAATACGCCGAGATATGCGTCGATAGAGTGACAAATACCGTGGTCCGTCCTGAGGGTTTCTTTGTAGCGTGAGTATGCCACATTCTGGCAATAAAGACGATTATACTAAAATCCACAAGCCTGCAAATGATGGAATTTCCATTACATTTACGGTTAAGTCGCCTCAATTTTTGTCCGCCTTTGTTTCTTAATAACTTTTATTTGAACACCTGTTAGGCGCTGGCCTGCTTCGCACTATAACGAATCCGAAAACGGGGTCGCGCAAAGCGAGGTATGGCTGTATATATAGTTGATTGGGATAGGACCCTCGAGGCTCTGGCGCCCCGGACAGCCGTCCGGATTGTCCGTACTGCCCACTAATTCAGTGGTATACATGTGGAGAGTTGATGCGATTCACCGGTTATATTTTTTGTGATTTCGACACAATATCAAGTATTTGGGTTTTTTATTGTGTAGATGATGATTTACATAATAAGCAACTTTAGAGTGCAATATTCATAATTTGAGGTATTAGTGGTGGAAAATATTTATCTTATGTCAGAATTTCAGATCTCATAAATTTCTGTGGTTTACTTTGTGCAGTATTAATCTTGACTGATATCGGATTAGGACACCAAACCAGCTTTATAAAAGTGTTTTTCTTATTTATCAACATTTTGTATAATTGGGTCACAAATATGGCGGACACGGATCCTTTTCAGCACTCTTCCTTTAGGTTCTGGTAACTGATACGAGTCGCACATGGTTAAACGATTCCCAATATTTCATTGCATTTGCATTCATTGTATAGTACCGCCGCCTTTTCAATACTTTTTCAATATTTGGCCAAATTTTTCTTTTCTTATGCTGGAATTATCTAGCGTCCCGGATTGAAACGAGTGCATTTTTAATTAATTTTTTTTCCTATGGTATAACTTTATGTTCTTTCATGTGTTCCTTACGGAGGTTCCCGATGATATGTGGTTGCTTCGTAACACCCGTTAACTCTTCGAGTTCTGGTTTGATTTCCCGTATCCGTCTAGAGATGATCCAGTTAACCTGTGCGCTTGCTTTCCTATGCCTTCTTTGGCAGGATCCTCTTTGGACGTATAGGTGTAGTATCTTCGTTAGTATACTGTTTGGTATCTCAATCATTAATT
The DNA here is from genome assembly GCA_028673005.1 of Tanypteryx hageni. Classification (NCBI taxonomy): domain Eukaryota; kingdom Metazoa; phylum Arthropoda; class Insecta; order Odonata; family Petaluridae; genus Tanypteryx; species Tanypteryx hageni. The sequence goes on along the minus strand of CM054115.1, from coordinate 78,604,674 downwards.
GTTTTATTATTTCCATTGACATTTATTTCCTCATTAAACTTGAGACAAGGAGGTTTTGTCAGCCTACACCAGTCAACAATTATTTATTGAATTACATGCCTTTTGGCTTAAAATGGAAATATAATGCCCATACCAAGTAAAGTTATAAGCATTAATGAAATTAGATACATTCACGCTATTTTGGGGTGCATCATAACGAGAGATTGGTGCGTTCTGCATTTTCTTTTATTCGATACCTCTACCCGTGGGTGAGGCGATTAAAATTGTGTTCCCATTTTATAATATTCATTTAACCTGTTTTTTAAACTGTGGCTTTATTTATTTATTTAAATAATGTCTTGTAAACCTGTGGTTCTCAACCTTTTACATTTTGCGTCCCACCAATCATTTTGACAAAAAAATCGAGTTCCACCATGGTAAAAAGATAATCCCATATTTTTCTAGAAGTCGATTTGAACGTCAACAGCAATAAATGGAGCGCAAAAGAAGCGGAATTTGGATGATGTTTTTGGAAAGTTTTACTGAATGAAACTAAATATTATCTAGTTTAATTTTGTTACATAGCAATTACCCAATGCAGTGATCTAGATTGCTTAGTCAATTTTTTAAAGTTCGTTCGAAAATTTCGGGGGATTCTGACCCCAAGAACCCCCCTCACCGTACGTCCATGTCGTTCAGTATTTCCATTAACAAATTTGTTATTAATGAAACTGTTATGAACAAAATGAGCAGTAGAAAAATCATAATATGACATAGTTTTCCAACACTCATCGCAGGAAATCCTATATTTAATCAAGTTCATACGTGCGCCAATGGAACGAAAAATACGAAAAGGAAAAGGAACGAATCCACAAAAAGAACTACAATGCCCATCACTATTATGTACGTCGTAGCACTAGTACCTTTAGAATCACTTTTACGCTCATCAGTCATGATTGCGGAAGGAAAATTTAACACTTACTACCCACAATAAACACGGAAAGAGATTAAGACTGCGGGACACACTGACGCTTTGCGAGGAAGGCGACCGTGATGCGTAACGATACGCGGTATGCAACGAAATTTAAGATTTCGTAATAAATACTGTCATGAAATTCTTCATATTCGGTGAAATAGATTAAAAATAAATTGACGCGTTTAGACTTCATTCGACATTTGCCCTTTAAGCCTGAAACGTCTTGCCTTGTCAGCGAAATTCCGCAACCCGGATTTTCGGATTTTAAAAATTTAATTCCGAGGTTTTTACGTCAAGTCGGTTTTGTGTAAGTCGAGTCTTGCGTAACCCGGGAAGGGCATGTATAGGCAATGTCTCCGCGACACGTTGTTTTGATTTTGGCAATTAAATTACAAGCGAGAGAAAAACAAATCGGTACATCATGTCAGCATTCATTGGAAATGGGATGCTGTGCTCAACAGATTTTATTTCGTATATGACATTCTTCGCTTTTCTCCCACATGTCTTCTGTATGATTCTATCCTGTGATCTCTGATTCTTCCTTTGTGGATATGCCTCCTGGTGCCATCGTTTCAATTGGCACTGGAGTGGTATCTATACGGGACGATCAGGAACATATCTTCTTGAAGTTCCCCTTCATCCTCCCCCTCTCCCCAATCCCAATACTACTCATCGCATCAATTGACATATTTACTCATGGCCGCCAAATTTCTCATGGGACCAAAGAGAATACTATCTATGTGGTTGCATTTAAATACCACTGGGTTGTATTCCTTTTGATCCAGTCACCTCATCTTCTCTGAATATTGTTTTTGGAAGAAACAGAGGTTGGAGAAGGGAGAAGCTACTATAAACAGTAAGTTGACGACCAATGGAGTTTCTGGCTCGCTTTTATAAGTCCTCGTCCTCTTGGCCTATGCTGAATTCAATATTTTCACAAGAGGTTTAAAGTGGCTGATTATCTAGCATTAACGTACCGAATTGATTGTTAATGTATCTAGTTCGGCAATAATCGTCTCCATGGCAGCATTACAATAAAATTGTTTCAAAACGCCATCGTTTACTAAAAATTCAAAGATACGGTCCATTATCGAAAATCTATAATAATCTACATCTTTTCCCCTTTAGAACAGCACGCACCTATATCACAGTTCTGTGATGTTTTATGGCGTCTAGGAAAACTCTGCACGATGGATTTGATATCCTATTAATTTTTTGTTTGTTCCTGATCAATCAATCATTTATTTTACACAAACGGATTACTCCAAATTACATGCGTTATAATAGATATACAACAAGCACATACGACCATGCCTCGGCGACCCTGGCATTGATGAGCTAGACACGCTAACCACCCCTCTGCCTTAGGTCGTGAATCTTTGATGTCGGGCCGATGTTGCTGCCATGTACAAGCCTCCATGTATCCCATGAGAAATATTCCAAGGTGACCAAGATGATGCCCATTTTATTTATTTCAGTGCCGCTGAAATTGGTGTTACTGTCTACGGTGGACAAGCCGTGGCGGTGGCATTTCGAATTTCATTTGTCACTGGAGTTCATCCCCGTCGCGGATGTCTCTTGTTTATCGGCGTGAAGGATTTTGCCTTGCCCGTTTCGCAAGTGGCAGAGGGTTACGGGGAATGCGATTCATTGGCTTAATTTTCATGCCACTGGGTTGAACTCTCCGCGATCCCTGCCATTTTGTTCTTCGTAAGATTCTTACATCTTGCAGCATGGTGCTAACTAATTGTATTTTTCGATGTTTCTCTGTTATTTTATCGTCAACATTTTGTAGAGCATCTTTAGCGAGCATTATTTTGATATTGCGTAGATATCGTTTTACGCGTTCTTTACTGTACAGATTGGGTTCAAGCAAAAAAGTGTCATGAGTTTTTTAAGTGAACTTACCCAGGGTTAGTGAAGAACAAGCGTGGCTCGTCGTCCGTACTGAATTTTTGCCCTACGGTCTTTGTTATAACTTTTAATATAGTGTGACAAGTAAAATGCTAAATTAACTAGTGTTAACCATGTCTATTTGCAGTAGTATTTCTTTGGTAAAACCTGTCATTAACGGAAATCAGAGAAATATAGAACTAAATTAATGCTATTGTTCTTATGAATTTTATTTTACGAATGAAACCACTAACCTGATACATAATTACTAGCTGGACGCTGAATTCACGAAGAAGTAGCAGAATACTATTGATGCTTGTTCGATGAAAGGCTTAGCATAGCTAAGGGCAAGGTAACTTTAACCCTCTGCCGTTCAAAACGTCTCGGAACATCATAATTTTTCTCGGCCGCTCAAAACGTTTCAGATTGTCCGAAGCTCTACGCTTTCAATCCCCGTGATAAATCACTTGATGCTCAGCCTTTGGAGAATGTAAAAATTGACGTAACATAATTGCTACCTCTCTTAACAGCAGAGAATTTAGTTTGTGGTCATCAGATCCTGATTTTCGTATTGATTTCTGACCACTTAACGCAGCCCATTTTTCTATATCGATGTGTACAAATATGCTGTTAGTTATCGACGACAATGAGTTATAGTCTAAGCAAAGCAAAATTTTGGGGCCCACTCTTATGGGGGGCCCTATGCGTAGCCGGCCCCGCGTATACACAACGTTTGTAAGTGGAAAGAAATGGGTAATTTACAACGAAGGAATGGACGTGAACATAAAGATTACATTACTACTAATTGTTTGAAATTATTGTCGATTGTTTTATTAATTACGACTGATTAGGAAATAAATTGGTGAATGACAAAATCAAATCGATATTTCCCTGTCATCGCTACTGGAACCAACCTCCATTGTAATGCCATAAGAACCCAAGCAAGGAACTATATCCGCACATGATACCATATTCTCCTTATTTATTCTTAGGACGGGTGTCTTCTCACCTGTTCGGAATGATCGGGAGCTATGCGTTGCTACATTTCACATTTTTCCTCGACATTGGGCATTCGTGCATAGGGTTCCATTTACAATTAGAGCAACGCAAGCACTGCTTGCCTGGTAATACAACAGAGAAAACATTTTTATTTCCCTTAAATAAATTTGGTAACTATTTAAAAATTGTTATTGAGCGGGGCAGCGAGATGCAGTTTCGGTTCTGCTTCTCTGGTGGTTAAATGCGTGGAGATGAGAGAGTGGGGAAAAGAGGGGAGGTCCTATTGACGAAAAAGTAAGCAGAATTTCAACTGCTTCTTAGTGCTGCGGGAAATTTCTACCAGTGATGTAATGATTGAGTTAGCTGATGTTCTTTTGGAACGTTATTCGAATATTTCATTTCGCACTTTCATTATGTTACCAATACATAATACCAATAATTCGATCATTGCTTTAGAACACGTTACACCATCTACTTTATTCTGGAACGGTGACGCTAAAAATATCGGTGCGCACTATATGCGGGTATATAGAAAAATCATATTACGAGGCTGAATACCCCCCCTGCGCGTTATACGAGGGTGCGCATTATACGCGGGTATTTACGGTAGTCGATTTTCCGAATGTCGGAGTTCCCCCTTACATATTCCCTCTTCATGAATCATGTTTATTATCGTTCATGTTCAACTTTGATTGTCATTCTTGTGTACAATCATCTTCCTGAAGAGGCGGATAAAAATAGAATCACTGCATATGTTCCTCGATTACTCCGCTATCGGTGGAAGGAATTATCAGGTGACGGCGGAGATAAATAAAAATAAGAGTGATCGTGGAAAGGTGTGGGTATGTGGACAGGTCATCAAAACAATGATGAGAAATGTAGGCCCCCGTTCATAACAGTTTTTAGTTTCGTTACTCATAAGGATAAAGGAAAATTGTAGTCTTAAGTTTGCGAGTGATATAAACTCATTTGTTCGAAATCGAGACTGAATAGTATGTCAAACATATGAGAATTTCCCTATGTAGGGTCGGCCCGAAGTATATTGGTGCCCCGGGCGAGAAACCCCACTAGCGCCCCCTTTCGTAAATTTTTGTTTAAATATTTACATAATAAATTGTTAATTTATTCATTGCTCCGTAAAATAATGGAGGTGAAAAGTAAATGTGTTTAATCTAGATTCCGCCTCTTCCGTGATGTAAGTTGGTGTTCAACATTTATTTACTTGCAGGTAATGTATAGAGAGATGATCAGGTTAGAGTCCTCAATACTTTGGCGCCTCGGGCAACCCCCCAGCTTGCCCGTAGCTCGGGCCGCCCCTGTCCGTATGCCGTGACTTGATACCTAGCGCTTTCTTCTAATGATGGTGGGGAGAAGACGATGTGTAAAATCCCAATGCTTTGGGTAAACAATAGCCGTGGTTCCTGGTAGTTTTTAGGCGCGGAAAACCATCAATTATAAACAGTTTGGGAGCCACTGAACTAGAGCATAAAATCTCAAATTTTATAGAAAGTGTCGTCAGACATTGTCCAAAGAGCCGTTGCCATTGTTAAGGTTGGATTAAGGGAGATACGCTGAGAATGCAATATTTATGTATAGGCGTGAGTAGATACCTCAAATGCCATTTAATAAAGTAGCATGTCACGGTATGCATTTTTAAATGTTTGTGTGATATGGCCAGAAAATGTCAGGGACCGCTGGTGCACGACTTGGCGTGCACTGACAGCTACCAATAGATGGCAGGAGGCGTAAGAATGTATTTAGCAGCAATTTTTCCATCAATTATTTAGTTGTCATGTTTGTATTTGTTCTTCCTATACGTTAAATTTATTATTTTATTTTTAACCATTTCCTATATAATTAATCCATTGTAATAGGTCAAATATTGTCTCCTGTTGGAATAATTTCAATAAAAAAATAACTATTATTGTTTCTTTAATAGTTATTATGAGCAAAATGTCTTGTATTTTTTAAAGTCGTGGTATTATATGTAGCTTAAACTATAAAATCAGTGATACGTTCCATTTCTTGAATGGCATTAAATTCCCATTATTCTCGTAGCTATTTTTGATTTCACTGCAATTATTATTGGGTAAGTTTAATCGCAGTGTGGCTTTAACTCCTTTTGAAGAAAGTAATAAAGCGTAAGGATCACTTAGGGGTCGAGATTTTTGAGGATATTTTCTCAGTGACTTCAATTCATTCTTGTCAATGAGTCATTTCGTTTCATAATGGGTTGGCGGTGAGTTAGGGTGGATTATTTTAACGAGTCCGAAGGGTGGGGCATTCTTAAAAATTGAGTTAAACATTTATCCTTTATAGTCATTTCGGCAAATCGATATCCGATTTTAATTAAATTGGACTGATGGCGTAATAGTGCGAGAACTTGCCACTCGTAAATAAGATACCGTTTCGTTAAAGGCCTTTGAATAAAAACTTTTGAGTCACTCGTTCGCATCATCAAAATAATTCCGAGTCGCATTTCTCCTTCCTGTGCTTGATGACGGAGCGCATCGAGATGTTCCTTTTTTATCTGCGACCACACGTTCGAGATTAAAAGCAGAATGATCTAATTTGTGATAAGAGTAGGACATGAGCTAACTTCTGGGGATCAACAATGAATACAACGTTTGATATTTAGCAGGAAATTAACAAAGATAATGTAGTGCAATTTTGATCCGTAGAAAAAAAAGACAGCCGAATTAGTTGTTGAGCTTTTTCTTCATTTGAAAGGTACGGCTTGGGTGTCTGCGATTGTGACGTGTTCGTTGGGAGCAACACACGGAAACATGAGTACTTACTCTTATTGGTTTATATAAATTTTTATCGAGGCAGACTCCATTAAGGAGGAAAGCTGAATGCCAAAAATAATTTCCGTTCTAATTTTTCATATAGTTCAATTTCATTAAGGCAAACGCATAATGCACTTACACTACTTACTCATACCTAATTAAATAATATTGTAATAGGAAATTGAAAATGTGTTGCTTTAATTATCATTATTTTTTTAATAGGCAACTTTGTGAGTAACGGAAAACCTGTAAAAGCCGGAAAAAATAGGGTCTCCGGGTCTCATTGTCAGGCTAATATCTCCGGTTCACTATGGTCTTAATGTTGGCAACACTAAACATGAGTCATTAGTGATTCATGAAGGGCAACCACTTTCTATGGATAAAATTTAAAACTTGTGTGAATAACCAATCACATTCTAATACATACGGCATAAAAGAAAATATATGTGCAAATTAATTTTTCACAAATTGGAATGCTAGCATCCTGGGACATACTTGACAATCTCAAACATGGATGGCTGTTGGTATCCGGAAAAAATATTGGTTATTATAATGATAATTTGGCGGTTGTTCAATTGCACCAGAGATATTAAAACTCTCTCATAACATCTACATTATACTCTGCAAGTCACCTTTTTGGTGGATGGCAGGGGGTGCAGTGCACCAAGGGTCCATAGTTTTCCTACGTTATCTTTTCCTAATATGGTCTCTTGTCGTCCTAGGGAAAAACATCCTCTATATCGCTCCGTTCTACAGTCGATCTCGCGAATCATATCCTCACTGTCCTGTCTTCCGAGATACGTCGGGCTTCTGATAAGTCCTCATTCGCTAGTCCCTCCGACATAAATTTTACCAGTAGTTTAAATCTAGCCTGCAGCCTACGTTCCTCTAACGATGTCCATTTCAGGTTTTCTGTTAATGATGTTACGCTTTGTTTACTATCGTAGTTCCTCTTTACAAATTTAGCTGCCCTGCGCTGAACCTATTCTATCTCGTTAGTGAGTCCCTTTTCGTAGGGATCCCACACAGCTGAAGCATATTCGACCTGCGGTCGAACCAAGGATAAATAACATAATTATTTCACTTTTTCGGAGCTATTTCCAACTATTCTCCCTATAAAGGCCAGCTTTTTGTTAGCGGCACCTATCAATCGGCGAATATGGGTGTCTCACGAGAGATCACGATGGATCGTGACTCCGAGATATTAATCGAGTCTGAAACTGGAATCTCTACACCGTCCAACGAATAGTTAACATCCAACGAGATATTCTTGGTTCTCCAGAAGTTGATGACGCAGCTTTTCTTTTGGTTGATCTCTAACTGCCATTTCTTACACCATGCATACATAGCTTATTGGTCATTTTGGAGATACTGGTGGACTTCCGGATTGCTTATTTCTCTATAGATGACGGTGTCATCCGCGAAAAGCCCAATTTTATTCTGACTACTGGGCTGATATCGTTTATATAAATTAGCAGCACTCCGACAGCAAAGAAAACTCCACTCTCGCGTAAATAGCACATCCACAACAGCTACGGTCGAACAGATTGCAATAATGAGGCAGCAATACAACGAGGCGCGCTCCATAGCCAGATTAGCAATGCGTTTAACAATTATAAAAAGAAGGTTTTACAGGAAAACTTGAAAGAGAACCCGAAAGCATTTTGGTCTTACGTCAGGGAAGTTCAAGGTAGGGGCCCCACTATTGCGTCACTGCGATCGGAAACGGGAAACGTAGCTCACGATAGTACGGATACAGCAAACTTATTAAACCATCACTTTCAGAAAGCTATTACTCGTGATGACGATGTATGTGAAACCCCTATTCCTTTGCATCAGGGCGATTCGATGGAAGATTTGGTATTTTCGGAAAATGGCATCGCGCTCCAACTTCATTCGATTAAGCCAAATAAATCTCCTGGACCGGAGGAAATTCCCGCGCGTGTAATGAAATAATTAGCTGCTGAAATCGCGACGTATTTGAAAATTATATTCGAGAAATCCATTAGGGAAGGAGTAGTTACTAAAGATTGGAAGGTGGCACACGTTACGCCCATCCATAAGGGTGGCGAAAAAGAGAACCCCGAAAAGTATAGGCCGATATCCTTAACTTCATTATCGTGCAAGATACTTGAGCACATAGTCTTTAGCTCTGTAATGCGCTATTTAGATAGTCATTCATTGCTTAGCGGATGCCAACACGGATTCCGGAGAGGTATATCATGCGAAACGTAGCTCGGCCTGTTTGTGGACGATTTGTTGCGATGCGGAAAGAAAAATACTCAGGTCGATGCCATATTCATTGATTTCAGGAAGGCGTTTGTTAAAGTATCTCATAGGAAATTAATTGCGAAGTTAGGACAATGTGGTATCAATCCGAAAGTTGTCGGTTGGGTGAGAGACTTCCTCTCGAATAGGGAACAGATAGTTGTCATCGATGGGAAATACTCGTCCCCCGTTAAAGTTGCTTCGGGTGTTCCTCAGGGAAGTGTATTGGGCCCTCTGCTCTTCTTAATCTATGTAAATGATATTTGCTCGATTGTTCGTAGTAAAATTAGGCTTTTCGTCTATGTTACTGTTCTATATGAAATAATAAAAAAACAGGAGGATCATCAGTCACTGCGTGAAGACTTAAGAGCCATTTCAGCGTGGTGCAAAGAATGGCAAATTGAAATTAATTATACGAAATGTGTCGCAGTCACGTTCTGGAAAAGTAAGAACAAAGATTTAGGTTTCGAGTATAAAATAGATGAAATGAGCATTCGACAAGCTGAGTATGTAAAATATTTAGGAGTAACCATTTGTCGAGATCTTTCGTGGGACATGCACATTCGTCGAGTTATAGGCGCGACCAACAAGAAACTGGTATTCATAGTTAGAATAGTACGGAACGGTACAGAGAAAGTACGTGAAACATGCTACTCATCACTGGTAAGACCGCAATTGGAATACGCAGCGAGCATATTGGATCCGTACGAGAAGGGACACATAATTCAACTAGAAAGAGTACAGCGCAGAGCAGCCAGATTTGTAAAACAAAAGTACGAACAGAAGGAAAGCGTCACCTCTTTACTTAGCGATTTGAACTGGGTATCACTGGAGGACCGTAGATTAAACTCAAGGTTGAGACTTCTGGAGAAATATAGATCGGAATGTCTAAAAGTGGAAGTTGTAGGAATAATTGAAGCACCAACGTATATTAGTAGAAATGATCGAGACGATAAAATACGTGAGATCGATTGTAGGACGGAGCGTTATCTAGGCCCGTTCTTTCCGAGGATAATACGAGATCACAATAGGAAATTTCGAATTGCGTTAGACAATCTTTAGGTAGGATTTGGTGCATTGCACCCCCTGCCACCCACCAACTTGGTGAATTGCAGGGTAACTTGTAGATAATACCTACATTTATTAGATTTCTGAGGTAATTTTTGTCATGTCGCTGTATTAGCGAGTGGCACATTTTATTTCTTATTTCATTTTGTGGCGTGCCTACCAAAGTCGTTCCGCATGCCACCCTTGGCACACGTGCCATAGGTTCGCCATCACTGGCCTACAACATTGTCATTCCTTTACATCAGCTGATTGTAATATTGAACGTTTTAAAAAAAGTTTTTGTCTCTAAAATAGCCAGTACATATTCTTGAGAACCAACTTAAAATACCGCGCTTATTAAATATTTTATAGGGATATTTTTCAGAAATGATTTATTGGTAGAATTAATAAAATTACAGTGTTTTGGAATATCAACAGATGCTAGCAATCACAAAATCGAAAAAATACTCTTTAGCTGTACATTATTTTTGTAAACGAAAAGGAATTCAGATTAAAATACTAAAAATTGAATCTCTACCTAATGAAACGTCCAATAGCATTGGTGATTTCCTTATTAGCACGTATTGAGAGAATGACGTTTATCCAAAAAATGCATTTCTTATGGAGCAGATATCACAAATAGAAATTCAGGAGGAATGTTGAGAAAAGACTAAAACAATGTCTTTTATAAATAACGTAAGAAATCAATCGGAAGTTGCTTGACGTGAGATGCTGAGCACGTTTTGCATAACGCAATACAGTCTGGATCCGAGGGGTTTTCTTGTTATGTGGAAGTGGTCGTGGTGAAAATATTGCCGTACTCTTCAACCTACATCTACATATTACCCTGCAAGTCACCTTGACGGTGGATGGCAGGGGGTGCCTCCCATAAAGTTCCTAACTAATTATTATTCACTGTTATCTATTGTGGTCACGTATTGTCCTAGGGAAAAAGGACTCCTTATACCTCTCCGTCCTACTATCTATTTCGCAAATCTTGTCCACATTATCTATCCGTCCGATATACGTTGGTTGTCGAATAATATCCTTCATTTCATTTACGAATATCTCCGACCTATATTTATCTAGAAGTTTAAGTCTCGCCTGTAATCTACGATCTTTCAACGATGGCCAACTCAACTCTTCAATGAGTAACCTACGCAGTAGATACTGCATCTACATCTACATATTACCCTGCAAGTCACCTTGACGGTGGATGGCAGGGGGTGCCGCGCACCAAGTTCCTAACTAATTATTATTCAAAGTTATCTATTGTGGTCACGTATTGTCCTAGGGAAAAAGGACTCCTTATTCCTTTCCGTCCTACTATCTATTTCGCGAATCTTGTCCTCATTATCCCTCCGTCCGATATACGTTGGTTGTCGAATAATATCCTTCATTTCATTTACGAATATCTCCGACCTATATTTATCTAGAAGTTTAAATCTCGCCTGTAATCTACGATCTTTCAACGATGGCCAACTCAACTCTTCAATGAGTAACGTAACGCTCTGTTTTTTATCGTAATTCTTTTTCACGAATCTAGCTGCTCGCCGCTGTATTTTTTCTAAATCCTTTATGAGTCCCCTCTGATATGGATCCCAAACCGCTGCTGCGTATTCCATTTGAGGTCTAACCAACGATAAATAACAGGATTCTCTCACCATTTCCGTGCATTTCCTGACTATCCTACGCACAAAAGCCAACTTCTTATTTGCCGCACCTATCACTCGTCTTATGTGGGTGTCCCAAGACAGGTCACGATTCAAGGTTACCCCGAGGTATTTCACGGATTCCGAAACAGCATTTGCTTTTGCTAGAAAGACTAGAAATTAATATAAATTGATATGGCAAAGTTTATGGCGACACAAAAAGTTTTAAAAAATCCGAGATAAGACGTGAATCAACAACCAACGGTTAAAAAAATGTATATCAAATCTGTTTCGCGGAGAATATCAAGAGAGACGTGGCGGAGCACTGTCTTCCAAACATACGGTGGAAATATTTTCAAGATATTTAAGTGATCCCGGATTTGAAATAGGAGTCGAGGAAGGTCATTACGTACACCGCACAACTGTATGGTTATGGTATGTTTACACCACAAGTGGAATAAGCCTCATGGATATGGGATCCGTACGAAAAAGGACATGTAATTCAATTAGAAAGAGTTCAGCGCAGAGCAGCCAGATTCGTAAAACAAAAGTACTAACATAAGGAAAGCGTCACCTCATTATCGAGGGATTTGAACTGGGTACCACTGGAGGATCGTAGATTGAACTTAAGGTTGCTGCTTCTGAATAAAGATAGATCGGAATGACTAAAAGAGGAGGTTGTAGGAATTATTGAAGCACCAACGTATATAGTTTAAAACCTATGTTAAAATTAACTCATTCTTATGCGTTTAGCTTCGTCACGTTTTAGGTAACTGAATAGTGCCTTAAAAAAGACTCCACGCAGGGCTCCATTATCCATAAATCCGCCCCTGGGCAAGACAACAGTTATAAAGTATGTGTGATCGATTATATGTATTATTATATTATGTTAGACCAGTGATTCCCAACCTACGGCCCGCGGGCCGGATGCGGTCCGCGAAGGGTTTTTGTGCGGCCAGCGAAGCTATGATGAAGGATGTATTGTAGTAAGTCATGTCAGAAGCCCAACGTATCTCAGAAGGCAGACAGCGAGCATAAGATTCGCGAGATCGATTGTAGAAGGGAGCGATATAGAGGATCGTTTTTCCTACGACGATAAGAGAACATAATAGGAAAAGATAACGTAGGAAAACGAGGAAACATTGGTGTACTGCACCCCCTGCCATCCACCAAAAAAATTGACTTGCAGGGTATCGTGTAGATGTAGATGAAAAAGTAGGGATGTACACGAATTTCCCGTAGTACAGAAGTGCTTTTATATCTACACGAAACATATTGATTTTGTTTTTCTATGTTGCACACCTCCTCCAAACAAAATTTCGTTGAAATCGGTTTAGCCAATTCCTTCCAAATTCATAATTACCGAAAAGTTAAACTTTGTAATTGTAGCACCCCTGCCGAGTCGATCCGGCCCAATTATATCATTTTGGTCATTAACCTTTGTTAATATTGTATGTGTAACGGAAAATGTGCGTAGTCCGGTAAAAGTGTACTTTTCCCGGTTAATGTGCACCAGCTTCGGTAAATGTAAGTATAACATACTTTTACCGATTGGATTGGGGAAATGTACACATTTACCTAGAGACACTGGTAAATGTGGATAAACGTCGCAACACAGGCCACAGCATGGCGGCTTCGCGAACATCGGTTGCAGTTTAGAAGTACGGTAAATGTGTACATTTCCTGGTAAATGTGCACAACTAACTAAACTAAATTTGAATATTAAGGAAAATTTTGCTCTGCCCCACCGGGTTGAGTAGGTTAGTCGAAGTGTTTTTGATTCCTCCTCACGTTCACTGTGTTCCCCCCTCGAGTGGTGAAGCGTTCATCTTAATATATACCAGTGGAGTCGAACCCTCGATGATTTTTATTATAAATTAACGTAATTATTAACGTGTAGCATTTCTCATTCTTACTTATTTCCACATTTACCAAGGTACATCGGTAAAAGTGCACATTTACAGGGAAATGTACGGATAATACGTTTATCTGGAAACTTAAACTTACATTTACCGAGCATGGGGGTAAATGTGCACATTTACCGGTAAATGCACACATTTCTCGATTACGTACCACAAATTCATATTTTTTGGTAAAATCCCTATAATCCAACTTTTTCTTTTGAGTAGTTAATCCTAAGAAACATGAATTAGGCTTAATTTTTACTTATACACGTATGATATCTTAGGAATTCTAGATAAATTCCGATTTAAACTCTGGCCCGCCGAAGCATGGGCGTCCGCTGGAACTTTTCCAGGGAGAGGGTAAGGGGAAAGGCAGGCTCCCAGAGTCGGATTTATTGGGCTTATTATTTTATTGGATTGTTTCAAGCATATTGCAGGGGGTTCCTACTTGCTTGCCTGACCTCAGAAAAAATACCGTGTTAACCAAAGACGTTAGATATAGTACAGTTGCCGTGTTAACTAACCCCCTGATCTAACCAGACATCAATGGTTGTTTTCCCTTAACACAGATCTGATCCAGAGGGGGACAACTGCCCCATTTGCCCTCCCCAGACGCCCAACTTCACATTCCAAAACTAACAGCAAGAAACTTGTAAAAACCATGATTTAAATGTTTGGAATATTATAATCTAGGCTAGTGTTCATCCACCATGCTTGTTTCACGCTTCCAGATTGAATTTAGAGCTTAAATTCTGAACACCCATTGTTGTTCAAAAATTTTGGCTGTGACTGTGCCCCCCTTGCTCACTCCCCTCCCCAGCGAACCCACATGCGCCGAAGCACAGGAAACTTCCAATGCTGCACGCCAAACATTCGCAACCACCGATGTCGCCCGCCATTTATAAAACGTTGCCCACTCCGTCTATAGAGAATCTGGTGCACTGCACTCCCTACCACCAACCTGCGTATTCACTGTCATATACTGATGATGAGGGCTTCGCTCTTGAAATTTATACATATAGAATCTTTTCCTCGCTCAAAAATTTTGTTAGAGACCTGCGCGAGTGAGTGCTTGTGTGTGTCTGAATTTAGTCTGCTTGGTCCCTGTCGATGTCGTGAGACGCATAAACCATCAGACGTGTTTGAGATATCAAGTGCCTGGCGTGAAAAAGGTTTTTCCGTAAACTTGATATTTTAATTGTTTCCTCTAAAAGCCTTTTTTGAAATTCATACGGTTAGGAGTCGTTGTAAATTACCAACCTATGTTGTGAATTGCAGTGTACAGTGGAGATGTGATTTATTCGACAATCTGATGCACTGCAGCACCAGAAAGTCACCTATGTGTATGTAGAATATTCTATTATGAATGATGGATTAATAATATATATATAAGATAAATTATAGAAATTAGTGCTAATATCTCTTGCTAGAAGAGAATCGCAGATGAATTCATGGCGAAAAACAATGCATAAATTGCGATGACAGTATATAACAGATAAATCAATCAGAAATGTCGTAGCTCCCGAGAAAGAAATTCCGTCATCATATCGAGCAAAAAGGTTTCCTTCTTGGCCGCTGAAACTTCCTCGGTGTCCAGCCATTCATGAATTCCATTGCTTTATCTTCGTAACCAATCAAACGTAGTTTATCAACGGCAGGGATTGTATATAAACCGCGGAAATAACGAAAGATTTCAGTCTTATCCGGTGCGAAGTCAAATTGACACATTCTAATATACTAACAAACCATTCCAATTCACATTCTGTAACTATGATGGGTAAACGACTGAACAAGGTGAATATCTTCGAAATGGTAAGTAAATCGTCTCTTCGTTCGTTAATAATTTTTAGAGCATATTTACCACTGAATGCGGTCAAAGCCACGAAATGCATTCCTTTTTCCGGTCACTTAAAGAATGTATTTCATCTCAATGAGTGATCTGAACAAAGATTGTTTCCGTCAGCGGTCGAGCTGGAAGATTTCAACAACGGGAACGCTAGTGATCGAAACATTCATATCTGATTTTTTAACGACGGGAACGCTGTGGGCTTCATTTTGTATCAAGTGGAACGACGATCCCATGCATTCCCGTCCGATTCGAGCACTGGTTTACCGGCGTTTCTTCGCACGAAAACCAGTTCATCCTGCAGGAAATGATTCCGGCTAATTAAATCAATCCCAATATCGTTATTCTGCCATCAGCGGATTTTTTGTTTCATTCTGATACTAAGCCAAAACAAGTGTTTTTCTTAAAATAAGATGTCCTACTTTTCAAAGGCATAAGTCCGATCAAGTTCGATATGAAAATTTTTTCGGAAATAATTGGATAAATTTCCATTGCAAAGTTGTATATCCTTATATCCTCCATGGGTCATTCTCACAATTTATGTACCTTTATATTTCAGAAATTAATCATTATATTCACGATCCTGCTCCATAACTTGGAAATTTGCCCAAATGATGAACCTTACGTCTCTTTTGCTATGTACTTGGCAGTTTACGGATATCTACTCATACTTCCAATGATCATGGTCACATGCGTGTTAGAAAACGAGGCACCAAAGCTTTTGGTGAGTAAATTTATTTTACTATCTCATAAATCTTAATTGATATTTACGTTGCTCAATCATAATATATAATGCACTCTAAATTAATGCATGCCATACTGTTTAAGATTCGTAAAATCTTTTCACTTTATATTTTTTATACATTTAAACCATACTGAGGCACTATACCAGAGTAAACATTCTATTTTTGCAGATTAATTTCTTCGTACTTCTTGGGGCAGTTCTTTGGATATGTATAGCTATATTCTTCATAAACGATAGGATATCGTCTGGCATTTGGGCATTTATTTCCAGTCTGATTTATTTTAACCATTCTTTTGCTACGGTTATTGCAATTATCAACGCACTAGTCTTCAGCACTGATACCATTATGGGATACTTTGGGTAAAGTTTTTCTGTGTTAAAAATGAACTGATTCGAGATAAAGGAAATAACTTTGGAGAAGACAAAGAAAGGATTCAAGATAAATTTCCTGGTTAAAAGTACTGTGGTGTTAAACACAGATGTGATATGTAATGTTAACATGTTACTTGGTGATTTACGTGAAAAATAGTTGAACAATTCAGCAGTCATGAGAAGCTCGATGAATTACGAATACATAGTATATTATATTGTGGTACAAAAGTTGGATTTATATTACATGTATGTTTATAAATTTTGAATAAAACATTTGAAAATTCAATTTCATCCCCACTTATTTAAGCATACCACTTGAACAATAATTATGCAAAATTCATCAGATATTTTCCATAAATGTAAGAATACAGCAAGACCTTGCCTTTCGCGTATATGCGGTCAAGTTTTTGAGGCACAAATTTACTTTTCGCCGTCTAAGCACCTCAACTGTTCACGTGTTGGTGCTGAAGAAAGGTGTCCCCGCAACCAGTAGATGCTCTTGGTCGCTATACCAGTTGCATAGTTAATACGTAGCACAATACAAATCATATATTATATAGATTTACAAATTAATCACAATCAATTCAATTTTAAGCAATCAATTGACCTTTAAAAGGCGCTCTTTGTAACATTTGCTTGAGTTTTGCTGTCCCTTGCCTCTCGTAATATGCGCAGAATTTACACCACATCCAATCTGCATCATAATTCGCTCACGTAATAGTACAAATGGGTCGTTCTTTATAAAGAAGATTTAGAAGGCCTTTTCTCCACCATACACAATAATTGGCCGGCATATTCACCAAGTTCATTTAAGGAAGTGCACAGACAGACAGATGGACAGACGCAAAAAGGAAACTATAATCGAATTAAAAAATACGTTCAGCATGTTCTACATCTGTGGCTCTGCATACATTAAATGTTGTTCTGTTTCCTGTAATAAATTTCGTAGCATATCATGGTCAACGTTTTTGTTGGGATTGGTGGAACGTAAACATCTTTTTTCCATAATTCTTTAACCTCGCCGTCCACGGATTTATCATTCGTGGAGATTTTCTGGAACGTAGCCCCCGCAAACGGCGAGGTCCTACTTTGTAATGTTTTTGCATCATATTATTATTAAAGAAAAATCAATTGCCGTAGTTTAACACAAATACATTGGTGCATATCTCATAAAACTACCAACAATCATGTGGCTAAAATAGTGGTGAGCAACCTACTGCCCGCGAGAACGTTTTATGTGGACCGCGAAGCTATGATTGAAAGAGATTAAACGCAATTTATATCATACGCATTCAAATTACAACAATAAAACATTCGATATTGAAATTTTAACATTATAATCGTAATTTAGACTTGATTTTAGGCGCGGATTGAGCCGGTCTTTCAGTTCGATAATGGGGTCGCTCTGAAGACGAAGTTGGAAGTTCACGCCACTCACGCGCAAAACAAATACAAAAATAATACGCACGTAATTACTTATGAGCAACTGATGGTATGAATGACAAAACAGTCTATATCTATAATGGAGAGTCCAAGTGGTAGGTACTGCGTATTAAGCTCAAATAAGGCTGACGATTAAAAGATAAACGCCTATCTTGTCCACTTGGGCATTTTTATCCAGATGCGCAGGTCTTTCCGGGTTAATTCTCACGAGCTTCGGCTCCTCACAAATTTGATCCTTCCCTCGAGAGCTTTCTTCATGGAAGGAGTCGCAGTTTCTGTAAGCTTATACGCATCATCCACCAGTCTCCCATAGTTCTCGCAAAAGAATCGTTCTGTTTTTGTGCCTTGGACGAATTTCCAGACGCGGCGGATTTATGCACAGTCGCATGAGGTGCTAGCTGCGGGCCTCGTCGAAAAAGGGATCTCGCGAATGGAACCTCGTCGTAAGATTTGAAGTATGAATTTTATTGTTTTATTCTATGAATCTTAAATATTGTCGTTATTGACTGAGAGGTAGAAAAATGACCACCTTGGGGATTGCAATCCCGTGGAATTTCCTGATACCAAAATCCCGGGATTATAATCTTTCTAATAATTTGGATTTTTTCAAAGCTTTTTAGAATGTACATTATTAAATTTAAAAATATTCTCAAGAGATTTTGAAGAAATTTTTAATAAAACTAAAACATTTGTGGAACGAGCAAATAGTTTATCAGGAGAAGAAAATAGCGAATTAATAGTAGAAGAAAACCTTCCAAAAGAAAGAACTCGAAAGCCAAAAAAATATGCCCGGTAAGAATTCAAATTATGATAAGTTTGAAAATTCCATTGGTCATTTTCGGGTACAAGTGCGTTACATCATTTTATCTTATGCCTACCAATAGAGAAAATATTTATATCTTTAAAAGTTTTATCCAAATTTTTAAGAATGTAACAAGTTTATGTTGTTGTTGTGTTATTTATTTCTAGATTTTATAATGCATTGTACACTTTTTGTTCATGTATTTTGCATATTATATTGCCTTAATAAATATTCAATTTTTGCTTATTAAGTGATTAGTACATCGCAATAATCAAACTCCTGATAAAATAGGTAAAACACTGCACCTGAAAAACGAATGTGGTCAGCAAAGGGGCCGGTCAAGTCAACTTTTCCCGGGCCGGGAAAAATTGCCAATCCGCGGCGCCTGCTTGATTTTCACTGATTTGATATGTCAAAACCTCTAATTAACGTCCAATTTAAAGTCTAATCTGGTCCGCCGAGGAATTCGCGACCATCAATGTGGCCCGCCACGTGGGTAAGGTAGCCTACCACTGGGCTAAAACAAATAATAGTATACCTATATTGACAAAAAAAACACCAACAGACCATAAGATAATTTAAGAATAACATGTTAATTCATCTAATTGTAAGCCTGGACTCGCAGCCTGCCTGGTTCATTTATACGGCCCACAAATTAGGTTAGCTTATACTGCACTGCCCAAACTCAGATCATTTCTTATAAAATATTAGACGTAAATCTTAGAAAATAACCTTTAAAATTTAAGAAGTGTATTAAATCAGCGCTTTTAAAATATCTGCAGTTTATTGCTCATTGCCGTTTATAGCATCCTATATTATTGGTTTCCAACCTTTTCTATGCGAAGGGCCGCATCGGTGGTTGCAAATTCTTCGGCGGGCAAGATTATAGTTTAAATAGGATTATGAGGTACCATATAAATAAGCATCGAGTCTAAATATGGTTTTTAATAGTTAACATTTCGATATTAAAAGCTTTATTATCAAATTTTTCACGGAAACTTTTGAATTTGTGTGTTCAATTTTTCGGATTGCTTTTTCATCATAGCTTTGCGGGCCGCACAAAAACCCTTCGCGGGCCGTAGGTTGGGCACCCCTGCCCTACACAGACGGAGTACAGAATGCCATATCGGTTATCAGCGTGTTTTTTGCTTGTCCCTCGATGCCGGATCTAACATTTTTTAATGACTGAGTTTAAGACGGCGTCATTGAGTTGGAGCAATTTCCCTCTTGTGGAAAGGGATAGTGAATTTCCAAAGAACCTGAACGATGAGAGGACAGGGAAAGTATGGAATGTGTCCCGCGGATTTGATGCAGTGTGTTGAAGCAGCCTGCAAATTTGTTGGATAGGATTCATGAGGCCCTAGCACCGATGTTTGTTTTAGGCACCTGATCTAATCACTAAAAAATACTGGGACCAAAAGTATCTTATTCTTAAAAGTGCTTGTGAGAATCATTCAATGTGAATTTAGCGAAGGAAACTCTCGTCACTAAATCTAATATTTCCATTTAGCTGTTCAATAAAAACAGTTTTTACCAGTCCACAGGTATACCTAACTCTCCTTTTAACTGTAATGGCACTCAAAAATCAACCAAAAAAATTCGATTTACAACATGCACATTATAATAACACTTTTAAAAAATCTGACGTGGCCAACACATGACTTTCTCCATAGGTATCTTTCATATTTCTAAAAATTCCAAATATGTTACATGGTAATTAATATTTTAAGAGAAAACTTTAGAAAGAACCTTCTGATTTTGGATATAGCCACGAAGCTCCAACAATCTTAATATACTAGCGTAATTGCCCGTCAAATATGACGAGTTTATGATAAAACTATTCCAAATATATTTGATTTCGATATGAAAAATCAGTAAGATATGCTAAATGATGAGCCTCTTGTCGAAAATGAAGTAATAATAATAAATAAATAATAATATTCCCTCCCTCCCTCTCGCCGTCCCTCTCTCCCTCCCTTCCTCTCTCTCTCCTTCCCTCTCTCTCCCTCCCTCTTTGTCTCTTTCTCCGTCTCCCTCTTTACCTCTTTCCTCCCATCCTTTTCTAGCTCTATACCTCCCTTACTCTCCATTTTAAACCCTTCCCTCCGATCTACCTCCCCACATCCCCTCTCTCTTACTCTATATCAATATAGTCGTTTATATATGTAAAAGAATCCAAATTAAATCCCAGTCCCACTAGGATTACGTAACTTTGCGAAAAATCCTACGATAATTTAAGGCAATCTATGCACTCGTATATATTACACTTATGCGGGTTGTGACAACAATTGATTCTCGAATTTTAACAATGATGTGGTCGGCAAGGCAATATTGCGTTTAAAAGCGGATATTTTTCCAAAATATGTTATTTAAATGTTTAATATGGGATATTTTTTTATTTTTGGTGGGAGGAGGGAAGTGGAGGGGGTGCCATTTCACATAAGATAACACGTAAAAATCGATTTTTCGACATGGAGGCTTTTACTCCTTTGCAAATTAAAATTAGAAAGAATTGACAAACGATATTCGGACCTGTACTGTTTTATAGAAAATCTGATGTGACCACCACAAGACTTTCTCCATGCCTGTTCAATTTCTAAAAATTGCAAATAGGTTAAATGATAATAGATATTCGAAGGACTTTTACTTTTGAGTAGTTAATCCTAGAAAACATGAATTAGGCTTAATTTTTACTTATACTCGTATAATGCCTGAGAAATTTTAGATAACTTCCGTTTTAAACTCTGGCCCGCCAACTGAATATTTGCATGTATCAACTAAGCCGATTATATTATTATTAGATTATAATATCACTTTTCATGCCATACATCACACTTTTTATCGCCAAATTCGATTTCAAAGACCCGGAACTCATTTTGTTTCGTAGGTTTGACTTGAAAATATTCACGTGACAAATTAGATCGACAAAATCAGCCTTTGTGTGGGATAACGTATGGTTAAGCTAAATTTGACTATATTTTCAAAAGTGTTTCCTTCCCTAGAGCTTGCAATTCCTGCCCATGCTTTTAATGTTTTTGAGATTCATGACCACATAACATGATGCAGTTTCTTCCGTTGGAAATCAATTCGAGTGAAATAACTATATTTAAAAAGTGATCCCATAGTTTATTATGACTATTTGAAGAAAATACATACGCCAAATTTGTCGATAAATGACATGGGAAAATTTTTATTTAATTGGGGAAATGATGGGAAGACAAGAAGCATTGCAAACCATTAAGGGTTACAGTAAAATTAAATTGGATTCTTTGCTTGGTTTTATTCTCAAATCTTACTCGATATTTTTTAACTTGACTTAAAAGCCCGAGCAATGCCGGGTAATTTCAGCTAGTGTAAGATAAAGAGCAATCCGTTTGTTTGTGCGTCCAACCACTCAATGTAAATCCCAATGAGAGAGCACTTACAAATCCCTTTTTTTTTACTTGCAGGTTTTTTGTCTTTTGCAAAATTAAATTAGAGTAATTGACCTACGATCTTCGGATAGGGACCATTTTAAATAAAAATAAACAAAGATTCTCATTTATGTCGCCGAATTTTGCCTTCGGCTCGGAATCGTTCGAATTTTCTTAAGAATTTAAGATTTCATCAAAATATTGCTTTTTTAGCGAAAGGTTCCCTTGTCGACAGAATAGATTGTTGAAGTCGAGATCATCGTTGTAATATGGCTTTTTATATACACTAGGGAGATACCCGTTCTACGAAATGTTTTTATCCGGAAATAAAACAATTTGTACATTATGGCTATTCTATTTGAATGATAAATAAAGTTATCAATAATTGTTAAAATTTAACTCCCGTAAATATTTGGGAGATTTGAGGTTTTCTTATCGGGAATAGAAATTAGACCCTGCACTCGAACCCTGGTCTTCTATTCGGGATATTTTTCTCCATTGCCTTTTAGGTTTGTAATATTTGTCATATACAATATTATTATCATTACTTATACAACCAAAACAGAAAGGAGTTGCTGAAATAACGGAATTAGTTTTTTTTGTGCAATCATTGATTGTGTTTTATTTAAACAGTTAGTACTCAAAATAAAAAAGAATGTATTTACTGAAACAACGTAAATAACTATGATGCTATTACAAAAATGCGTTCTCAGTTGTCATTCATTATAATAATTTACGAATGTTGTTTACTTTGGTTGCTATGAAAATCATTTCCCTCTCCTTCCTTCTTCCTCTCTCTAGTATTAAAAGCATTCAAAGCAAGCTTACACCCATAATAACAATAGGATTTTGAGATCTAACAATGTAATTGGTAGGAAAGACAACATCCCCTTAAAATGGCAAGATTTCCCCAAAATATGCGATCTAAGCATTTAACATGAGCGATTTAGAAGTGCATGCAGAAAAAGATAAACAGAATAAGAAACTTAATAATTTGTTCTTCAAAATGGTCCAGATCCGAAGCTCGTAGGTTAACTATTTCTAATTTTGATCTGAAAAAGATTTAAAGCCTGCACGTCGACAAGTCTATTTTTACGTGTTATCTTATGGGAAATGTCTTCCTTAGAGTCGACCCCGGGACTTATGGAATCTGAAATCCGCTGAGTACAAAAATAGCTTTAAAAAAATAAGCTAAACCAAGACTCATCCAGAACATTTTCAGACAATCAATGAAGACATTCTCGTAAGCACCGAAATTCGATCTTCTGAGAATCCATTCTCTCCCATTTTCTTCTATTTATTTTCTTTTTTCTCTTTTTAATAATACTATCAACGACAAACGCAGCGACACACAGAATTTTCCTTCGCGAACTCATACCGCACTGGACTTGCCACAGAGCACAGTCAAGTTGCGTTGAGATTCTTGCAGACAATTATTCGTGTAAGATTTGTCTCCAGTTTAAATACCTCGGTGATTTCCTCGCATGACCTTATAGTGCTGCTCAGCATCAAATTTAAAAGGTAACTTGTTGAAAATAGAGTTTGGAGACTACAGAATGGAGATAAAATAAAAACTCCTGAACCGTAAAATAATCCAGATGACCACACACATGTCAATAAGAAAAGAAAATGGAAAGAAATTAAGATGATACAAGGTTGCAGGACGATGGTCTACAGAGGCCTGTTGTCGAAAACTAGCCTAAAGGAAAGGAAAAGCACACACACAAGCGCAATCGCTCGGATAACTCTGAAAAAACTATTTTTTTCCATTTCTCTTCTTATTGTTGTGTGCGCGCTCATCTGAACTATTTTACAGATCAGGAGTTTTTATTTTAATTCCAAGGTAACTTGTGACTGGCGGAGAAATCAGGTGGAATGAGAATATTCTGGGCTGCTGATTTGGAATCCGCCAGTAACACATTCCATTGCTAACTAATTTGTTGAATGTCATTGATAAGACGTTCAATATTATCCCTCTCAACACCAAGTGTAGCAACGCAAGCCTCAATTACTAGATTAGTTTTATGGATCAGTGTAAGTTGTTTCATCCACAAAGTTGATATTAGAATAAATTCAAATTTGGACATATATTCCTGAATAGACTGAAGTTCAGCTCGAGCCTGTGCTGTGAGATTGAGACCTTCGAGCTCATTTATAGCCTTTCTCACTGAATTCATACACCATTGAATTGGTTTAACACCATCAATCCTTGCAGACTTCCTCATTTTGAAAATACCATGCAGTGTAACAGGAAGATGTTGCTTTAGAACTTTCAACCTTTGTCGACTGCTTCTAAAGAAATTGCACATTTGTTGAACACTTCCAAAGTATGCAATTGCTTCATTGCATGATTGAGTGCACTAAACACCTATTAAATTTAATGTGTGGTTTCCACAGCTGAAGAAAATACAGTTTTAATAATACTCAGTCAGAACTGCTTGTCAGCCATATTTGATATATTGTCATAGGTTTGGCCAATGCATCCTTTAAAATCTAATTTTAAACCTTCTTGGGGAGGATGTTATATGGCAGAGAGCTGCATAACGACAAGCGGTAGATTTATTGAAGCCTCCTTCCATACCTTCCACAATCCTATGTTTCATGAAGGAAGATGGTAGATAAACAACAGGGCATGTTTCCCATCATAAATGGAGAGAACGACCTCAAGGAAAATCGGAGGTGGTTAGGCTAGCATGCCTTTGTTTTGAAGCAATTCCCTAGGATTGAGCTTCGTGGTTGGCAAGTATGACTGAGGAAAAAGGGGGAATATTTGAGCGAGGGGAAATCCTGTCTTTAGCCTTTTGGAAATGACGAGGAACATAAGCTTTTACGCTAAAATCGACATTTGGTGAGGTCCTCTTTTCAATGAGGTCCCCAGCTTATGCCTCATGCACCTGTGCAATAATCCGCCCCTGAACAAGTGCCAAAATTTGAGGCCTGGACCAAATAGCCCTCCTGCCCCCCATTCCCCCTCCCTAGTAAAATATATGTCTTGGAGAATTACGCCATAATTTAAAACAGTTCGAAATAGAGCTCTTTTGGAAAATCCTACGTTTAAACATAATAAATTTAAATACAAAATATACTTTGGCACACTAAACAAATTTTCAGATCAAATAAAAAAGAGAATTGAAGGTATAAGAATTATGGAATATTTTTCAGTAACACCTAAGCGTTTATCAACAAACATCACAGAAGAGATTCATACAGAATCAAAAAATGTGATGTGGCCACCAAATGGCTTTCTCCATATCTGTAATATTTCTAAAAATCTGATTTGGCCACCACATGACTTTCTCCATATCTGTAATATTTCTAAAAATTCCATATAGGTTACTTAATGATAAATATTTTTTGAAACCACGAGAAAATTGTAGACTACAAAGAATGGAAATAAACTCAAACCGTAGCCTTCTGATATTGGATACAGCCACAAAGCTCCAACAATTAAGAAAATAAAAAGGAGCGTTACTAAGATGTAACTAAGCATCAATTGTTAACAATAGTCGTCGGTAGGTGGCGTGGTGGTGGTAGCTAAAAATATAAGATATATCTTAAACAATGCATTATATGGGAAAATATTTCAAACAAAGATTGTGGAAAATTAAATTTCCTACAACGTTTATTCCAATACATTTTTACATTTATCAAATATTAAAGCAAATATCTCAAAATAACGGATAAGTGACAAGAGTAAACACCCACTTCCGATCGACCAATTTTAACAAAAACTAATCAGTTCTGGTGACATTTATAAAATTGTTAAATAAAAATTTCGCCTTGACCTGATTAATAGTTTTCGAGTTAGAGCACCCACAAAAAGCTATCACATAATCGAGAAAATGGCCAAAACGTGTTCAGGGGACTTCAAAACGTGTATTTCCGTTGAAATTTCGAAGTCGATTTTTTCATGAATAAAATATGTACTTTCCCCTATACAAATAAGCCCATCAGTTTAATTCCTGTCTGACTGCTTATTCGTTGTGCGCGCATCACGTAAAAATGGCCAAACATATTTCAATGGAAATAATCAATTATTTGAGGTATGGTCCTACCTACATATTAGGCTATAAGTCAAAACAAAATACTACGCAGAAGTAGAGCAATTAAATAAAAACTCTCTTGAAGCCCCACCCCCTTCGTCTCTCCTCGGCTTCCCTCTCCTCGATTCTATCCCTCTCACCCGGCGCTCTGGACAATGTAGTCTGCCCTTCCCGTACATCAGACCCGGGCAACAATGATGCATTGTAGACTCGATAGAATTCGGTCGTTGGGATCCAGGCTATTCAGTGTTATGATTGAATAAACACAAACATATGAAACAGGAAGCAGCAGCACCGTATGTAACTGCTATGGATGTTCTTCTTCTTTTGTGCTCAATCCTAAGATTGGTTGGCAGCAGCTCTCCAAACTTCTCGATCTTCAGCCAGCCTCTTCAGTGCTGTGTAGGTGTGGCAGCCGGTATTCTCCATGATTTGGTTAATATATTCCATCCTCGGTCTGCCCCTAGCGTTCTTCCCCTCCACAGCACCTTCGAGGATCGTCCTAACCAGCCCCTCATGTCTTATGAGGTGCCCCACCCAGACGTCTCTTCTCCTCCGTACCGTATCCCACAGGCATGGCTTCTTCTCCTCAATTCTGTTCAGCACCTATTTGTTGGTCACTCTGTCCACCCAGGAGATTTTTAACATTCTACGGTAGCACCACATTTCAAACGCCACTATCCTCTTCCTCTCTGCCTCCCCGATTGTCCAGGTCTCACTTCCATATAGTAATACACTCCATACAAAAGTTTTGACCACATGTTTCCTGAGGTGCTTATTAATGCTGTTGGAGATGAAAAGGTTGCGCTTTTTGTTGAAGGCGGTCTTTGCGTGATTAATACGACTTATAATTTCTGTTTTTGACCTTCCGACCGATGTTAACCTGCTTCCGAGATACGTGAAAGACTCCACGTTCTCCAACCGTTCCCCGCCCAATGAGCAGTGCGCCTGCGTACCATGCCTGCTAACCACCAAGATCTTAGTTTTCACTTTGTTGATGTTCATGTTGTAGGTGTTGCTGAGTGCGGTCTCCAACTCTGCCAGGGTCGCTACCAGGTCTTGTTCATTCTCAGCCAATACTGCAATGTCATCCGCAAAACGTAGCATGTCAACTTTCTCCCCCTGATTACGAACTATGGATGTTAGATGCACTGAATTAGTGAATACAGGACTAATTTTGGTTAATTTTTTAATACCTATCTCTGAGTAAGGAAGATAAGCTTTCCATATTATAATATCCCGTTGAAGTTCAACGGGTACCTCTGCTAATCATTAATAAAATACAGTAGTTATATTATGGTTAGGTCTCTCTCAAATCTCAATGTATATTGAATCTGCGCACATGCAAAGAAAATAACTCACTAGAAATACATTACATTATTTTTAATCCTTCAAGGAAATTAGTCACATGATAAAAAACACGTAACTGCGATAATATGTAAAATGTAACTAAATTGCAGTTAAAATTGCGTTAGGCTGAAAGATTTTTGGGCCGTCTCGGACCATATAGTTTGGCGCTGCACGACGGGACACTCCCGGTTCCTTAAGTTAGTTAATTCTCTTGGAATGAATCAAAGCATACTTATCGAGCACGAAAAAAAGTGTCCAGGAGCTGAGTGGTTCTTCGTCGGTAAGAAAGCACCCGGGCTTTAATATTGCTCTCCTTCTTTCTGCTTTGCCTTTTTGCCGTCGAATGAAACAAAAAACGCCTCTGTAGTCTATGAGAAGTGAGTGTTGGCCTTATGCTGACCCAGTGAGAGAGCCTCAAGGACCCTTAGCCTATTTGTCTTTGACGCAGTGGTTTCCCAGGGGAATGTCGTCGTACAAATAATTAAGGTATCATTTCGTATGCCGCCCGGTATATCAAAGTGTTACATTTCCTCCTCCCTCCTACAGTCTGACGATGCCCAGACCCATGGCGAGATAAAGCGAGCCAGTTTCTCTTGTACAGTTCCTCTTGCTGAAACTACGAACTGAGTAGAGATACTCCAACTTTGGAAGAAGACGTGCGTTTTGTCCACTAATCCTCGTGCACTGTTTCCAGACATCTTTTAGTAGGAATCCAATTGATTTTATTTCCAAATACCAGAGTACATTTCTTTTTTCTGTGGGAATACTGTAATCAAGAGCATCAGCAATAACTGTAATAAGGTGTGCATAACTCAAAATAATATATTAAAACCTTTAAATATTTTTGTATTCCAGTGATGAGACAAGAACTGTACGTTGATTTAGATTACTTCAGAAAGCAGAAGGGCTATGTCAGTTCAAGAAATCTAGGCCATTTTGGAAAAAACACTTGATTCTGTAGACGAAGTGACAGATGTTGTGTATATACCACTAGACGTTGGCAACCTGACTGATGAGGAGAACATCGACAAAAATTAAATCAGAGAAGAGAATATCAAACGCGACATTGCAGGAACTTTTGAACATTTGAATTGAGGAGGACAAAAAACAATCTAGGCACTCAAGGAAAGGTACCACTTTATCTCTTGAGTTACAATCAAAGAAAGAATAGTCATTACCAAAGTGGAAAAGAATTTTGTCGCAAAATTTTCGTTGATTCCATGTTCAAAAGAAAATGAAGACGATGAAAAAATGAGCTAAGTGGTACGTCGCCGGCAGACATTTTCCAGTTGTTTCTTGATAAAGATGTATTTGAAAAGTTATCTTTTTTCAAAAAGGAATGCTGTTGACCAAAATAGACATGAATTTGATATTACTGTGCCTGATTTAAAAAAGTTTATTGGTATTCTGATCCTTTCTGGGTATCATATACTCCCGGAACAGGATATGTATTGGTCAAAAGATGAGGATAAAGACATAGAAATAGTCCGTCGTTCCATGAGTAGAAATAGATTCAGAGCCATAAAGGAAAATATTCATCTTTCAGATAATTCACTTCTTGATAACACTGACAAATTTGCAAAATTAAGGCCCCTCTTTAAAATTTTCAATGAAAATATTTTACAATTTGGTATTTTCTCTCATAACCTATCTATTGATGAGCAGATGGGTCCTTATTTTGGGCGCCACTCAGCCAAAACGTTTATAAGAAATAAACCAGTAAGATTCGGATTCAAATTTTGGTGTCTCTGTTCATCCGATGGGTATCTCTTCCTATTTTATCCACCTGGAGGAGTAAAAGGAAATCCTGAGGGAACGCAATTTGGTTTAGGCACTATTGTTTTCTTAGAATTACTGAAAGTTATTCCTGATCCATTACAACACCGGTTGTTTTTTGACAATTTTTTCATCATATTCCGTATTTCAAATACTGAAGAAAAAGGGGGTTTTTGCAACGGGTACAATTAGGGAAAACAGAACTGGAAAATGTGCGTTGGAAGATCCCAAGATCATTGGGAAAAAACCAAGAAGCTCTTTTGACCATGCATTTTATAAGGTAACGGAACTGTGTGTTGCAAAATGGAATAACGATCCTGTTGTCATTGTAGCGAGTAACACAGTACCAGTCTTCCCGTTGGGGCGCGCAAAATTATTCAGCCGAAAGAAAAGGAAGGAAATCATGACAACCCAACGTCTAGTTATTGGGGAGTACAGTAAGCACATGGGTGGAGTTGTTCTACACGATAATGCAAACGCGAACTATAGACAAAAATCAGAGGAAAGGAGTGGTGGTGGCCTTGATTCATAAATCTCTTGGACAGTCTATTCTAATTCATGGAAACTGTATAGAAAAGCCACTGGGAATAAGATATCACAAGTAGCTTATGGGTCTTATGTAGCTCCAACCCTTCTCAAAAGTGGCCCAATTCCATGCAACGAAAAAGAGCTAGCATCAAGTTCAATTCTATTCCCTTAAAAAGGCAGACCATCACAACTATCTTTACCTTCGAATATAAAAAAGGACAAGGTTGGTCACCTACTTGGGAAAATAGATTCCAGGAGAAAGTGCAGGCAATGCAAAAGCCATACTGTATACATTTGTATGAAGTGTACTGCACCATTGCATCCTGAATGTTTTAATAAGTTCCATAAATAATGTGGAACCACCAATACAAAGGCGTAACATATATAAAAAATGATGTATGGATTACTTCATGAATTAAAAAAAATATTTATTATAAAATTTCTGAATCAAAACTATTTTGATTTCAGTACCTAAGACACTAGATTCAGCCAAAGGTGCGATTACGCACCATCATTTTTGATACAAATAATTTTTTTAGGACCTCGATTTATTTTATTTTCCCTTTCCTAGCACACATGAAGAACAATCGCAAAATGAAAAGTTTAAATTTCACATCATTCCAAACTTTGCCGTAAATGGGTGAATGGTAAAACTTTACAATACAGTAAAAAATAGTAAACGTTAATGCAAACATCGCTTGCATAATTAATCGATGGGGAACGTTTGAAAAACTTGGAGTACCCAACAGCAAAAGTAAGTAAATTTCAGAATTTGTTGCATTATTTTTATTTTAAGATGACATCAAAAGTGATATATCAATAAAACTAATAAATATCGTTTCAGGTAATTTGAAAGTAAATAGCACGATGTTGACTACATAAAATATTTCTACAAATTGTTCAGGACCGGCGCGTACTTCTTTTTCCGGAAGTGAATTATTGCTTGGGCTAAGAAACCGATGGCGTCTGCTAAGGATAAGGTTGCAGCGGCAAGCAGCTGATAATCCCATTCATATTTGTTGATTGCGTCCATGATGAGAATTGCTCCGGCAGTTGTCCAGAGTACTGCGCCACAAACGGAACTACACACCACCTGTGAAAGATAGATTATTAACGTATACTTTTATCTCCATTCTTATAATTAATGTATGCATTCTACTGTTGATATTTATTCGTATTTGGTAACGTCAATTATTCAATTCAAATTACCATGTTGCCTATCGAGTGGAGTAAAATAAAAACTGTGGCCGTTTATTTATTAAAATTTTACTCTCCGACCGTCCGTTCATGTATGCCCTATGAAATTGGCGGTAAAACGATATTTGATACTACACAGATTCTGAGTAGAATCATCGTATTCTTAGAAACTGGGCGTTATGCATTCCACATAATTCAGTTAAACACAATGTGGCAATGTTGAATCAAGATGAGACGGCTCAGGTGCACGTTAGAACATTTTTCGAATTAATTCCTCAATCGTAATGTGATATTAAACGAAAAGGTGGAATCCCTCTGTCTCACCATGGTATGTGGCACCATTTTCCGGTCGATCGCCATCGCAGTTGCCATCGTTGGGGTCAGCATCATGTAACCGAATACTGCAATGTAGAGTGGAACTGAACTATATGGTCTTGAGGACGGACAGATGGAATCCGAAAACCAAATAAGAACCGCGCATATGCTGCCCAGAACCTGAGAAAAGACCGCTACATCATTAGCCGTATGTCTCAAAACATCTATTTATCTAAATTTATGGATTGCCGATATCAATTATAGCCTTGAAGTAGTATCATTATATTTTGTTGTTATGGGTGGTGTCGCAATCCGTCTACATCTACATGACACCCTGCAATTATCTTTTTGGTGGATGGCAATACGGTAAAGGCACTACAAAAATAATTATGCACATTCTTTATAAGTGACCCAGCAATTCTGGTTGCGGTTGATAATGAAATATAAAATAAAATTTGAATAAGTGACAACAATATTACCATTAAATATCCCGATCAGAAAAATTTGCTTATTATCTTTGGTAACATGGCAGGACAGTGTGGAGAATTCTGAATTACAATTAACGATGTTCTAATCAATAATTACTGTTAATTATGAGAATGCCCACCATTTGGGAGACTTGGATGGTAAAGTCTCTACCCTTGAGGGTTTTCTTTATCTTTTCAGACCAAGTCATCTGAAGCTCTATTTAAAAATATGTAACTCTGGACAATGTGTGAAAGAATGAATGCGAGTTTGTTGCACCTCTCCTTATATAGATCCTTTATCTCCACTGTTTATAGCGATTAATTAGATAAAGCATTATCTTATGCGCGGGCCATTTGAAGGATTTCCTCGAAATTATCCACTTCCCTGTTCATTTTCATTATGATACGTGAACGCATTACCTATGACGTCATTGTGTTTAGGTTTGGGTGTTCACGTTTAAGCGCGCCGTAATATTGGTTTTATCGAAATGAGTAAATAGAAGCGCACCTACGCCTGAAAATTCTATATATTATATAAAACGAAAAGGCCATACGTGGCACACAATAACATTGTATTGCTAATCAACAGAACATATAATCAACTGAAACATATCAGATATTTGTATCATAATGTTAGTATTGTATAGTAAAATTTTTATTAAAGGTTATTATTATTAAGTAGATGTTACTTTTTAAAAATTTATTTGCGTTCAACCTTATTTATCATCAATAGGTGTAAGCCCGTAAAAAATTACGAATCTTAAATGATTAAGCGTTTTCATCTACTCAATATCCCCCTCTTGGTTGGTCAGAGACAATTTTCCATGTTACTGTGAACATCCTCCTTACCTCTCGTAATACATGCCTTTTCCTCGCGCTCGGAGTATACTCTATCATTACATAATCTATCGTGATTCTTATTTTCTACGAGCTCATCGATTATCCCCTTACCCAAAACTGACTCTCTAGCCTAAAAAATCCCTACTGTGCTCAAAAATCCTACGCACTACTCTCCGAGCCGATGATGTATGAGTAATCGATGAAGGTTTCTTTGATCTATTTCAATCCGTATTAATGAGGAAATCGGGGCCGACAGAGACGTATCTTAAGATAACTCGAAGAAGTCATACGTAAATATAAAATGTGATGATTTAATAGGAAGTAAATAATAATAATATCGCACCACTGTCATCAATGGGGTATGCAACATGAACCGTTTGACTGATTCCGTGTGAGCCACTGCTCCCGAGCAGTAGCTGCCTGAGATATTTCGGCTCCCCCGAATGGAAATCACTCCAGTGTAACTCTTGTTAAGATATTGTTTGAAGGAACTTATTAATTATTACGTTAAAAAATTAATGAAATCATAACACGAATCTCGTCTATATTCCCGTCCGTTGCGCGAAATAAATTTGTATTGAACATTTATTCACTTGCAAGTGTGTATACAAGTATGTCTACATCATCCGATGAGTATAGAGCAACTAAAGGTCAGACGTATTAGGAATCCCCCGCTAAAGCGAGAAGTACTATGCGCGAGGCTTTTATTACCTTCAGCAATTAGGTATTAAATAATTATTTGAAGGAGGATTCTAAAGCGTTTTGGTCTTATGTGAGAGAGATCCAAGGTAGAGAGCCTGCCATACCTTCCCTGCCTAATGACTCGGGTGCCGTTATTCATGATATCGTAGATCTTAGATTTTACGAATGCCTTTGATAAGGTACCTCACAGGAAGTTAATAACGAAATTAGAAACCAGAGGCGTTAATTCCAAAATTGTTTGTAGGATCCGTTAATTATTAAATCATAGGAAGCAGAAGGTTGTCATAGATGGGAAATCCTCGAACAATTCGATCCGTATATTGAAATTTCACAGTAGGAAAATGAAATTTCATTACTTTCTCCGTCCTCGAGTTTTAATCCCAACTTTGCTCGGTGATTTCTTGTAATTTTAATGTACAAATGAAAAATACTCTTCCATGTCTCCATGTTATTTAATAGGGGACATTATCAAGAAATATATTTAAAATAATAAATTGATCTAATCAAGCGATTTAAAAACCAATCCACCACTTTATATATTTATTGCGGTGAAAATTATACATTCCATTTGTCTCTACGTTTGTAATATTTTACCGGTGGACTGTGAAAATATTTAATTGTATATTTTTTTAAATTCCTTGTAATTGAGTTAATTACTCCTTGTGAATATTTTTTTTGTTAAATCGTCTTCATTATGCAAGAAATGTTTAAAATTACCCCTTTAAATATCCCGCGAAAACGGCATTCTGGTCGAAGAGAGAGTAGTAAGCGGTACGTGACGTCATCGCATGCCTTACGA
This sequence comes from Tanypteryx hageni, assembly GCA_028673005.1. Taxonomy (NCBI): domain Eukaryota; kingdom Metazoa; phylum Arthropoda; class Insecta; order Odonata; family Petaluridae; genus Tanypteryx; species Tanypteryx hageni. The sequence goes on along the minus strand of CM054115.1, from coordinate 78,570,529 downwards.
CCGTACTGAAAGCACGCAGTTTCGATACTTCGTCCTGTTGCTTTTCCTGATATCGTAGCTAAAATGGAGAAAGTTAAGATGGGTTATTAATATTGTCTGGTACCTCACCGCTAAAATACAACTTTTAAAACCCCGAGAAAATTGTTCTTCGCGCTACCGAGCTCCTTGGGAAGAATTAAGTAGCGGAGAATATTGTGGTTGAAAGCCATGAGGAGATACGCATCTGATATATCGGAACGTACGACTGCGAAGACCATTTTAATTTAAGTACTTGTTATATGTACGTAATTTTATTGCTTCGTAATTTAGTTTATGACTTATGTCGCCATTACATGGACATGGTGCATATAGTTCTGGAGAACGATGTTCAGAGAGTAAATTATATTTTTATGCTTCAAAGATTAGCATATATATTTTAACAAAACCTCCATAATGAAATATACCTATTCTAAACACCTAAGATAAAACTTGACGGAAATCGTTGGGCTATCATCTACAAATACACTCACTTCATAACATCTATCTTACTCTGTGTTCAGTGCGAATCTTGCCTTTAACAATACATATTTTTCCTTCTCGCTTCAGTTTAACAAATCCAACAGCATTACTAACATACTCTTTCCTCATTGACCTCAAAGGGAGAAAAAAGCCATAAAAGCAACATGAAATTCGCGACATATACAAAAGAGACATGCAGTTATGACAAACACTTCTAGTTTTTCTTTTCACAAGTATAGGTAATTACTAAGGCAGTTAGACACTTAAAACAACAACCTTCACCACATTTCCTGTAGACAAGACACACGGAAACCAAGTTTATCCACATTAATTTTGTATAATATTTGACCTGATGATACTATAAAAGCAGATGATGGTGATTTTTTACCTAAACCGGTCGTGTTTCACTTCATATATTTTGTGGAAATTAGTGAAAGTTTAATATATATATATAAAGTAATATCTAATATTGTACATGTTATTTTATTGTGGAATTCCAAGAAGTCTCGGGCTTATACTTATCTAACTATATTTTACTTGCTAGATACTAGGATAGTATGGGAAATTATACATAAATAAATATTCTACAAAGTTAGTTAAAACTAGAGTTGTTTTATTCATTCAATATGGGTGAGCATTTTTTATTCGTCAGTCTATCCTTTACATATCTTCTGCGTTTCAGTCGAAATAATAGTACCTACTATTACAATAACTGAAAATGAAAGCGCTACATCAAAATTTATTAACATTTTCCGGGCGGCAACAAAGCTAAATTTCTACTATTTGTTGTCCTCTTCAAAGGGAGATAACCACGTAATGATTAATGCAAGAAAAATCCACGCCGTGGAGGAAGAATAGCCAACGCCAAGATAAAGGATACAAATGGATTCAAGCCTAAATATAGTCTATGAATAATTTTAAAGTGTGTCAAATGATTTTTAAGGTATATTAGAACATTGTTATCTTTCCCCATTAACATTAAAAGATTTATCGCAGCATAAATCGATACATTAACTTACATTTTTTCGACCAACAAGATGTTGATTATTGTTTACGTTTTGGCGAATAGTATTGACATAATCCACATAATTTTGCTACTTTATAGGCTCCGGTGCATCTATCCATGTGAATTTTAAGTGAGACGTTACTGCTTAATTATATTAACCCATTTTCGGCTAAAGGTGCGAAAATGCACCATTTATTGTTTATTTAATAACAACAAGTTGCCTTTCATGTTTCGTTTTTTTGCCTTATCTTTAGATAAGATTGTAAAATGACTTCTAAAATTTATTTTACTTGTTATTTGAATTATAGTTTATTACTCATTATAATTCAAAGTTGATCAATTTCGAGGTCAGGATCGCTTTGGCGGGAAACATTATTTAACTGAATAAAAAAATATTTTCATCTTTCATCATTGAAGAAGTTCTGAAATATTCCAAAACTGCCTCTTTAATTCTATATAATATGTTGTCATTTAATAGTCCATTAAACGGAATAATTTTTAGTTTAAATGTAATGATGCGTTTTCGCAACTTTGGCGTTCGAGGTTTTGGGCCGTCTCGGACCATATAGTTTGGCGCTGCACGACGGGACACTCCCGGTTCCTAAGTTAGTTAATCCTCTTGGAATGAATCAAAGCATACTTATCGAGCACGAAAAAAAGTGTCCAGGAGCTGAGTGGTTCTTCGTCGGTAAGAAAGCACCCGGGCTTTATTATTGCTCTCCTTCTTTCTGCTTTGCCCTTTTGCCGTCGAATGAAACAAAAAACGCCTCTGTAGTCTATGAGAAGTGAGTGTTGGCCTTATGCTGACCCAGTGAGAGAGCCTCAAGGACCCTTAGCCTATTTGTCTTTGACGCAGTGGTTTCCCAGGGGAATGTCGTCGTACAAATAATTAAGGTATCATTTCGTATGCCGCCCGGTATATCAAAGTGTTACATTTCCTTCTCCCTCCTACAGTCTGACGATGCCCAGACCCATGGCGAGACAAGGCGAGCCAGTTTCTCTTGTACAGTTCCTCTTGCTGAAACTACGAACTGAGTAGAGATACTCCAACTTTGGAAGAAGACGTGCGTTTTGTCCACTAATCCTCGTGCACTGTTTCCAGACATCTTTTAGTAGGAATCCAATTGATTTTATTTCCAAATACCAGAGTACATTTCTTTTTTCTGTGGGAATACTGTAATCAAGAGCATCAGCAATAACTGTAATAAGGTGTGTATAACTCAAAATAATATATTAAAACCTTTAAATATTTTTGTATTCCAGTGATGAGACAAGAACTGTACGTTGATTTAGATTACTTCAGAAAGCAGAAGGGCTATGTCAGTTCAAGAAATCTAGGCCATTTTGGAAAAAACACTTGATTCTGTAGACGAAGTGACAGATGTTGTGTATATACCACTAGACGTTGGCAACCTGACTGATGAGGAGAACATCGACAAAAATTAAATCAGAGAAGAGAATATCAAACGCGACATTGCAGGAACTTTTGAACATTTGAATTGAGGAGGACAAAAAACAATCTAGGCACTCAAGGAAAGGTACCACTTTATCTCTTGAGTTACAATCAAAGAAAGAATAGTCATTACCAAAGTGGAAAAGAATTTTGTCGCAAAATTTTCGTTGATTCCATGTTCAAAAGAAATGAAGACGATGAAAAAATGAGCTAAGTGGTACGTCGCCGGCAGACATTTTCCAGTTGTTTCTTGATAAAGATGTATTTGAAAAGTTATCTTTTTTCAAAAAGGAATGCTGTGTACCAAAATAGACATGAATTTGATATTACTGTGCCTGATTTAAAAAAGTTTATTGGTATTCTGATCCTTTCTGGGTATCATATACTCCCGGAACAGGATATGTATTGGTCAAAAGATGAGGATAAAGACATAGAAATAGTCCGTCGTTCCATGAGTAGAAATAGATTCAGAGCCATAAAGGAAAATATTCATCTTTCAGATAATTCACTTCTTGATAACACTGACAAATTTGCAAAATTAAGGCCCCTCTTTAAAATTTTCAATGAAAATATTTTACAATTTGGTATTTTCTCTCATAACCTATCTATTGATGAGCAGATGGGTCCTTATTTTGGGCGCCACTCAGCCAAAACGTTTATAAGAAATAAACCAGTAAGATTCGGATTCAAATTATGGTGTCTCTGTTCATCCGATGGGTATCTCTTCCTATTTTATCCACCTGGAGGAGTAAAAGGAAATCCTGAGGGAACGCAATTTGGTTTAGGCACTATTGTTTTCTTAGAATTACTGAAAGTTATTCCTGATCCATTACAACACCGGTTGTTTTTTGACAATTTTTTCATCATATTCCGTATTTCAAATACTGAAGAAAAAGGGGGTTTTTGCAACGGGTACAATTAGGGAAAACAGAACTGGAAAATGTGCGTTGGAAGATCCCAAGATCATTGGGAAAAAACCAAGAAGCTCTTTTGACCATGCATTTTATAAGGTAACGGAACTGTGTGTTGCAAAATGGAATAACGATCCTGTTGTCATTGTAGCGAGTAACACAGTACCAGTCTTCCCGTTGGGGCGCGCAAAATTATTCAGCCGAAAGAAAAGGAAGGAAATCATGACAACCCAACGTCTAGTTATTGGGGAGTACAGTAAGCACATGGGTGGAGTTGTTCTACACGATAATGCAAACGCGAACTATAGACAAAAATCAGAGGAAAGGAGTGGTGGTGGCCTTGATTCATAAATCTCTTGGACAGTCTATTCTAATTCATGGAAACTGTATAGAAAAGCCACTGGGAATAAGATATCACAAGTAGCTTATGGGTCTTATGTAGCTCCAACCCTTCTCAAAAGTGGCCCAATTCCATGCAACGAAAAAGAGCTAGCATCAAGTTCAATTCTATTCCCTTAAAAAGGCAGACCATCACAACTATCTTTACCTTCGAATATAAAAAAGGACAAGGTTGGTCACCTACTTGGGAAAATAGATTCCAGGAGAAAGTGCAGGCAATGCAAAAGCCATACTGTATACATTTGTATGAAGTGTACTGCACCATTGCATCCTGAATGTTTTAATAAGTTCCATAAATAATGTGGAACCACCAATACAAAGGCGTAACATATATAAAAAATGATGTATGGATTACTTCATGAATTAAAAAAAATATTTATTATAAAATTTCTGAATCAAAACTATTTTGATTTCAGTACCTAAGACACTAGATTCAGCCAAAGGTGCGATTACGCACCATCATTTTTTGATACAAATAATTTTTTTAGGACCTCGATTTATTTTATTTTCCCTTTCCTAGCACACATGAAGAACAATCGCAAAATGAAAAGTTTAAATTTCACATCATTCCAAACTTTGCCGTAAATGGGTGAATGGTAAAACTTTACAATACAGTAAAAAATAGTAAACGTTAATGCAAACATCGCTTGCATAATTAATCGATGGGGAACGTTTGAAAAACTTGGAGTACCCAACAGCAAAAGTAAGTAAATTTCAGAATTTGTTGCATTATTTTTATTTTAAGATGACATCAAAAGTGATATATCAATAAAACTAATAAATATCGTTTCAGGTAATTTGAAAGTAAATAGCACGATGTTGACTACATAAAATATTTCTACAAATTGTTCAGGACCGGCGCGTACTTCTTTTTCCGGAAGTGAATTATTGCTTGGGCTAAGAAACCGATGGCGTCTGCTAAGGATAAGGTTGCAGCGGCAAGCAGCTGATAATCCCATTCATATTTGTTGATTGCGTCCATGATGAGAATTGCTCCGGCAGTTGTCCAGAGTACTGCGCCACAAACGGAACTACACACCACCTGTGAAAGATAGATTATTAACGTATACTTTTATCTCCATTCTTATAATTAATGTATGCATTTTACTGTTGATATTTATTCGTATTTGGTAACGTCAATTATTCAATTCAAATTACCATGTTGCCTATCGAGTGGAGTAAAATAAAAACTGTTGCCGTTTATTTATTAAAATTTTACTCTCCGTCCGTCCGTTCATGTATGCCCTATGAAATTGGCGGTAAAACGATATTTGATACTACACAGATTCTGAGTAGAATCATCGTATTCTTAGAAACTGGGCGTTATGCATTCCACATAATTCAGTTAAACACAATGTGGCAATGTTGAATCAAGATGAGACGGCTCAGGTGCACGTTAGAACATTTTTCGAATTAATTCCTCAATCGTAATGTGATATTAAACGAAAAGGTGGAATCCCTCTGTCTCACCATGGTATGTGGCACCATTTTCCGGTCGATCGCCATCGCAGTTGCCATCGTTGGGGTCAGCATCATGTAACCGAATACTGCAATGTAGAGTGGAACTGAACTATATGGTCTTGAGGACGGACAGATGGAATCCGAAAACCAAATAAGAACCGCACATATGCTGCCCAGAACCTGAGAAAAGACCGCTACATCATTAGCCGTATGTCTCAAAACATCTATTTATCTAAATTTATGGATTGCCGATATCAATTATAGCCTTGAAGTAGTATCATTATATTTTGTTGTTATGGGTGGTGTCGCAATCCGTCTACATCTACATGACACCCTGCAATTATCTTTTTGGTGGATGGCAATACGGTAAAGGCGCTACAAAAATAATTATGCACATTCTTTATAAGTGACCCAGCAATTCTGGTTGCGGTTGATAATGAAATATAAAATAAAATTTGAATAAGTGACAACAATATTACCATTAAATATCCCGATCAGAAAAATTTGCTTATTATCTTTGGTAACATGGCAGGACAGTGTGGAGAATTCTGAATTACAATTAACGATGTTCTAATCAATAATTACTGTTAATTATGAGAATGCCCACCATTTGGGAGACTTGGATGGTAAAGTCTCTACCCTTGAGGGTTTTCTTTATCTTTTCAGACCAAGTCATCTGAAGCTCTATTTAAAAATATGTAACTCTGGACAATGTGTGAAAGAATGAATGCGAGTTTGTTGCACCTCTCCTTATATAGATCCTTTATCTCCACTGTTTATAGCGATTAATTAGATAAAGCATTATCTTATGCGCGGGCCATTTGAAGGATTTCCTCGAAATTATCCACTTCCCTGTTCATTTTCATTATGATACGTGAACGCATTACCTATGACGTCATTGTGTTTAGGTTTGGGTGTTCACGTTTAAGCGCGCCGTAATATTGGTTTTATCGAAATGAGTAAATAGAAGCGCACCTACGCCTGAAAATTCTATATATTATATAAAACGAAAAGACCATACGTGGCACACAATAACATTGTATTGCTAATCAACAGAACATATAATCAACTGAAACATATCAGATATTTGTATCATAATGTTAGTATTGTATAGTAAAATTTTTATTAAAGGTTATTATTATTAAGTAGATGTTACTTTTTAAAAATTTATTTGCGTTCAACCTTATTTATCATCAATAGGTGTAAGCCCGTAAAAAATTACGAATCTTAAATGATTAAGCGTTTTCATCTACTCAATATCCCCCTCTTGGTTGGTCAGAGACAATTTTCCATGTTACTGTGAACATCCTCCTTACCTCTCGTAATACATGCCTTTTCCTCGCGCTCGGAGTATACTCTATCATTACATAATCTATCGTGATTCTTATTTTCTACGAGCTCATCGATTATCCCCTTACCCAAAACTGACTCTCTAGCCTAAAAAATCCCTACTGTGCTCAAAAATCCTACGCACTACTCTCCGAGCCGATGATGTATGAGTAATCGATGAAGGTTTCTTTGGTTTTATTTCAATCTGTATTAATGAGGAAATCGGGGCCGACAGAGACGTATCTTAAGATAACTCGAAGAAGTCATACGTAAATATAAAATGTGATGATTTAATAGGAAGTAAATAATAATAATATCGCACCACTGTCATCAATGGGGTATGCAACATGAACCGTTTGACTGATTCCGTGTGAGCCACTGCTCCCGAGCAGTAGCTGCCTGAGATATTTCGGCTCCCCCGAATGGAAATCACTCCAGTGTAACTCTTGTTAAGATATTGTTTGAAGGAACTTATTAATTATTACGTTAAAAAATTAATGAAATCATAACACGAATCTCGTCTATATTCCCGTCCGTTGCGCGAAATAAATTTGTATTGAACATTTATTCACTTGCAAGTGTGTATACAAGTATGTCTACATCATCCGATGAGTATAGAGCAACTAAAGGTCAGACGTATTAGGAATCCCCCGCTAAAGCGAGAAGTACTATGCGCGAGGCTTTTATTACCTTCAGCAATTAGGTATTAAATAATTATTTGAAGGAGGATTCTAAAGCGTTTTGGTCTTATGTGAGAGAGATCCAAGGTAGAGAGCCTGCCATACCTTCCCTGCCTAATGACTCGGGTGCCGTTATTCATGATATCGTAGATCTTAGATTTTACGAATGCCTTTGATAAGGTACCTCACAGGAAGTTAATAACGAAATTAGAAACCAGAGGCGTTAATTCCAAAATTGTTTGTAGGATCCGTTAATTATTAAATCATAGGAAGCAGAAGGTTGTCATAGATGGGAAATCCTCGAACAATTCGATCCGTATATTGAAATTTCACAGTAGGAAAATGAAATTTCATTACTTTCTCCGTCCTCGAGTTTTAATCCCAACTTTGCTCGGTGATTTCTTGTAATTTTAATGTACAAATGAAAAATACTCTTCCATGTCTCCATGTTATTTAATAGGGGACATTATCAAGAAATATATTTAAAATAATAAATTGATCTAATCAAGCGATTTAAAAACCAATCCACCACTTTATATATTTATTGCGGTGAAAATTATACATTCCATTTGTCTCTACGTTTGTAATATTTTACCGGGGGACTGTGAAAATATTTAATTGTATATTTTTTTAAATTCCTTGTAATTGTGTTAATTACTCCCTGTGGATATTTTTTTTGTTAAATCGTCTTCATTATGCAAGAAATGTTTAAAATTACCCCTTTAAATATCCCGCGAAAACGGCATCCTGGTTGAAGAGAGAGTAGTAAGCGGTACGTGACGTCATCGCATGCCTTACGACCGTACTGAAAGCACGCAGTTTCGATACTTCGTCCTGTTGCTTTTCCTGATATCGTAGCTAAAATGGAGAAAGTTAAGATGGGTTATTAATATTGTCTGGTACCTCACCGCTAAAATACAACTTTTAAAACCCCGAGAAAATTGTTCTTCGCGCTACCGAGCTCCTTGGGAAGAATTAAGTAGCGGAGAATATTGTGGTTGAAAGCCATGAGGAGATACGCATCTGATATATCGGAACGTACGACTGCGAAGACCATTTTAATTTAAGTACTTGTTATATGTACGTAATTTTATTGCTTCGTAATTTAGTTTATGACTTATGTCGCCATTACATGGACATGGTGCATATAGTTCTGGAGAACGATGTTCAGAGAGTAAATTATATTTTTATGCTTCAAAGATTAGCATATATATTTTAACAAAACCTCCATAATGAAATATACCTATTCTAAACACCTAAGATAAAACTTGACGGAAATCGTTGGGCTATCATCTACAAATACACTCACTTCATAACATCTATCTTACTCTGTGTTCAGTGCGAATCTTGCCTTTAACAATACATATTTTTCCTTCTCGCTTCAGTTTAACAAATCCAACAGCATTACTAACATACTCTTTCCTCATTGACCTCAAAGGGAGAAAAAAGCCATAAAAGCAACATGAAATTCGCGACATATACAAAAGATACATGCAGTTATGACAAACACTTCTAGTTTTTCTTTTCACAAGTATAGGTAATTACTAAGGCAGTTAGACGCTTAAAACAACAACCTTCACCACATTTCCTGTAGACAAGACACACGGAAACCAAGTTTATCCACATTAATTTTGTATAATATTTGACCTGATGATACTATAAAAGCAGATGATGGTGATTTTTTACCTAAACCGGTCGTGTTTCACTTCATATATTTTGTGGAAATTAGTGAAAGTTTAATATATATATATAAAGTAATATCTAATATTGTACATGTTATTTTATTGTGGAATTCCAAGAAGTCTCGGGCTTATACTTATCTAACTATATTTTACTTGCTAGATACTAGGATAGTATGGGAAATTATACATAAATAAATATTCTACAAAGTTAGTTAAAACTAGAGTTGTTTTATTCATTCAATATGGGTGAGCATTTTTTATTCGTCAGTCTATCCTTTACATATCTTCTGCGTTTCAGTCGAAATAATAGTACCTACTATTACAATAACTGAAAATGAAAGCGCTACATCAAAATTTATTAACATTTTCCGGGCGGCAACAAAGCTAAATTTCTACTATTTGTTGTCCTCTTCAAAGGGAGATAACCACGTAATGATTAATGCAAGAAAAATCCACGCCGTGGAGGAAGAATAGCCAACGCCAAGATAAAGGATACAAATGGATTCAAGCCTAAATATAGTCTATGAATAATTTTAAAGTGTGTCAAATGATTTTTAAGGTATATTAGAACATTGTTATCTTTCCCCATTAACATTAAAAGATTTATCGCAGCATAAATCGATACATTAACTTACATTTTTTCGACCAACAAGATGTTGATTATTGTTTACGTTTTGGCGAATAGTATTGACATAATCCACATAATTTTGCTACTTTATAGGCTCCGGTGCATCTATCCATGTGAATTTTAAGTGAGACGTTACTGCTTAATTATATTAACCCATTTTCGGCTAAAGGTGCGAAAATGCACCATTTATTGTTTATTTAATAACAACAAGTTGCCTTTCATGTTTCGTTTTTTTGCCTTATCTTTAGATAAGATTGTAAAATGACTTCTAAAATTTATTTTACTTGTTATTTGAATTATAGTTTATTACTCATTATAATTCAAAGTTGATCAATTTCGAGGTCAGGAACGCTTTGGCGGGAAACATTATTTAACTGAATAAAAAAATATTTTCATCTTTCATCATTGAAGAAGTTCTGAAATATTCCAAAACTGCCTCTTTAATTCTATATAATATGTTGTCATTTAATAGTCCATTAAACGGAATAATTTTTAGTTTAAATGTAATGATGCGTTTTCGCAACTTTGGCGTTCGAGGTTTTGGGCCGTCTCGGACCATATAGTTTGGCGCTGCACGACGGGACACTCCCGGTTCCTAAGTTAGTTAATCCTCTTGGAATGAATCAAAGCATACTTATCGAGCACGAAAAAAAGTGTCCAGGAGCTGAGTGGTTCTTCGTCGGTAAGAAAGCACCCGGGCTTTATTATTGCTCTCCTTCTTTCTGCTTTGCCCTTTTGCCGTCGAATGAAACAAAAAACGCCTCTGTAGTCTATGAGAAGTGAGTGTTGGCCTTATGCTGACCCAGTGAGAGAGCCTCAAGGACCCTTAGCCTATTTGTCTTTGACGCAGTGGTTTCCCAGGGGAATGTCGTCGTACAAATAATTAAGGTATCATTTCGTATGCCGCCCGGTATATCAAAGTGTTACATTTCCTTCTCCCTCCTACAGTCTGACGATGCCCAGACCCATGGCGAGACAAGGCGAGCCAGTTTCTCTTGTACAGTTCCTCTTGCTGAAACTACGAACTGAGTAGAGATACTCCAACTTTGGAAGAAGACGTGCGTTTTGTCCACTAATCCTCGTGCACTGTTTCCAGACATCTTTTAGTAGGAATCCAATTGATTTTATTTCCAAATACCAGAGTACATTTCTTTTTTCTGTGGGAATACTGTAATCAAGAGCATCAGCAATAACTGTAATAAGGTGTGTATAACTCAAAATAATATATTAAAACCTTTAAATATTTTTGTATTCCAGTGATGAGACAAGAACTGTACGTTGATTTAGATTACTTCAGAAAGCAGAAGGGCTATGTCAGTTCAAGAAATCTAGGCCATTTTGGAAAAAACACTTGATTCTGTAGACGAAGTGACAGATGTTGTGTATATACCACTAGACGTTGGCAACCTGACTGATGAGGAGAACATCGACAAAAATTAAATCAGAGAAGAGAATATCAAACGCGACATTGCAGGAACTTTTGAACATTTGAATTGAGGAGGACAAAAAACAATCTAGGCACTCAAGGAAAGGTACCACTTTATCTCTTGAGTTACAATCAAAGAAAGAATAGTCATTACCAAAGTGGAAAAGAATTTTGTCGCAAAATTTTCGTTGATTCCATGTTCAAAAGAAATGAAGACGATGAAAAAATGAGCTAAGTGGTACGTCGCCGGCAGACATTTTCCAGTTGTTTCTTGATAAAGATGTATTTGAAAAGTTATCTTTTTTCAAAAAGGAATGCTGTTGACCAAAATAGACATGAATTTGATATTACTGTGCCTGATTTAAAAAAGTTTATTGGTATTCTGATCCTTTCTGGGTATCATATACTCCCGGAACAGGATATGTATTGGTCAAAAGATGAGGATAAAGACATAGAAATAGTCCGTCGTTCCATGAGTAGAAATAGATTCAGAGCCATAAAGGAAAATATTCATCTTTCAGATAATTCACTTCTTGATAACACTGACAAATTTGCAAAATTAAGGCCCCTCTTTAAAATTTTCAATGAAAATATTTTACAATTTGGTATTTTCTCTCATAACCTATCTATTGATGAGCAGATGGGTCCTTATTTTGGGCGCCACTCAGCCAAAACGTTTATAAGAAATAAACCAGTAAGATTCGGATTCAAATTATGGTGTCTCTGTTCATCCGATGGGTATCTCTTCCTATTTTATCCACCTGGAGGAGTAAAAGGAAATCCTGAGGGAACGCAATTTGGTTTAGGCACTATTGTTTTCTTAGAATTACTGAAAGTTATTCCTGATCCATTACAACACCGGTTGTTTTTTGACAATTTTTTCATCATATTCCGTATTTCAAATACTGAAGAAAAAGGGGGTTTTTGCAACGGGTACAATTAGGGAAAACAGAACTGGAAAATGTGCGTTGGAAGATCCCAAGATCATTGGGAAAAAACCAAGAAGCTCTTTTGACCATGCATTTTATAAGGTAACGGAACTGTGTGTTGCAAAATGGAATAACGATCCTGTTGTCATTGTAGCGAGTAACACAGTACCAGTCTTCCCGTTGGGGCGCGCAAAATTATTCAGCCGAAAGAAAAGGAAGGAAATCATGACAACCCAACGTCTAGTTATTGGGGAGTACAGTAAGCACATGGGTGGAGTTGTTCTACACGATAATGCAAACGCGAACTATAGACAAAAATCAGAGGAAAGGAGTGGTGGTGGCCTTGATTCATAAATCTCTTGGACAGTCTATTCTAATTCATGGAAACTGTATAGAAAAGCCACTGGGAATAAGATATCACAAGTAGCTTATGGGTCTTATGTAGCTCCAACCCTTCTCAAAAGTGGCCCAATTCCATGCAACGAAAAAGAGCTAGCATCAAGTTCAATTCTATTCCCTTAAAAAGGCAGACCATCACAACTATCTTTACCTTCGAATATAAAAAAGGACAAGGTTGGTCACCTACTTGGGAAAATAGATTCCAGGAGAAAGTGCAGGCAATGCAAAAGCCATACTGTATACATTTGTATGAAGTGTACTGCACCATTGCATCCTGAATGTTTTAATAAGTTCCATAAATAATGTGGAACCACCAATACAAAGGCGTAACATATATAAAAAATGATGTATGGATTACTTCATGAATTAAAAAAAATATTTATTATAAAATTTCTGAATCAAAACTATTTTGATTTCAGTACCTAAGACACTAGATTCAGCCAAAGGTGCGATTACGCACCATCATTTTTTGATACAAATAATTTTTTTAGGACCTCGATTTATTTTATTTTCCCTTTCCTAGCACACATGAAGAACAATCGCAAAATGAAAAGTTTAAATTTCACATCATTCCAAACTTTGCCGTAAATGGGTGAATGGTAAAACTTTACAATACAGTAAAAAATAGTAAACGTTAATGCAAACATCGCTTGCATAATTAATCGATGGGGAACGTTTGAAAAACTTGGAGTACCCAACAGCAAAAGTAAGTAAATTTCAGAATTTGTTGCATTATTTTTATTTTAAGATGACATCAAAAGTGATATATCAATAAAACTAATAAATATCGTTTCAGGTAATTTGAAAGTAAATAGCACGATGTTGACTACATAAAATATTTCTACAAATTGTTCAGGACCGGCGCGTACTTCTTTTTCCGGAAGTGAATTATTGCTTGGGCTAAGAAACCGATGGCGTCTGCTAAGGATAAGGTTGCAGCGGCAAGCAGCTGATAATCCCATTCATATTTGTTGATTGCGTCCATGATGAGAATTGCTCCGGCAGTTGTCCAGAGTACTGCGCCACAAACGGAACTACACACCACCTGTGAAAGATAGATTATTAACGTATACTTTTATCTCCATTCTTATAATTAATGTATGCATTTTACTGTTGATATTTATTCGTATTTGGTAACGTCAATTATTCAATTCAAATTACCATGTTGCCTATCGAGTGGAGTAAAATAAAAACTGTTGCCGTTTATTTATTAAAATTTTACTCTCCGACCGTCCGTTCATGTATGCCCTATGAAATTGGCGGTAAAACGATATTTGATACTACACAGATTCTGAGTAGAATCATCGTATTCTTAGAAACTGGGCGTTATGCATTCCACATAATTCAGTTAAACACAATGTGGCAATGTTGAATCAAGATGAGACGGCTCAGGTGCACGTTAGAACATTTTTCGAATTAATTCCTCAATCGTAATGTGATATTAAACGAAAAGGTGGAATCCCTCTGTCTCACCATGGTATGTGGCACCATTTTCCGGTCGATCGCCATCGCAGTTGCCATCGTTGGGGTCAGCATCATGTAACCGAATACTGCAATGTAGAGTGGAACTGAACTATATGGTCTTGAGGACGGACAGATGGAATCCGAAAACCAAATAAGAACCGCGCATATGCTGCCCAGAACCTGAGAAAAGACCGCTACATCATTAGCCGTATGTCTCAAAACATCTATTTATCTAAATTTATGGATTGCCGATATCAATTATAGCCTTGAAGTAGTATCATTATATTTTGTTGTTATGGGTGGTGTCGCAATCCGTCTACATCTACATGACACCCTGCAATTATCTTTTTGGTGGATGGCAATACGGTAAAGGCGCTACAAAAATAATTATGCACATTCTTTATAAGTGACCCAGCAATTCTGGTTGCGGTTGATAATGAAATATAAAATAAAATTTGAATAAGTGACAACAATATTACCATTAAATATCCCGATCAGAAAAATTTGCTTATTATCTTTGGTAACATGGCAGGACAGTGTGGAGAATTCTGAATTACAATTAACGATGTTCTAATCAATAATTACTGTTAATTATGAGAATGCCCACCATTTGGGAGACTTGGATGGTAAAGTCTCTACCCTTGAGGGTTTTCTTTATCTTTTCAGACCAAGTCATCTGAAGCTCTATTTAAAAATATGTAACTCTGGACAATGTGTGAAAGAATGAATGCGAGTTTGTTGCACCTCTCCTTATATAGATCCTTTATCTCCACTGTTTATAGCGATTAATTAGATAAAGCATTATCTTATGCGCGGGCCATTTGAAGGATTTCCTCGAAATTATCCACTTCCCTGTTCATTTTCATTATGATACGTGAACGCATTACCTATGACGTCATTGTGTTTAGGTTTGGGTGTTCACGTTTAAGCGCGCCGTAATATTGGTTTTATCGAAATG
This sequence comes from Tanypteryx hageni, assembly GCA_028673005.1. Taxonomy (NCBI): domain Eukaryota; kingdom Metazoa; phylum Arthropoda; class Insecta; order Odonata; family Petaluridae; genus Tanypteryx; species Tanypteryx hageni. The sequence continues at coordinate 78,555,306 of CM054115.1, read as the reverse complement.
AGTAAATAGAAGCGCACCTACGCCTGAAAATTCTATATATTATATAAAACGAAAAGGCCATACGTGGCACACAATAACATTGTATTGCTAATCAACAGAACATATAATCAACTGAAACATATCAGATATTTGTATCATAATGTTAGTATTGTATAGTAAAATTTTTATTAAAGGTTATTATTATTAAGTAGATGTTACTTTTTAAAAATTTATTTGCGTTCAACCTTATTTATCATCAATAGGTGTAAGCCCGTAAAAAATTACGAATCTTAAATGATTAAGCGTTTTCATCTACTCAATATCCCCCTCTTGGTTGGTCAGAGACAATTTTCCATGTTACTGTGAACATCCTCCTTACCTCTCGTAATACATGCCTTTTCCTCGCGCTCGGAGTATACTCTATCATTACATAATCTATCGTGATTCTTATTTTCTACGAGCTCATCGATTATCCCCTTACCCAAAACTGACTCTCTAGCCTAAAAAATCCCTACTGTGCTCAAAAATCCTACGCACTACTCTCCGAGCCGATGATGTATGAGTAATCGATGAAGGTTTCTTTGGTTTTATTTCAATCTGTATTAATGAGGAAATCGGGGCCGACAGAGACGTATCTTAAGATAACTCGAAGAAGTCATACGTAAATATAAAATGTGATGATTTAATAGGAAGTAAATAATAATAATATCGCACCACTGTCATCAATGGGGTATGCAACATGAACCGTTTGACTGATTCCGTGTGAGCCACTGCTCCCGAGCAGTAGCTGCCTGAGATATTTCGGCTCCCCCGAATGGAAATCACTCCAGTGTAACTCTTGTTAAGATATTGTTTGAAGGAACTTATTAATTATTACGTTAAAAAATTAATGAAATCATAACACGAATCTCGTCTATATTCCCGTCCGTTGCGCGAAATAAATTTGTATTGAACATTTATTCACTTGCAAGTGTGTATACAAGTATGTCTACATCATCCGATGAGTATAGAGCAACTAAAGGTCAGACGTATTAGGAATCCCCCGCTAAAGCGAGAAGTACTATGCGCGAGGCTTTTATTACCTTCAGCAATTAGGTATTAAATAATTATTTGAAGGAGGATTCTAAAGCGTTTTGGTCTTATGTGAGAGAGATCCAAGGTAGAGAGCCTGCCATACCTTCCCTGCCTAATGACTCGGGTGCCGTTATTCATGATATCGTAGATCTTAGATTTTACGAATGCCTTTGATAAGGTACCTCACAGGAAGTTAATAACGAAATTAGAAACCAGAGGCGTTAATTCCAAAATTGTTTGTAGGATCCGTTAATTATTAAATCATAGGAAGCAGAAGGTTGTCATAGATGGGAAATCCTCGAACAATTCGATCCGTATATTGAAATTTCACAGTAGGAAAATGAAATTTCATTACTTTCTCCGTCCTCGAGTTTTAATCCCAACTTTGCTCGGTGATTTCTTGTAATTTTAATGTACAAATGAAAAATACTCTTCCATGTCTCCATGTTATTTAATAGGGGACATTATCAAGAAATATATTTAAAATAATAAATTGATCTAATCAAGCGATTTAAAAACCAATCCACCACTTTATATATTTATTGCGGTGAAAATTATACATTCCATTTGTCTCTACGTTTGTAATATTTTACCGGGGGACTGTGAAAATATTTAATTGTATATTTTTTTAAATTCCTTGTAATTGTGTTAATTACTCCCTGTGGATATTTTTTTTGTTAAATCGTCTTCATTATGCAAGAAATGTTTAAAATTACCCCTTTAAATATCCCGCGAAAACGGCATCCTGGTTGAAGAGAGAGTAGTAAGCGGTACGTGACGTCATCGCATGCCTTACGACCGTACTGAAAGCACGCAGTTTCGATACTTCGTCCTGTTGCTTTTCCTGATATCGTAGCTAAAATGGAGAAAGTTAAGATGGGTTATTAATATTGTCTGGTACCTCACCGCTAAAATACAACTTTTAAAACCCCGAGAAAATTGTTCTTCGCGCTACCGAGCTCCTTGGGAAGAATTAAGTAGCGGAGAATATTGTGGTTGAAAGCCATGAGGAGATACGCATCTGATATATCGGAACGTACGACTGCGAAGACCATTTTAATTTAAGTACTTGTTATATGTACGTAATTTTATTGCTTCGTAATTTAGTTTATGACTTATGTCGCCATTACATGGACATGGTGCATATAGTTCTGGAGAACGATGTTCAGAGAGTAAATTATATTTTTATGCTTCAAAGATTAGCATATATATTTTAACAAAACCTCCATAATGAAATATACCTATTCTAAACACCTAAGATAAAACTTTACGGAAATCGTTGGGCTATCATCTACAAATACACTCACTTCATAACATCTATCTTACTCTGTGTTCAGTGCGAATCTTGCCTTTAACAATACATATTTTTCCTTCTCGCTTCAGTTTAACAAATCCAACAGCATTACTAACATACTCTTTCCTCATTGACCTCAAAGGGAGAAAAAAGCCATAAAAGCAACATGAAATTCGCGACATATACAAAAGATACATGCAGTTATGACAAACACTTCTAGTTTTTCTTTTCACAAGTATAGGTAATTACTAAGGCAGTTAGACGCTTAAAACAACAACCTTCACCACATTTCCTATAGACAAGACACACGGAAACCAAGTTTATCCACATTAATTTTGTATAATATTTGACCTGATGATACTATAAAAGCAGATGATGGTGATTTTTTACCTAAACCGGTCGTGTTTCACTTCATATATTTTGTGGAAATTAGTGAAAGTTTAATATATATATAAAGTAATATCTAATATTGTACATGTTATTTTATTGTGGAATTCCAAGAAGTCTCGGGCTTATACTTATCTAACTATATTTTACATGCTAGATACTAGGATAGTATGGGAAATTATACATAATTAATATTCTATAATGTTAGTTAAAACTAGAGTTGTTTTATTCATTCAATATGGGTGAGCATTTTTTATTCGTCAGTCTATCCTTTACATATCTTCTGCGTTTCAGTCGAAATAATAGTACCTACTATTACAATAACTGAAAATGAAAGCGCTACATCAAAATTTATTAACATTTTCCGGGCGGCAACAAAGCTAAATTTCTACTATTTGTTGTCCTCTTCAAAGGGAGATAACCACGTAATGATTAATGCAAGAAAAATCCACGCCGTGGAGGAAGAATAGCCAACGCCAAGATAAAGGATACAAATGGATTCAAGCCTAAATATAGTCTATGAATAATTTTAAAGTGTGTCAAATGATTTTTAAGGTATATTAGAACATTGTTATCTTTCCCCATTAACATTAAAAGATTTATCGCAGCATAAATCGATACATTAACTTACATTTTTTCGACCAACAAGATGTTGATTATTGTTTACGTTTTGGCGAATAGTATTGACATAATCCACATAATTTTGCTACTTTATAGGCTCCGGTGCATCTATCCATGTGAATTTTAAGTGAGACGTTACTGCTTAATTATATTAACCCATTTTCGGCTAAAGGTGCGAAAATGCACCATTTATTGTTTATTTAATAACAACAAGTTGCCTTTCATGTTTCGTTTTTTTGCCTTATCTTTAGATAAGATTGTAAAATGACTTCTAAAATTTATTTTACTTGTTATTTGAATTATAGTTTATTACTCATTATAATTCAAAGTTGATCAATTTCGAGGTCAGGAACGCTTTGGCGGGAAACATTATTTAACTGAATAAAAAAATATTTTCATCTTTCATCTTTGAAGAAGTTCTGAAATATTCCAAAACTGCCTCTTTAATTCTATATAATATGTTGTTATTTAATAGTCCATTAAACGGAATAATTTTTAGTTTAAATGTAATGATGCGTTTTCGCAACTTTGGCGTTCGAGGTTTTGGGCCGTCTCGGACCATATAGTTTGGCGCTGCACGACGGGACACTCCCGGTTCCTTAAGTTAGTTAATCCTCTTGGAATGAATCAAAGCATACTTATGGAGCACGAAAAAAAGTGTCCAGGAGCTGAGTGGTTCTTCGTCGGTAATAAAGCACCCGGGCTTTAATATTGCTCTCCTTCTTTTTGCTTTGCCTTTTTGCCGTCGAATGAAACAAAAAACGCCTCTGTAGTCTATGAGAAGTGAGTGTTGGCCTTATGCTGACCCAGTGAGAGAGCCTCAAGGACCCTTAGCCTATTTGTCTTTGACGCAGTGGTTTCCCAGGGGAATGTCGTCGTACAAATAATTAAGGTATCATTTCGTATGCCGCCCGGTATATCAAAGTGTTACATTTCCTTCTCCCTCCTACAGTCTGACGATGCCCAGACCCATGGCGAGACAAGGCGAGCCAGTTTCTCTTGTACAGTTCCTCTTACTGAAACTACGAACTGAGTAGAGATACTCCAACTTTGGAAGAAGACGTGCGTTTTGTCCACTAATCCTCGTGCACTGTTTCCAGACATCTTTTAGTAGGAATCCAATTGATTTTATTTCCAAATACCAGAGTACATTTCTTTTTTCTGTGGGAATACTGTAATCAAGAGCATCAGCAATAACTGTAATAAGGTGTGTATAACTCAAAATAATATATTAAAACCTTTAAATATTTTTGTATTCCAGTGATGAGACAAGAACTGTACGTTGATTTAGATTACTTCAGAAAGCAGAAGGGCTATGTCAGTTCAAGAAATCTAGGCCATTTTGGAAAAAACACTTGATTCTGTAGACGAAGTGACAGATGTTGTGTATATACCACTAGACGTTGGCAACCTGACTGATGAGGAGAACATCGACAAAAATTAAATCAGAGAAGAGAATATCAAACGCGACATTGCAGGAACTTTTGAACATTTGAATTGAGGAGGACAAAAAACAATCTAGGCACTCAAGGAAAGGTACCACTTTATCTCTTGAGTTACAATCAAAGAAAGAATAGTCATTACCAAAGTGGAAAAGAATTTTGTCGCAAAATTTTCGTTGATTCCATGTTCAAAAGAAATGAAGACGATGAAAAAATGAGCTAAGTGGTACGTCGCCGGCAGACATTTTCCAGTTGTTTCTTGATAAAGATGTATTTGAAAAGTTATCTTTTTTCAAAAAGGAATGCTGTTGACCAAAATAGACATGAATTTGATATTACTGTGCCTGATTTAAAAAAGTTTATTGGTATTCTGATCCTTTCTGGGTATCATATACTCCCGGAACAGGATATGTATTGGTCAAAAGATGAGGATAAAGACATAGAAATAGTCCGTCGTTCCATGAGTAGAAATAGATTCAGAGCCATAAAGGAAAATATTCATCTTTCAGATAATTCACTTCTTGATAACACTGACAAATTTGCAAAATTAAGGCCCCTCTTTAAAATTTTCAATGAAAATATTTTACAATTTGGTATTTTCTCTCATAACCTATCTATTGATGAGCAGATGGGTCCTTATTTTGGGCGCCACTCAGCCAAAACGTTTATAAGAAATAAACCAGTAAGATTCGGATTCAAATTATGGTGTCTCTGTTCATCCGATGGGTATCTCTTCCTATTTTATCCACCTGGAGGAGTAAAAGGAAATCCTGAGGGAACGCAATTTGGTTTAGGCACTATTGTTTTCTTAGAATTACTGAAAGTTATTCCTGATCCATTACAACACCGGTTGTTTTTTAACAATTTTTTCATCATATTCCGTATTTCAAATACTGAAGAAAAAGGGGGTTTTTGCAACGGGTACAATTAGGGAAAACAGAACTGGAAAATGTGCGTTGGAAGATCCCAAGATCATTGGGAAAAAACCAAGAAGCTCTTTTGACCATGCATTTTATAAGGTAACGGAACTGTGTGTTGCAAAATGGAATAACGATCCTGTTGTCATTGTAGCGAGTAACACAGTACCAGTCTTCCCGTTGGGGCGCGCAAAATTATTCAGCCGAAAGAAAAGGAAGGAAATCATGACAACCCAACGTCTAGTTATTGGGGAGTACAGTAAGCACATGGGTGGAGTTGTTCTACACGATAATGCAAACGCGAACTATAGACAAAAATCAGAGGAAAGGAGTGGTGGTGGCCTTGATTCATAAATCTCTTGGACAGTCTATTCTAATTCATGGAAACTGTATAGAAAAGCCACTGGGAATAAGATATCACAAGTAGCTTATGGGTCTTATGTAGCTCCAACCCTTCTCAAAAGTGGCCCAATTCCATGCAACGAAAAAGAGCTAGCATCAAGTTCAATTCTATTCCCTTAAAAAGGCAGACCATCACAACTATCTTTACCTTCGAATATAAAAAAGGACAAGGTTGGTCACCTACTTGGGAAAATAGATTCCAGGAGAAAGTGCAGGCAATGCAAAAGCCATACTGTATACATTTGTATGAAGTGTACTGCACCATTGCATCCTGAATGTTTTAATAAGTTCCATAAATAATGTGGAACCACCAATACAAAGGCGTAACATATATAAAAAATGATGTATGGATTACTTCATGAATTAAAAAAAATATTTATTATAAAATTTCTGAATCAAAACTATTTTGATTTCAGTACCTAAGACACTAGATTCAGCCAAAGGTGCGATTACGCACCATCATTTTTGATACAAATAATTTTTTTAGGACCTCGATTTATTTTATTTTCCCTTTCCTAGCACACATGAAGAACAATCGCAAAATGAAAAGTTTAAATTTCACATCATTCCAAACTTTGCCGTAAATGGGTGAATGGTAAAACTTTACAATACAGTAAAAAATAGTAAACGTTAATGCAAACATCGCTTGCATAATTAATCGATGGGGAACGTTTGAAAAACTTGGAGTACCCAACAGCAAAAGTAAGTAAATTTCAGAATTTGTTGCATTATTTTTATTTTAAGATGACATCAAAAGTGATATATCAATAAAACTAATAAATATCGTTTCAGGTAATTTGAAAGTAAATAGCACGATGTTGACTACATAAAATATTTCTACAAATTGTTCAGGACCGGCGCGTACTTCTTTTTCCGGAAGTGAATTATTGCTTGGGCTAAGAAACCGATGGCGTCTGCTAAGGATAAGGTTGCAGCGGCAAGCAGCTGATAATCCCATTCATATTTGTTGATTGCGTCCATGATGAGAATTGCTCCGGCAGTTGTCCAGAGTACTGCGCCACAAACGGAACTACACACCACCTGTGAAAGATAGATTATTAACGTATACTTTTATCTCCATTCTTATAATTAATGTATGCATTTTACTGTTGATATTTATTCGTATTTGGTAACGTCAATTATTCAATTCAAATTACCATGTTGCCTATCGAGTGGAGTAAAATAAAAACTGTTGCCGTTTATTTATTAAAATTTTACTCTCCGACCGTCCGTTCATGTATGCCCTATGAAATTGGCGGTAAAACGATATTTGATACTACACAGATTCTGAGTAGAATCATCGTATTCTTAGAAACTGGGCGTTATGCATTCCACATAATTCAGTTAAACACAATGTGGCAATGTTGAATCAAGATGAGACGGCTCAGGTGCACGTTAGAACATTTTTCGAATTAATTCCTCAATCGTAATGTGATATTAAACGAAAAGGTGGAATCCCTCTGTCTCACCATGGTATGTGGCACCATTTTCCGGTCGATCGCCATCGCAGTTGCCATCGTTGGGGTCAGCATCATGTAACCGAATACTGCAATGTAGAGTGGAACTGAACTATATGGTCTTGAGGACGGACAGATGGAATCCGAAAACCAAATAAGAACCGCGCATATGCTGCCCAGAACCTGAGAAAAGACCGCTACATCATTAGCCGTATGTCTCAAAACATCTATTTATCTAAATTTATGGATTGCCGATATCAATTATAGCCTTGAAGTAGTATCATTATATTTTGTTGTTATGGGTGGTGTCGCAATCCGTCTACATCTACATGACACCCTGCAATTATCTTTTTGGTGGATGGCAATACGGTAAAGGCGCTACAAAAATAATTATGCACATTCTTTATAAGTGACCCAGCAATTCTGGTTGCGGTTGATAATGAAATATAAAATAAAATTTGAATAAGTGACAACAATATTACCATTAAATATCCCGATCAGAAAAATTTGCTTATTATCTTTGGTAACATGGCAGGACAGTGTGGAGAATTCTGAATTACAATTAACGATGTTCTAATCAATAATTACTGTTAATTATGAGAATGCCCACCATTTGGGAGACTTGGATGGTAAAGTCTCTACCCTTGAGGGTTTTCTTTATCTTTTCAGACCAAGTCATCTGAAGCTCTATTTAAAAATATGTAACTCTGGACAATGTGTGAAAGAATGAATGCGAGTTTGTTGCACCTCTCCTTATATAGATCCTTTATCTCCACTGTTTATAGCGATTAATTAGATAAAGCATTATCTTATGCGCGGGCCATTTGAAGGATTTCCTCGAAATTATCCACTTCCCTGTTCATTTTCATTATGATACGTGAACGCATTACCTATGACGTCATTGTGTTTAGGTTTGGGTGTTCACGTTTAAGCGCGCCGTAATATTGGTTTTATCGAAATGAGTAAATAGAAGCGCACCTACGCCTGAAAATTCTATATATTATATAAAACGAAAAGGCCATGCGTGGCACACAATAACATTGTATTGCTAATCAACAGAACATATAATCAACTGAAACATATCAGATATTTGTATCATAATGTTAGTATTGTATAGTAAAATTTTTATTAAAGGTTATTATTATTAAGTAGATGTTACTTTTTAAAAATTTATTTGCGTTCAACCTTATATATCATCAATAGGTGTAAGCCCGTAAAAAATTACGAATCTTAAATGATTAAGCGTTTTCATCTACTCAATATCCCCCTCTTGGTTGGTCAGAGACAATTTTCCATGTTACTGTGAACATCCTCCTTACCTATCGTAATACATGCCTTTTCCTCGCGCTCGGAGTATACTCTATCATTACATAATCTATCGTGATTCTTATTTTCTACGAGCTCATCGATTATCCCCTTACCCAAAACTGACTCTCTAGCCTAAAAAATCCCTACTGTGCTCAAAAATCCTACGCACTACTCTCTGAGCCGATGACGTATGAGCAATCGATGAAGGTTTCTTTGGTTTTATTTCAATCCGTATTAATGAGGAAATCGGGGCCGACAGAGACGTATCTTAAGATAACTCGCAGAAGTCATACGTAAATATAAAATGTGATGATTTAATAGGAAGTAAATAATAATAATATCACACCACTGTCATCAATGGGGTATGCAACATGAACCGTTTGACTGATTCCGTGTGAGCCACTGCTCCCGAGCAGTAGCTGCCTGAGATATTTCGGCTCCCCCGAATGGAAATCACTCCAGTGTAACTCTTGTTAAGATATTGTTTGAAGGAACTTATTAATTATTACGTTAAAAAATTAATGAAATCATAACACGAATCTCGTCTATATTCCCGTCCGTTGCGCGAAATAAATTTGTATTGAACATTTATTCACTTGCAAGTGTGTATACAAGTATGTCTACATCATCCGATGAGTATAGAGCAACTAAAGGTCAGACGTATTAGGAATCCCCCGCTAAAGCGAGAAGTACTATGCGCGAGGCTTTTATTACCTTCAGCAATCAGGTATTAAATAATTATTTGAAGGAGGATTCTAAAGCGTTTTGGTCTTATGTGAGAGAGATCCAAGGTAGAGAGCCTGCCATACCTTCCCTGCCTAATGACTCGGGTGCCGTTATTCATGATATCGTAGATCTTAGATTTTACGAATGCCTTTGATAAGGTACCTCACAGGAAGTTAATAACGAAATTAGAAACCAGAGGCGTTAATTCCAAAATTGTTTGTAGGATCCGTTAATTATCAAATCATAGGAAGCAGAAGGTTGTCATAGATGGGAAATCCTCGAACAATTCGATCCGTATATTGAAATTTCACAGTAGGAAAATGAAATTTCATTACTTTCTCCGTCCTCGAGTTTTAATCCCAACTTTGCTCGGTGATTTCTTGTAATTTTAATGTACAAATGAAAAATACTCTTCCATGTCTCCATGTTATTTAATAGGGGACATTATCAAGAAATATATTTAAAATAATAAATTGATCTAATCAAGCGATTTAAAAACCAATCCACCACTTTATATATTTATTGCGGTGAAAATTATACATTCCATTTGTCTCTACGTTTGTAATATTTTACCGGTGGACTGTGAAAATATTTAATTGTATATTTTTTTAAATTCCTTGTAATTGAGTTAATTACTCCTTGTGAATATTTTTTTTGTTAAATCGTCTTCATTATGCAAGAAATGTTTAAAATTACCCCTTTAAATATCCCGCGAAAACGGCATTCTGGTCGAAGAGAGAGTAGTAAGCGGTACGTGACGTCATCGCATGCCTTACGACCGTACTGAAAGCACGCAGTTTCGATACTTCGTCCTGTTGCTTTTCCTGATATCGTAGCTAAAATGGAGAAAGTTAAGATGGGTTATTAATATTGTCTGGTACCTCACCGCTAAAATACAACTTTTAAAACCCCGAGAAAATTGTTCTTCGCGCTACCGAGCTCCTTGGGAAGAATTAAGTAGCGGAGAATATTGTGGTTGAAAGCCATGAGGAGATACGCATCTGATATATCGGAACGTACGACTGCGAAGACCATTTTAATTTAAGTACTTGTTATATGTACGTAATTTTATTGCTTCGTAATTTAGTTTATGACTTATGTCGCCATTACATGGACATGGTGCATATAGTTCTGGAGAACGATGTTCAGAGAGTAAATTATATTTTTATGCTTCAAAGATTAGCATATATATTTTAACAAAACCTCCATAATGAAATATACCTATTCTAAACACCTAAGATAAAACTTGACGGAAATCGTTGGGCTATCATCTACAAATACACTCACTTCATAACATCTATCTTACTCTGTGTTCAGTGCGAATCTTGCCTTTAACAATACATATTTTTCCTTCTCGCTTCAGTTTAACAAATCCAACAGCATTACTAACATACTCTTTCCTCATTGACCTCAAAGGGAGAAAAAAGCCATAAAAGCAACATGAAATTCGCGACATATACAAAAGAGACATGCAGTTATGACAAACACTTCTAGTTTTTCTTTTCACAAGTATAGGTAATTACTAAGGCAGTTAGACACTTAAAACAACAACCTTCACCACATTTCCTGTAGACAAGACACACGGAAACCAAGTTTATCCACATTAATTTTGTATAATATTTGACCTGATGATACTATAAAAGCAGATGATGGTGATTTTTTACCTAAACCGGTCGTGTTTCACTTCATATATTTTGTGGAAATTAGTGAAAGTTTAATATATATATATAAAGTAATATCTAATATTGTACATGTTATTTTATTGTGGAATTCCAAGAAGTCTCGGGCTTATACTTATCTAACTATATTTTACTTGCTAGATACTAGGATAGTATGGGAAATTATACATAAATAAATATTCTACAAAGTTAGTTAAAACTAGAGTTGTTTTATTCATTCAATATGGGTGAGCATTTTTTATTCGTCAGTCTATCCTTTACATATCTTCTGCGTTTCAGTCGAAATAATAGTACCTACTATTACAATAACTGAAAATGAAAGCGCTACATCAAAATTTATTAACATTTTCCGGGCGGCAACAAAGCTAAATTTCTACTATTTGTTGTCCTCTTCAAAGGGAGATAACCACGTAATGATTAATGCAAGAAAAATCCACGCCGTGGATTCATTCATTTATTCATCCATGAATATTTATCGACACAAATTTGTTTGTAGTTTACAAGATGTTATTTTTCATTTCTGAACCTAACATTATACCTTGCCATTCGATCATCTACGCTTTCATCAACCTTCACGAACGTCTAAGAATGAACATATCTACCGACAAAAATTGTTATTATAAATTTGTCAAAAAAGTTTGTAAAAGAACATATTAAGTAAAAATTTCACGATAAACTATTAATTTTTGAAACTACCACCTTGGCAATTTTGGATTATACAAAAGGAAAAAATTCGCAAAACTAATCAACTGAGTTCAGTAAAAATACAATTGTGTGCGGTTTCCACCAAATGTTAGCACGCGGCGGGTTTTGCATCATCATGCAATGACAAATACACGATACCTGTCGCGATGATGAGCCGAAATTTTGAGTGACAGCCAACAGCCCAAAGCAAAAGTCTTGGTGTGTTGTCAAACCTGCACTTAAAAATGTATTAGTCGTATCCACGCGTATACAAATTCAGAAGAAAAAGAATATCGCAATGGATAACCATTGAAAGTGCAACCAAATTTAACAATGTAGTTAATGTTTTTCTCCAGAGAATAAGTTAACAGCGAAAAATATAGCGAAATTACTAAGTAGTAATTACTCTAAGAGAAACGACATCTAAGACACGGAGAGTACAACCCAGTGGCATCAAACTAAAGCCTATGGATAATATTCTCCGTATTCCAGAGCCGCGCAGGTGTGTGCAAGGACGATGGCCAAATCGGCTAGCTTGCGAGAGACCAAGACGGGGAAGGACTCCAGTGACAAAAATCAACTCGCACTGGCACCGAAGACCCTACCCGTCGCGGTAAACCTCTACCACCGGATGTAAGTCAATCGACAGGATCCAGGAAACCTGCGATGCATAAGACAAATTCCACATTTAAACCCAAGCGATGAGAGAGAGCCTCAGGACCAGAGGAAATACAACCCTCTCTGATACTATATTTCGTGAAAATATGCGCCAATGAAAAATAAAAAATGTAATCGCTAGCTCCCACCACCATATACGGATATCGCTCCAGTGCCAAGTGAACGAAGCGGCTACGAGAGGCATATCCACAGAGGGAAATAGGCAATTGGCTTCCTTTAAACAACACAGCTACCCGAACTGATAGTGATAATGAACCATTGCTCAAAGGGCATTGTTCTCCAGTGTCCAAAATGAAAGCCTTGGAAAAAGAAGAAGAATGCTCCGGGAGAAGCGAAAATATCTTCTGCCATACCTGCTGCACCTCAGGCTCATTCAATGCTGACGGCGTAATCGACCGACACTCCCAAAGAGGATCCTGCCAAAGACGCATGGAAACACGCGCCGTTCGACAAGAACCCCTCTGAACGTATGCGGCTAATGCAAAAGCAACACCAAAACGGATTCTTCAGTACAAGGAAATATAAAGAGGGGCTAAATTTTCATGCCGCTTAGAGGTAGGTAAAATAAAACAAAGTTCCTTAAATCATCACTGCTCAAGATGCAATTGTCCCACATGTCAAATCGAATGTGGAGTACTAGGTAAGGAGAACCTAAATTGCATGGCAAACCTGTGACTAATTTAGGACACCAAGTCACACGAAAAACACGCAATCGAGGGGACCAATTACTAAACAACGATGCACACTGCAGCCAGTGGCGAAGTGAGGAAGACATCCAAAGGAAACAAGAAATCCAGTCTCAAGTGAATCGTGAAAACCAAGATTTCGTGCCTCATATAGAAACCTCCGACTGAAAAATCTCCGATGGCCGAGAATTTCCGCCGCTAGCGGGATGTTATTCTCCAGTGTCATTTCACATCTAATGAAACAAGAGGAACAACACCCTGCAAGAAGGGAATATTTCCAAATACACACGACGCCAAGCACGTACGTATATTAATAATTATGTGAAGAGATTTAAGTTAACAAACGTTCATGGCGATAGTACTGGCGTCGCAGTAAATGAACGTGGACTTATTAAGACGCCACCTGAAAAAAGTAATCTAGTCACTTTGAAAAAGTAAAACAAGAAAACTTTATTCAGAGGGAATCCTAATTCTCCATTTTTATACAATGTTCCCAAATTTTGATGGTGCATTCTTAAAACGTGAAAGTGAATCGGGACTAAGAGAAGAAAAATTAATACGAATAATATTTAAGATTGAACAAAGGAAATTCGAAATGACCAAAATATTAAAACTTACCAATAGCGATGATTTGCCGAAGATCTGGAAGAACACTGGAACTTGACTGATGATGGATTAGTCCTTTGCCACCCTTTTTATACCGAAATGGGAACCAGGGAAGAGAATTCGAGAAAAGAGTCGCCCAATCAGGTTAGTCAAAAACAAATAACAAACCTACATTCCCTTCGGAGTAATGGTGCCTGACAAGACGATTGGCGCGGTTGCCTCCGACTCCTTTCACCTGCTGTGCCTTCAGCCAATGGCGTGCCTATAGCTACGCTGAAGCCTGGGCCAGCGCCTCCGCCCTAGAATCGGTGGTAACGGTGAACTAACTAGTTTCAACGCAATTAAGGATGCGAGAGGGATTCCCTTAACCAACTCATGAATAGCAACTCTTTCCCACTCGATTCACGTTGTCTACAGTATCTACTGAAAACGACATACTGTAACGTAATTGTTAATTACCTTTGATAAAACATTTACAGTGTTATTCTGCAAGCTATCAATACGGTATGGCTTTTTAACGATATGTTGCCTTGCCGAATGTGTCATTGTTTAACCTCGTGTTTGTATTGTCGTCCTTATACTATATGCGTAAAGAAAGCGTGCTTTGAATCCTTTAGTACGTAAGAGAGAAGGCGCGCGAATTTTTTGTAATAAAAATCGCGTTTTTCAGTAATTTCTCTTCAGTTAACTTCACATTAAAATTGTTTCTAATTAACAATTTTTGTAGTTATTTACACAGTTAATTTAACAGTGCATCTGATATTTACTGGAGTAATAAATTCGCATTGCATATATGAAACACGAAAAAACCATTTCTCAACATTTCTCGTTAACATTTTAAAATATATCAAGGACGAGATGTCATGCGGAGAAAATAATTGTAATCTCATACCTATGTAAATCTACGCAAATTTCGTTTTAATACGATATTTTCACATTCCATTTATATTGGGCATTATTGCCCCAATTGTTAAATTACATCCTTTACCTCATAATCATGTTTAATAAATGCACCATTTTAGTGCTTTATTACGGATCAAACTTTTATACTCGGATATAACAAATTTACTGAATGTATTAAGTAGTTAAAAGGAGGAAGAAAAAGAGAATGCGAATGAGCAAAAATGAAGAAAGAGGAAGAGTACCTAATTGTATAGGATAGCTGCAATAGAAAAATAATAATAATATGTCTAATACATTATAAACGCTGTCCCTGCGGCTGAAGCCTCAGGTGACGTCACGTCCCAGCGTGAATGCAAATAAATCTAGAACGGTGTGCTCGATTTCGACGAATCTTTCGCCTGAATACTCGACACAAACTGCAGGTTTTAAGTGGGTAGGCATCCTCTGCAAAGGAATGGATTCGATACCAGGATAGTTTCGTTTTTGCATTTGATTAATACGTAATCGGTTAGATTGCGATACCTTTAATCTTTAACATATTAAAATACCTTACGATCGAGACGTTGACTCGAGGTTTATACCATGTCACGTAGAAGAAAATGAATATTCTTACCGCCGATTCTTTTGTTTAATTCGTGTTTTCTCATATTTTGTGTTTATGTTCGATTTTCCATCATCTCGGAAAGGATGTTACTATATATATACTATTATTGGGTTGTTGGCATTGTTAATCTCGGATTTTTGCATTGTTGGACTCGAAGTTTCAAGCACAAATCTTACAATAAAATAAACGCACGAAGCACAAAAACTGATTAGGGCTCGAGTGACGTCATTTCCCAGTATAAACGCAAATAAATCGAGAACGGTGGGCTCCATTTCGAATTATCTTTCGCCTAAATACTCGGCGCGAACTCTTGCAGGTTTTAAGTGGATATGCTCTCAAGTGCATTTGCGCTAAATCTACAGTGAAACAAATAGTTCTGGAAAAAACTATGTTTTTCTCTTTTAATTTTTCCCATGGGAATTAGAGTATTGTTGGATTAACAATCTACTTGGCAACCGTTATAAACAATACCTATTATTAACCAAAAGAAATAATATATACCTACATCTACATCTACATCTACAAGTTACCCTGCAATTCACCAAGTTGGTGGGTGGCAGGGGGTGCAATGCACCAAATCCTACCTAAAGATTGTCTAACGCAATTCGAAATTTCCTATTGTGATCTCTTATTGTCCTCGGAAAGAACGAGCCTAGATAACGCTCCGTCCTACAATCGATCTCACGTATTTTATCGTCTCGATCATTTCTACCTATATACGTCGGTGCCACAATTATTCCCACTACATCCTCTTTTAGACATTCTGACCTATATTTCTCTATAAGTTTCAACCTTGAGTGCAATCTACGGTCCTCCAGGGATACCCAGTTCAAATCGCTCAATAAAGAGGTGACGCTTTCCTTATGTTCGTACTTTTGTTATACAAATCTGGCTGCTCTGCGCTGTACTCTTTCTAGTTGAATTATGTGTCCCTTCTCGTACGGATCCCATATGCTCGCTGCGTATTCCACTTGTGGTCTTACCAGTGATAAGTATCATGTTTCGCGTACTTTCTCTGTAGTGTTCCGTACTATTCTACCTATGAATGCCAGTTTCTTGTTGGCCGCGCCTATAACTCGACGAATGTGCATGTCCCACGAAAGATCTCGACAAATGGTTACTCCTAAATATTTTACATACTCAGCTTGTCGAATATTCATTTCATCTATTTTATATTCGAAACCTAAATCTTTGTTCTTACTTTTCCAGAACGTGACTGGGGCACATTTAGTATAATTAATTTCGATTTGCCATTCTTTGCACCACGCTGAAATGGCTCTTAAGTCTTCACGCAGAGACTGGTTATCCTCCTGGTTTTTTATTTCTTTATATAGAACGGTGTCATCGGCGAAAAACCTAATTTTACTACGAACAACCGAGCACATATCATTTACATAGATTAAGAAGAGCAGAGGGCCCAATACACTTCCCTGAGGAACACCCGAAGCAACTTTAACGGGGGACGAGTATTTCCCATCGATGACAACTATCTGTTCCCTATTCGAAAGGAAGTCTCTCACCCAACCGACAACTTTCGAATTGATACCACATTGTCCTAACTTCGCAATTAATTTCCTATGAGATACTTTATCGAACGCCTTCCTGAAATCAATGAATATGGCATTGACCTGAGTATTTTTCTCTCCGCATCGCAACAAATCGTCCACGAACAGGCCGAGCTGCGTTTCGCATGATCTACCTCTCCGGAATCCGTGTTGGCATCCGCTAAGCAATGAATGACTATCTAAATATGCCGTCTACATCATCCGATGAATATAGAGCAACTAAAGTTAAGACGTATAAGGAATCCCGCGCTAAAGCGAGAACTACTATGCGCGAGGCTTTTACTAACTTCCGGAATAAGGTATTAAATAATTATTTGAAGGAGGACCCTAAAGCGTTTTGGTCCTATGTGAGAGAGGTCCAAGGTAGAGGCCCTACAATACCTTCCCTGCGTAATGACTCGGGTGACGTTATTCATGATAGCGTAGAGAAAGCCAACCTGTTAAACGGTCATTTTGTAAAAGCATTCACAGCCGTCAGCGACCATTGCGTACATTATGCACCCGCAATAAGGGGGGACCTGATGGACGATATAGTATTTTCTGAGGTAGGAATAGCAAAGCAATTAAGTTCCATCAGACATAACAAAGCCACTGGCCCCGAAGAAATTCCTGCTCGCGTTTTAAAAGAATTAGCAGATGAAATAGCACCTTTTCTTCGGATAATCTTCGAGAAATCCATTTCTCGCGCAGAGGTCCCTAGCGACTGGAGGTTAGCGCACGTTACCCCAATTCATAAGGGCGGAGACAAGGAGAACCCAGAAAATTACAGGCCGATTTCTTTAACTTCGATATCGTGTAAGATTCTCGAACATATACTCGTTAGCAACATAATGCGATTTCTTGATAGTAATTTATTGTTAGATGATTGTCAACACGGCTTCAGGAAAGGTAGGTCATGTGATACTCAGCTCGGTCTTTTTGTTAATTGTTTACTGAGAAGCGGAGAAAAGAATACGCAGGTCGATGCCATCTTCTTAGATTTTAGGAAAGCCTTTGATAAGGTACCTCACAGGAAGTTAATAACGAAATTAGAAACCTTAGGCGTAAATTCTAAAATCGTTAGTTGGATCCGTGAATTTTTAATTCATAGGAAGCAGTTGGTTGTTATAGATGGGAAATCTTCGAACTTAGTGGAGGTTGTCTCTGGCGTTCCACAGGGTAGTGTAATTGGTCCGTTATTATTTCTAATTTATATAAACGATATCAGCTCAGTAGTCAGAAGTAAAATTAGGCTTTTCGCGGACGACACCGTCATCTATAGAGAAATAAGCAATCCGGAAGACCACCAGTATCTCCAAAATGACCTAGAAGCTATTTCTGCATGGTGTAAGGAATGGCAGTTAGAGATAAACCAAAAGAAAAGCTGCGTCATCAACTTCTGGAGAACCAAGAGTATCTCGTTGAATAATAATTATTCGTTGGACGGAGTAGAGATTCCAGTTTCAGACTCGATTAAATACCTCGGAGTCACGATCAATCGTGATCTCTCGTGGGACACCCACATTCGCCGATTGATAGGTGCCGCTAACAAAAAGCTGGCCTTTATAGGGAGAATAGTTCGAAATAGCTCCGAAAAAGTGAAAGAATTATGCTATTTATCCTTGGTTCGACCGCAGGTCGAATATGCTTCAGCTGTGTGGGATCCTTACGAAAAGGGACTCACTAACGAGATAGAAAAGGTTCAGCGCAGGGCAGCTAGATTTGTAAAGAGGAATTACGATAGTAAACAAAGCGTAACATCATTAATAGAAAATCTGAAATGGACATCGTTAGAGGAACGTAGGCTGCAGGCTAGAATTAAACTACTGGAAAAATTTATGTCGGAGGGACTAGCGAATGAGGTAGTAGGACTTATCAGAAGCCCGACGTATTTCGGAAGGCAGGACAGTGAGGATAAGATTCGCGAGATTGACTGCAGAACGGAGCGATATAGAGGATCGTTTTTCCCTAGGACGATAAGAGACCATAATAGGAAAAGATAACGTAGGAAAACTATGGACCCTTGGTGCACTGCACCCCCTGCCATCCACCGAAAAGGTGACTTGCAGGGTATAATGTAGATGTAGATGTAGATGTATTACAGAGCTAAAGACTATGTGCTCAAGTATCTTGCACGATAATGAAGTTAAGGATATCGGCCTATAATTTTCGGGGTTCTCTCTGTCGCCACTCTTATGAATGGGCGTAACATGTGCCACCTTCCAATCTTTAGGAACTACTCCTTCTCTAATGGATTTCTCGAATATAATTTTCAAATACGGCGCGATTTCAGCAGCTAATTCTTTCATTACACGCGCGGGAATTTCCTCCGGTCCAGGAGATTTATTTGGCTTAATTGAATGAAGTTGGAGCGCGATGCCATTTTCCGAAAATACCAAATCTTCCATCGAATCGCCCTGACGCATAGGAATAGGGGTTTCACATTCATCGTCATCACGAGTAAAAGCTTTCTGGAAGTGATGATTTAATAGGTTTGCTTTATCCGTACTATCGTGAACTACGTTTCCCGTTTCCGACCGCAGTGACGCAATAGTGGGGCCCCTACCTTGAACTTCCCTGACGTAAGACCAAAATGCTTTTGGGTTCTCTTTCAAGTTTTCCTGTAAAACCTTCTTTTTATAATTGTTAAACGCATTACGCATTGCTACTCTGGCTATGGAGCGCGCCTCCTTGTATTGCTGCCTTATTATTGCAATCTGTTCGACCGTAGCTGTTGAGGATGTGTTATTTACGCGAGAGTGGAGTTTTCTTTGACGTCGGAGAGCGCTTCTTACTTCCTGATTGTACCATCTAGGTTCTACACTATCACGCTTCAGTTTGCTCGGAATAAATTTATCTGTACAATATATATATAAACAAAAGTAGGGAAGAAAGAAACACTAAGGTTATTCAAAGTACAATCACCAAAAAAACTATAAATCTGACTAATTATTTAAAAAGGTAAGTGGAAGACAGTTCTAATGTGCAATTTTAAGTGCTTTCGTTCTCTACAAACTTTTTATGTATTCTGCACATTCCCTATACTTAAGGTGCGTCCACACAATGTAACAAATATTACGTAACAAGGTTACAGTAGCATGTTACATCTTGTAACGTAACATTCTGAGTGTTACTGTAACCATTTTTGTGTTCTGTAACCATGCCCCTGAATATCGCTGGACTATATAACACGAAACACGCGCATGCACAGTAGCTAAATTTCTTCCGATGCGTCGATTCAAAGATAACAATTACTTAAACCCAATTAAACTGTTCAGTCCACGAAATGCTGCCTTGTTTATTTATTTGGTTTATATTATTAAAATTAAAAATGTTTAAATGGCAGGTCATATTAACCAGTCATAAAGAAAATGCTTTATAACCACGAATACATCTACATCTACAAGTTACCCTGCAATTCACCAAGTTGGTGGGTGGCAGGGGGTGCAATGCACCAAATCCTACCTAAAGATTGTCTAACGCAATTCGAAATTTCCTATTGTGATCTCTTATTGTCCTCGGAAAGAACGAGCCTAGATAACGCTCCGTCCTACAATCGATCTCACGTATTTTATCTTCTCGATCATTTCTATCTATATACGTCGGTGCCACAATTATTCCCACTACCTCCTCTTTTAGACATTCTGACCTATATTTCTCTAGAAGTTTCAACCTTGAGTGCAATCTACGGTCCTCCAGTGATACCCAGTTCAAATCGCTCAATAAAGAGGTGACGCTTTCCTTATGTTCGTACTTTTGTTTTACAAATCTGGCTGCTCTGCGCTGTACTCTTTCTAGTAGTAGTAGTAGTAATATTATCAATAACCACAATATCTATTTAATTTTAGTTGTACGAACAGCGATGATTCCCTCGTAGCGGTTATATGAGGCCTTAACATATCGCAAACATGCATAGCAGCTTCTTGATTAAGCCTAAACATTAAAGTAAAATCTCTTTCGGGCGAATGGAATGCATTTTTTCGGTCACGAAGAAATCGCTTCCTCCTTATTCTACATCTACATCTACATATTACCCTGCAAGTCACCTTGACGGTGGATGGCAGGGGGTGCCGCGCACCAAGTTCCTAACTAATTATTATTCACAGTTATCTATTGTGGTCACGTATTGTCCTAGGGAAAAAGGACTCCTTATACCTCTCCGTTCTACTATCTATTTCGCGAATCTTGTCCTCATTAGCCCTCCGTCCGATATACGTTGGTTGTCGAATAATATCCTTCATTTCATTTACGAATATCTCCGACCTATATTTATCTAGAAGTTTAAGTTTCGCCTGTAATCTACGATCTTTCAACGATGGCCAACTCAACTCTTCAATGAGTAACCTACGCAGTAGATACTGCATCTACATATTACCCTGCAAGTCACCTTGACGGTGGATGGCAGGGGGTGCCGCGCACCAAGTTCCTAACTAATTATTATTCACAGTTATCTATTGTGGTCACGTATTGTCCTAGGGAAAAAGGACTCCTTATACCTCTCCGTCCTACTATCTATTTCGCGAATCTTGTCCTCATTAGCCCTCCGTCCGATATACGTTGGTTGTCGAATAATATCCTTCATTTCATTTACGAATATCTCCGACCTATATTTATCTAGAAGTTTAAGTTTCGCCTGTAATCTACGATCTTTCAACGATGGCCAACTCAACTCTTCAATGAGTAACCTACGCAGTAGATACTGCATCTACATCTACATATTACCCTGCAAGTCACCTTGACGGTGGATGGCAGGGGGTGCCGCGCACCAAGTTCCTAACTAATTATTATTCACAGTTATCTATTGTGGTCACGTATTGTCCTAGGGAAAAAGGACTCCTTATACCTCTCCGTCCTACTATCTATTTCGCGAATCTTGTCCTCATTATCCCTCCGTCCGATATACGCTGGTTGTCGAATAATATCCTTCATTTCATTTACGAATATCTCCGACCTATATTTATCTAGAAGTTTAAATCTCGCCTGTAATCTACGATCTTTCAACGATGGCCAACTCAACTCTTCAATGAATAACGTAACGCTCTGTTTTTTATCGTAATTCTTTTTCACGAATCTAGCTGCTCGCCGCTGTATTTTTTCTAAATCCTTTATGAGTCCCCTCTGATATGGATCCCAAACCGCTGTTGCGTATTCCATTTGAGGTCTAACCAAGGATAAATAACAGGATTCTCTCACCTTTTCCGTCCTTTTCCTGACTATCCTACGCACAAAAACCAACTTCTTATTTGCCGCACCTATCACTCGTCTTATGCGGGTGTCCCAAGACAGGTCACGATTCAAGGTTACCCCGAGGTATTTCATGGATTCCGAAACAGGAATGCTCTCACCATCTAATTAGTAGTAATAAGTAGTAATTTATTGTTAGATGATTGTCAACACGGCTTCAGGAAAGGTAGTTCATGTGATACTCAGCTCGGTCTTTTTGTTAATTGTAATTGTAATATCAATCTGAACCCGGTTGAATCGTTTGATAAGTCTCTTACAATTGACAATCCGTAATATTCTTGTCTTCCTTGCAAAAACTCTTGCGTCCAGACACTTCGAGATTTCTTCCTCCTTCTCCTAGGTAATGTTTGAATATATCTTCAAATGTGTTTCCATCGGTTGCATCCATAGAACTTGCAATTCCAGCCCAAGTTTTTACTGTTTTTGAGATTCATAACCACATAATATCATGCAGGTTCTTCCAGTGGAACTTAATTTGAGTGAAATAACTGCATTTTAAAAGTGAATCCATCAATTGTCTATTATGATTATTTGCTAAAAAATAGTCGCCAAATTTA
The DNA here is from genome assembly GCA_028673005.1 of Tanypteryx hageni. Classification (NCBI taxonomy): domain Eukaryota; kingdom Metazoa; phylum Arthropoda; class Insecta; order Odonata; family Petaluridae; genus Tanypteryx; species Tanypteryx hageni. The sequence continues at coordinate 78,532,514 of CM054115.1, read as the reverse complement.
TGGATAAAGAATGCAGGAAAAATTTATTTATTTGTGCAAAAGATGGGAAGACAAGAAATATTGCATACCATTAATCACTACAATAAAAATTAACCTGGTTTCATTACTTGGTTTTGTTCTTAAATCTTCCTCAATATTTTTTGTTTTGACTTAATAACCCGAGCAACGACGGGTAATTTCAGCTAGTATACTATATTTGGTTCAAATCCATTGGGTCAGTTCTCTAAAAATACTTGTAAAAAAATATTATTTATCCTTTTATTGTGGTTGTCCTGCTCTTTAGCTTCGCTTTTAACATCTTGATTTTATTATGGTATGTTGTACAAATCTTATATAAAAAATTTAATTTAAATCCGTTCAGCCAATTCCTTCCAAATCCTTCATTACTGATAGAGTTTAATTTATAACTGAGGCACTCCTGTTTGGCTGATTCGTTTAAAATACGCTAATATGGTTTTGTATATAAGTGTATATTACGTATTAAATTTGGTTAAAATCAATGTGGACAGTTCAACACAAATACATGTAAAAATATTTTTTTTAATCCTTGTATTGTGGTAGCCCTGCTTTATATATCCATACTAAACATCCTGATTTTGTTATTTTATATTGCATGTCTACTTCATACAAAATTTCGTTTAAATCGGTTGAGCAAATTCCTTCCAAATTCATAATTACCGAAAGGTTTAACTTGGCAATTGTGGCACCCCTGCTTAATCGATCCGTTCCAAATATGTCATTTTGGTCATTAATTTATGTGAAGATTCTGTGAACCTCATTTTGTTGAAATCGGTTTATTCATGATGAAGATGTTAGAGGGAAACATACATACACACACGGACACCGAGGCGATCTCATAAGTCCACTTTCCATTTTTTGGAAAGTAGGCTAAAAACGCATGAAGGATAACAAGATGTCCAAACCAGGACTAATGCAGGCTGGTTTCCCAAAGTTGACCTCCCGAATTGATTACATACTTATATTGGCAGTAAATTTTTCAGTATATGCTAGTCATTCCAAGAAATTCTCATACCATAAATACCATTTGCAATTCATAGCTTATCAATGGTAGAGAAAAATTGGAAAAGCAATTAATAGAGAATTTCAGATTCAAAATACGAAAAGCAATGTAAAAATCTCTTTCTGACATTGTATTTTGCTTATATTTTTAAAAATAAACGTATTGAATAAATGTTTCTGGTTCGTGTTATAACGCTGGGACCACATTATAAACTGACCCCTGCTCAGACCTCATGACCGTCATTAGCCGTTCGAAACTCGAGGATTTGTCCCGAAACCGAGCTCAGGTACGTGCCCCCTCACAGCACGGGATCTCTAGCCGACCAAATCATTTGGAATGACATTTTAATATTTTTATGTTGTTGTTGAAAAAGTAATTCAAGCATCAAATCCGGATAAATGCATTGATTGAGAGCGTCTTTTAAACGTAATTCTACAATAAACAATAAGATATTCACGCTCACATGTAATCTTGACGCCTAGGAATACCAACCTTCTTTTCTGGGACAGTATTGTATTGAAAACATGAAAAATGTGTATTATATGGAAGTTGGGTTGAGTGGGTTGGTTGGTTGAACTGGGTTGGGTTGGTTGCAGCACAAACTGGGTGGCCAAATATATTAACAGAATAGGCCAGAATTGTTACTACGACTATTCTTTAACTGTTTCCAATACAATCCCGTCCCAGAAACTCTTAAAAGGTTGGTATCCCTGGGCGTCAAGATTACATGTGAGCGTAAATATCTTATTATTTATCGTAGAAATACGTCTGAAAGACGCTCTTCATCTGCGCGTTTACCCGGATTCGATGCTTGAGTTACTTTCTCACTAATGCAACAACATAAAAAAGTTAAAATTTTATTGCAAATGATTTGGTCGGCTAGAGATCCCCTGCAGCGAGGGGGCAGGTACCTGAGTTCGGTTTCTGGACTAATCCTCGAGTTTCGAACGGCTAAACTGAGTTAATGATGGTCGTGACGTCTGAGCAGGGGTGTTTTCAATGTGGTCCCAGCGTTTTAACATGAGCCAACGTTACTGTTTATATGCTAATTTATGTATATGGATCAACCGTCCATTGCTGAAGGGTAGTCAAGTGGAAAAGAAAATAACCCATTTGTTCACTCGTATATGCTCAAGCCGAGTTCGGTAATAATCGTCCCCATGGCAAAAATCCGATAAAATGCGATTTAAAACGCAAAAACGCTGTTTATTGGAAACTCAAGAAAATACGATTAATTATCAAAATTCTGTGATAAGAGTTAGAATCTACATCTACAAACCTCATCCCGATATCACAGTTTTAAGATATTGTAAAGTATTAAAGAAAACATCTCTGCACGATAGATTTGAGATTTCCTATGTAGAACAAATAGGGAAAAAACGTTCCTGGAATCGAACCCTGGACTTCAATCTTCGCCAAATAAAATATAGCTCGGAGGTGGGCCCTGGCAGCACAAGCCTCATACAAATTTTTCTGAAAATCGGTCAATTGATGCAAAAGATGTTAATGGGGGAAATACGACCATTTCATAAAACCATGTTTCCTTTGGAAACCAGCATAAAAACAGATTGAAATTTTTCATGAAAAGTTTCGCTTAAATATAAAACAAATGAAACACGGAGCGAAGAAATTTGAAGTCATGAACGACACCATTGCATTGTGATAATGGACAACTTAACATTACAAATAGCAAGATATTTGACGCTTACATTGAAAATGTCGTTTTATTTGCAAATTGTATTGGTAGCATTTTTACATTTAACTTTTTTACCAAGAACTGTTAAGGTAATGTGGGCAATATTTAATTAATTTCCCGCGGGTTCCGGCATTTTTCTCTCGCGACTCCGGACCGTCCCTTACCACCCGAAATTTTTTTCCTAGCCTTCTCGATTTTTTTCCGGGGTTCCGCGATTTTTTTTCCGGGGCGACGCACCCCCAGTGACCTCCTTCCCCGGGATGCAGAGGCTCCCGGATTTATTTCCGAAGCGACGCGCTCCGAGCGGTCTCGCAACGGCTTTCCTCCCCGGGATGCGGATTTTTTCCCGCGATCCTTGATTTATTCCGCGGGTTCAGGCATTTTTTCTTCTTGACTCCGGACAATCGGCGATGGAATAATAGAAAAAGATAACGTAGGAAAACTATGGACCCTTGGTGCACTGCACCCCCTGCCACCCACCAAAAAGGTGACTTGCAGGGTATAATGTAGATGTCAAACCATGGGTGTCCAGATATGGAAGGTTATGTAGTGGCCAGAAAAAGCTTGAAGTGGCCGCACGAGAAGGAAGAGGGGTCTATGGGATTTTTTTGCTAAAACAGTAATAATATTTATTTATTTTATATCAGCTCATAAACAGCCGTTAACGGCCTTTTACAATGAGCGTAATAACTTTAACAAAGACGAAAACATACAACCATGCCCTCGGCAGGATTCGAACCCGCGACCCTATCGTTGGGAGCCAGACACGCTAACCACCCCTCTACCAAGGCTTTTGAATTTTATATTACATATTTAAGTAAAAAATACTTTTTTGCATTGTATTTTTAATTATTTTAATTCCAATTACAAATTTGTATTTTTTCTAATACACTTTCCTTTAATAAAGTTTAATTTTTTACAAAGTATTATAAAGTAGTTTAATAGAAATATCATCAATTTGTAAATCCTTTAATTTTGAGGATGATAATCTGAGCTGATGGGTCAGAATTTCATCGGTCAAATTATACCATTATCTATTTTTTGTGAATTTCATTCGGGTGAAAAATTGTTCACAAAGATAAGTACTTCCAAAAAGCGATATCATATATTACAATACCTGGCAAAATTCTGGATTTTAGAATTCAAAATTTCACTGTATTTTGCAGAAATGTTTACTATTTTTCTACTAATTGTCTGTCTAGAGGCGACTGTTTTTTCAAATAACTGCTTTTTCTCTGGTGCAAGAATCTCTGCTACAGCCACCATGCATTTTTTCATATACTCTCCATCCGTATGCGGCTTCCAATGCTCACCAATTAATTTTGCTTGCTTTTTCAAGCTTTTAATTTTGATCATTACCTTTTCTAAAAAGATTTAGCTGATTATCAAGCTCATCTTTTAGTTTCCCAACTCTTTCCTCTCTCTGCGGTGCGGTTAGCTCTCCAACTCGATCCTTGTGTGTCTTATCGTGTCGTTTTATGTTGTCAGTTTTCAGAACAATTGATTAACGCCAGATTAGACATAAAACATGGGATTTATCATCAATAGAATTATCTATAACGAAGTATTCAGTTGTCCATGAGCTCCTAAATTGCCGATTTTCATCAAAAAGTCTTCTTTTTGCTGATGAGTCATTTCTGGGGTTATAGAATTTGAAGTTATCCAAATTTAACAAATATAAAGTTTTTTTACATTTTGCAAGGATTATAATTATAATAGAATGTACTATTGTAGTTTTATTTCCAGGAGTATCAAGTTTGGGCACGCCTGAATAAAGGGAAAAATATTAAAGTTTACCTTCGTTTAGGAAAACGTGGGTATTGTAAAGCAGCCGCCGGCCGTCTCTGCTTTTTAATAAACTTCTTAATTTCCACGAACATAACAGCATAACATCGTAGGGTAACTGAGCATTCAAATAACTTTTCGAATTTTCGAAGAGGAAGGGAGAAAATGCGTCAACGCCACAATTATTACGTTACAGTTTTGTCTATTTGGAATGACATCACACAGCTTTGAAGTGAAGTGATATTCCGCCCTCTCTCAGCGCAGCTCAACTCTTACGGGGAATAAATCAGCAATTTCCTCCATTCTCGAAAAATAAAAAGCCCTTTTACTTTCATGTTTAGTACTACCATATGTAAGAACTTATTTAGAGGCCCGCACAAAATCGGAACGTGCAAGCAAATGCAAATCACTGTAATCATAAAATTCTTAATATAGTAACACTATTGCATCAAAGACTTTAATGAAGAATGTAATTTCAAGGTAGGAGGCTACCACTTAAAAACGAAATTAATTGATTTTGTTTCAAGTTCACTTATAAGATATTACATTGGTATTATATCTTCATTCTGAACATTGTAATACTGGACCTAAATGTATCAAAGAAAAGTGCTAAAATATAAATAAACTCAAAAAAATATCGCTAAAAAGTATTTTCAAATAATAATTGCAAATTATTTTTAAATAATAATTAATATAACTATTCACTAAAGCACAAAAAAGTCGATAAACATGAAAAGCCACAAAATTGGCAACTCTGGCGATAGGTACATATTTATTCATCCTGGGAACAAAAATAACAAGAGAGGAAAAAATTACCAAACAAATCCCAGAAATAAAATGCCGAAAAAACATTAACCCTTACCAAAGGGAATTAAGAATTAATAAACTTTAATTGATCATATTGCTAAAACAATAATTATATATACATAAACAGCCAATACAATTGCGAAAATTGAAAATATTTTGGAATTTCTTCCCTCATAAGTGGCCGCAAGTACATTAAAAACTAGCGAGCCGCAAGTGGCCGCACTAAAATGTGAAAGTGGCCGCAGTTTGGACACCCATGTGTTAAACGTTTAATTCACATATTTTAAGGAAATCTTGCCATTTAACGGGATGTTTCCATGCCAACCCATTACCTCGAAATCCTATTGTTATTTCAATCCTTATGGGTGAAAGTGTGCTTTGAATGCTCTTAAAATTAGTAGGAGAGAGAGGAGAGAAGAATCCTTTTCATAGCAACCAATGTTAACAACATTCGTTGCGCTATTCACGAGAAGGAATACATTTGAATGTAGAACATTAATCATTTTCATTTTAAAATTAGTTACTTAAAATCATCGTAGGAGTTCGAGACTTGAAACAACGAACGCCTAAAAGAACAAAAGTTTGTTTTCTTGCCATCCAAAGAAAGGCAAGGGATATTCATTTTTTATTTAACAAAAAACTCTCCCGTTGAATTTCAACGGGCATCTCCCTAGTAACAAATAAAACAAGAATGTGTTCTTTATAGCAATGATTTGATCCTAAGTACGCGGATGCGACCTCATCTTTTCAGACATCTCTCGAAACCCATTACAACTTTAATTGTACTAAAAAGTATGGAATTACGTTTAATATATTTTTAGTTGTAAATGCAGCAGGGCGTATGTACCCTTACCCAAAAACGGCAGTGATAGGTGGACCATCATTAGCCGCTAAAACGCTTGGTGAAAACTTTCATTTATTTTTTCGCATGCTTCATCCACAGAAAAAGGTAGATGCTGCGCGCCTCAGCGTGCGTGTTTTTTTTCTGACGAATCATCCGCGGCGCCAGCCAAAAGTAATAAGGATGGTCAGAATGAAGTAGGGCTTGACCGGGCCGGAGATTTTAATAACGATGACGCGGCCATCTTCACAACCGTGGAGAGGGCAAAGAAAAGACGACGACGCTATGAACCGCACACTTCTACGTCAACGACATTGGGAACCAATACCAATAATAGGTACGACCCGCTCATAGACGTACCGGGAGATACCTCTAGACCAAGTCCCAAAGAAAAGAGGCCGCCGGCCATAGTTGTATACGACATAATGAATTATACTGCTTTTGTTAAGTCAATTAGACAAAAGATCGGTAATAATGATTATACCATTACCAACTACCAACTATTACCTTCCTGATGCCAGTCCGTCCGTACGCACGCATGTATCAGGGAAGAACCGGGCTGAACCGATTTCAACAAAATTTGGTACATAAAATATTCACATAAATTAATGACCAAAATGGCATATTTGGACCGGATACATTCAGCAGAGGTGCCACAACTGCAAAGTTTAACTTTTATATATTTGGAAGGAATTGACTGAAGTTATTTCAACGAAATTTTGTTTGAAGGAGGCATGCAACATATAAAATCAAAATATGTTTAGTATAGATTTACATATCAGGGCGGCCACAATGCAAGTAATTAAAAAATTTGTTTTTGCAGGTATTAGTGGTGAACTGTACACATAAATTTTAACCAAATTTAATATTTCTAATTTAAATATATATATACAAAACCATAATAGCATGTTTTGACAGGATCAACTAAATAGGGGTGCCACAATTATAAACCAAAATCTTTCAGTAATTATGGATTTGGAAGGAATTGGCTTAACGGATTTTAACTACATTTTCTATATAAGATTTGTACAACATATCATAATGAAAACAATATGTTTAAAGCGGAACTACAAAGCAGGACTACCACATGAGAAGTGACAGCATGGATTTTAACCAAATATAATTTATATAATATTCATATAAATAAATAAACAAAACAGCATATTTCAACCGTGTCGACTAGACAGGGCTACCACAACATCAAGGTTAGAATTTTTCACTAACTACAAACTTCGAAGGTATTGACAACCGATTTCAAAGAAATTTCGTTTGTATAGCGAATATAGAATGACAAAACGAAATGAACATGTTTAGAGCGGATCTATAAAGCAGGGGTACCACCATATAAGGAAAAATAATTTTATGATTTCAAAGCAAATATATTAATATATGATTTCAATACGGCGAATTTGACGAAAAGCACAACGGGAAACCTGTGCACATCTCTACTTGTTTTTGAGAGCATAAGGGGAGAGTAAAATGATAGGACTGATATTCACCTCCTTCCACACACCAAATGCGATAACTCGAGGAGCATCATTCAAATTAGGACACGATCTGTCGTACTTTATCGTCATGATATCTCATTTCAATATACGTTGGCGTTCCAAATATTCCTTATACATACCCAGCTAGAAGTGATAAGGTTCTGTATCGGTGGAGTTGTGATAACATTGATGGCGGTGATGATTTTGTTGGGAATGACGGCATGAGGGCTTTATTTAATCATCACAGAGGTTGAACGGTTGAATCATTGTTGAGTGCAATACACCGTAAGTAATCCAAAATGTCTGTATTGATCCCAACCTGCAATAGCTCGTAGTGACTTTGCGGCACAGTCCCGATATAGAAGTTTTATATTAAATTATTATTTATATTAAATATTGATAGCTTACCTCAAAAATCGTACGAAAAATTCGTTATCTATTAATTGGTTTTTGAAAAACTGGTACTCAAAAATTGGTCGTTTACTTCCATGTTCGCTTTAAAAATAAATATTGTAGAACTCCGATTATCCGAAGTAATTGGGGCCGAGAGTGGTCCGGATAATAGAAAAGGCAGTTAAATAAACACGCAATTTTTATTTTAGCACAAAGCGCAATAGTTTATCCGAAATACGAGTAGGAGCCACATTCATATATCAGGTGTATTTCACGCAACTAACGTTTTAGACACGGTATTTTGAGGAAAAGAGCGCGTGAATTGATCGAAAAAATCGAATCGAAAAGCGGATTTGCATGAAAAAAACTGAGGAAGAGCACAGGCCTGATAGACAAGAAAGCTGCGTCCAAAAATTGTGCGACAAATTTCTTTAGAAGGCCTTCCGTGCCATCACCAGAGTCATAAAAATTTCAAAATAATTCTTCAAACCAGTGTTTCTGTCAAATTTATTCCCGAGATTTGAACAAACATTCAAGCTCAGGGATCGAACTGATAACAGAGTCGAATGTGCAATGCAAAAGCGTGTTTGTAATTTGTCATTTGGCTTTCTTGATTAATACGTCAAGGTAATGATATTTCACAATAATAAATTGAGATTAGTTTTAATATATTAATTACCTATATCATATCATATTTTATAGATTTTTTGGTAAAACCTGCTCCATAGAAAGTGTTCCGTGGCATTGATAAAGAAAAGAACCACTGCTTTAAACCGAATATTTACTTATCACTTAAGCGACATATTTCATTTCCGTATAGTTCTGGTACGATATCCCACAGGTAATCAATCAATGATAAACTTAACGAACAAATAAACAACATAAAATGTTCTACACCACCAACGACATGTATGTCAAGATAATATGCACCCCCGCATTACTCAATAAGCTATAGCTCTTAAATAACTCAAACCCCATTATGATACCTATTTCACTAACAATTGATTATTAAAGCGATTTGATAAATTTTTAACTTTTGTAATGCTTTTCCCTTATGATTTTTCCCATTTTAATAAAACACGGGAATTGGCGTAATGTTGGAGTTACAATCTATATGACAACCATTATAAACAGTAGCAAATATTAACTAAAAGTAATAATATATACCTAATATAAACTAAAGTATGGAAGAAAGAAACACTAAGGTTATTCAAAGAAGGGAAATCACCAAAAAACTATAAATCTGGCTAATTGTTTAGAAAGGTAGGTAGAAGACAGTTTTAATATGCAATTTTAAGCGTTTTCGTTCTCTAAAAACGTTATATGTATTATGCATATTCTCTATACTTTATAGACAGTGAAATATGTTTTTCAGTAATACTAAACATTAATAACGTGAACAATATCTCAGAAGGTACAATAAGAAAAATTCTATAACAGTTTTTTAATTTCAACCAAAATTTATAATCGTTATCTCTTCCTCCCTTGAACATCTATATGTACATTTTGCTTTCCTTTCAACTGAACATTTGTATGCATTAATTAAGCCAATTGAGCATATTACATTAAAACAACACTTTCAATGTCGTACTAACATACTTTTTATCGCCTAAACGGATTTCAAAATCCGGGAACTCATTTTCATTCGTAGGGTTGACTATATATTCACGTGACAAATCAGACCTACAAAATCATACTTTGCATGGGATAACGTATGGGTAAGCTAAATTTGAATAAATCTTCAAACGTGTTTCCAGTGGTTTCATTCCTAGATTCCTGCCCAAGGTTTTAAAGTTTTTGAGATTCACGACCACATAATATCTTGCAGCTTCTTCCAATGGAACTTAATTTTAGTGGAACAATATTTAAAAAGTTATTCCATCGATTGTTTATCATGATTATTTGATAAAAAATTAAGCATTCGAATTTATCAATCAAGGATGCAAGAAAAAATTATTTATTTTGGCGAAGAAGAAGAAGACGAGAAATCATGCGTATATATACCACTATAATGAAAATTAACCTAATTTTATTACTTTGTTTTATTCTCAAATCTTCCTCAATATTTTTTGTTTTGACTGAAAAACCCGAGCAACGTCGGGTAATTTCAGCTAGTAATATTATATATCTAATATAAACTGCAGTATGAAAGAAAGAAACACTAAGATTATTCAAAGGACAATCACCAAAAACTATAAATCTGGCTAATTGTTTCAAAAGGTAAATGGAAGACAGTTTTAATGGGAAATTTTAATTGCTTTCGCTCTCTAAAAACTTTTTCAGCACATTCCCTATCCTTACTAAGCAGCAAAATTTGTTTTTCATTAACTACATGGTAAAAGTGATAGACTGCTTATTATGATTATTGGATAAAAGTCGCCAAATTTGTCAACAAAGGTTGCGGAAAAATTTATTTGGGCAGAAGATGGGAAGACAAGAAATACTGGATGTCATTAAATCCTACAATGGAAATCAACCTGGTTTCATTATTTGACTGTATTCTCAAATCTTACCCAGTATTTTTAGTCTTTAATTAAAAACCTGAGCAACGTCGGGTAATTTCAGCTAGTTAAATAATACCGGCTTGAGAAGTTCGTAACAGAATGTCAGTTACTCAGGGACGGAAACAGAAATTTAATTTGGGCATTTCTATTTTATTTTTAAATAATGATATTCGTTTAAATCACTTAAAGAAGATATTTATTTTATTATACTCACAATACTTATTACATATATATATATTACATAATTAAGAATGATTTTTATGCATTTATAAGAAGTATAAGAAGTTTTATTAGAAATATTATTTACACATAAAGCAACATTTATCTCGCAATAAGCGACAGCAGAGCTTGCCCAGCGATGACGGAATGGGACGATTGCCAGCCAATGGCGTGAAATGAAGAGCATCGGACTGAAAGTGAACATCTTGCGATGTGTGATCCCACCTGCAAAAGAAAATGTAGTCCTATTCAAGCATATGCAAATTCAAAAGAGAAATAAAATCATAATGCTCGCATTTAAAATGCAATGATACTTAACAACGTAGTTGGGAGTATCACTCGGAGATCAAGTAGACAATAATAAAAACAAGTAGAATACAGCAAAATTAATGGATCAGGTTGCTCAGGAAAGAAATGGCGTCTAAGACACGGAGAGTACAACCCAGTGGCATCAATTCAAGCCTATGGATAATATTCTCCGCATGCCAGAACCGCGGAGGCGCGGGCAGGAGCGATGCGAGTCTTCCACTACGGGAAAGAATTCCACTTGCACTGCCACTGAAGATCCTACCCTCCCTCCTGCGATGCTTCACACTTCCATATGATGCAGAGTAGACACACGAACAGAGATCTCTTTGATACTACAGCCCAAAAAATATGCTACTAAGCAGATAACCAACGATCCACTCATAGCTAAAAACAATGTAATCTGAATTTCATAACGCCCTATGTTCCATCTTGCACTGCCACCAAAGAGCCGACCAGTTGCGGAAAATCTTTATCATCAGCAGCCAACCCATTGACACAACTCAGAAATCATTATACTATGCATAACATCACATATACCTACTTCCCATTTACCCAAGAGATGAGAGTAGCCATAGGACCAGAGAGAACACAACCCAGTTGCTTATAAAACAATCAAACGGGCTGTATTCTCTTTGATACTATAGCCCAAAGAGTTGAGCAAGGTAGAGACAACAAATGCTACATGATTCACTCAGGTTAAAAATAAATGAAGAAAATAACGCAATCAAAATTTTCCTACCGCCCTATGCGGATATCGCTCCGGTTCCATGCGAACAAAGTGGCAACGGGAAGCATATCCACAGAGGGAAATAGGTAATTCACTTCTTAGATTAGATTCACAGATTAGGTGGCGACTGGAGCGATGATGAACATAAATCACCGCTCATAGGGTATTATTCTCCAGTGCCAATTACTTGGAAAATGAAGAAGAATGCCCCACGAGAAGCGAAATACTCTCTGCTGACACAACGGCCGGCACACGCCCCCAGATGGAGTAATCGACCGACACCCGCAAAGAGGATCCTGCCAAAGACGCAAGGAAACGCGTCGTTCGACAAGAGCCCCTCTGAAAGTATACGGCTAATGCAAAAGAAAAAGGTTGGACCTTACTGCTCAAAGAAATTTTAAACGCTTCGAGGGTGTTCAACTCCAGTGCCAGCTTGCTATATTCAGGCCGATAGAGAAAAACGCCCTCAAAGTGGCGTAAATCATCACTGCTAAAGATGAAATGAAAGCTTCCTCAAATCCAATACGGAGTACTTAACAAGGAACACCTCCATTGTATGTCTAACCTGTGACTAATTTAGGAAACCAAGTCAAACGATAAACACGCAATCGAGGGAACCAATTACTAAACAACGATGCACACTGCAGCCAGTGGCGAAGTGAGGAAGACATCCAAAGGAAACAAGAAATCCAGTCTCAAGTGAATCGTGAAAACCAAGACTTCTTGCCTCATATGGAAACCTCCGACTGAAAAAACTTGCAATATCTCCGATGGCCGAGAATTTCCGCCGCTAGCGGGATGTTATTCTCCAGTGTCATTTCACATCTAATGAAACAAGAGGAACAACACCCTGCAAGAAGGGAATATTTCCAAATACACACGACGCCAAGCACGTACGTATATTAATAATTATGTGAAGAGATTTAAGTTAACAAACGTTCATGGCGATAGTACTGGCGTCGCAGTAAATGAACGTGGACTTATTAAGACGCCACCTGAAAAAAGTAATCTAGTCACTTTGAAAAAGTAAAACAAGAAAACTTTATTCAGAGGGAATCCTAATTCTCCATTTTTATACAATGTTCCCAAATTTTGATGGTGCATTCTTAAAACGTGAAAGTGAATCGGGACTAAGAGAAGAAAAATTAATACGAATAATATTTAAGATTGAACAAAGGAAATTCGAAATGACCAAAATATTAAAACTTACCAATAGCGATGATTTGCCGAAGATCTGGAAGAACACTGGAACTTGACTGATGATGGATTAGTCCTTTGCCACCCTTTTTATACCGAAATGGGAACCAGGGAAGAGAATTCGAGAAAAGAGTCGCCCAATCAGGTTAGTCAAAAACAAATAACAAACCTACATTCCCTTCGGAGTAATGGTGCCTGACAAGACGATTGGCGCGGTTGCCTCCGACTCCTTTCACCTGCTGTGCCTTCAGCCAATGGCGTGCCTATAGCTACGCTGAAGCCTGGGCCAGCGCCTCCGCCCTAGAATCGGTGGTAACGGTGAACTAACTAGTTTCAACGCAATTAAGGATGCGAGAGGGATTCCCTTAACCAACTCATGAATAGCAACTCTTTCCCACTCGATTCACGTTGTCTACAGTATCTACTGAAAACGACATACTGTAACGTAATTGTTAATTACCTTTGATAAAACATTTACAGTGTTATTCTGCAAGCTATCAATACGGTATGGCTTTTTAACGATATGTTGCCTTGCCGAATGTGTCATTGTTTAACCTCGTGTTTGTATTGTCGTCCTTATACTATATGCGTAAAGAAAGCGTGCTTTGAATCCTTTAGTACGTAAGAGAGAAGGCGCGCGAATTTTTTGTAATAAAAATCGCGTTTTTCAGTAATTTCTCTTCAGTTAACTTCACATTAAAATTGTTTCTAATTAACAATTTTTGTAGTTATTTACACAGTTAATTTAACAGTGCATCTTATAATTTACTGGAGTAATAAATTCGCATTGCATATATGAAACACGAAAAAACCATTTCTCGTTAACATTTTAATAGGACGAAATACTTAGCTTAGTTATGCGGAGAAAAAAAATGTAATCTCATAAGTATGTAAATCAGACCGATTCACGATAAAATTTTATGATGACGTAATTATTCGTAAATTATGTATCCCTAATTAAAATCATTCGGGTTCCAAATTATTACCTTTCCTTCAAATGGAAACACTAAGTAAATTTACTCGTCGAATCGAATTCTGTATTTCCGGGATCTACATGATACGCTGCAAGTCACCTATTTGGTGGATGGCAGAGGGTGCAGTACACCAAGGGTCCATAGTTTTCCTACGTTATCCTTTCCTATTATGTTCTCTTATCGTCCTGGAGAAAAACGATTCTCTATATCGCTCCGTTCTACAATCGATCTCGCGAATCTTATCCTCGTTGTCCTGCCTTCCGAGATATGTCGGGCTTCTGATAAGTCCTACTACCTCAATCGCTAGTCCCTCCGACATAAATTTTTCCAGTAGTTGAAATATAGCCTTCTAGATAAATATAGGTCGGAGATATTCGTAAATGAAATAAAGGATATTATTCGACAACCAACGTATATCAGACGGAGGGATAATGAGGACAAGATTCGCGAAATAGATAGTAGGACGGAGAGGTATAAGGAGTCATTTTTCCCTAGGACAATACGTGACCACAATAGATAAGTGAATAATAATTAGTATGGAACTTGGTGCGCGGCACCCCCTGCCATCCACCGTCAAGGTGACTTGCAGGGTAATATGTAGATGTAGATGTAGCCCCCTGCCACCCACCAATTAGGTGAATTGCAGGGTAACATGTAGATTTTGCCTGCAGCCTACGTTCCTCTAACGATTTCCATTTCAGATTTTCTGTTAATGATGTTACGCTTTGTTTACTATCGTAATTTCTCTTTTCAAATCTAGCTGCACTTCGCTGAACCTTTTCCATCTCGTTAGTGAGTTCTTTTTCGTTTAATTGTTTGTAGTCAACTATTTATATAGTTATTTTCATAGTTAATTAAACAATGCATCTTATAATTTACTGGAGTAATAAATTCGCATGTACAGTGTTGTTCTGCCAGCTATCAATAAGGTATGACAGCTGGTATCATTTTGGCTTATCTACATGGCATATAATAATTTAGAATTGCTAAGAAAAATTTTCTAATCACTACTCAATTGAATTGAAAGATAATACGAGGATTGACGATTTGCGACTTCGACAGACAGTGTGTCGACATTTATAAGATAAGATAGTTAGTGTAGAGGTTCTCTTGCGATATAAGTCTACTCCAATCTATAGTCAATAGATGCCACGTGTTTTTTCTCGCATTTATAAAATACGTGAGATCGATTGTACGACGGAGAGATGCTGATGCTCGTTCTTTTCGAGGATAATACGAGATCAAAATCGCAAAGTCAAAGAAAATTATATACACCTTTGTACTCTTCACCCCCTACCATCCACCAATTTGGGGAATTGCAGGATAATATGTAGATTTAGATATAAATTAAAATCAGAGTAAGCATACCCCAATTTCACTCCAGAGCATAACGTGTAAATCAATAAATTTTCAGTCATGGATATCGTGGAAATACATGAAAACCTTAGCAACGGCAGGTGTAGGAATCCCGCTTTCGTTCCGCAGAAGTTCAGTAAGATACCTTATCAAAGCTCCCACTTATACAATGTGACACACCAAACATGATGATATATGCGGGATATATTGTAGTACAGGCTGATATCAGTGTCCGTTTTTATCCCAATACGATCTGAGATAAAATTAGGATATTCAAGCCACCAACCCTAGCCACATATCGCACCCCCGCGGGAAAGTGACAAAACTCGAAAATGGCCATTTTATAGATAACAGATGTATTAAAATGAAAAATATGTGTACTTTGCAGTAGGAAAGTGTCGCGAGTGTGATAATGATATTTCCGGTCAGATAGCAGTAATGTCACTTTTCTCCTACTTCAAAGTATTCATCGGTAAATCCTTAAAATTAAATAAAAAATTTTAATTGTCACTTTTCTTGCAGGAATGCGATATGTCTGAGGAATTTCAGGACATTATGTGCGCGTTCCACATTAATGTTTAATGCCAATACAGAATGAGATATTCATTGGCTTGGTGTCTCGTAAGTACATAATTTTTTCATCGCTTTTAATTGATCTCGTACATCTACATCTGATCCTGCTGTTCGCCAAAACGGATGGGTGCCATGGGGTGCAATACACCTAAATTACCTTAATTGAAACTCTGAAACGGTCTTCGTTAGAGGAACGTAGATTGCAGGTTACATTTAAACAATGCCATAAATATAGCAGGATACCATTCTATGATAAGATACGATTTTTTCGGGACTATTAAAACAATGAAACATATATAATATTTATTTTGATATGAAAATTGGTACTTTATTTCAGGGGTCGGCAACGTTTTCCTTTTGGGAGCCACTCTTGATCAATATTTCTAATCTGTGATCCTCCGACCGTGAATATTGTGAGCCAAAAATATATCAATAGGTAGAATAACTATGATGAACGCTTACGAAAACTTATTATTATACTATAAGGCATCCTAAATATCATCATCAATATCATTACAGTACAGTAAAAATACATAATTTTCGCAATTTTTCTCTGAAATATCGTGTCATGTAAAACCTCATCGCATGCCATAGGTTGCCGACCCCTGCTCTATTCTATAGAATTATCTGGGATGATAATTTAAAGGCAAAATATTTTGAAAATAATTTACGCAGTTTCAACGAAATCAACATTATAAATTGCAATGCCAATAGAATGAACAAACTAGATAAACATAATGCAAGCTATATTGCGTTATAAACGTGACCTTACCCTAATGACTGAGGAGAGAGAAAATACATTTCATTGGGTTATAAGCATAGAAATGTAATTGTTATGTCTTAAATTTCTTATTGTCAAATGATGAATATTATTGCTCGAAAAAGTATGAAAAGTTCGGCAACTCCTATAATTCTTATCGCTGCACTAGTAAGGGGTTAGAATAATAGGGCCGCGTAACTGAGTCCGTTCTTTAGCCGTTGCATATACAATTCTTAATATTTTTAGTTCATCTTGCCAATCCATTGAACCTTGCCACTAACAGAACACTGCATCGCATCCTCCTCTTGTCTCTCTGATTCAGACTGCAAATGACTTTTTGCACTCGACTCAGTATCCCCCACCCCTCT
This sequence comes from Tanypteryx hageni, assembly GCA_028673005.1. Lineage (NCBI taxonomy): Eukaryota > Metazoa > Arthropoda > Insecta > Odonata > Petaluridae > Tanypteryx > Tanypteryx hageni. Next base: position 78,515,497 of record CM054115.1, on the reverse strand, counting down.
CTGCCCCAACGAAGTCCAAATTACGCCCCTGCTGTGAGATAACGCCCGACCATTAGGAGGCAAGGGTACGTTAGCAGCGAAAGTATTCTGTGGAAAGGAAGCAGCTGCGTTTACAACCAAAACATGTAAATTTCCGATTTTTTTATTTTCAGAACGAATTTATGTTTAAAGTGAAACTTCTTTATTTACTACTAGCTTATTTTACCCCGGCTTTGCTCAGAGAAGTTTAAGTTAACAATTTTTAACGGTGCGTAGAATCTTCTAGGATGCTCTCCACGTGGAACTCAATCTGATTTTATGACCAATTTCATCTCGTTGTTAGCATTCGTTCCTATGCATCTACATGATACTCTGCAAGTCGCCCCTTTGGTGGATGGCAGGGGGTGCCGTGCTCCAAGGGTCCATAGTTTTCCTACGTAATCTTTTCCTATTGTGTTCTCTTATCGTCCTAGGAAAAAACATCCTCTATATCGCTCCGTTCTACAGTCGATCTCGCGAATCTTATCCTCATTGTCCTGCCTTCCGAGATATCCCTCCGACATAAATTTTTCCAGTAGTTAAAGCCTAGTCTGCAGCCTACGTTCCTCTAACGATCATGGTACTACTATACGAGGTAGGTCGTTCCGGTGGACGAAAACGCGTCCAGTTCGCGCATGACGTCACGTGCTTTATAGCGGGAAGCTTAAAATTTGTATAAAAATTAACGTAAATCGGCTGCTGATATCCGTCTTTTTATTTCTTCACACTTCGTTATTACAAATAATACATTTATAAGTCATGTTATGAAATCCCAGTACGTTAATTTGTACATACAATGATTTTTTAACGAATTAAATAATTGTTATCTACATCTGCATCTACAAGTTACCCTGCAATTCACCAAGTTGGTGGGTGGCAGGGGGTGCAATGCACCAAATCCTACCTAAAGATTGTCTAACGCAATTCGAAATTTCCTATTGTGATCTCTTATTGTCCTCGGAAAGAACGAGCCTAGATAACGCTCCGTCCTACAATCGATCTCACGTATTTTATCGTCTCGATCATTTCTACCTATATACGTCGGTGCCACAATTATTCCCACTACATCCTCTTTTAGACATTCTGACCTATATTTCTCTATAAGTTTCAACCTTGAGTGCAATCTACGGTCCTCCAGTGACACCCAGTTCAAATCGCTCAATAAAGAGGTGACGCTTTCCTTATGTTCGTACTTTTGTTTTACAAATCTGGCTGCTCTGCGCTGTACTCTTTCTAGTTGAATTATTGAATTATAAAAGGTAGATCCTGTGACACCCAACTCGGTCTGTTTGTGAATGATGTTTTATCATGCGGCGAAAATAATAAGCAGGTCGATGCAGTGTTCCTTGATTTTAGAAAAGCTTTTGACAAGGTTCCCCACCGTAAGTTGTTATTAAAATTGGGAAATCTTGGCGTTAATGTTAAAGTCATTAACTGGGTTCGCGCTTTCCTTTGGAATAGAAAACAAAAAGTAGTCATCGATGGTAAGTCCTCGAGTGTGGCAGATGTAGTCTCTGGAGTGCCGCAGGGTAGTGTGATCGGACCTATGCTTTTCTTGCTTTATATAAACGACATCAGCTCAGTTGTGAAAAGTAATATCAGGCTTTTTGCGGATGACACCGTAGTATATAGAGAAATTAGTGGTCCTAGCGACCATCGTCAGCTTCAGGATGATCTGGATGCGTTATCTGTTTGGTGCAAGGAATGGCAGCTAGAAATCAATCAGAAAAAGAGTAACGTTCTAAACTTTTGGAAATCTAGAAGCCCATCGACCGTGTTTACCTACTCGATAGATGGTGAGATCATTCCTGTTTCGGAATCCGTGAAATACATCGGGGCAAATAAGAAGTTGGCTTTTGTGCGTAGGATAGTCAGGAAAAGGACGGAAAAGGTGAGAGAATCCTGTTATTTATCCTTGGCTAGACCTCAAATGGAATACGCAGCAGCGGTTTGGGATCCATATCAGAGGGGACTCATAAAGGATTTAGAAAAAATACAGCGGCGAGCAGCTAGATTCGTGAAAAAGAATTACGATAAAAAACAGAGCGTTACGTTACTCATTGATGAGTTGAGTTGGCCATCGTTGAAAGATCGTAGATTACAGGCGAGACTTAAACTTCTAGATAAATATAGGTCGGAGATATTCGTAAATGAAATGAAGGATATTATTCGACAACCAACGTATATCGGACGGAGGGATAATGAGGACAAGATTCGCGAAATAGATAGTAGGACGGAGAGGTATAAGGAGTCCTTTTTCCCTAGGACAATACGTGACCACAACACGGATTCCGGAGAGGTAGATCATGCGAAACGCAGCTCGGCCTGTTCGTGGACGATTTGTTGCGATGCGGAGAGAAAAATACTCAGGTCAATGCCATATTCATTGATTTCAGGAAGGCGTTCGATAAAGTATCTCATAGGAAATTAATTGCGAAGTTAGGACAATGTGGTATCAATTCGAAAGTTGTCGGTTGGGTGAGAGACTTCCTTTCGAATAGGGAACAGATAGTTGTCATCGATGGGAAATACTCGTCCCCCGTTAAAGTTGCTTCGGGTGTTCCTCAGGGAAGTGTATTGGGCCCTCTGCTCTTCTTAATCTATGTAAATGATATGTGCTCGGTTGTTCGTAGTAAAATTAGGCTTTTCGCCGATGACACCGTTCTATATAAAGAAATAAAAAACCAGGAGGATAACCAGTCTCTGCGTGAAGACTTAAGAGCCATTTCAGCGTGGTGCAAAGAATGGCAAATCGAAATTAATTATACTAAATGTGCCCCAGTCACGTTCTGGAAAAGTAAGAACAAAGATTTAGGTTTCGAATATAAAATAGATGAAATGAATATTCGACAAGCTGAGTATGTAAAATATTTAGGAGTAACCATTTGTCGAGATCTTTCGTGGGACATGCACATTCGTCGAGTTATAGGCGCGGCCAACAAGAAACTGGCATTCATAGGTAGAATAGTACGGAACACTACAGAGAAAGTACGCGAAACATGATACTTATCACTGGTAAGACCACAAGTGGAATACGCAGCGAGCATATGGGATCCGTACGAGAAGGGACACATAATTCAACTAGAAAGAGTACAGCGCAGAGCAGCCAGATTTGTATAACAAAAGTACGAACATAAGGAAAGCGTCACCTCTTTATTGAGCGATTTGAACTGGGTATCCCTGGAGGACCGTAGATTGCACTCAAGGTTGAAACTTATAGAGAAATATAGGTCAGAATGTCTAAAAGAGGATGTAGTGGGAATAATTGTGGCACCGACGTATATAGGTAGAAATGATCGAGACGATAAAATACGTGAGATCGATTGTAGGACGGAGCGTTATCTAGGCTCGTTCTTTCCGAGGACAATAAGAGATCACAATAGGAAATTTCGAATTGCGTTAGACAATCTTTAGGTAGGATTTGGTGCATTGCACCCCCTGCCACCCACCAACTTGGTGAATTGCAGGGTAACTTGTAGATGTAGATGTAGAATAGATAACTGTGAATAATAATTAGTTAGGAACTTGGTGCGCGGCACCCCCTGCCATCCACCGTCAAGGTGACTTGCAGGGTAATATGTAGATGTAGATGTAGATGTATGTGTCCCTTCTCGTACGGATCCCATATGCTCGCTGCGTATTCCACTTGTGGTCTTACCAGTGATAAGTAGCATGTTTCGCGTACTTTCTCTGTAGTGTTCCGTACTATTCTACCTATGAATGCCAGTTTCTTGTTGGCCGCGCCTATAACTCGACGAATGTGCATGTCCCACGAAAGATCTCGACAAATGGTTACTCCTAAATATTTTACATACTCAGCTTGTCGAATACTCATTTCATCTATTTTATATTCGAAACCTAAATCTTTGTTCTTACTTTTCCAGAACGTGACTGTGGCACATTTAGTATAATTAATTTCGATTTGCCATTCTTTGCACCACGATGAAATGGCTCTTAAGTCTTCACGCAGAGACTGATGGTCCTCCTGATTTTTTATTTCTTTATATAGAAGGGTGTCATCGGCGAAGAATAGAAATAAAAGCGTTACAGGCTTGATACAGGACTTAGGATGGGAATCACTAGCTGAGCGCCGATCACGTGCTAGGTTAAAACTTCTTGAAAGATTTAGAACGAGTACTATCTCCAGCGACGTCGAAGAAATAATAAGAACTCCCACTTATATCGGTAGAATGGACCATCCTCGTAAAATAAGAGAGATAGCCTGTAGGACGGAGAGATACAAAGGCTCATTTTTCCCTAGAGCAGAATAAAACTTGCGATCAAAAGTAACCTCGCGTAGGGGCGTAAACCCAGATCTAATTTTGGAGTTTTCCCCTTGGTGTTAATGCACCCCCTGCCGCACACCCTTGCGGTGGCTTGCAGGGTAAACTGTAGATGTAGATGTACCGGAATCGGAAAAAAGTTCAAGTTTGTTAAGAACATTCGGCATCAAGTGAACTTCGACGAAAGAAAAAGACTTCTAAGAAAGGTCCCGGACTCATCTAAAAGAGATGGGCTTCATTTCCCGTGTGATTCTCACTCAAAGGCCGATTATTCCCAAGTTAACTTAATAGTTCTTTTCATAATTGATTTCTTAGAATTTAGCGTAAATACTGCCGTTTTTATCACTCACTAGCGCAATTGCCATTCAAATATGACGGGTATGCGTGAATTAAGTTGAAATTGAAATAAAAAAATTAATGAAACCAACTTTTAGATGCACAAAAAAGTAAACAATAAATATAAAATTCACATAATTGAGTGTTCCAGAGATTAAAAATAGTTATTGGCGAATATAAATTGCATGGCAAAGAAATACATTACGTTACACAATTCTTTTATTTCCAAAATTATTTTTAATTTATGGACCATTTAATTTTGTCTCTCTCCTTCTTCATTTCTTCCTCTCTCTCGTATTAAAGAATCCACATGCAAAATAAAAATTCTGACCCCAAGGTGCACATCCTCATGATCCCATTAATAGGTATCAAGTTTTAAGTCTCTAAGATTCTTGGTTTTTGAGATATGCTGTCCACACACACATACATTGCCTTTTATTAATATCTATAGATTATGAGTATAGCTATTGCAATGACTATTGTTTGACTCAGATTTGGTATAGTCTAGTTTTGCCAAAAAAAATACACATGATCAATTTAGTTTTTTGCTCGAATGTATTTTTAATATTTTATAACGCTAATTTATGAAATTTGGGAACACAAAGAGCAACTCATCTGCAGTGATTTATGTTGTCTCTTCTCCGGCACGCTCGAATCCATGTTTCTTGAATGGACTTTTCTTGGGGAAATCGAAAAAATCTCACCCTACCACCTACAATTTTTGTAACTGTTATTACAACCAAATACCGCACAAGACGTCATTTCACTGAGAAAGCCACAGTTCATGAGAAAACAATAATTTTCCAAACCGGCGACCACAGTCAATGCTAAATCATAGGCGCCAAGCGCAATCTATATACCACGTGACGTCACACGCTCGAAGCGACGTTCGCCTGAGATGCGCAACGACCCACCTGGTATAGTAGTACCATGCTAACGATGTTCATTTCAGATTTTCTATTAATGATGTAACGCTTTGTTCCAATGCTGTTTTGAATGTTTATACGTATAAATTGCAAGAATGTGCGTTTGTTCCAGGATTATGTCTACATCTTTCATCAACTTGCGAATTTTCATCGTCAATAATGTAAATTTAAAGAAACTTATGATTCTGATCATTGACTGGTAACAATGAGCTTATACTACAATAGATTTGTCCTTGCACTCGAAAAGTTGATTTAAAACCATAATTCGGAATCGGATTTGTCATTTGAAAACACGAATTATATTTACTAATATTTTTTAGAAAATCTTTTGATTGTGTAGAAACATTTTGCATCATACTAAATAATGGCTCAGGCACATCTTCAAGATCAGTTAAAACTATTTTTCCGTTGGAACAACACATGCCCTCCGCTTCTGTGTTAATTTTTTGGCTTTAAAAAATTGCATATTTTGGTAAGACCTCAGATATTAATCAATTCAAGACCTTCGAAATTAATCGCAGGATCATAAATATAGCTATTATTTCTCAATAAAATCCAGTCCGTTAATCTATTTCGTGCTGTGAGTATCTGTTGTTGTTGAAGGCTATTAAGAGAAATAAGAGACCACAAGTGGAATACGCCTCATTCACATGGCATCCGTACGAGAAGGGACATATAATTCAATTAGAAGGAGTGCAGCGCAGAGCAGCCAGATTCGTAAAACAAAAGTACGAACATAAGGAAAGCGTCACCTCATTATTTGTTTATTTATTTAAAAAACATTGCAATTTGGCCAGGCGGCCAGGTGGCAAGAAAAACATAATATATAATTCTAAAATTCCAATTTTACAAATAAAGTGCTCATAAATTATATTAGAAAAATTAAAAAATATTTAAAAATATTTAAAAATATACAATTTCAAACTAATTACAATCAGTGCCTAGAGTGCGGATTTTCGTGGGTTCATGAAAGGCCTTCTCGGCTACCGTAGCGGTCACGGGGCCCACGAAGTCCCCACCGTACTTCACCCTTCCAAGCAATCACCTACTTTTCCTGCACTTAGGCACAGTTACATAGATATTGATGTTACTAATATTCCTCCTCACAGTTCGTCTTATTTTTACCATGCATATATGAACTAACTCTACGTTTAAAATGTTTCGCGTCCTTAGGTAAGGGCTTGAAGAGCACTTCAGGTAACTTGTTCCACTCGCTGATTCCCCTGTTTAGAAACGAATACTTTGCTGTATTTGTCTTCTGCGGCCTAAGTTTAATTTTAAATTCATGGCTATTTTTCCCTAAAAAATTCGGCACCTACATTCTACTTCTTAAGTCTTCCCATGCTTCATTATTGCTGTATGCTTGGTACAGTCCCCCTAATCTGTTAATTTGCCTTCTATTTTCTAATGATTCCCAATCCAGAATTTTCAACATTTCTGTGACGCTGTCTTCCTTTTTAAATCTACCTAGCACATATCTCGCAGCTTTCCTCTGGACTCTCTATTTTCCTTTTTTGACCTATCCCATGCGGATCCCATACATTCGTCGCGTATTCTAATATTGGTCTGACTATAGTTTTGTACGCCTTTTCCTTCGCAGCCCTACTATTTCCTTTAAGATTACGCATAACATAATATAGATTTTTATATGCTTTTCCTATAATACTGTCAATATGCCTATCCCATCCTAGATCTTTTGCTAGGTGGACGCCTAAATACTTGCAGCAATCATATTTTGGTACCATTTCGCCGTGTAGTTTGTATCTGCGCTCACTTATTAGTCTTTTGTTCGAGAACGTAACGTGTTTGCTTTTGTTAATATTTACGCTCATTTTGTTTATCCTAATCCAAGCTTCTATCTTTTCGATATCCTCTTGTAAAATTTCCCGGTCTTCCTCACTTTTTATTTGCCTATATATAATACAATCATCCGCAAATAGACGAATTCTTGAATTAATGTTATTCGGAAGGTCGTTAACATAAATAAGAAATAGTAACGGACTTAAAACGCTTCCTTGGGGCACCCCTGATGTGATAATCACAAAATCTGACAAACTTGTACCTATTTATTTATTTATTGAGCGATTTGAACTGAGTACCAATGGAGGATCGTAGATTGAACTCAAGGTCGCGGCTTCTGGAGAAATATATATGGGAATATCTAAAAGACAAGGTTGTAGGAATAATTGAAGCACCAAAGTATATAGATAGGAACGACCGTGACGATAAGCGTAACATCATTAAAGAAAATCTGAAATGGACATCGTTAGAGGAACGTAGGCTGCGGGCTAGATTTAAACTACTGGAAAAATTTATGTCGGAGGGACTAGCGAATGATGTCGTAGGACTTATCAGAAGCCCGACGTATCTCGGAAGGCAGGACAGTGAGGATAAGATTCGCGAGATCGACTGTAGAACGGAGCGATATAGAGGATGTTTTTCCCTAGGACGATAAGAGAACACAATAGGAAAAGATAATGTAGGAAAACTATGGACCCTTGGTGCACTGCACCCCCTGCCATCCACCAAAAAGATGACTTGCAGGGTATCATATAGATGTAAATAAGATACGAGAGATCGATTGTAGGACGGAGCGTTATCTAGGCTCGTTCTATCCGAGGACAATACGAGATGACAATAGAAATTTTCAATCTGCGATAGACAATCTTTAGGTAGGTTTTGGTGCATTGCACCCCCTACTACCCACCAATTAGGTGAATTTCAAGGTAACATGTAGATGTAAGAGAATTTTCATTGGTTTAATGCAATCGAGAATTTCTGTCTTTCTCTATCTTTAGCGAGTCGCGATTCCTTTTGTTCAGTCTACATGTACATGTTATCCTGCAATTCACCTAATTGGTAGGTGGCAGGCGGTGCAATGCACCAAAACCTACCTAAAGATTGTCTATCGCAGGTTGAAATTTCCTATTGTGATCTCGTATTGTCCTCAAAACCTTGTCTTTTAGACATTCCGATCTATATTTCTCCAAAAGCCCTTGAATTCAATCTACGATCCTCCATTGGTACCCAGTTCAAATCTCTCAATAATGAGGTGACGTTTTCTTTACGTTCGTACTTTTGTTTTACGAATCTGGCTGCTCTGCGCTGCACTCTTTTAATTGAATTATATGTTCCTTCTCGTACGGCTCCCATATGCGTGAGGCGTATGCCACTTGTGGTCTCTTATTTCTCTTAATCGCCTTCAACAACAACAAATACTCACTGCACGAAATAGATTAACCAACTGGATTTTATTGAGAAATAATGCCTATATTTATGATCCTGCGATTGATTATGAAGGTCTTGAATTGATTAATATCGGAGGTCTTACGAAAATATGCAAGTTTTTAAAGCCAAAAAATTAATACAGAAGCGAAGGGCATGTGGTGTTCCAACGGAAAAATAGTTTTAGCCGATCTTGAGGATGTCCAAAATATTGTCATGACACTGGAGAACATAGTATTGGAAAGACAGGAACCATCGCGCTACCCAATCCGACCCAACCCAACCCTTCTCGCGGTCAGAAAATGTGGGATGTTTTGAGCTATGGTGATTTTGGGGTCTGATAAAAAATTCGAGATATTTTGGGCAACCTCGGTGAAGACGTATTTGGTTAAAATAAAAAATGACATTCATAAATAAAGATTATTTTGGAATTCTCTTGAAATTTTCGCCAACAATTCAAGCAAAAATAACCGGTTCGAACCGGTTCAATGGTGGTTGCTGGAACGAAACCGAAATTTTTTGTTTTCTGTGAATCGGAACGAAAACCGGAGCTAAAAAAAATTTCGGCTCGATGCCCTGGACCGATTGTAGGACGGAGCGATATAGAGAATCGTTTCTCCCTAGAAAGATAAGAGAACAAAATAGGAAAAGATAACGTAGGAAAACTAGGGACCTTTAGTGCACTGAACCCCCTGCCATCCGCCAAAAAGGTGACTTGCAGGGTATCATGTAGATGTAGACATTCTGCAGGCGATAAAAAGGAATTTAAACGTATTTATAGTAGATCTTGTTTACTTCAGTTGCTACGAGGATCTCTGTCTTCCCTCCCCTAAGTTGGTGCATTAATAAACGTGTTTACGTAATTTTAGTATGACTACATACTGCAAAACCATTTATCAGAAATGATGACTGGGAAATGTTAAATTTTTATTTACCGATTTGTTTTCTACTCCGTTGAAATTAATCAAACAGTCGAAAATTATAAATAAATTATAGTATTAGAAGAAAATTAAAACCGATATTTTGTTATACTTTTATATGTAGAAGCCTCTATCTTCAAATTACTCTACTCTCTTATAAAAAAGTGAAACAAAAATTCTGTTGAGCGCAGGGAAGGGAGGAGTTAGGATTCGACGCCCCTTCTCTAGTGTTCTCCTTTCAATTTTTGAAAATCTGGTCGCCTTATTTAATCAAGCTCCAAGAAAAAACCAAAACTTTCAATCGAAAGCAACAAACGAACTAGAAAACTGACACACTAAGCCGCGAGGCTAGAAAATAACAGGAAAAAACACAAGGAAAGAACAACGGACCCAGAGACTCGCAAAACAAGTCGTTAGAAAAAGAGCATGGTATATAGACAACATAATGTAGCATATAAGAAAATTACAACGTCTTTATCGAATACTCAGTAGTATAGCGTATATTAGTAGTGTTCAAATTTAATAAATTTCAAGCACTTCACTTTCTGGGTGAATTGAAATTCATGTAACACTCCCGTTGATTTTCAACAGGTAAATCTGTAGTTTATAGATCTTTCTTATTTTCTTTGAAGTATAGCCCTAAACTCCAAATTTCACTTAATATCCGCCCAGGAGTTTCGGAGATGAAACATGCGGACCGACGAATGGAGGAGACGTGACCCTAAGGCGTTTCGCTACTATCGCTTCACTGAATAAAAAGACCGCAATAATCACAGAAGGAGAGGGGGAGAGGGAAGAAGGGTTCATCTACATCTACATCTACATATTACCCTGCAAGTCACCTTGACGGTGGATAGCAGGGGGTGCCGCGCACCAAGTTCCTAACTAATTATTATTCACAGTTATCTATTGTGGTCACGTATTGTCCTAGGGAAAAAGGACTCCTTATACCTCTCCGTCCTACTATCTATTTCGCGAATCTTGTCCTCATTATCCCTCCGTCCGATATACGTTGGTTGTCGAATAATATCCTTCATTTCATTTACGAATATCTCCGACCTATATTTATCTAGAAGTTTAAGTCTCGCCTGTAATCTACGATCTTTCAACGATGGCCAACTCAACTCATCAATGAGTAACGTAACGCTCTGTTTTTTATCGTAATTCTTTTTCACGAATCTAGCTGCTCGCCGCTGTATTTTTTCTAAATCCTTTATGAGTCCCCTCTGATATGGATCCCAAACCGCTGTTGCGTATTCCATTTGAGGTCTAACCAACGATAAATAACAGGATTCTCTCACCTTTTCCGTGCTTTTCCTGACTATTCTACGCACAAAAGCCAACTTCTTATTTGCCGCACCTATCACTCGTCTTATGTGGGTGTCCCAAGACAGGTCCCGATTCAAGGTTACCCCGAGGTATTTCACGGATTCCGAAACAGGAATGCTCTCACCATCTATCGAGTAGGTAAACACGGACGATGGGCTTCTAGATTTCCAAAAGTTTAGAACGTTACTCTTTTTCTGATTGATTTCTAGCTGCCATTCCTTGCACCAAACAGATAACGCATCCAGATCATCCTGAAGCTGACGATGGTCGCTAGGACCACTAATTTCTCTATATACTACGGTGTCATCCGCAAAAAGCCTGATATTACTTTTCACAACTGAGCTGATGTCGTTTATATAAAGCAAGAAAAGCATAGGTCCGATCACACTACCCTGCGGCACTCCAGAGACTACATCTGCCACACTCGAGGACTTACCATCGATGACTACTTTTTGTTTTCTATTCCAAAGGAAAGCGCGAACCCAGTTAATGACTTTAACATTAACGCCAAGATTTCCCAATTTTAATAACAACTTACGGTGGGGAACCTTGTCAAAAGCTTTTCTAAAATCAAGGAACACTGCATCGACCTGCTTATTATTTTCGCCGCATGATAAAACATTATTCACAAACAGACCGAGTTGGGTGTCACAGGATCTACCTTTTCTGAAGCCATGTTGACAGCTGACTAAGAGCGATCTACTCTCGAGATAACGCATTGTGTTGCTAACAATAATGTGCTCCAAAATCTTACATGATAATGATGTTAGAGAAATCGGCCTATAATTTTCGGAGTTTTCTTTGTCACCTCCCTTGTGAATGGGTGTGACGTGTGCTAGTCTCCAATTATCAGGAACCTTACAGAGGGTAAGAGATTTCTCGAATACTATCCGAAGAAAGGGAGCTATTTCTTCTGCTAGTTCTTTTAATACACGCGCGGGAAATCCTTCTGATCCTGGGTTTTTGTTGGGCTTTATCGCACCCAGTTGCTTCGCTATTCCTGCCTCAGAGATTTTAATATTATCCATCTGAGTACATCCATTGGGAATAAGATTATCTTCAAGTCTATCTCCACCTGCCGTGAACGCCTTCGCGAAGTAAACGTTTAGTAGATTAGCTTTATCCTCCCCATCGTGAAGGATGTCTCCGGAATCACATCGCATCCCTTGACTTCTCTTACATAGGACCAGAACGCTTTTGGATCCTCCTTCAATTTTATATTTAATACCTCATTCCGGAAGGTGTTAAATGCGTTACGCATGGTTTTTCTCGCTAATACGCGGGCACTGTTATACTCATGGACTATAGCTGTGCGATACTCATCGGAAGCGGTGGTAGGTATGTTTTTCAATTTTGCGTGGCTACTGTCGTCTTAAGGCAATCCTGACTTCCTTATTAAACCAACGAGGTTCTTTCTTATCAGATTTTAACTTACTGGGGATAAATCTATTGATACCTTTTCCTAGTATATCCTTAAATAATAACCATGATAACTATGTTTTAGAGAGCGCGAGGAGTGAGTGGAGTGAGTTTTACGACTTTTTGGAAGCCAAACTCGGCATTTTCAGGTTTTGCTCGGAAACCCCAGGGAACCGAAAGTGAAAGCTAAGTCAAGGTCACTCTGCCTTTCCCTCTTTCACCCATCTCTCCCCCTCCCTCCAGATTTTGCATGCACTGCAATCAAATGCTCATAACTTTTTGTGCCTCACGCACCCCAAGGTGAATTTCGAACTGCTCATGCACCCCACTCCCCCCAAGAAAAATAAATGCATATTTTTTATTTATTTTAATTAAAAGCAATTATTATTTTTTGCTATTTTCTTGAAATCGCATTGAACATATATGGCAAAAAGCGGAACTTCAAAAAACAAGAATAAATTTCAATCATAGAAAAAAATTTGCTTGCTTCAAAGAATTTGAAGACCTCAAAAACTTCACTAGAAAAATTAATGAGACGGCTGCTGCTGTTTCATAAGGTCAATTTGTGGAGCCGTTTTTGATAAAGCCAAATGCATATTATGCCTATACAAAATTTGCCATCATTAACTCACCAAAATTTTTTAAAAAATTTAAAATTGTCCTGGTATAGTTAAAAAAACTGTATCAAGGAAAATTAATTTTTTTCTTATTTCTGGGAGCACCTCACACACCCTCTAGGGATGCAGGCCCCAAAGTTGAAGAACCTCTGTTCTAAGACAATATTTTCGCTCAGGGGTTAGCAGCATGTACTTTTTAACTATTTTTTCCGGTTAATCCTAGCAGAAAATCCTACACCCACTTAGTTTATACCATGTCTAACGCTCACATAGAAAAATCTATCCTGGAAATTTGGTTTCTCTAAGTTCCAGAGATATGGCTCATAGAGACGGCCAGATGGACAGACAAACTGAATACATGAAGGATTTGTTAGAAAATATGCACCTGAATTTGTTTATTTAATAAAAGTAATTATATGATATAAATAAATACATTTTTATTAAGTATTTTCTACTTTTACAACTGATGTCTAATTAAAAAATTAAAAGAGCTCAGTAAAAAAAATTGAAGGGGTGCCATATTATATCTTGCCTCAGGCGGCAAACTGTCTGGGCCCGGCCCTGATTTAAACTGAGATGTAAAATGTCTGTTGATGCTGTGATGACTGTGAAACCAGTTGCCTTAGTTTTAACATAAAAATGGAAATCATAAAAAGTTTCATTTATTCAATTACAATGGCTTTCCACTAAGAAACCATTTTAAATGCCCATAGTTTCCTCTGGCTTATATCGATTTTGATAAAAATTTGGCGGTCATGATATGTTAGTTGAAATTCAGAAAATTAGTAAAGGGAAAAAATAAAAAATAATGAAATTGTATTCATAAGTGGTCAAGGAAGGAAAGTGAAAATAATGTTGAATTTCGAATTAAACAGCTTTCTTATATGTGGCACTAAAGCAAATGGGCATTTTTCCCAATATTCCTTTCATACAAATTTTATGGTCAGAATTAAAAGTTTCGGAATGAAAACAATTTCATAGTGAAAAAATTAAAAAGGCAAGACATTACAAGAAATTACAGCTATACGAAGTGAATCTCTGAACACCCATCATACTTTTTTTGTAAGATTGATAATTTATACCAAACAATACAGATAGAAATGATTTGGCACATAATTCCAAGAATGTATCTTAGTAATGAATACAATTACCTGCTCAGATCCTCTCAGAGATTAAAATAGGACACTTTCAAATTTTGGGGTCCTGTAAATTATAAAAATGCAAATGTATAGAATAATATAGAATATAGAATAATAAAATACAGATAATTTGCATTCAGATAATTAATTCTCCAACATATTTATGAAAAACTGTCAGTTTACTTAGGTCACAAGATAAATCTTACGATACAAGGTTAATCCTATATTCTTTATAACTAAATAAAAATTAATTTGTAAGTTTTGCAAATGTCATAATTACAGCAATCACTCACTTGTGAAAATTCTCCCTGTGACCTAAATATCCAAACATCCATTGTACAGTGGGTTGTCTGATATGTTTGATTTGCTGAATTTGTTGAATTTACTGACTAGATTATGTGGTGGAACAAGCTTGCTTTTTATGCAATGGAAGCTATATTTGATTAAAGTAAAATTTATCTCTGGAGCTAAGAAAAGTATTTATTGCACAGATATTACTGATTCAATCAGGTTCTAGAAGTATTCTCTGCAAATTCATAAGATAATAACCTCTTCTTTCATTACCAGCATTTATAAAATCAACAGACAGACTATGAAAACAATTGGTCTTCATTTACTGATTACAGTATTTATTCTCTCAAGTAAGAGTGGGCATGTTACAGATATTGACTCTAAATAGTCTTAGCAATCTAAGTTATTTAAATCTATATATTTTTTACAATAAAATCTTTATTTATGACAAAATGAATGTTTTTCAAACAAAACGTATATTCTTATTTGAAAACTGTGTCCAAAATAAAATACATAATATCTATATAATTAATTTCGCAGTGAGTGTTGAGTGTTGGTTGCCAAATGAAAAGTGAAGGCTGTCCTTAATCTCACTCAGTGGTTTCCGATCTTTTCTCATCCCTGTGAACCCCTTTTAGTCCGAGGGCTCCAAGTTGGGAACTGCTGCTCTATCTCAAGGTCTATCTCTGCTCCTATTTCAGGTGGTCTTAATGCAGGTAAATGCACAAATTACATTGGGACCTTTTGAAATTTTGAACATAGCTTACAGACTTCCATACTATCTCAGTCGTGGCCCTTTTCCGAGGTGGGCTTCCCAACCTTTTTGCCATCGTGGACCCCTTTTAGTCCAAGGATCCCATGTTGGAAACCACCACTCTACCTCAAGCTCTATCTCTGCCCCTCTCTCGCCCTCCATTTCATGCACGACCACATGAAAAGTGAAATTTTAAAAATGTGAAATAATAATAGAATTATTCTTTTCAAATACATATAAGTAAGTAATAAATAATAAAAAAATTGGCACATGTATAACTAATTTTTATTGATGTATTTGCAAGCAAAGCTGCCAATGGGCATCCTAGTAAGAATTAAAATTAAAGTAAAAAAGAATAACTTTCTAACTAAAATTTTTCTATTTCTAATTGAACATTCCTTTTGTTCTCCTACTTTCCATAATGAACTAAGGATCAGTTAGACTTTAGACGGGATAAAAATTGACCAGGAACAGAGGCAGTTTTACTTATTAGCAAAATGAGCTAGGGTCCAGATTCCATGAGCATGCACATACCTAGAAATTTACTTCGGGGGGAGAGGGGGGGAGGGGGTGCTGAGGCCAAAAATCAATTTCCAGCAATTGATTAAATAAAAGTCCAATTCAAATAATATAAACTTTTATAACGTTTTTAGTTCTCATAACTCAATGCAGCAAGCGGCAGTGAAGCAAGAGGCAACATAGCAAGTCTATTACGTGGTTATCGCAGATTCCACAAATGTCTGCACACCGAGGGAGGGGGGTGTGGACCAGATTGACCAGGTTTGGGCCCCTAAAATTAATATAATGGCATTAAAACATTAAATTATACTTTTTACTCATTGAAATATTGCCATTTAATTATTTGTGAATGTATTTACAGTTTTTGTTAAAACTTGATATTTTTAGAATCATATTTAATAATAGTAAAAAATCAATAGACGTCATGAAAATCTGATGTGGCCAATATATGACTTTCTCTACATAATAGTCCTAAACTGTATGGAGAAAGTAATAAAAACCTTAAGCAAAACCAGATTTTTGTTATTATGGAAATAGAAACAAAGATAATGCTAGCAACATCCAATGTATTGAGCACAGTTACAGATTTAAAATAAGGCCAAAGTAGCCAATTGCCTAGAGGCGGCGAGATTTCGGGTCAGTAATAAAAACGGGATTTCGGGTCAGTAATAAAAACGGGATTTCGGGTCAGTAATAAAAACAGGATTTCGGGTCAGTAATAAAAACAGGATTACAAGGCAGGAATAAAAAATTAATATTACACTGACTTTTGATTAATTAAACTATTATCCACAGATGGACCAATGGACAAAAAACCAAATAAATGAGTAATTATTTTTGGAAAAAAAAGGGGCAAAAGGGGGGCTGAAAAATAATTTGACCTAAGGGCAGAAAATTTCCAAATCTGTCACTTATTGAGAATTAATGCAGACGAACAATCCACAAATCATAAGTCAGGTTAAATCTGCTCTATAAAAAATTTTCAAACAAAAGCTACAGAATATTATATTTTCTACAACTTTGATAAAAACAAATATTTACATTAATGAAGCCTTATAGAAGATACATGACAAAAATGAAATCTTAACTTTCTAATAAAAATTTTAAAAATAAAATTTTGTGCTGATCCAATCATTTGAGTTATAGTGCCCACAAAATACTTATCACACACACAGATAAAGTAGTGAAAACAGTCAGGGGAGCTTAAAATGTGTATTTCAATTGAAATCTCAAGTTATATTTTTCATGAAAACAATACCTTCTCCAGTGGCATAGTTAACTAATAGAAAACCGGTGCAATGAACCAGGGCCACCAATCAAGGGAGGCCCAGCAAGAAAGAAGCATTTCAACAAAACTTATTTGTTTTTTGTCAATTTAATATTTTTTAACTTTTTATTTTCTGTAAATTATTTTCAACCATTCCAACTTGCTTTTTTGTTCCACTGTATGACAGGAGAGTGCTACATTGTAACTATTTTCAATTATCACAATTTCTCAGATGAGACAAAATAATTCCGTTTGTATTCTTACAACTTTGTAGTCTTTTTTAAAAATGTATTGGCTATCACCCTATCATATTGTAAACTTCAAAGTCTTGCTCTTATCCATGGACAGCAAGTTTCTCATTGAAAAATACTTTTTAAAAAATTTTAAAAAATGATAATATGACTAGGGTTGCCAGATGTCCCGATTTTTGTGGGATTCTCCCGACTTCCTGCATCCTAACTTACATTTCTGTAGTCCCACTTTTAAAACAAAATTGTTCCACACTCAAAATTTTAATCGGAATATAGATGCTACCAACCAGCAACAGCTAGGGTTGTAGAGCTACATACAGTGACTTCATCGTATAAACATCACTTTCTGCTCAGAGTCAACTACATGTGCTTTGCCTGGTGGTCTAACTCCTTTGCTCCAAATGCAATTTCTTTCTATCATGTTCACATCTCACCTGGCACTTGAAACTGGTTTTACTGTACGTAATAGCATGATGTGCAGATAATATGTAAGGTTAGGTACCTTAAAGGGACCATCATTGTTTACCTTGTACATGTAGTTTGAATAAATTGATCCTATTAATTATATCAAAACCAAATGGTTTTGATATAATTTTGTCTTGAATTTGATTTCATATAAATGTCCCGACTTAGTATTTCAAAAATGTATAAATGTCCTGATTTGCGATTTTAAAAATCTGGCAACCCTAGATATGACCCACCAAAAAAGATTTTGTATTGGGACCTCTGAAACTTTGCTATGGCAATGACTCTCTTTATGTATGGAGAGAGTAAAAATTACAGTCAACTACTTTGATTGAGAATATTTTTTCATAGTTTTGGAAGTTTGATTTCCCCATCTACAGATATTTATGCTAAGAGAGAAAGAAAGAGAGAGAGGAAAACTCACAGAGGAAATCAACCTAGGGCTCCTATAATTCTAAATCTGCTCCTGGTCAGAGGTGAAAAATACAGAGAAAATTATGTCTTAATAAAACTTTGCAGAGAGACAACAAAATGCTGCAACATATCAAAGTTGTAGTCAACTGGCTTATTAAAACTGTTTTCTAGCTACAACAAAAGAACGTGAACTGATACAAATCAGGAGATTGAAATACAGATAATAGGTTTCCATGCAAATAAGAGTAGTTGATGACTGTAATGTGGGTTTGGTCACAAGAATATCAAAATGAAAAGATGGCACTATAAATGACCTTCAATGGAATCAGGAAGCAAACAGTAGAGCAACAATCATAACAATGGGTGATGAAAATTACATTAACTGAGAGTTGTGTGTTGCCCTTTGTGAGTGACACCTGTAGTAAGTACAGTAGCACCTCGCCAACTGCAATTTTGAGCATCTGCAGTTGAAAAATTGTCCCAGGTTGCCAACTGCAGCATCCACTCTTGAGTATCTGCAGTTCTCTGCATTAGATGGCCATTTTTACTAATATTAAAATTTGTTATTAAAGAAACTACATACAAACTAATCTTTACATGATGGGGAGACATAGGAAAGAGGATTTTTAGCTCCTGATAAGACCATGAGTTAGTCGGTACAGGGAAGTTTAAGAATTTTATGGCATTGTTGGTTTTACAAGTGTTCTTTGAATTGTAAAGCCAGGAGGGTAGTATCAGGAGGAGCTGCTTGACCACTATATTACTCTACAGCAGTGGTGTCCAACACTCATGGCGAATCAGCCATTGATATGTGGCGAATTGATACTCACAGTCTGTATACTATTTTTTATCAGTTTATTAAATCATATAGTACTAAATTTGTGTATATCTGGTTGTGTAAATTTTACATACAGAGGCCTTTTTGCAACATAATACAAAATAAATTTTTTTATGAATGGGACTTCACACAAAAACAAGGCTACAGTGATACACAATAATGATTTGCATCTTCTCAACCCCAGCTTCTGTTGCTACTTAGTGTGGATTTAATGCCAAATTTCAGTGCGCTACTTGGACAAATAAACTTTCAAGTATCTCACTAAAATTTAATGGTTGAATTTAATGATTAATTTGACTACTAAATATTTTAAATCATTATTGTGTATCACTGTAATATTTTATTTAAATTAAGTTCTACTTATAATATTTATATTGTACCAGGCTTCTTTTGTTCCCTTCTGCATGTGTCCACTATGGAAGGAGTTATGGATGTTAGATTAGATTAAGGCTTGTCATAAATAAAATCTTTTTTTTTGTTTTATGGTTTATCAATCTCTTGGATTATTATAGCCATAACTCCTTCCACACTGGATGCACACACAGAAGGGAGGAGGGAAATCTAATGCAGGTAGTAGACTACTCTTTATGAAGAGAATCAAGGGGGCCAACTGCTTAGCATCCCCTAAGAAGGATGAACTTGCATTGTCTCCTCAAATCACATAAGTATAAGAAAGGATGATCAGGCTAAAATATCCAACCTCCACCAGATTTGAATCTAGAACCCCTGCATGGAAGGCCAACACTAACCACTCAACCACCAGAACTCCATAAAGCAAATCTGTGGTGCAAAAGCTCAAGAGAGCAAAAGTTCGTAAATCGGGAGATTCCTGTACAGGGATGAAAAAGGGTTACTATATGCTTCAGATTATTCCAAGTAATTTTCTATCATTAAAAATTGGACAACATACTATTTAAATCAAGGGTAGGTCTTAAACTCAAATTTAAGGGAATCAAATAGATAATATCATATTCTATGGCTCGCCGCATGTGATAATTTCAAAAATATTTTGTTGGCCAAATGTCATAATACTGACCCTAAGCATTTTGTTGAAAAGTAAAAGCACACAAGTCAAAATGGTATATAGCTTAATTAAAAAATTAACTATCATATGATTCCTTGATACTAAACATTTTTATATTATTTCCTATCTATTTGTTATTTCATGTTAATCTCCTACATGCTATCTTTTCCACTTCCTTTCTATAAAGTCAAAGTAATGAGGTTTTGAACAGAGGGCTGCATGTTTTCAGACCTCTGGATTAAAGCCATCTTGATGCAATGAATTGAAAAAAAGTTATTTTAGTGATTGCATTTCATTTAATATGAATAAATACGACCAGAAATAATATTGGAGTTAACTGGATTGGAATGTTTAAATACGCTAGAGGCTGTGTCCATGGCCTCCTATGTGGCCCAATCCCAGCTGACGGCTTGGGAGGGAGCCAGTGGTGTAGTGGTTGGGACGCTGGCTGCTACTCGCCTGCTGCAGGCACGAATCCTGCAAAAGTAGGATTTTTTTCAAAGGTTGCTTGGTTCCCTGTTTGTGTGGTTTGAGGAGACTGCGTAAACTCAGTGTTCCGTAATTCAGAAGGGACGTTAAACCATTGGCCCCTTTGGTGCTCTTCGTTAAGAGTAGGCTAATGCCTGCACCAGGTTTCCCTTCTCCCTTGTATATGTGTTCAACGTGGAAGTAGTAATGGCTATAATAATCCAAGAAGTTGATTAGCCAAAAATACACACACACAATCCCATCTGATGGCTCGTTTCGCTCTCCTATTATTTTAAAAATTACTTTTATTTGAATTTAAGAAAAATATGAAATATAAAATTCATATTCATTCAGACTAAACATATTAAAATTTAATTATTACTCATTTAAAATCATTAATGTTATAATGCTTAAGATACAATAAATGATAATTTTATTGGCAATAGATATTACCTAAGTTGCTTCAAGCATTACTGACTTTGATTAGAAGTACCTTAGGAAGGCCATTCATTTGTTATATAATAAGATGAAAGTTTTCATGAAAATATTCAATCAATTTTTATCTTTCATACATTTGTTTGAATGTAAATTAAGTGCAAATGTACTCAAAACCTGAGGCTGACAATGCAAGTAATCCTGGTAACTTTTTTCAAATGTTAAAAATTAAAAAAACATGAATATAAACATAAAATGAGAAAAAATATGAATTATATGACAGAAACAATTATAAGAATTTCTATTCTTTTTTGTGTAAAGTAATGCAAATCTTGTGTCAAAGCAGGGATCGGAACTATAATGTAACTGTACCCGATAATGTTCTATTAATGCTAAATTTTCATATATAATATAGTGAGTGAACTCTCTAGTGGAGTTGGTAAAATCACATAAAAGGGGACATGTGATGACGCATAATGGCTATCTAATAAAAACTTAGGAAGGGAAGGGGGAGAAGAGTTCTTTGGCAGGACTGAACTCCAGCCTACCGAATATCAGCTGACACAACTTGGGTTGAGTGGGGTGGGTAGGAATGGGATGACTGGTTACTTCCCAACTGAGTCTGATGAGCAGATAGACAAACATACTATTTCGCTTATATATGTATAGAAAAGCATAATTCTGCACATCAATTTCCTGCCGCTTACATATTAATCAAATAGAAAAACAAAAAGCCTATGGAATTGAACTCAGGCCTCTTTTTACATGAAAAATGGTCAAAAACGTCAAGTGATGTCAATCTAATCAAAACTGAAGAAAAAATCTGATGTGGCCACTACATAGGGTTACCACATATCTGGCAAAAGGAGGACACGTCCTTTTTCACTTTCTGTCCTCTGTCTACCAGGGATTTCAAATTTTAGGATTTTGTCTGGCTTTTTCGAGAAGGTGAGGCTGTGACTCCCTTGTCTCACATACAACAATTCTGCGCATGTATCAAGTGTTATCCTTTTCTTTTGCTTCTTCATTTGGAACTCTTGATTAGGTAAATAAGCTGTAGGACTTTTATGGGCTGCCATGATAAAAACATATATAAACTGTAGAAGCGACTATTAATGGCAAACAGCTGTGTAACTATAATAGATTGTAACAGTTTGCCCTGTAATTTTAATGTTAGGCAAACTATTAAAAAATGCTAAATAAATAAATAAGTAAGGGTCTCATGGCCTACTCTACAGGAGCGCTTCTTGTATTCATTTGTAGATATAAAGTTAATTTGTAACAAAAGTGTATGCGTGCAATGTTGATTTTTGAAATGAAAGACTCCCTTTGTTATTGCCATATCGTTTAACTCTGAAGTGCACCGTGCTTCTTTTTTTTAAGCAATGATGAAATGTTACTTTGTAAATAATATGTATGCTCCCAGCATTAATTTTCAAATGAGGTACTTGATTTGTCTTTGAAAAATCATTTAACTCTGAAGCGTACCATTTATATCAATTTTTTTGTTTTAATAAGAGATTTATTTAACTTTGAAATCGTTTAAAGCAAATTCTTTCAAAGAGGGGGAAACCTGTAACAGTAACTTTTGGATGCTCTCAGTTTTTAGTTAGTGCACTGAAGAGTCCAATCCTTTCTTGTTCCCAATTTTAGTTGGAAAAAGATACTCAAACTGAATTATTGTGGCACATATGATACTGCTAGATAACCGAAAATTATGATATTTATATATATCTAATATGATTACTAGCGAGTAAAATAATTTCTTTTATTTTCTAATAGTGGCAACTCTTAAACCTTCCAGAAACTCACCCCTCATTAAGAATGGCATCACTTAAAAGGAAATGTAAATTCTCCAGTAACCTAAAATCAATATCAGGCATAATGAAAATGAGGCGAAGTGTTCTGTTTGTGACTGTTACATTTCTGTTGCAAATAAAGGATCATTTGATTTGGAACGTCACATTTAAAGTGAAAAACATAGAAAAATTATACGAATTTTGTCTTTGTGTGGAAAAGTGACATTCTTCTGTATCCAAAAAAATTCATTCAATAAAAAAGCATGCGCCGCTGAGGGAACCATGGCTTTCCATATGGTGAAACATCATCAGTCTTTCAAATCTATGGACTGGACTGCATCTGTTAAGAGAATTATATAAAGACTCGGAAACAGCTCTCAACACAACATGTGCAAAAACGAAAACTGAAGCAATAGTGAATAAAGTGATCGCTCAACATACTATCGATTTGATTTTGAAGACAATGAGTGAAATATCTTGTTTTGGAGTTGCAACGGATGCCAACAATCATGACCCACTTAAAATCTTCCCAATCCTTGTGCAGTATTTTGATTTGAAAGAGGGTGGAATACAAACAAAAGTGCTTGAATTAACTGTTACTCCCAATGAAACCTCGAAGACCATATCAGAGTATGTGTTGACGACTCTGGAGAGATTTGGTTTATCTTTGAAGTGTGTTTCCTTTACAGATGACAATGAAAACAAATTTTGGAGGGGTGAATAGAATAGAAGGAAGGGAAATAATGTTTTCTCATGCCTTAGAGAGATGCTGAATAGGAAAATTGTTGGTATCGGGTGTCCTGCTCATATTCTCCGTAACTGTATTCAACATTACATTAGATTAGATGTTTATTAATCCAGAGGACAATCGTACAGTTGTATAGGACAACATGGTGCAGATGTGTTACAAATTGATGTGGAATCTCTCGTTTTCAAGATATTTAATTATTTTTCTGTATATACTGTTTGAACTGAGGCATTGAAAGAAATTTGCGAATTCATAGAAATTAACTATCAACCACTGTTATCTTCAACTAAGACCAGATGGCTTAGTTTAGCACCAGCTTTAGAAAGACTATTGTAGTTGTTTCCTCCTCTAAAACAGTATTTCCTGTCCCTTAGTCAACCACCAATACTGATAAAAACCTTTTTTGAAAGTGATATTTCTGAACTGTACCTTTATTTCTTGGTCTCGCTTACATCTGTTTTCCAAAACAAAATTGAGGCCATAGAAAGAGAAAATAACTGTTTTAGAAATTGTCGCTTTGCTTAAAACAACATTAGTTTCTTTAAAAATAAGGATTCAGGAAAATTTTGCCATTATCAGCCACGGAAATTATTGAAACGTTACAGGCAAAGGTTATGGGTGAAGAATGTCGAAGTTTTGTTGAAGTAACGCAGCTTGTTTAACAAGAATGCATTCTTTATTTAGAAAAGTGGATAAATCAATTTGAGGAATTTCAATGTTTTGAGTGGATGAAATTAAAGAACAAAAATTTCAGATATGAAGGTGTGATACTGTGTTCGAGTTATCTCAAGTAAAAGGAAATTTATTGATGACGAGAAGTTATTTGATCAATATAAAAATCTTAAGTTATTTACAGAAAACAAAGATGATCGTTTCTTTGATGTCCCTTTTCATGAACAGTGGAGCTCATTTTTAGTGCTTTTCGTCATTACTGAAAAGCACTATTATCTTCGTGATGTCCGTCCGTCCATATGTATATATCAGGGAAGAATTGGCTTAAACTTCCAAACAAATTTGGTACATATAATCTTTGCATAAATACAGGACCAAAATGGCATATTTCGACCAGATCAACTTTGCAGGGGTGCCACAATTGCAAAATTAAACTTTTTAGTAATAATGAATTTGGAAGGAATTGGCATAACCGATTTCAACGAAATTTTGTATAATAAAGGTGTGCAAAATTAAAAACATAACCAATATTTTTAATGTAGATATAGAAAGCAGGGCTGCCACAATACAAATAATAAAAAAAAATCTTTTTTCAAGTATTTGTGTTGAACTGTCGACATCAATTTTAACCACATTAAAAATTTGTAATGTACACATATATACAAAACAGTAGTAGCATATTTGGACTGGATGAACCAAACAGGGGTGCCACACTTACAAATTAAATTCTTTCAGTAATTACGGATTTGGAAGGTATTGGCTTAACGGATTTCAACTAAATTTTGTATACCAAGGAGATTTGTACAACATACTATAATGAAATCAAGATGTTTAAAGTGGAGATAAAGAGCAGGGTTACCACAATAAAAAGTAAAATTATATTTTTACACATATTTATAGAGAACTGGTAGCATGAATTTTAATCCAATATGGTACATATAATCTTCATATAAATAAATAACCAAAACAGCATATTTCAACCGGGTTGACTAAACAGGCCTACCACAATACCAATGTTAGAGTTTTTCTGTAACTATGAGTTTGGAAGGTATTAGCTGAACCAAATTCAATAGGGTGAGTATAGAATGGCAAAATGAAATAAACATGTTTAGAGCATATCTAAAAAGCAGGGCTACAACCATATAAGGAAAAATAATTTCCTGATTTCAAAGCAATTATATTAATATATGATTATACTACGGTGAATTTGACGAAGAGCATTTATGTACCACGGGAAACCTGTGCACTTCCCTACTTGTTTAGAAGCTGCAATAATAAAGACTGTTATTCTGAGCTTTTAAAAATATGCAAATTTGTTTTTTTGCTTTCAAGGACATAATGCAAACATACAAAGGGTCTTTTGTCTAATAAATGACCAGTGGACCCCGGAAAGAAATATATTGTCTGTGACAACAATAAAGGGAATTATTATGATCCAGTATAATATGAAAAACTTTTCTTGTAAAGATTTCCATTCTTACCTTCTGTTGATACCCCATTAATACCAATGAGGGGAGTCAGTGGCTGACCCCATAGGATTTATAATTACTTCTATAGATAAACCAGACAAACTATATAAGTATTTTTGTAATTGTTATCAAATAAGCAGTTCAAATACTAATTTATCTTTAACCAGATGTTATGTCACAAGATTTTTGAATAAATTACGTATAATTTGAACTATTTTGTTGATAGCAAGAGACCTCTACTCATATGTATTTTAGAGCAATATTTTCATTATTTGCATCTAATTCACAGAAACACATACTTATGCCTATATTATTGCACAAGTTTTTAAATGCCGTCACTTCCACTTAGTCTCTTGGTGGGTATTTCAAAATGAAATTAATTAATTAATTATATATTATTATTAAATATTATAATAATTATAATTATATTATAAAATGTAGAGAAAGGGGGCTAAAGGGGAGGGGATAGTGAGAGACCTCTCTCGCGGAGTCATCCCGAATTAAGTGAACAACAAATGCAGATCGGAATCGTCTGCAGGAGAGTTAAACTTATTCATTCTTTTTCCTTTCCGCGCAACATACCTTCACAATAAAAGTCCTAAGTGATTAATATATAATTCCAAGAATTAACAAAGTTACGGTCAAAAAATCATCATGGGGTCAGTCACTGACCCCCCCATTGGTATGCAACTGTAATTAAGATCTTCTTAAAAAGATAATTTCTTCTGAGAAGTATAGTAATGAATAAAATTCATTCTTATTACATTATATAAGCATTTTGAGTATTTTTGTTATTTCTATTGGTTCCTTGCTGAATTAATTTGTTGCTCCTTCAACTTTCTTACTGCCCTTTTTCCTCGGAAGTAAATGTCCGGCTTTTTACTCCTTTATCCTCCATTTTTTCGGTGTATATCCTCCATTCTACCTTTGGGCATCTGGTAACCCTACAACTACATGGCTTTCTCCATACCTCTATACTTCTAAAAATTCCAAATAGGTTAAATGACAATAAATATTTTTAGGAACTGCGAGAAAAATTTAAAGATTTTACAAAGAACAGAAATAAACTCAAACCATAGCCTTCTGATATTGGATATAACTACGAAGCTCCAACAATTAAGAAGATAAAAAGGTGTGTTACTAGGATGTAACTAAGCATGAAGTGTTTACAATAGTCACTGGTAGGTGGTGTGGTGGTACCAGCTAAAAAAGTTAGTTTTTAAGATATCTCTTAAACAATGGTACGTTTCAAACAAAAGTTGTAGAAAATTAAATTTCCTACAACTTTTATTCCAGTACAACATTTAACAAATATTTCAAAATAACGGATGTGACAAGAGTAAACACCCACTTCCAGTTGATGTATTTTTACCAAAAACTAATCAACTCTTGCAGAGGCATGCCTACCCAGGGTACAGTGGGTGCAATGCACCCAGGCACCAGATTGTTAGGGCGCCTTCCCATTAAGGTATTTGTATCTATATATTGTTACAATTCGAGTTGTGCATTGTTTGGGAATATTTTCTCCTTGGTCAGAGTGAAAAGGGAAAGTGGGAGATACTATAATGGCACAAAATTTGCCACGCAAAATTATTCTGATCCCTTGCGATACGTGGTCCCATGGCTCAAGGACACTAGAACATGTATCAGTGGCGACTGAAAATGGGTCCACCGTAGGAATTGCCAGGAGGTGGGGGCACTACTCTGTTAATTGTTATCCCGACCCTATCAAGAAGCTCCATCTAAGGCAGCAATCCTTTCGTAAAGTACCATCAGGGCCGGCCCGAGATAGGAGCAAGCCAGGCGGCTGCTCGGGGTGCCAAAATATTGGGGGCACAAAATCAATCATCTCTGTATATCTTACTTGCAAGTAAATAGATTTTGGAATCAAATTTACATCACGGTATATGCGAAAATCTACATGGAATTCCTATTTCTTTTCATTATCAATTATTTTACCGAGCAATGGATAAATGAACAAGTTCTTCTAAAAATATCTATACAAAAATTTACAGACAGGAGTGCTGGAGCACTTTCTCGTCCGGAGCGTCAAAATACCTTGGTCTGCCTGAGTACCATCAACCTTTACCATAAATCCTTTCGCTGGAAGAATACCAGATGTCTACCATTTTTTTAATTCTCCCTCTTACCGAGTCTTGAAAATCCCAAATGTTTTAAATTGGTTTGGACTATCTTTTCCGAAAACTAGCTTTCCTTACTCCTTCACAATCCACCTCCTACGTTAACATTCATATTCATTTCGAAATAGTACAAAGCTCTTAAATCTCTTGAGCTTTCGTTGGAGAATGATCTCTTTTCCTCAACGGTGTGTGCACAGAGGAGTGTGATACTTGAAGATACTTTGTTCAGAGAAAAAAATTTATTTTTGGAGCTGAAGAGATCATCGTTCATGCAGAGGATAACTTCACATACGTAGTGTTTATTTTCTTTATTTAATCGAGGAGGTATTTTATATAACCTGTTTCAGTTTCTACTCGAAAATTCTTTTATTGCTTTCCGCTCATAAGTCCTAAATTGATTTTTGATAAAATTATAGGTAAGTAGTTATAAAAGCTTGAATATGAAGCTAAATCTGTCTTAATTATAACATCTTAACAATTTTAACTATTAACCCTATTGAATTTCACTCATTTTTGAAGAGTGAGTTTAGAGTAATGTACTCCTGTATTCGGTCCTTGTATCGAGCCCACCTAAATTTATCGATTTATATACACAAGATAACTTTTGAATATAAAAGGATTCCTTTATTTAGAAGAACGAGGATCGGCAGAGTGATCATTTTGTCATAATTCCGGCACCAGTTTTTGTATTTGCACGATTCTTTAGTTGTTAATTATATCCTTATAGAAGATAATATAGACTAGTTTTACCAGTGGAAATTATTCTCATCAACAACATTCCAAATAAGTGTGTGTATATAGGGTTACATTTGGTTTCGCACTTATTCGTATATCATATAGATCCGCGATGGTTTTCTAATACTCAGAAAGTTATAAAAATTCGAGAGGTAGGTTGAAAATATCTTTAAGGGTGGATTGCTAAATAAGATTTGATATATGTTCTGGTATGTATTATTAAAAGGTGGGGAAAGAGACAAGTGTTTTGGTAGGAGTGAGAGTTTGTGGATTGTTCTAAATAGTTTTTAAAAATACTTGGATAAAATTCAATAAATAAAATTAAATGCAATGGATGTTTAAGTTCTATTCAATAACTATAAAATTAATCAAGATCCTTTATGACCATAAACCAAATTAAATACAATTGCCATGAATGGGTATATTGAAATACGATCGAAAAATCGATAAAATCTAGTGAATGGAATTTTTCAGATGTAATGCAAATCATTAGTTTTATTTTTTTTGTCTTCTTAACCATCTTAGTCTTCCCATTTTTTGTTTTATAGTTATATTTATATTAATTTATTTATACATTTATCTACACTATTCTCTATTCAAGTAATCATTTTATTTTATTATTAAACTAGAGTTTTAGTAATGTCAAACACTGAAACACAAAATTAATATAACATGATATTACATGAATTTTGCCATATGCTACCTATATTTTGGTGATAGTATGTAGATGTACTGAATTCAAATTCCATAACAATTTCTCCAAATAATAATCAAATTATTGACATCTACTTCTTTATTGGATTTTTAAATATCTTAAAATGAAAATACGAAGACGGGACTTTGACGTAGGAATGCATAAATAATTGAAGTTCTGTTTTCTTATAGTCAAAATAAATATCGCATCTAATTAGGCTAGTAAATTGACAAAATAACCCAAAAATATTAGAATTTTTGATTGTTCATTAAGGTAACAGGACCGAGTATTGACTTTTATTCAAATGTGCGGCGAGTTTTATAAGTTTTGTTCAAGCAGATATTACATGTTTATCTTTATATTTATGCAACAAATTATGTGAATGTTCATTCTGGGATACATTGACAGAAATCCATCAGCTTATCTGCACTCTCTATTGATGAAAAAAGTCATATTTGTTCATACCACAAAATTCGCTAGCAGGGGGACGCCACCGAGATATCTTGCACCCAGATGCCAGACACCCTAGGTGCAGCCCTGAACTCTTCTTGCTTTCATAAAAATGTGAAATATAAAATTTTGCCTGATTAATAGTTTTTCAGTTAAAGCACCCAAAAACAATATCACATACACACATCATTGAGAAAATAATCAAAACATGTTCAGGGGACCTCAAAACATGTATTTCTGTTGAAATCTCGAAATAGATTTTTTTCATGAAAACAATACTTTCCCCTATACTACATATGGAGAAAGTAAAAATTGATGCAGCCATTCTCAAGCTATTCAGCATTATTTGAAATATGAATACATGTGACATCATCCTATGTGGATATTATTTAACAACACAAAATTTTCAATAGGAATGCAACAATCAACTGTGAATTACACACAACATTGAAAAAATTTATTGCACAACATAACTAACAGATAATACATAATACTTATAGAAAATACAATTAAAGACAAGAAGTAACATCAAACTGGCCCTTTGTGCGAAAAAAGTGTGACAGACTAGAACATAATCGTACCAATAGTTTTATATATTAATACACAATTGGCACTTGTATATAAAATAAATACTCAAAATCAGTAGTATCATAATAAAAAAAATCCAGTGATTTAAATACATTCAAGACTATTAATGCATCATATAAAAATTTATGAAGCAACCTAAGCTAACTGATCCGTCTAAGGTTATTTAGGGTCACAAACTACAATTAAATTATATTTTGACAAAAGAATATCAGCAGTTGTCTGATATTCAATCAATTTATATATAATTTACATTTTCTAAAAATAATTCACATAACTATAATTACAAAGATCTAGGCAAAGCCATTAAAACAGCACATTCCAATTTATTTCGATCATTAATACCATTACCTGAGGTCATTTCAGAATTTCTAAAAGCTAACATCACTGATGCAAATAGCTTGCCTCGATGTGGAAAAAAGAGAAAGCAGTGACATGAACTTATGCCAAAGCAAAAACGGCACAACATTTACATAGAAGTACGCTAGAAGTGACTAAATGTGAGTTGGACAATTTATAGCGAATTAGCTCCATTTAATGGCTTTAAAAAGAACCAAAAAAAGGGTAGAAATTCAAAACAACAAGAAAAGTAAACTATTCCAAGGAACAATGAGCTATGATTTGATAAAATTTCAAATAACACAACTTATTTACTGCATTTAATCATGGCAGCCTGTTTGAAAAAATGAAATCAACAGAATAAGACAAATTTTATCACAAATGTTAGCACCAATGAGTATAAGAATTATCATGACTATTTAAAAATAGAAGATAAATATAAAATAACTATCACTGGTCTTCAAAAACAAACTAACATAAGAATTAAATAAAAATCAATAATATATTGCACCATAAGTTGACATGATTCTTTCCCCCCCGAATACTAATGAAAATTTAACTACAGATTTATAGTTAACATCAAACATTATAACAGTATCAGCCAACAAGTACATGAAGTGATAATTAATCCAAGCTTACACCTAATTTTTGTTAATTATGGCTACACTAACAATAATTGTCATGGATAACACAATGATATGCTCCCTTCAGAATCACAATTACAAATTCCAAAAATAAATAAAACTGAACCTGGAAAATGATTAACTAACTAAATGACTAGAATATACATATCAAACATTTTCAATAAATTATATTGCATTGGGGAAAATTATGGTATTTACTGTGGCAGTAAAAGGCATAAGATTCAACCAAAAGAACAAATTAAATAAGGGTATGGAAAGTTATAGTCAGTTATTCACTACTAAATTATGATATAAAAGGCCAATGCTTTCATTAAAGACACATTTACCCTATATATTGCCTTATTTTTAAGAAAAATTATCAGTGTTTTAAAAAACATACACGACAGTCTTCAATCCTCCAGAAACAGACTGATCTTATTCTAGGAAAAATCACCATGCCTTTTTCCAAGGCACCCAAAGAAGAATTTCTAGTTACCTAGGAGAAAAATCATAAAAAATTACTTGGAACTTATACTGAACAAACCATCCTTTGAAACACAGATTGGTATAACTTAAATTTGATCAACAAAATTTTTTAAATCTATTTCTGAAACAAATAAACAGCCTTAGGAATTTAAAGTTTGCTATAAAATAGCAGCAGCCAATGCTATGAGTAAGAGATTAACTCGAAAGAAGTCTCTAGGGATCAACAAAATAAAAAGTTGGTCATCGCTTGTGTTTCTTAACTTCTTGTGATCCTGTACTGTTTTTGGTCAGTTTAAGTTCATAGGCATGGATTGAGGGAAGGAGGTAACGTATGTAGCTGTCTCGCAACCCCCAAGCATCCCGGCGATCCATGCACCCAAGGAACTCGGAACAGTCTACCACCTGGCATACACACGCATACTTTGTACTGTGGCCTCGGCTCGCCTTTGCCACCCCTCCGTTGTCTCGAGGCAGTACCTCCATGAGCATGCAATGAAGCCGTTTCATTACCAAGTGCCCAGATATTTCCTAGTCTACCATATTTCTCCTCAAATATGCCCAAGTCATCGTCAGCTGTGAACCCTGACGAAATGTGGCCCTTAGAAACTTTCAATGTTCCAAATGGTGTTTTCTCGAAGGCCTCGGACATCTGCTTCATAGTTTTGCGTAAACGCCTTGGTTTCACCCTCCTGGGAGATCCTGCTACCGAGATATTTTCTTTGCCTGATTCTCCTCTATTGGGCTGAGGATGGTAACTTCTTCTATGCTGATTTTCTACCTGAAATAAGGAGAGATTTTAAGTTGTACAAACAAAATAAATTTTTTATGTACAGTCATATTTCATAAAGGCTCCTGGAATGCAAATCAGTAGGGAAGATTATAACGCTTACAAGACCGGACAACCACCTCGCTGACCCCAAAAGTCCTCAGAAACCCAAGATGGCCACTGTCTTTAAGAACACTTGAAATGAAAATGGCTATATTTCCAGTTCTAATGAATTTTGGAATAAAAAAATTGCATTTACTTAAAATATATTTAATATAAATTTACTTTAATGAAATTACATAATGATATTTGGCATGAGTTCTACATTTTTTGCAAAGGTTCACACACAATTGTTTGCAGCCAAAGAACTCAATCCTGGAAAATATCATTTTCCACCTCAAAGCCAAGGAAATATGAACATGAACCATCTTCAGAATAATGACCAATATCTTCCTCAGAATTCAAAGAACTACAATCACACATTTTGAAGGAGCAGAGTTTCAAAAGAAATCGAGTTGAAACTCTTGTTATGATCATATATGCAAACATGAAGAGTGAAGCAATTCAGATTCTAATTTTAGTAGTTATATTGCCGTATACAACATTTACAAGTACTAGGGGAATGCCTGTTGAAATTCAATGGGAAAGTTTTTTATGAAATAAAAAACTAACAGAATATACCTTGACTTTCTTTGGATGCAGGAAAACAAACTTTCATTCTTTTAGGCATCCATTGTTTGAAGTCTTAAACTCCTACGATGATTCTAGTAATTTTAATGTGTGAAAGATTAATATTCTGCATTCAAATATATTCCTTCTTGTAAATAATGCAATGAATGCTGTTTACACTGATTGCTATGAAAATCATTTCTCTCTCTCCTTCCTTCACTCTCTCTCTCATATTAAAAGCATTCAAAGCACGCTTTCACCCATAAGGATTGAAGTAACAACAGGATTTTGAGGTTTAACAATGTAATTGGTTGACAAGGCAACATCCCATTAAAATGGCAATATTTCCCTAAAATATATTAATTAAATATTTAGTATGAGGGATTTCGAACTGTAGGTGGAAAAAGATGAATCGAATTAGAAAATTTATAATTGCTTCTTTAAAATGGTTTAGATCCAAAGATCATAGGTTAGTTCTTTCAAATTTAGATCTCAAAAATAATAAAAATAGATAAACGTCGAAAAATCTGTTTACATGTTACTTTTATGGGAAATGGAAGTCTTTCTGGGAGCTGGATCCAGGACTTTTTTCATCATCACCTTAAAATATGTAAATCGAGCATTCCTGCAAATTTTTTAAATACTTATCTTGATCTTTTATTGAGTTATTCACATGCGCAAGAATGCTTCACGTACATATGCATTTACCTTAAAGAATTAATATCATGGATATACAGTTATTTATATATCAATATGCACAACAATGCATCGAGTGAATTTATGGTGAGAGCAGTCTTGTTTACAGGGGTAAAATTGAAAATGTCTCAGGCACTCGGACCAATTCGGACAGCCAAGATCCCAGGTGATATCAGGCTGCTGGATCGTCAAGGGATTAATATTAAAATAACATTTTAAGTTTTTAAAATAGCAGTAGTCCTCAGAACATATGTCACAGTCAACATAATATTTTGAATGATTCATGCATAACCTTTCTGCAAAGTTTTTAAGTTGCATACATAAATATTTGACTAAATTAAGGACTCTGCCCCTGACCCCTTCCATGGCCTGATCTCATCTGACAGTGCTCACTTCACCCACCTTTTGGAGGACATCTGTTGGGGCTGGTTGATACTAGCTTGGTTAGCCCAAACTCAACTAAGAAAAACACCTGCATTCAGAAAGGAAAGAATTAATCTGCTATGATAGTTCAGTGGTAGAATATCCGCCCTGCCAGCAGAAGACCAAGGTTTGATTCCAGGTCATAGCAGATTTTTTTTTTCTCATTTCATTTCACAATTATTCCTGAGGAAAGGAATGTTAATGGATAACACTCAACTTGTTTGTATACTAAGTTTACAGTAAATGTGGTATCATGGTGAATGCTCATGAAGCTTAAATGTGATTGATGGAATTTGAACCAATGGATAAACATCGTATGACGAGACAATGGGAACTATAATAGATTTAAATTTGTGAGGATCAAGATTCAGAATACGAAATTAAACCAACAACCTAAAAATTACTATTGCTCCAACATCTCCATAGTAATTTACTTACTTGTACGAAGAAAATAATAATAATAATCACTTTTAACCACTTAAATGGGCTAAGTTCATATATGTGCACATCAGAGTCATTCGCCAGGTGGGGAGTGCACATATATGCGAGCTATGAAAAAAATTCGTCTCTCTGTGGGTTATACTAGGAGGAAGTGTTCTGCCATTTTGTGATTTTCTTTCAACATGGTGGTCACTATCTGAGACTCAGTGTATGCATTGAAAAAAGAGACGTTTTGGCGATGTTTTGCGCAGTTTACGAGCAATAAAACTCCTAATGGTACTTTTGGCTTGTGCTTCCATTTAGTGAGTTCAGAGCTAGGAGGTAAGTACTTTGACCTAGTGAGAAAGTCTGATAAGTCAGAAATAGGTTTTATGCTATTCTTCATTTATGTTTACATGAAATAATTTTCTCAGGCAATATTTTTCTCATGCAGCGACTTCGCTAATTATGCGGTTGAACTTTTGTTTATAGAGATAATTTTACGAACAAGAAAGCTTCAAAATAATTTGCAAGAGGTGTTTCATATTGGCGCTAAAATGTCCTAAGGTTACATCATGTAACCTTAGGATATTTTAACCTGGGGTGTAACTTACATTATTTTATTGGCTGCAGGGATAGGATAGGCAACCCCACACTATAGGAGTGGTTTACAATATGTCAAATTTATCTACAAAATCACAGCTAAATTGCAATAAACAACGTTGAATACACACTCAAAAGATCCAGAAATACAAGGAAAAAAATTGAGGAAATATGCCGTCATATACAATGGGAATAGCGAACAAAAATGCATGATGAAAATTCAAAAAATCACTTTCAAATTGTTAATAAAATTGTTAATTTTTCAACTGAATCAATTTCATGACTTCCATATCATATAACTTTATGTTTTCAATGATATATCCGAGTTTTATCCCTTAATTTAATCACATAAAAACGCCCCAACTGGTGAGCGAATTGTATAACTTTAATGCCCACTTAAGGGGTTAATACTATGCCACATGTGTCACTTGTTTATAAGAAAGATAGTTTTCTAACACAATAACATTTCACGTGACATTTGTTTCATTTAGAGACACAATAGCAAAAAAACTAGTGGAATCATAATCTTTGAATATATGGCAGTAAATCGAAAACAAGCAAATACATTAAGATTACATTAATAAAAAAGACAAAAATATCAATTTTCAACAATGATTTCAGTTTCCAAGCATAAAACAGCTAACAATGATAAAAATGTACTTGTTTGTGAACATGTATGCATTAAGTGCACATAAAGTCATGAAACAATAATTTATCCAAACCACTCCATATAACATTAAAAGTTTATAGAAACCAGGGAAGAAATACCTCAACTCAATTTCATCTTCTAAGAATCTGTGGCACTAATGGGATGACATCATCATGTTGTAAAATTTTGCACCAAAGCATAAGGGACACATTGCAGCAGACATGTTAATAATAATGACATATCCTATTTAGCAAATCTGTGCTTTGTGCATCAAGTACACTTACTCTTCTCTGCCTATGCTCCTTAGGCTCGGAAAATTTTTCCTCAATGGCTCCGCCACCAGCTGCATTCAATCTTTCATTGCTGTTGATTGCACGCATTTGACGAAGAGGAGCACTGTGGGTGGGAGGAGGCAGTGAGACAAGAGGTACACTTCTTACATCAAGAGCCACGCCTTCTGTTCCTGCAATAAGGATTTTCCTTCAGACAAAAACAAAATTTCAGACAGGCAAGAAATTTATACATTGTAATTCATTTTGTCCAAGTCAAAAAATGTCATTAATTGCTTTATACATTTCCTCTGAAAAATAAATTTGCTACAATACGGACAAAAATGCTCTACGACATGATACATAAGTTATTCATCCAGATAAATTTTATTTTCTCTGATTAATTCAATCTTTAATTATGAAATGCCTCTGCAGTTCACCTTCCACTTTTCAATACAGTAAAACCTCATCAATCCAGCATTAATAATCTGGAATTCTTAAAACTCGGGCACCTTTGGAAAACTTTAGATGTGAAAAAATTTCAATAATCCAGCAATTACTTCATTATGCCTTTATCATGAGCTTCAGGTTACACTCACTTATGGCAACATTCAGTGAAATTTTTGCATTCATAGCGATTACATGTGTATTTTGGTTATGTTATTGGTACTTTTGTTCACATTTACCTTGAAATTACTACAAAAAAGCAGAAAAATCCCCCACAAGTAATGTTATAAAACATAAACATAAAACTAAAAACTAAAACTAAAAGCTTACACAAGGCATTTCAGTGAAGAATAGGACATAGGTAGTTCTACTGTCTATGATTTAAGAAGCAAAAAAAGAATTATTAAAATTTTAGGTAGACAGTGATGCATCTTAAGCTATGAGTAGCTGTAAAACACTACACACTACATGGGTAAAAGATGTCTGAAGAGTATTTTTTTAATGGTTTCTGCAACAAAGAAGTGAAGGTGTACCTGTTACAGGCCTAACGCTGACACATGACATGAAAAAGTTTCACGATGACTTAAAAATTACTCAAGCCTGTGATTATTCTCAAGGATTCAAACTTCATCATGGTGTATGAAAATTAGCAGTTTCTGGCAAAAACATTTGTGCTGGTTTGGTTACTGCAGAAAAATTTATTGAGGAATTTCCCAACTTTGTTGTGGATAAATACTTGACTGCCAAGAAAATCCATAATGTCAATGCAACAGGACTATTTTGGCAGTGTCTTCCTCATAGCACACTTGCAGCTAGTAATGGCATTTATGGTGAAGGAGTCAAAGGAGAGTCTGATGGTCCTTGCATGCGCAAATGCAGCAGACATGAACAAATTCAAATTAATGGTGATTGGTAAAAGTACTCATCTTTGTGATTTAAATGGTATTAAGAGTTTTCCTGTCCATTACTGTAAAAACAAACGTACATGAATAACTTTGCAAATAGCATTAGAATGGTTTTGGAATTGTTTGTGTGTATTTTTGGCTAATCAATCTCTTGGATTATTATAGCCATTACTCCTTCCACACTGAACACACACACAAGGGAGGAGAGAAAACCGGTGCCAGCATTAGCCTACTCTTAACAAAGAGTACCAAGGGACCCAACCACTTAACGTCCCTTCTGAAGGACAGAGTGATGACTTGCATGGTCTTCTCAAATCACACAAGTAGAGGACAGGACGATCTCAGGTTGAAAAATCCGACCTCTGCTGGATTCGAACCTTGGAACAATTGCATGGAAGGCCAATGCTCTAACCACTCTGCCGTCATTTTGCGATAGAGGCACAGATGCACTGCAAGTCTAAGGGGCTAGGAGATGGCTGCAAAATTATTTTGATATTATCATATCTGCCCAAATACAAGCCAATATTTCTTGTCAAAATCTATCATGAAACAAAAGATCTCTTGGCTTAAATGCAAGTTCGAGAGAAAATTTGGGGTTAGAGTTAAATCTCGTAGTTACTCACAGATGGCAGCATGTGTCTCATTGCCATTGCATTCAAATGCTGGTAAATACTATATTTTTCGTAAAGTAAATATCTGACCTATGATGAATATTAATGAACTAGTGTAATTGCGCGTCAAATAAGACAGGTATGCATGGATTAAGTATTAAATTTAAGGCACTTTCCATTCTTCCTCTCATTCTCCCTCCCTCTCCCCCTCTCTCTTTCTCTAGAAAAAATAACTTCCTAGTCTCAATCTCACCCTAATAACGATTGGTGGCACCACTACATATCAATATTTGCATATTTGTGACTTAGAGAATGGATGAAGTTGGCCAATCCATGCTTTCAAAGCAAATCTTCTGCAATTCCTGCCATTATGAAAATACAAATGTTAAGGCAAGGATTCCAAAGAGTGAACAAAAAGAATTGAGTTATTGAGGCATATGCATCAAGAAATTCTCTGTAAAACAATCAAATCAAGTGAGGGCATTAACTGTTAACTATACTTACTGCCAGTGACGATATTTTCATTTGCTAATTTTTAGGGCATGTATATAGTCCTTATTTTTTTAAATTAATATTTTGGCCAAAAAGGAGGGGACTATATTCGGACTAATATGGTACTTAATTCCAACAATCTGCAATATCTTGCAGCCGAATTTAGAAGTATAGACACTGTACATAACTGTAATACCAGAGGGAGCCATAAACTCCTTATTCCTCATCACAAAACAGTAATTTTCAACAAGTCCTTCATTGTAACTGCTTGCAGACTATGGAACGACCTTTCTCAAACAATAAAAAATTAGCACTCGCTCTCCTCATTCAAGTGACACTGCTATCAATCTCTCTTATCCTTTCAAAGGAACAGTTAAATGTGCTTAATGCTTCAATTTTATTTATTTATTTTATTTTAAATATTGATTTTGACAAAACAATACTTATTGTAAATGATTGTATTTTATTCATTTATTATTTTTTTCTTTCCATTTTGTTTAGACATACCAATGTTAATATCTATTCATTTTGTCAATTTTATATGTTTATTTTATCAATGATCTATTCGTGTTGTGCCAATTTTTTTTATCTTTATGATTTTCATTTACCATAAATACCCGCGTATAATGCACACCCTCGTATAACGCGCAGGGGGTTTTCAGCCTCGTAATCTATGATTTTTCTATATACCCGCATATAGCACAACAGATTTTTTTAGCGTTACTGTTCCAGAATAAAGTAGATGGTGTAACGTGGTCTAAAGCAACAATCGAATTATTGGTATTGTATTGGTAACATAATGAAAGTGCGAAATGAAATTTTAGAATAACGTTCCAAAAGAACGTCAGCTAACTCAATTATTACATACTCTGTTTACTTACAAGGTGATATTAGGACATACACAATAAATCGAATTATATTAATTTCATAGTATGGCATATGACATTGTTTGAGCTAATAAAATGAAGAAATGACAATAATCCTATGTCGAAGTTTTTTACATACGTTTTTGTCACGCCTGAGGTGGACGGGTTCGCCCAACCTTCAGTTTTACCCTTATTAGAACACCCTGGAGCACGTAATAATGATAGCAATTAACCATAATTAACTACAGACTCTAAGAATTAAGAATAAATCATGTATGAATGCTGAGAGAAAAGTAGGGAAAGATAACTTGATGGTAGTTCTACAAAAAGCATCAACTCCCAGTGTACTCAAAAGCATCAGCTGCCATTATTTCTAATTGTAAGTAGTACCAGTACCTCACCACCAGGCCGGACGACAGTGTAGGGGGACGTCATGCATAAAATAGCTCATCAATGTGCTAACAAAAGGAAAGGTGAGTTACAATGTAGCAAATCATATACAGTGAAATGCGAGAATACGTGGAATGAATTGTCCACGGATGTTATTATAAAAGGTTTTAAGAAATGTTGCATCAGTAATAGTTTAGATGGTAGTGAAGATGATATGGTGTGGGAGGATGACGATGACAGTGTCACGGCAACAGAGGATACAAAAGATACCAAAGATGACGATTCCGATAACAACATCAAAGAAAAATGGTCCAGTGACGAAGAATTTCTTGGCTTTTAAAATTAATAAATACTGAATTCATTCTTTTCATATCTAATTAATGTATGTTTATAGAATTAGTTAATAAATTTTTACTATTATCTATCTTACTTTTCGTAAAAATCACCAATAAAAATATGAGGATACCAGGGCAGTAATTAATGTGCCGAAATTGTGGAAATATGGGGTCAAATGAAAATAGGAAGATTATGTACCCTCGTATAACACGCACCCTAATTTTTAACTCAAATATTTCGAAAAAAAAGTGCGCATTATATGCAGGTATTTATAACTTGTTCTAAATTTAATTTATTGATCTCAGTAGGTTTTGTAGGTTTTCCACATGGATTTCATTATTCAGCAGTCCATATTTTTTCCCAAAAAATCACATCTTTTCTTTTCAAATACTTGTATTTTTATTGTTACCAGTATTTACAGTGCTAATGTTTTATGTACTATTATATATGTATCATGACAAGGGGTTAGGTGGAAGATGGGACTTCTTAGTCTCAATCTCACCCCAAATAAAGACAACATCAATCAATCACTCAATCTCTTTTTCACTCTCTCTCCCTGCCTCTCCCCCTCCCTGGAAAAATAGACTTCCTAGTCTCAACCTCGCCCAAATAAAGAACATTATCTATCTCTCCCTCTCCCTTTTTCTCTGTCTACCTCTCTCATGTATTAAAACACTCAAAGCATGCTTTCCTTATGCATATAGTATACTTATTCACATAAGTGATAAAAAGTGCTAAAATACAATTTCTTTAATTGACGTTAATTATTTGTGTTAATGAACCCTCATTTATGATTCCTCATTTCAGGTACATATGTATTAGTTTTCAAAAATCCAGCGAAGGTTGTTGGATTTATGAGGTTTTATTTCAATGATATCTACAACAATTATACCATTAATCAATTTTTAACCTAAAGATGATCAAAATAAACCTGAACGCCATAAAAATTTCATAAACCGGGAAGTGCAAATTAGCTGCAACCTGATATACTTGATGAACATTCAGGGCTCAAAAATTTGACTAAAAAGAGATTCTTATTAGAATAAAAAATCAACGACTTACTGCAGAGGAGATTCAATCAATAGTTGAAATCTGTATTTGATTTACTCAAACATTATATATACAGTGGCAGCTCGCCAGGTGAAGTGAGAGAAGTGACACTTCACCATACCATTTATTGTACCATTAAATTGATTTTTTTTTCATTCAAACTCTTTATTTTTTAATAATTAAGTAGATGTGCAAGCCAAAAT
Organism: Tanypteryx hageni; assembly: GCA_028673005.1. NCBI lineage: Eukaryota > Metazoa > Arthropoda > Insecta > Odonata > Petaluridae > Tanypteryx > Tanypteryx hageni. Next base: position 78,474,023 of record CM054115.1, on the reverse strand, counting down.
ACAGGAAAGCAAGGTGAAGAGCTGAGAGCTCCGACTGAAAGCACTTCTTCCTGGAGTGGATGTGCTATGCTAGGGTAGGTGGGGAAGGGTGGTTGCTATGGCAATGGGTGACGTCAACCGCTGCTTTGTGAAGAGGGTTTGGGCCACACTTCACTCGCCCATTTCCCTCAGTCTTGAGTTTGTCTTTGATTTTGGTTGTTCGTTGCATGGTGCACCGCTGCATTTAGTTAATAGTGTTTTCTTTTTCGAATATAGTGTTGACATTGGTGTTTCTTGTTAATTGCGTTAATAATTTCTCTTTTGCTTTTTGTGAAAAATGAATCCAGAAAACGATTTAGTATGTAATTTGTTATAGACTAATTTTTCTCCTGTTTAAAAAGAATAGAAACACTATTTCACAACCAAGATTATCGTCTTTAGCGAAAATCACAATACACTACCTTTCTGAACTTTGTGTGCTTGCAGTATGCAAATTTGCACTCCACGACAAAATTTTTTTATTGTTACTTCTGTTTCGCGCTGATTATTTGCATTTTGCCTCATGTGTTTGCAATACCAAGAAGCATGAACTCACTCTACATTTTTTGTTTTGAAGTTCAGTTTAAAGTTTGGCACCCTAGAAAAGGACTTATTATTATTATATTATATTTAAAATGTTCATTGTTATTAATTTTTTAAGTAAACAAATGTGATAATTCTTGACTTAATTATTTTGTAGCTCAGTATGAACTTCACAGCCAACACCTCTATTTTTAATGACGAAACTTTATTTTAAATTTTTTTAACCTAATTTAAAGAATGTTATTTTGTTTTGTTAGGTTTTCATTTTTTATTACAAACTTTTAATATAAATCTAAGAATTGCTATCATCTTGTTACATAAGATTTTCTGCCTCGTATTTAAAATGCAGTTACATCCATGTATCATGTACTCAACATTCCATTTCAGTAGTTCATTAATTTAAATTGAAGCATTTCCTTGGAATGAACAAAAGATCGACAATCACACGCAAAAATGTGCTGGAGGTAAACTGCACAATTGCAGAAAGAAATGTTATTGCTTTGTAATGTGAAGTTTTCATTTGCTATTACACGTTTTGAAGAAAATTAAAAGAATTTTCTCACTTTATGAACCTAGGTTTTCATTTGATCTTACATTTTTTAGGTTGACTGGAAACCATACTCCCCATTAATACACTGCGTCTTATGGGAAAATAGGGCTTGCAGTTCGCAAATTTGCATTTCGCGTCAGTTTTCTGGAATCCATTATTAGCATAGTTCAAGAAGGTGGTGTACCAAGAGAATGTCTATGTAAACTTGTGGATAAACATCCTTTCTTCGATGACATCATCGACCATTATGCTGCCTTAAAAGATAGGAGAATCGATCTGATCTACAAGAAATAGGGTGTTTATTTATAGATTTTCATGTTGTAACACTTCACCTACATCTCAGGTCACAAGTCACCACTGTACATATATAGGGGAATTACCTAGATCACATGCTGAACTCCATCCAAATGGTGAGTGCAATAGTTTAATCTATTAAAGTATTAACCTAACAACCTGTTATGACTAAATCAAATTACTGCAATCAAATATTTTAGTTGAATCATCCAAGTCTAAGATTTGTTTGTATGGAATTTCTGGCTAATCAACCTCGCAGATTATTATAACTGTTACTTTTTTCACACCAAACAAACACACAAGGGGAAGGGAAACCTGGTGCGGGCATTAGCTTATTCTTTATGAAGAGTACCAAGGGGGCCAACAGATTAACGTGCCTTCCGAAGGAAGGAGTGCTGACTTGCGCAGTCTCCTCAAATCATACAAGGGGGGGAAGGGACAATTCCAGGTTGGAAAATCCAACCCCCACCGATCCGGTCCAATTAGAACTGATAGGTTTTTGAACTGATGGATGAGTGATCTAATGGGTTAATTAAACATCTAAACACATACAATTTAGAATATCTTCAATGCTTTGAGGAATTAAATAAACTCACACACAAATGATAACATACCATTTAGAAGTATACTTCCATTCACAGAGCGTAACAAGATGTCTTGATCAGCAGACCATGCAAGCTCTCTTCCATCTAGCACTGCTCCTTCACTCCCTCTCAGACGTACCTAGCAAAAACATAAATTAGTTTTAAAAAACATACCTCAATTTAGTGCTAAAAATAAGTAAAGATTTAGTGCCACAATTTGTCCCTTGCTAACATTGGCATTAAAGTGGGAGTGGCAGAAAATCGAGATACATGCTTTCTCTATGTACAGGCAAAGCTCGATTTACGCCATAGATAAGTTCTGAGGATTATGGCGTAAATCGAAAGTTATTTTCCGGCAGTATTTTATCATGTACATTGGCGGCTCCTGCCATAAGGGATAGTGAGATTCATTCCTACCAAAACATTTTAAACCTCAGTAACATCTTTCTTTATGGTGATGTAAATTCAGTAATTAATTTATTCCTTTATTTAATAATATTCCTTGAATATAATCAATGCAAATAACGCATTATAAATTTATCATGCAAGCGATAGTATTGTAAAACTTTTCTATACGTTGATTGTTCTGTGAAAAAATTTGAAATAGTAATCTAGGGGTTCCAAAATTACACTCAAGAGCATACACAAAATTATGACAAAATGTCCCCACCAGTTAAAAGGCATACGAGCTGGTGCTAATCATATAAATTAAGGGAGTACTGTTCCCAAACTTAAAGTCACGAATTGTTCTTACTGAAGAAGTCCCAATTCTTTCCGAATGTCAATGTTTCTCTCACCACGTTAAAACCTTTTAAGAACCTTTACTTTAATTTATAAGGAAAGAAACTTTTTAGATTTTTTCACATCCTTCCTTTCCATGCTAGAATCACTGTTAACTCTTTTGAAGCTCATTTTAACACATGGGGATATATTAAAGAATATTAAGAATTAAAATCACAGAGGTAAACAACAGCTAAATGGAAAACGTTGCCACTACGAAAGACGACAACAGTTAAACTGCCAACTGTATACGTATGCCTACGTATGTCTACTTTGGAACGTGCTCCGGACTTAAGGCACCGCTCCACACTCAAGTAATTGTCTCCTTAAATCCCTTCTACGAGTTATTAGATTTTGTCTATCATTCAAGTTGCAAGATAAAAATAGTAAAATTTCTGAAGAGTAAAAATCAACTGGGTTAAGTGCTATGTTAAAAACTGTTCTTTTAGTGCAAACTCGGATAGTGCACAGATGTTTCGGAACACCTCTCATGTGCTAAGCGAGGCATGCCTGTATTATTAAAAAAGTGTGATGGTTAAGTAAATGAATAAATAGATATACTTTTTATAAACTTAGCTATTTTAACACTGATTTTATTGTTAGAGTTACTGTAACAAATGAGCGAGTTGAAAAGTAAAATCAGTTTACCTATTTTTCCTTTTCCCTCAATTTGTACTTGCCCGCAATTTACACTTTTTTCCCCATCTGCCTATAAAAGTGTAAATAAGGGGTTTTACTGTAATTCATTATGACAGCATTAATTTCTATTCTATTAAAAGCATTAAAACATCTTTAATTTCCATTAAAAGCATTAACGGTCCCTTTAAAAGCAATAAGGTCATTGCCATGGGTTTTATACATTTCCATTATTGAAAAGAGGAAAAATTCACACTTTTTTCCAATTTAAAGCAGATATTTATGCTAATTTGGTATGTATTCCAATTCTGCCTAAAAAAAATTAAGAACTTTTTTCAGCTAGGCAACTGTTCTTTTCCTGAATTCGTAGCCCAATTTTAAGTAATTTAAAAAGGCATATTTAGAAAGCCTTGCATTGAATCCCGTGCTTTTCTTATGGGGTATTGAAATGGAACATTGGGGTTAAAAAGACTCCTTAAATATTAATTTTTCGTGATTTTCGATTTTTCTTGTCGGTTGTACCACTCGACCTACCTACATGCCAAATTTCAGATTTCAAGCCGTTCTAGAAGTACCTAAGAGTTTTATGTTGGTCAGTGAGTGAGGCACAAGTAGCTTTATTATTGTCCATCAAATATGATGGGTATGCGTGAATTAAGTATGAAGTTAAAATTGAAATAAAAATTAATAAAACCAACTTTTATATGCACTAAAAAGCAATAAATATAAAATTCACATAATTGAGTGTTCCAGAGAGTAAAAATAGTTTTGGGTGAATAGAAATTGTTTGACAAAGAAATACATTATGCTATACGATTCTTATATGCCAAAAATTATTTTTAATCAATGTAACATTTAATTTTGTCTTTCTCTGTCTCTCTCGTATTAAAGCACTTGATGCATACGTTCCTTATGCATAGAGTATAAGGATTAAGGTGACAATACAATCTCAAGGTTTAACAATGACATGGTCGATAAGGCAACATAAAGTTAAAAAGCTTAAATTTTTCAAATAAATATGATTTAAATGTAGAACCTGAATGATTTTGTATCGTAGGCAAAATGCAATGATAAGAATAAGAAATCTTGTTTATTTTTCTTTAGAAAAGTCTAGGTCCCAAGATCATACGTCAATTCTTTCTAATTTTAATTTGCAAAAGAGTAAAAGCTTGTAAGTCTCCCATGAACAGGGCTGCATACACTACACGTACGTCACCTCCATGCGGCCACCTCAGTTTATCAAGTGGACACAGTTCAGCACGAAATTTGACATCCCACGAATCCTTGTGTGAATGTTTACGAGTTGTATACAACAGTTCTTCCATTATTCTATAATCGTGTTATAAATGTGATCATAAAAAGTTTGTGTTATTTGTCGTTGAGAAGGATACTAATGTTCAGGCACTTCCAGATGAGCCAGCGACTATTTTTTGTGCGGGTAGGACTATGTGCAAAACAGACTAGAAAAATTGAAAATCTCAAAAAAGGTTCACAATGCAGCCGCTAAAAATTCGCGTATTTAAACAAATTTTTAAGGTTTATGTACAGTAATCCCTCCATATTCGTGGGGGTTACGTTCCTGAAAAACGATGCGAATATAGATACTAAAGGCTTATGGGATAAATAGGGTTAGGGGAACAGCTACCCTCAGGTTATATAGTAATAACATTGTTATTGTTTTTAAACTTATATTTAATATAAATAAGCATAACCTGTTATTCTCGAATCTATACTTATCGACGTGGAATTACGAAAAAATAAACAGTAGACGTAATAACGCACCCAATATTTTATTTGCACTATTTTAAGGAAAAATTGTTAGAATAATTTGAGTAAATATGGTAGTTCATTTACAATTTAATGCATTCATAAAAACAGTAAATAAATTATTACTCATGCCTTTAATAACAGTGTTGATATCCCTTTAATGATAATGATAATTGCAGTGTTGTAAACGTTAGTTGGACGAGGCTCCTCCTGTGGATTATCCATTGGTGATCCAGAAAATGGTTGAGAATCCTCAAACCCCTTCCCTCCAATATCATGTGCCATCCTTGCAATAATCTTCACTTCTACATCAAGTGAAGGAAATCCATCAAAGTTAACGAGAGATTCCTTCCACAATTTTCCCCAACATGCATTTATAGTCCGAGGTTTCACCTCTTCAATTGGCTCTTTAATGTTTTCTATGCAATATGCAATGGTATAATGTTTCCAGTATTCGGTGACAGTCATAGTGGTGTCACGTTCCATTTCATTTAATGTAAGATGTAGTGGAATGTGCGACGAGTACAGTAGCTCTTGGACAAAGCAATCACTCCTTGGTCGAAGGGTTGGAGAAGTGAAGTTGTATTGGGGGTAGAAAGATAACTTTGATATTCGGAGGTGCAAATTGAATACCTTGCAGATAACCAGATGCATTATCTAAAATGTGAAAGAGTTTAAATGCCAATTCTTTTAAGCTAAATATTTTTTGACTTCATGAACAAAACGAATATGAAACCTATCCATAAAAATTGTTTCGGTGATCAGGCCTTCTTGTTTGAATGCCAGAATACAGGTATGTAGTTTATGCTTATTTTTCCCTTTCGACGCACGAGAATTCAGTGAACAATAAATCAACATTGGCTTAATCATGCAATCCCTGGGCATACTGGCACAGAGGAGGAGGATTAACCTGTCTTTAGCTGCTTTAAATCCAGGTGCCGAATGTTCTTTGGAGATGAATGTTCGTGAAGGCATCTTCTTCCAAAATAAGCCCAACTCGTCAGCATTAAAAACTTGTTCGGGTTTGTATCCCTTCTCTTTGATGAGGTTTTTAACCCTTTAGCACCGACCTCAGTGCACCGTACAGACCTTGATTTCTTCACCTCGGTGCAGGGTACCGACCCATGCCGCATTTGTTTTAATTTATTCTTGTGAGATGTGTTTTTGATCAATTTTCAAATGGTTTTTTAATTGCTAAAGGCATCTTCTATATAACTTAAAGAATTTATTTGTTCTGAATGCAATAATTATAATATAGTATATATATATAATATACATGTATAATATAATTATACAACATCAAATTTATTGTGCTGCAAAGACGTGTACTCGACCAATTGACACGAGGACAGACGAAGTTTTTATGTTTCCTATTTTTTCACCATCACGCTCACTCTATTCAATTTATTACTTTCTCCATATACAAGATTTCAACGGAAATACATGTTTTAAGGTCCCTTGAATGCGTTTTGACTATTTTCTCGATGATGTCTGTGTGTCAGTCTGTATGTGATAGATTTTTGTGGGCGCTCTAACTCAAAAACTATTAATCAGGTCAATGCAAAATTTTATACTTAGCATTTTTATAAAAGTTAGAAGATATGATTAGTTTTTGGTAAAAAATCGGAAGACCGGAAGTGGGTGTTTACTCTTGTCACTTATCCGTTATTTTGAGATATTTGCTTTAATGTTTGATAAATGTAAAAATGTACCAAAATAAAAGTTGTGGGAAATTTCACGCCACGCCACCTACTGAAGACTATTGTTAACAATTGACGCTTAGTTATGTCATAGTAAAGCTCCTTTTTCTATTCTTAATTGTCAACCGGAAGTAAATATTGACAACGATCCCAGAGCTAACAACATGTAATTTGCCATATAAATATGGAGAAAGTCATGTTGCCCAAATCAGTTTATTTTTTTCTGCATCCGAGTTTCTTCCTAAAAGTAAATCCATCATTCTTTTAAAAATTTTTACATTTTTATGGAAAAATAATATGAAAAAATAAGACTTGAAAATGTTGTTAGGAAAAAATCGACCTAGAATGAATGTTCAAAACATGAACGAAGTGGCTCAAATCTCTAAAATAAAAGCAAAATATACCATCCCAAAAACTTCATTAATCTCTCCCCTTGTAAACAAGAAAGATGCTGACGGCAACCTCGAGGCTTTCAAGACCCTTTCAAGCATCAGTCATGCTCTGACAGATATATGAGAGCATGGGCACAGAAAGATATGGCACTGGTTACGAATAACCCAAACAAACCAAGCATGATTGCCCAGATCTATTAGTAGAGACCTTTCTAAGGATATCTGAAAGGCATTCTTATTATTTCGTTGAAAGAAATGCAAATATGGCTGCCCAAAGATAGAGAAACACTCGTCACTTGGTTCCATTTTGTGTTACACATCCACACTGCAAGGACAGTAAAGCTTGAAATTTATTTAAAAGTTTTTAATGAACTTTATATATCATCTGTTTTTGGAATATATTCTTAAAACATTTGAGCATTTTTCTTTTCCTTGTATAAAAAATGGGTTTCAGTGATGAAGAGTTGCAAAAATGTTGGAGGAATCCAATGGCATCTCACATAGTAGTGATAGTGGTTTTAGTTATATTGATGATGTTGCAGTTGCAGACGAACCCATAAATCAGCCAGATAGTGAAGATGAAAAGAAAAGGGATGAAGAATTTCACTGGGAGAGCATGGAAAATTTTATTGCACAACAGGAGGTATTTATTGGAAACTGCAGAGCTCAGAATGTTGCTAAATGTGTGGTTTATATTGTTGAATGTTTTGAACTATTTTATGACAAAGATCAGATAAAAATAATAGCAGAAGAAACTAATAGATATGCGGAACAATACAAAAATGCGAGAGGCAACGTGTTTCCTTTTTGAGGCTTACCACAGAAAATTAAACTATTAAGGTAATTAAAATAAAGTTATAATCTCTATAATTTTATGGTCATATTCATGTTTGTAATCAATTCATAGTATTTCTCAAATAATATAGCCAAAGGGACATTTACAGATTTAAAAAATTCAGTTCATGCTAATACGAGCTTTCTTTTGGCAAAAAGATCATGCGAGAGGAAAGAAAATACGGACTAGTTTTTGGAACGTTCGTCATCCTCGTTCACGCTGTAGGTCCATCTGGTGCTATTTGTAAACAATTCTAGAGTGCGATGAATTGTGTGCAGGAGATTGCGGGGCAGAGTCAGAGAGAGGGAAGGGCCGCTCGGAGATGGGACTGCGTAGTCATGAGAACGAAGAAGAAGAGATAACAAACCATCTGAAGACTGTTTTCAAATATCTTGACCATGCTATTAGAACAGAGTTGGAGACAACAAAACAAATCTCGCATGCCTAAAAGAAATACTATTATACTAATCATTCTTGTTTTATGAAATGATATTCTATTCGCAGAGCGATAATGTAACACTTTATAAGAATATTACAATGAAAATAAATGTATATAACAATAGTATTATTGTAATTATATAAAAATTGCATGCAAATCTGTTGAATTGAAAAAAAGATAAAAATAATTGTCTCCGTACGTCAAAATCCCAACTTTTGTTTAAATTTTCTCCGTCCGTGGGGTAGACTAGAATTTAAATCACCTCCATCGCTGAAGGGTTAAGATGGCCTGGAAAAGCTTCAGTTGCTACAGTATCTGCCGATGCTGATTCTCCACTTATTTTAACATTATGTAAAGCGTATCTTCTTATAAATTTCCCCAACCATCGCTTACTTGCCGTAAATGATTTGGTGCTGCTTCCTTCAGTGACCAATGTTGAGGGACACAAACATTGTTAAAGGTAAGTTGTGCATGTCACAAGGACGGGAGATTTCACTACCCTGTTCCAGACATTACGTATAGCAGAAACTATAAATTTTGATGATGTTATTGATGAGTTTGCTGCATTAAAATCACATAGAATAACTCTTTCATATTAAAATATTTATACTTTCTGTATTTAAATTATGTATGTGTATATGTAATTATATTTATAATTATGTACATTTATAGTAAGGTAATTATATTTATAATTATGTACATTTATAGTAAGAAAGTATATCATTTATAGTTTATTTTTATTTATTATTTGTTTGCCCTAAATCCATATAGGTATTAGAGAATTTTTTATGATGGGGCGCATATTTGGTAGTTTGTCCCGGTTGCTAAAATAACTAGTTACAGCGATGACCAGAATATTTGATTTACCAACACCCCTCCATTTCCTCTGGATACCTGATAACAGAGCCTTTACTGTACTATTAATCGACCAAATATTCAAGTAAGATTACTGCATCTCAGTCTTTCCCAGCCCTCCTATCAGCAACTTCGATCCCATCTCACTGAAAAGTAGCAATGATAACATCATCATCATCATAACAGGGGTAGACAGATCCAATTCTTTCTCATAGTTTTCCTATTCAGCTTGTAAACTTCCCCCCACAACAGAAACTGGGCATAAATCATCTTCTTCACAACATTTTCCTGCTAAAAAGCCAGATAGGATGACTACATACCCTTACTTAAATTGAAACAGAGGTATATTACAAATGTTTTGGATGATGGAGAGGTTTGTGCTTGTCAACCCAAATACTCTAACCGAGCTTCACTGCTACAAATGCATATAAGTAAAAGTTAATTTTATTACAATTAAACTTATCCTTCAATGATAAAGCTAGAAAAAATGAAATCATTATTGCATCGATGAATAAAAAAATCACACAAATGACACTGCTATAGAAGGAAAAATAAAATACACGATAAAGATGCTTACCCTAGAAGACGACCTCAAACGAAGCGATGCACCAACAGGTGCAGAGAGTCGTTTGGCTGTTGCTGATGCAACATCAAGACGACGAACTCCTCGAGGTAAACCAAAATTTGGAAATCTGGTAGAGAAGACTATGGGAGGTGATTGGGATGACACAAGCCCTGAGAGACCTGACCCAGATCCCCTTAATCCTCCATGGACAAAAACATCAAGGGACTCCAGCCCTGTCATGCTAATCCCTTCCTCATCAAGGGAAACCCTGAGATAAAGAAAAACAACTAAATTGTTGAGCAGTTCATACATTGAAGGATCGAAATAAATGCCTCCTTCAGTAATATAACCATATATTTTTAATAGAATGAGAAAAATAAAATTTCAAAACCAAAATGTAATAGGAAATTTCACAAAATAACTCCGAAATAGATTGTATTTCAATTCCATAATACGACAGATTTTTAAGGTACAGCAAACTTTTTAAGCCAAATTGTTCAGGCAATTAGATAAAATAATAGCTCTAGCTATGAACTAGGGACATTTCGAACCAAAAAATAAACTACTGTCCAACAAATATGACAATTGTATGTTGATTGACACATGAATAACAGAAAAGATACAAAGTAAATTTTAAAGATACAACAATGTTTGATTATCTTAATATATAAATCTGAAATTCTGTTTGCTTGAATAGTTGTTCGTTTGTTTGTCAATCTCATCAATGCCTCTCTTCCCTACTGTTCATTCATATTCGCTCACTTTCCTCAACCGAGAGAGAGAGAGACTTCACGGCAATGAGGCCCTCATCTCTGGAGGAATTGCCTGTTTCCGTTGGCTATGGCTAGTGAGCAGAGTATAGCTCATATTATTCTGTACAGACTATAGTTATTAATATGAATGAAAGAGAAGAAGAGTTGATTCAGCAAAGCTATACTAAAATATTTTTAAATTTCAATATTTCATGTTGTTTATAGCTAAATACAGCAATAAGACGACATAAAAACAATGCACAAAAATATCTGAAAATATATTCTATGATTTCTTTTGATATATCTACTTGGAAATGTGTACACTCACTCTATTCTAATAAGAAGAAAAGGCATACTAAAAAACTGTAATACACAGATATTTCAAAGGCGTTCTTCATGGAAAGTGTGTATAAAACAGTATCGAAAGATTGGGTGGCTCTTGAGTTTTTTATCTCCAAAACTGTAAGTCAAAATAATTTGGTCTCATGGACTTTTTTGTGGCAAATTTTGTCCTGTTCAAATGAATTTTTTAATCTATACCTCACAGATCATATAAGCGTTAGGGAGAGTAAAATATGGTATTAAATTGTTGCTTGACAGATGCCATTTTACAAGATATGAGTATAAGTTTATTTAAGTGCTTATACAAAGTGGAAGTTCTAATTGAAGGATGCAGTTCAAAATCATAATTTGGCAATAAATTTTAATAGGGATCAATAATATTTAGTTAAAATGTCTATAGTTTTAGAGATTAAACATGCAGACAGAGGAGATGTTCTCATAAGGTGTTCTGCTACTACCACTTTGCTTAAAAATGCTCATTACATTATTTTTTATTAGGATGGCAATTTTAAAAAATCATGGCTAAAGTATTAGTCCCCATCAATACTGCAGCAAAATAATTCTGAAAATTATAAAATTTAAAAGTATACCAAAGAAACTACCTTCTCTATGAATGAAACAAAATATTATTTTATATCTATTGACCAAATATAAGTCTAGAATAGACCTTCAGACTTTTGTATCATGTTTCTTTTGAAATAAGAAAGTATGTAGAACATACCTGGGTCCTACTGAAGTTCCTAAATCAAAAAGAACGGATCCTCCATCTCCTGATATTTCCACAGGGGAACCTGCAAATCCTTGTATGCGACCATCCCTTTTAGTCACTCTGAAAAAAGGTACGCAAGAATCATTAGATGTTTCAGAAATTAATTCCAGGTATGGGCAAATATAAGGAATATTTCTCAATTGTTTAAGCAGAAAAACTAAGAAGGCTGTAGGGTTTACAAGATAATACTATTTTCACATACTTTTCTATTTGTTATGGAGAACAGGGTATGTTAACCTCCAATTCACTCAATACATATAATGGATTAATCTCAATAATTAAACTTCTCACTGCTTAATGAATAAACAAAATAATTAAAAATAAAATAAAAAATCACATTTTGCAATAAGTACAAAAATAAATTATGATTTAACTTTTACAATTTTAAATCATCAACATTGTATGCCATGATCAGCATAATTTTGACATTACTTGGTTATTGACGAAGTTTCTTTGGACAGGAAAACTCCAGGTGATGCCAATCATTCAACTGCCTTTTTAGTTATTAAAAATATATTGATATGAATTTGGAGCTGATGTGAAACAATTTTGAAGCTATGAAAAATTTCATTCTTGTGATCAAGCATACCTCTTTACGTCAAATTTGCATATCACTGTAAGCCTTTTTAAAACAAGCTATGAAGAACTTGTATGGCAAACCCAATTTTGTTTCATTAGCCTTCCATTATCATCGAGGATAAAAATTAGGCAAGAATAAATAATAGCCACCATTAAGTAATTGATACATAATGATACAGTCATAAATAAAAAATAAATCAATCATAAGAATGATGAACAATTGTCAATTAATTACAGCATTGTGATTTACAAAGTTTGAAATATGAATGAAAAAATAATTGGAATTTATATCACAGATACAAATAATAACTGCAGTTTTCCTAAATTCTTATATGTGGAAGCTAGGGATTTTCCAACAAGTTATACCTGTCACCTCAAAAACTGGACACAATTCTGTATTTTAATGAACTGTACAGTGTCTTAACCTCCGTGATTATTCCTTTAAATGCTTTAACTCCAAAATTTCTATTTACTCTTAACAAAAATGTGTCCAATATATTATTTTCATAGACCCTGTCAGCCAAAACCATACTCACTTCCCCATGAAACAAAAAACCCCATTCTAATCACCTTTGTTGGATTACACAACTTCGTTATACCTATGCATGATTTGTTTTTCTATGAGCAAACAACTTTGCTGCCCATCATACTTTCCTATCTACATTTTAAATCATTGTCAATTATCATTTTTCAATGTCCACAATCATGGGCATCTGCTGGAACATTTCCAGGGAGGGGGCAAGGGGATAGGCTCCCACAGTCGAATTTGGTGGGCTTAACATTTTAGTGATTTGTTTCAAGCATATTGCAGGGGGACCCTACCTGCTTGCATGACCTCAGAAAAATTGCCATGTTAACTCCCTGACCTAACCAGATATCTACGGTTGTTTTCCTTTGACACAGGCCTGATCCAGTGGGGGGCAAATGCCCCCTTGCCCTCCTCAGCAGATGCTCATGTCCACAATCCAAAACTAAGAGCAAGAAACTTATAATAACCATGAGTTAAATGCATAAAATATTTTGAAGTGTTCATCCATTATGCTTTTTTCACACTTACAGATTGAATTTAGAGCTTAAAATCTGAACACGTATAGTGGCTCATAATTTTTGACTGTAAAAAAAAAAAAAATTCAGAATCAATCAGAACCAAAACTAAATCAGTATTCCCGCTTTGTTTTTAATCAACAGATAATAAAGAAGTTCAAGTGGCTCCTAGGAAGCTTTTCATTTAATTTGTGGATTGAAGTTATCAATTGCCAACCACACACTGTTTTGAGGTCTCCTGAACATGTTTTAAACATTTTCTCAATGATGTCTGTGTGTGATAGGAAATTTGTGGGCGCTCTTAACTCAAAAACTAATAATCAGATCAATGCGAAATTTTATACATGGCATTTTTATTGAAGGGAAGAGAGTTGATTAGTTTTTGGTTAAAATCTGTCAACTGAAAGTGGGTGTTTACTCTTGAGGTGGCCGAGTGGTTAGAGCATTGGCCTTCCACACAGCGGTCCCAGGTTCGATTTAACCTGGAATTGTCCCGTCCCCTACATGTGTGATTTAAGGAGACCGTGCAAGTTGGTGCTCAGTCCTTAGCAAGGGATGTTAAGCAGCTGGCCCCCTTTGTGTTCTTCATAAAAAATAGGCTAATGCTGGCACCGGGTTTTCCTCCTCCCTTGTGTGTGCGTCTAGTAAGGAGTTATGGATATAATAATCCAAGAGGTTGATTAGCCAAAACAAACAAACAAAACATGGATGTTTACTCATCCCTATTAATTTCTTTCAAACATATGCTTGAATACTTGATAAATGTAAAAAATTATTGTAATAAAAGTTGTAGAAAATTTAATTTTCTTTGAATTTTTTTCGCAGATCCTTAAAATATTTATTATCATTTATCCCAGGCTTGGACCCTTAAGGGGCGCATGAGGTGCTCCCAGAATTAAGAAAAAAATTAATTTGACTTGATACAATTGTTTTTACTAGATGAGGACAATTTTTTAATTTTGGTGAGTAATGTCATTCGGCAACACACAAAATTTGTATAGGCATGATATGCATCTGACTTTATCAAAAACTGTTCCACAAATTAACCTTCTGATTGAGGGGAAACAGCAACAGCCATCTCATTGATTTTTTCATGAGTTTTTTTGTCTTCAGATACTATGAAGCGAACAAATTTCTTTCTATGGTTGAAATTTAATGTTGTTTTTTGAAGTTCCACTTTTTGCCACATATGTTCAATGCAATTTCAGGAAAATAGCAAAAAATAATAACTTTTTAACTGAAATAAAATAAATATACATACACAGTAAACCCTCGTTAAAACAAACTCCAAGGAAGAATCAAATCATGTATTTGGGTTAACCGAGTTCGTGATAACCAAACTATACATGATAAACTGAAAAAATTACAAACTTTCTGCTTAAATATATGTACGTACACCACCCTTCTGAACTTCGCGAATAATTGTTTCCGGAAAACTGACGCGAACTGAATAACCAAAAGATGGCCACTGGCTTTATTTTTTCAATTTCTCGATACAGCAAGTATCAATGCCCAAGTGTTGTAGAGGGCAAATCAACTGGCAAATGACCAAAGCAGAAGAACATATTTGAAACATTTATCCCTCAGTCTAATGCAAGATCACCTGAAAACAACAGCAAAAATACTATCACTTCCGGCCGATAGAGATGTATTTCTTTCAAAATACTGCTCTGAAGTACCTCAAGATGACAATGCAGACAAATCAATTGGTAAGAAATGCAGTAAATGCAGATTATGTGGTTGGTCGCAAAACAAATCAACCACTAAAAATATGGGAAGTGTAATAATTTTGCACATAAACAAGAAGTCCAAACCATGACTAATGCAGGCTGGTTTCCCAAAGTTGACATCCCAAATTGATTACTTATGTAAATTGACAGGAAATGTTTCAGTATGTGTTAGTCATTCCAAGGAATTATCATACCATAAATACCATATGTAATTCATAGTTAATGATAGAGAAAAATTGAAAAACAAATTAATAGAGAATTATCAGGTTTAAAATACAAAAAACAATGTCAAAATCTCTTTCTGACATTATATTTTGCATGTATTTTTTAAAATAAACGAATTTAATAAATGCTAATTTATACACTAATATGTATGGATCAACTGTCCATTGCTAAAGAGTAGTCAAGCGGAAAAGAAAATAACCCACTTGTTCACTTGTCTATGCTCAAGCATAGTTTGGTAATAATCATCTCCATGGCAGCAATCCAATAAAATGCGATTTAAAATGCTATGTTTTAGTAGAAATTCAATAAAATATGATGAATTAACAAAATTCGGTGATAAGAATTAGAATCTACATTCTTTTCCCCTTAGAACAATATAAACCTCGCTCTGATATCACAATTTAAAGATATTTTAAAGCAGGGGTTCCCAAAGCGGTGCCCGCAAAGGTACGCTGTGGCGCCCGCCGAGGTTTGCTCAGGTATCCTCCCTAAAAAATGTAGCTCTTTTGACGAATGAGCATCCACAGAATTTAGAAAGTACTAATCTAAAAAGACTTCACGACTTAGGGGCGTACGGATTAGGTGTAGTCGAGATTAAAGACAGAATGCAATAAACCGATCATATTGTTTTGCCCTGTACTCGTGTCAGCTCAGTATGGATCCTTAAGACGTAAGGCATCTCAGAAAGGGTTTGGAATGCCGAATGAAGTGAGGCTGTTTGGTATGAAAAATGTCGATTTTCTCTTTTGTTTTAGGCGTTTGGTGTTAAAATATATAAAATTCGTGTGACAAAGCAAATTTAATAATCCTGATAATTTCATAGAAAATTTAATAGTGAAAAATCGACGACAATTCATTTTTGTCGATTTTGAAATTTTTACGAATTCGATATTTATCGACATTTATTGATATAAATCGAATCCTACCAAACCTAATTGTAAATAAACATATAGCTACGAGCTGAGCTGTAAGTGTTGAGCGGGGGGGGGGGGGGGGGGGCTTTTTAAGTCGAAGGCGCCCTTGCCAACATAAAGGTTGGGAACCCCTGTTTTAAAGTGTTAAAGAAAACATCTCTGTGTGATTGATTTGAGATTTCCTATGTCAAACAAATAGGGAAAACCGTTCCTGGAATTGAACCTGGGTCTTCAATCTTCGCCAAATAAAATATAGCCCGGAGGTGGGCCCTGGCAGCACGAGCCTCATACCAAGTCTCATGAAAATTGGTCCATTGTTGCAAAAGTTGTTAGTAGGGAACACAGACAGGACGATTTCATAAGGCTTTTTCCTATGGAAACCAGCCTAAAAACATGTTGAATCTGTGATTACTTACACCAGATGTCAAGAACATGTAGAAAATGTCTAAAGGAATAATTATTTGTATCTTGACTTCCAATTGTGCATATCTCATATTACTTGTTTCATGTTTTTCTCATAAAATTTCTGCAGTGCTACCCATTACAAAATGTCTAATAAACATTCATAGTATACTACCCTGTACTGTACATAAGAACTTAGTCTATAAGACTGTGGTTCCTAACCTTTTTGTAGATGTGGCACCCTTTCATAGATAAAAGGAATTTCGTGGCACACCAGCCTTCAAAAAAGGTTTTTATATTTTCACAAACGAGTATTACAACATTTGGACATATCCATTTGTTGATACCACACTATAATCAATTTATTAGAGAAAACATTAATTCCCTGGTTACCTGTAAACATCCAAATCGTTGATTTATTTACAAAACTAATTTTATGGTGGCACCCGTAAAAAACAGTAGTGGCACCCCAGTGTGCCGCAGCACCCAGGTTGGGAGCCACTATAAGAGACACTTTCAACCTAAGGAATTTTTGACTTACAAAGGGATTTCAGGAACATAACCCTCTGTAAGTCAGGGAATGTCAGTAATTAGAGCATCTCAAATACACTTCAGATGTCAAATGAAATTAATTGCTGAAAAACATAACTATAATTTTTCCTGTTTTATCTGCATTATTAAAATGTGTTCACTTCCTCTTTAATGGAGTATAAATAAAGAACTTTTAATTAAAACATTCATGCTTTGCATAGCAATAACCAATCCTCTGGTTATTATTATTTCTGAAAATGACTGCTTCATGACAATTTCTAATTCATTTGCAAGACATTTTGATATTATTATTATTAAAATATACAATGAAATTTGGCTCTGGAGGCAAGGTCAATACAACATTAAGGATATAAAACGATATTTTTATAGACTTCTTAAATAAAAGATAGAGACAATTTTTAAGCACAAAAGGACAATTTGATTCCTGAGTTGAGAGTTTTCGTGGTTCAAGGTAGGCCTTCACTGCTACTGAAGTCCCCACCATACATCACCCTACCAAGCAATCCTACTACTTCCTCCCACTCAGTCATCTTTTGTCCTTGCTATATAAACAGGGATTTAGACATAATTGAATTACAATTGTCATTTACATTAAAATGATATACATACATATAGATTTAAGATATTATACATTATTGTTTTACTGGAATCTTAACATTGTTAACAAAATTATTTTACCATTTTTATCCATTGTTGACAATATTTTACTTTATTTAAGAAATTATTTTTGTTGCGAGGGAAAGGCTCAAAAACTTCCTCGGTCAAATTGTTCCATTCCTCTGTGGCCCTATTCAGAAAAGCAAATTTGCAAACGTTTGTTTTTTGTGTTCAATAGCTAATTTTATATTTGTGGTCCTGTCTACTGAAATAAGTTGGACGGTAAATCCTACTCTGAAGATTATTAAAAGCTGGCTATTTTTCATAGTAATATATATCTAACAATAACAGAGCAAATATGAAAGCTTACTGTTCGAGACAATATGAAGTCTTCATCTTAATGTAGGAATAATTAAATTCTTACAAAATAACAGAAATATAATAATGTAAAGGTTAAAGAAGCATATAATATTTGGGAAAAGGTTGTAAACTTAAGCCCTATTACATTTATAGTAGACTCAACCTATTACAGTAAAATATACGCCATGAATCAAAATAAAAGGAAAGAACTGTGGTTATTTAGACCGAAAAATTCATCATAACATATGTACAATGTGTAAACACCTTACCTGTCCAAATCAGCTATTCCCCTGAATTTTAGAATTCCGAGCTCTGACAGGAATTCAATAGCTTCCATGCCATGGCCTACTCGTAGCACTCCAAGAACAGTAAGCGTTAGGCAAAGGTTGGCGGCCGCCAAAGCAAACAATAGTAAAACTAATGCCCAGAGAACAACAGTTTTACGCCCTCTTACACCAGTCCTTCCTAATGATGGTTCATGAACAGGTACATAACCAGCTCTATAACAAAAGACAGTATTAACTTCTAAATTGATAATTAACAAAAAGTAAAAGATTTTATAGGGTAAAATGGTACTTGATCCGAATTAGAGAATTCAAGTCTATAACTAGACCAAATAACGCGTTGGGGTATTTTTAACCTGGACCACACAGTAACCCAAAGTATAACCCAGTATTGGATATAAAACTTTAGAAAGTGAAATTTATTTTAAAAGTTCCAATAAAATTGTAGTGTGATGTATAAATCTGATAGAAAGTGTAGTGTTTGGAATTTAATATACAAACTTGAAATTGCTGTTGTGATGCCGACTGATGTTTCTTTTGATGAGAGCCTTGTCGCGAAGTGACAATGTCCCCAAAGTGCTATCCCCCGACATATCTGACATCGGAGTTGACATCCTCTTCACAAAAGACCTTACAAGAATCAGATGTATTTACTTACAATAAAGTACTCCTTTCCATGCTTAGCAATTTCAATCAATCAAAAAAGCATTTATTGTTGCGATTAGTTCTTTCACTCCAACAGTACCACAATAAAATGATTCTCTGCTTTCCAAATGACTATCGATAAACTACGCGCCATCTATTGGAGACATAATTCCACTATTTTGAATATCATTTGATCTCGTTTCAATTTCTTTATGAAAGAAATTATTCGAATCATTGTCTATAAACTATGTATCTCACCAACGTATACTCATATGCATTAGAGTAAGAGAAAGCATATTCATCTCAGCTTAATTGTTAATATTATACCGAACCTCATAAATTGTCGCCTCAAGTTCGCGTTGCCATTATTTACGCATCTTATTAATTAAAATACGTTCCAATTTGTTATGAATAGATATAATTCTACATTATAAGCATGGAAAAATTCCAGCATTTTCCGACGAGCATGACAGTATAAATTTAAAAGACCGCATTAATAATCGCAGAATTTGTTCCAACGTGAATGTAATTTTCATGTTGTTCCAAACTTAGCAATTATCCGACCCTTATTGCCCTTTAAAAATTACAATTTACCTTGCCAGTAAAAAAACCACGCTAGTTGGCTTGTCAACAGAATTTAATTAGACTTGAAATAATCTCACGAGATTATTCCTAGGCGTCTCGCAAGGCTTCTTCGAGAAAATATTGCATAAACATTGGTTGTAGTAAGCCAACGTTCATGCGCTATCTTCGAGTGTATGCGTAAACTTATCTGGACAAGGTTTCACCATGAAACTAACATTAACATGGGATACAATCAATAACTGTTAACCCAATTTCAGCAACTTTAATAATAATACAGTAATTGTAACGCAATTACTTTTAACATGACGCATTAACACACATTTTAAGTATAAATCGTATACAAACCAGACAAATATATGTACTTCCTAAATAAATGTGCACTTCTTTCACACGCCTGAGGGCAATTTACGCATGTTGACATAACTTTGTAACTAAAACAGCAGCACACCACTATCCACCATGCAAGATAAAATTTAAACTATCACATCCCCTTGGTTTAGCCTTTTATTCAATCACAAAATCACACAACAATACATATTCAACACATGCTCTCTTTAGGAGCGTTTATTACAAAAAAGGAAAATGCTCTCATGGTGATAAATTTCGTTTAATATGTAGCCAGTGTGGCCCTGTTGAGCGGTTACAAGTCGAATCCTTCCTCCAATCCCACCGACGAAACTCCAGCAATCGGAAGCCACCAAAAAGCTTCCTTGAAAGAAGGGCTCCCGATTCCACCCAACACCAAACTGCAGCATCATCACAGTGTTGCAAGAGCAACTCCATCATCACACAAAAAATGAGCACGCCTGTAGAAATTTTGAGAGGAGTAAAAGGCTTCACCAACAGGGACACCAGCTTAAATGGAGTCTAGTGCTGCTTTCTTCTGAAGGAACATCCTGAAAATGCACAAATAATAATAGTGAAAAATATAATTCAATTTTTTCAAATAGCTTTTATGTATTTTACTATGCAAACCAAGTGCTTCCAGTAAATACAATCAAGATCAAAATACCATGCTAAAATCTTCACCAAGCTTTAATTAAACACTAAAACATATGCAGGGCGCCCACTTATTTGTTGCAGAGAAAGGCTAAACCATAAATTTTTATTGAACTATAGTTCAGTTCCAGAGAACGCCAAAAGCGAATGCAAAGAAATAGCAGATAAGTATGTTAAAATTTGAAAAGCAACTGCACAATCGAAGATTTAACCCTTAATGTTCATGTGTACATTTCGATGTTCAGCAAATGTAGGTGCCTATTGCCGGGTGTACATTTAAATGCACATCAAATGTAAGCGCTCTGGGCCGTGCATACATATATAACTATTCATGGGTCCCTGGATTGGCTTATATGAATTCATAGGCCTATGGTATCATACAGACTATGCGGAATGATGTGATGTCCTGAGATATAATGCATACAAACATAAACATATAATAGCATTTAATTATCACAGTTAAATCAGATGTGAGTCGGGAATTTAAATGCTGTACGATAAGGGTCAAGCTGCATAAAATCATCTTCAGGTAACTTAACAGTGTTGTCAGCATTTGTTTGCTCTTAAATACAACCTGAATTTTTGGACCAACACACTAATCATATGAACGCAAGTAATGTATGTAACCCTAAATAATATGACTGTATAATCAGCAAGTAGCAAAACAATTTTTTTAAATGTTTTGAAGATAATACCATTATACATGGAACTCAAATGCTTCATCCGACTATTTTGATCTTGATTTAAATTAATATCAATGTGCATCTCAAAGATAAGATTTATAATCAAATAGCCGTAGTATTTCTCCTAGTAATTTTAAGTTTGTTACAGCAAAACTTGCTATCTACAGTTCAAACAAAATATTATCTTAAATGGCAACAATTCTATTGATGCTTGTACCTTTGGTATATTTATTTTTGCTCATAAGAAGATAAAATTAAAATAGGAAAATTATGAAAACATTCCTTTAGAAACTTATATTTTAAAATCAATGGTGTAATCCTAAACACCACTGCATGACAGCTCCATTAAAATTTTTTCATTGATATGCAACCAATTAATCAGGAATTTCTAGAAAGGCAGTTGCTTTCATTCAGTGATTTAAAAATTTTAATGAACAAGCCTTGTAAAATGAGATACCACAGTATATATATTTCATAAAGTTTATATGGAATAATTCACTATAATCTGAAATAACCAAGATAACTTTTTAATGCATGCTGCAGCAAATTATTTACAGGAGGAGAATACACTAGAATTAAATTAATTTTAAACTCATTTTAAGAACAATGACTAATATGTTATTTGAATTAAAGCGGTGATGTATTAGGGATTTAATTTAGAGTGGGAGTTACTCTTATTTCTCTAGAGGCTTTATACATTAATATCTCCACAAAAGCATTTAGTTACAAACAAGGATTTGTGTAGTTATGACAGGTGGATACTTGATTTAGGGCTAATAGATTCATGATCATTGTGAATAATTTTTAAATTATCGAATTGTAAAACTGCCGCTTGCACTGTTGAAAATTTATTATGTAAGATTTCCATAAGCACAGCACTATTTAGCCAGTAAAAAATTAAATCTTTACACACCTTCTGTTAATCTTGCACGCCCTCCTGTTGGTTGGCAAAGGATTGTGGAACAGCCTGCACATACCACCACGCTTTGTGCATGACTAAAGACTGTCGTAATCCTATAGCAACCTAGAAAATAAATTTTCTTGTTAAACTAACACTTCCTAATAACAAAGAATTTGATGTCCAAAAATTACAATTACAATCAAGCTAAAGCGACTTCAATAGCATAATATTTTATTCAAATCAAAATGTATGCAAGGTGAGTACTATTCTTACAGCATCACCTAGCTGTAAATAAACGTTTTTAAAGGGCAACGTCAACCTTACAGGAAAATGACTACATATGCTGTTTCTCTGATAATTAATACGATAAAAATAGTTGTAAATGCCAGAATAATTAACTCTATTGGATTGGGTGTAAATCCCACTTGCTCTGTTGAAGTCTTAAAGATGTCCTTTTCCTTCAGCTACTTTTAGTCCATAAAATGTATTGGAGAAACGAGTTAATAACGACTAAACGAGATTTACTGCTAAATTGGCAACAATATAAGTTTCTAGCATATATGGGTTAATGCCCAATGGAATATTAATTATTCCTTCCCATTATAACTGGGTTTATTTTTAAAGTTAACATTAATGCCCACATTAGAGGTGTGCCCGGGCCGCGTTGCACAGATAATTTTCGGGTTCGGGCCTAATTCAAATGATATTACTCAAACGTTAAATATATATTTTCGGGCTTTTCTTTTTTCGCAAGGAAAAGTTTACTCGTAGTAGTGTTCATCTTATTCTCTTGACATGGAAAAATCAGTCTCTTGTCTACAAGCAGTTATTAAGGAGGACTATAAGGACCCATATTTATTCAATAGTGCCATGCCATGCTTCTCCTGGTCTCCATTAGAATGATAACTTGATTCCAGTTATTCAAACTACGTCATTCTATTGACATGGATACAGCTGTGTAAATACGCCAGATTAACCTGTGTATTTAAAGGAAACATACACATATTGCTGACACGGAGGTCATGGCAGATTGTGTGTACATCGGGCCAAATTCGGGCTAGATTGAAAAAAAGTCGGGCTTCGGACGGGTACGGGTAGAATATTTTAAGGTAAACTTCGGGTTCGGGCCGGGTCGGGCCAAATGCTCTTCGGGTCGGGCCGGGTAAAATTCGGCCCGTGCAGACCTCTAGCCCACATCACGATTTCGGACTATCGTAAATACTACTGTACGATGACTTACGGCATTTCATATATAAAATTATCAATTACACCTTAAGTCGTTGGCAGGCAACTGCATCAACTAGATAAGTAATATTTAAAATTGGCGTTATGGTAATCAGCGGAAACGCCTTAATTAGATTGCGAAGACATCACAATTGACGGCCAAAGTTGAGTAAAAATATTACAAAGATAACAATGTTAACAACTTAATCCGTTCCTTCTCCGAGGGTGATCATACGACAAAACGCAATTTCCTTATCGGTTTCTGAAACAAAATCGATGTTATCGATAGGAAATAATTATCCGATTATGTACAGATGGCATCAAATTCTTAAAATATACTATGTTCACTCGACTAAAACCTCGTTTGCTGCGCAAATTAATTTTTCCCTGAATATCATCATACCAATCCTCGGCCAAGGAAATACCAATGCAATAAAGCGTCAATTGAAACTCCTTCAATCATTAACTAACTAGAAACGATAATTTCACAATTTAGAAAAGAAATTATCTTCAACGAGCGGATAAACAACTATCAAGTATCGCAATTCTTAATAACCCCGTTTACTATTACATCCAATTGTTATGAATTAAAATTTATGCTCATAGGCAGTGTGCAGTGTTATAAATACAGTAAAACTTCATGAATATCGATTACAGTAAATCACTACAGACATGAGTGTAATCAGTTTAAGTGTCCAGTACCTCGATCCAAAAAATATTTGCTGTCAATAACCAAAAATTATAATCAAATGAATCACATTACCTGGGCATTTGACATCCATAAAATAAGAATTTGGATGTTGCACTAATCTTTTTAACTTGTGTTTCCGCTTTTCTTCCGCGGGTGACGGATGCAATAAATCTTTCGCGAGCTGAAAAGAAAAACAAACCATTAGCACGCAATGACATCGAAAAAATTTACCCTGCGTGAGATATCCAGATAATTCCCAATCAAGCTTGGTACTTGATTCGTTAACGATGATTTATTTGTACAACTTGTGATAAACATTGTGAATAATACTGCTTAGTTGTACCATATGACCCTTGGCATTTACTTGCAATACTTTTAATATAATTTGCAACGTACAATATGCACATCAACAAAGCTTTCGAAAGAAAATACTGAAAAATTAGTTAGCCAACGTGGAACATGTTTTGACATGCTCTCCAACAATTTCGGCATAACGATTCTTTATTATTCAATCTCCAAGAATAATCGATATACGCGTTAACAATTGCGCTCGTAAATATGGTTTGTTAAATTTCAATTATAAGGTACTTAAACAATAAGTTAATATATAAAAATCACGTGTTCCATCACCCATACTCACAGGCATGTTTTCCACAGATAGCTCCACCGGAAAAGGAAGTCGGTCTAACATAGGGGTTCACACAAGTGAGTTCAAGGAATTTAAACCACTGCGTATTACATTTAAAGGAATTATCAATTAAATATAAATATTATGCTTAGAAAATATAATTTATATTTTAGAGAAGAGATTTTGTGACATTCATAATAAGAGGAACATATTTCGTTTTATTAATTAAAGTTCTCTACACAGCTC
The DNA here is from genome assembly GCA_028673005.1 of Tanypteryx hageni. NCBI lineage: Eukaryota > Metazoa > Arthropoda > Insecta > Odonata > Petaluridae > Tanypteryx > Tanypteryx hageni. The sequence goes on along the minus strand of CM054115.1, from coordinate 78,448,913 downwards.
TATCTGCCGGGTAAATTTTTGCGGGAAAATTCGTGTAAATGAAAGCGAGCCAAACAGAAAGATGAGTCTAAATATGGCGGGTAAGGAGTTGACAAAAACATTTGAAAATTAAAGCCTCTGTTTTGTATTGTTTAATCTAGTTTTTTATGTTTCTCATTGTGTATGTAAACTTTCTACGAAAACCACTGAATGTAGTCATTTCGCATTTAAAATTTATATATTGAATGGTCTCCATTCTAGCATTTGATGACTCAGTGGATGAGGAGTCGAGAGATCCTCTTGAAGAATTTGCTAGCGATGCTAATAAAGCCCTGGAGTTCAAATTAAGTAAGTTATATTTGTGTCCATGATAAGTTTATTTTGACCAGGTGTAGCTACATATTTGACGTTTTTATTGTCATTTTTAGTTCGTCGGGAGGCAGATATTGAAGATGATAAGTTCACTTTCAAAGCTGAAATGTCTCATCAAGTGTTTGGAGAAGGGTTAGTGTCATTTTAATATGATGAACTTAAAGTTATTGTTTTATTAATCGTTGAAATTATGTAACCCGCTTGGTTTTTTGTCGATAGACCTAATTTTATTTTAGAAACTTGGTTCGTTTTCGCAGAGAAACAATATTTGGATATAAAAACCCTCGCGTCCAGTTGTATTATACAGCTGCTAAGTTGACAACGTATTTGGGAATGACCTATTCAGAAAAGATAACTCCAGAAGAAGATTCGGAGGTCAAGGTTTGTTCTCGTTGACAAAAACTTATTTTTTAATATTGCGTAATAATTATTTTGCTGGATAGTAACTACCTTCAAGATTATTTTTGAAAAATAATTATTTTATTTTCCCGTGATATTCATTCAGTTTAATATTTCAGCTATGGAAGAGTAAGTTTAATAGAATTTCAATCAACTGTATGTCCGAATCTGATATAATTAACTGGATTAAAATAATTTATCACCCAACTGACCAATGGCAAAACCAATTTCTAGGTTTTTTAGTAGATAATATCTGTCACTGTAAAGTTGTGTTATGCGTTAGCAATACTAACGACGAGAAAATTTTAAAATAAATCTTTGTTTTGAATTTATGGTTATGTAATTTAGCCTTTCTCGTTATGAGGCATCACTTCATTAGAGCTATAGATTAGTGTTTTGAGGACTTTTACGTGAATCGCACTTTAGGCTGCCTTGCCGTATTAAAGTGAACAAAATTGGGTTCGTGGGTAGTTGCTCATTAATTTCTCTTATTTCAAGTTTCATCTTTGCACATTATTTTCAGGCTGATGAAGTACTTAGCATGGTAGCAGAATACCTCCAGCCGGGTTTTTTGACAAAAATATCGGACCTTAGAGCTTCTCTGCCCAAAGAAGACAAATTCACCCCTTTTGGAGATTTAATCCACTCATTTCAAGCTCAGTCATCACAACCAGCCAACTTACGTTAGTTAATTATCAAACCAGTTATATTCTTCAGGGAATTTTGATGCTTGTTTACAATTGGGTCTCCTTATTTGTTCTTTCTATGTATTCTTTTTCAAAATTAGGGAAAATGGCAGGCACCCACAAAGATCCTTGTAAAGATGAAAACACATCCAAATATGAAATATACATGTGCAACATGGAATCCTCTCCTGCCTTCCGTTCATATCATGAAAGACTCCAAACATTTATGCTTTGGTATGTAGATGGGGCAAGCTTCATCGATGCAGATGATCCTAGGTGGCGTTATTTTGTTGTGTAAGTTGGAATCCAAATGTGTAACATAAATAATAACCAGTAACTGAACGCCAGTGATCTATTTGTTTTCTCAATATTTTGGACGTCTGGTAATTAATGATCAAATTTGCCACCATGATACTTGAGTTATTATTATGGGTTATTAAAAATTATACCAGTGTCTTGGTATTTTATTTTATTAAATATTGCTGTTTGGTAATAATGAATTATTTTAATGCTTTTTTGCTTTAGATCAGAATTATCCATTGTTTTTTGTTTGGAGCTTGAGGATTTTGTATGTATTAGTTTCTCTTTTGATAATATTTCATTCATTTAGATATGCCTTTATATTTCCTAGCTATGAACGCTATCGTAAGACTGATGACACAAGTTCTGGCATGGGAGGACGGTGGATGTATGCTGTATGTGGATATGCTACAGTCTACCAGTATTATGCTTATCCCATGAACATGCGACCACGAGTTGCTCAAGCTCTTGTCCTTCCTCCCTTCCAAAACTTTGGAATAGGATCTGAGCTTTTGTCTGCAATTTGTGCCCATTATGCAAGGGATCCAATGGTAGCTGACATGACAGGTTGGTTTCTAACATGTTCTCCTTTGACAGGTCAGTATGGCATTACTTAGAGACTAAATCGACCTCAAAAGAACAGTTTACACGTACTCTTTAAGTTTTGGCTCAAGACGCTGTTGAATTTAACACACAAAAAAGACAAAATGTTCCTTACAGGAGTTGTAGCAGTACAAACTTCACTAAATGCCATATTCGCTTGATTCAAGTATTTGTATCACTGTTTAACCTTTAAACGCCAAGCGTGCCCATACAGGAACGCAAAATGTAACTGCTTGCTGCCGGCCATACCCATATGGGAATGCTCTGTTTGGAAGTTGCTTACAGATGTCGTTTTTGTCATAGAGGCGTGAAATTTTGAAGTGTTCGTCCTTGAGCCATGCTCTCAAGAATCATTGAGGCAGCCATGCCACCAGTTCACCACTGGGGGCAGGGAAGACCTCCCACCAACTATAAACAGAGATAAGGGAGGATATACCAGACCTGCCCTTCTCATTTCATGTGGACAAGGGGGATAGGATGGCGACTACCTAACAGGTCAGCCGCTGTAGTTAGAAGTGGACGAAGAACCTCTTCTTTCACCACCTCAATGTCACAGTTCTCAATAGTTATGTTCTCCTGATGTCATCTGGTAGGCAGATGATGCATTGAGAGTTTCATCTCGCTCATGCGAAATCTGGTCCAAGAAGGGGTATCAGCTCTTCCCACTGTTACTTCCGAAAGCGGAAGGCTGAGCTACACAAGTGGGACAATTGCATCACTTTGAGGCCAAAGAAAACAAACACTGGCCCATAAAGGGAAATCGCCTTCACTTCCATGTATACTCCGCGAGGGGAAAATATCCTAGAACAGTGGTGAAGTGCAAAATATGCAGTGTAGGGCTCTATATATTTTTGTGTTTTGAGGAGTACCACACCAAAACAATACTTTAAAAATTGTAAAATATATGAAAAGTAGTGTTAGTTATGTTTTATTATGATTTTTTATACTTTATATTATAGATTTACTCAGAATTTGGGTTGTTTTCTGTTCTTTTAGTATAAAGAACGTATACCCATTATTACCCAAACAATTTTACTAAATATTACGTTTTGTTTGTCTAATTTTATCTCATATAGTTCAGAAAATACAAGGTTTAATCTGATCGAAAGCAAGAAAAATTTAAATGGCCAAAAATAAGTATGGCAGCGAGGTTCACGGTAGGGACATTTAACCTTGATCTGCCAGATGTAAATGCCCGCTCGTTGGTTCTATCTGCCGGATTTATTTTGGAGTATTTTAAAAATATTTGTTTACATTCTAAAAAAATCACGTATCTAATAAACTATTCATGATAAAATGTTCAAATAAAAAGTATTCTATATTTAACATATTGCAGAATTACATGATGCTGCTTATTAGAGGAAAGAATCGTGTCGAAATATAGTATTGGTATTCAAATTTGGATCAATGCAATAAAATGAAAATACAATAATAGTGTTAGCGTTCATTCCATTCAGCCCAGCAGTTAAAGGGTGCACACCTATGTTTCGTCTTCTGTCCTCATGTGGAGATCTCCATTGAGATGAATCATGACTCCTTTCCGAGACATCTTTCACAGGCTCCTTGCAATCGCTACCGCTTTCTGCACTTGTTTCTACGTATGCATCTGAATCAATGAAGACTTCCTCGATATCCTCATGCAGTTTTATGCTATGCTATGTTTTATTACTACAAAGTAATTATATAAAAATAAAGTAATCACTAAAAAATAAACACGAGCAGCTACTGAAATTTTGCATGCACTAGTCGACTCTTGCTCTACTTTGTGGTTTGCAAACAAATGAACGTAAACGCGGTAAAATGCAGATATGCAAAAGGAAGAAGAAAATAATAAAGGGACCTTTGGGTAGGTCTTAGTTCTGGAGTGCAGTTTATTGTATCTCTTTGGGTTGCGAAAGAGGGTCTCACTGTGGAGGCCTATATTTTGAGATGTTCTCTCTTGAGTGTTTGTTTGCTTTTTCCCTCAATCCATAAGAATTTTGGCCTTGGAAGAGGAGGGAAAGAAAGATGTCGTCTTTCATCTCCTCTTACTATTTGATTCCATGACAGAAACAACATATGTGAGCAGCCTCGGAACTTAGCGGGCCACGGGTGTGCCATTCAGCAGGCTTACCCAGAAATTTGCCGGCAGACTGTCATGCCATTCAGTGTTTAAAGGTTAATTCGGTATGACAATCATCCATTTAACATGTTACCTCGGTTTTTATAATTAGCTGATGATGGTAATTATGAACCTATACTTCCATTAACGAGAGTTGGGATTTGTGGAGGTGGAGCTTAGAATGCGTTGCTGCCTAGACTTCTGCCGATTCCCCCTCTACCGTATTTCCACTCCATCCCCTCCACTGTATTTCGCCCACCGCGTAGGCGTTCTCGGACAGACCGAACGGCTCTTTCTCAAATTGTTTCGGAAACTGGCAATGCAAGAAATCTTATATTTTCAGGGAATTGTAACCACACATTCAGAAACAACATTAAAATTTCATCCTCCGGTACTCGTGTTAATTTTTCAACTGCCAGTAATCGCATGGGGTTCTCCTGATAAACCACAATTTTTTGTTATAAAAACAATATCACTATTATTCAGTTGATTCTTTATTTTGTTCTATTTATAATCATTTGTAAGTTAATTTTGAGAAGTTTCAAATGATTTTGTTATTATTAATCTATTTCGAACAGAAAAAGTATTAAGGTACACTTTCATGAATATTTTCGGAGGTCAATCTATGAGTCAGTTGACAGTTTTTAGGAATATACTTATAATATCTTCAGTTCAATTCAATAAATCGGAAATACCACAATAGAACAGAAATAGTAATTGTACACGAGAGGAAACCATGGTTTTTTGCATCATGACCTTGAAAACTGTATTGGCTTTACTTTTCAATTTGAATATTAGTGTAATTTACTATAATATTTATAACAGTTCTGTCAAACATTCATTGGAAACAGTTGACTGGGAGTTTCAAAACAAAAACCAAACACTGAAATAATAAAAATCTACAAACCTTGTAGGATCAGAGTCAGTGAAGAAATTGTTGAGATGCGATCACCAATTATGGGAAATAACACATTTTATGATGTCGATCAGTGAAGAAACTATTCAGAGACAATCTCAAATTATGTGAAATAAAAAAGTTCCATAGAAAATAACAATAATTTTAGAATAAAATATGAACAACATCCACACAAAGAAAAAAGCGCTTATTTCCAGTGCAGCACTCTCTTATTGTTAGAAAAAAAACGTCCGAACTCAAAGGAATATCACGGAAACTGAAAATGTTTAGCAGAATAGGTTCCAAACACGTCGTTCCAGCTACTGAAGGGTCGGGGTCATAAAACGCCAAAGGAAAGGAACCCTGTCATAAAACATAAGCCTGAGGTGTCCACAGCCCCCCACGCGGAGTACTGGAGGGTTAAAACTCATCAGATGCTGAGTGAATTATTCCAATAATAATGCTTTTAAAAACTTGGAAATTATTGAATAGAATATTTTAGGAACTTTCAGACAGGATTTTGGTATGATTTGTATACAAGCATAGAATAGATATTAATAACACATTTTTATTGTAGTGATTAATTATATGTAGCAAAATTTACACCAATAATTTTTTACATATTGTTCTACGCTATTTCAAAAGTTACACACCTTCCATAAACTCTTCATGCTCACTATGTTCATCAGAAGTCACTTCACTTTCAGTAGAACTTTCTTCTTCCAATCGAATGATAAGTTCGTCAACAGCTGCGTCCAAAGTCCCTTCTTTTTCCCAAGCGTCTTCTACTTCTTTCTTCACGTGGTCGACAGCCTTTTTCCAGTCTCCCGGAGTCACTTATGAAGACCTTTGTTGAGCAGTGTTTTCACTTCTTTTAGAGAATGATTTATTTTCTCTGGCTACATGGCCATGTGCCCATATCAATTCGATGAGATTGAAGTGACTGTGATATGGGGGAAGACGAACCACTTCATGTCCTTCACTTTTGGCCAGTTCATCTATTACATATGAAGGGAACTGGGGTCTGTTTTTATGCACTAAATTAAGTAATATTCCCTTCGTCATTCCCTCATCAAAAGGGATGTTGTTTTCCGCCAACCACTCCATTATCATGGCCTTCCTGTTAGCAACTGTGGCAGGCTTATTGATTTGCACAGAATGATATGGTGCATTGCCCATTATTATCACACTGTGTTCTTTAATATTCGGCAGTAGCGCTGTTTTGAACCATTCATAAAAATTTTTATGATCCATTTCCTCATGGTAGTCGCCGGTTTTCTTGGAGCGAAATACAAGGCTGGCGTTGGGAACAAAGCTATTTGAGGACCCAGCATGGCAGACGATGAGCCTTCCTCCCTTACCAGATGGTCCCTCCGACATTCCTTCTTTGGCATGGTCGGTCCATCCCTTCTTAACGGTGTGTCCGGCATTTACCCATGTCTCATCCAGCCAAATGTTATCATCGAAGTTTTTTCCGACTAATTGGTGCAGGAATAATTTTCTTTTTGTAATAACATCTCCTCTCTCCAGAAGTAAGCTTCGGCCATTAATCTTTTTGTACTCAAAACCCAAGTTAAAAAATATTGTCCTCAACGAGCTTATACTTCCTTCGTACAAATTTTCTTCCCTAAGCAATCGATATACTTTGAGCAATGTTGGATGCTCTTTCCTCTGGTAATATCCATAGATGTGTCTTCCTTGAACGAGTCCAAGTTGGTGATCTTTGAATCTCGGGGCCTTTTCTTGCCCAGGGTTGATAGATTAGATGGTCCTGGTTCGTTGGATGGCATTTCCTTTTCTTTCAACACACTCCACACGGTATTTGAGCTATCATTAAGGGCAGCTGATGTCCTTTTGATAACCTTATTGAAGGGAATAATAGGAGAACCGGTGTCGGTGATATGAGCATTTTCTCTCTCAAAAAAGTCCCTCGCAGACCAAACCATCTCCCGAGCTTGACTTCTGATGGTTACTCCATGCCCAAATGGTGATCTTCCAGATCTGCTTGTATCATCAGATCGGCTCCTCGGTCTTCCTCTCGAGCGTGATGGATGAGACATGTCCACTACATGAAAAAAACCTGGAACTAAAACGCAAAAAACGACACTCAAAATACGAGAAAACACAAAAGGCGAGAAAACTTAAAATACATAGCAGAAAACTCGAAAGACGTGAAAACTAAAAAGGCGAAAAGGCACACTAACGTAAGAGGCAAAGGCTAACAGCACACTGAGCTCCAGGCAGAGGTTCGGAGGCTCCATGAGGTTTGGCAACGTAGGATCCGCCTGAGGGAGACTACCTAATTCGCTGTCGGCACAGTGGAGGGCAAAACGCCCAGATCCCAACTCTCGTTAATTCTAGTTTAGTTGAATTTATAACGAATATTTTTACTGTAACTTAAACCCGTATCTATGAGCACACAAAACTGTTATTCCAAGTTATGTATGTATTGAATGAATTCTCTGATATGATATCCATATGCACTGTAACCTCTCATATTTCTCCTTCAAAAATTTTTTCTCTTGAAAACCACTTATTTTAAACCTCTTAGTGCCACGGCTATTTTTGCTATTTTGCAGTACTTGAGTAAAAATACCATATAAGGATTATTTCGTAATATTTGTCAGTTTTTCAAAAGTTGTAAAAATTACTTGAATTTACAAGAAAATATTATCTTTTTTTGAATAGCTCATTTATTTGTTCTCTTAAAGTTGTTTTTCATTTTACATTTTATTTAAATAAAAAATGTAATATTTAGCATAAAGAAAGACAATTATATTTAAACCTCACTGTAAATATATCGTTAGTAGCTCAATAACTTTGGCTAAGATTAATAAAGGTAAAGTACTCCTTTAGCCAACCCTCGAATCGTTTGGCTAAAGGAGTACTTTACCTTTATTCTCACTGTAAATGTTATTACATTTTTAATGCAGAAAATTAAGTAGAAATTTCAATTAAAAAAGATTCATATATAGACGTGTGTGTGTATGTATATATATATATATATATATATATATATATATATATATATATATATATATATATATATATATATATAATAAACAATGGTAGAGTTTTATCACAACGCTGCTTTCTCAATTCAGAGATAAAATGAAGTAGAGATAGGCATTCTGGGTCATTAAGAGTTTTTTAATTTTAGCATTGTATGTTTCATTAAACATTTATGATGGAAACCTTTCTCACATTTAACACACTGTATGAGATCTTCGCAACTGTCCACTGTCTTTTCTACTGCAAACCACACATACCTTAACTTTCTGTGCAGGCAGTTTTCTTACACCAAACATTAACAATGTAGCAGTTTCATCGCTCCTATCAGAAGATGAGTTCTTTTCTGATAGCCACTCTGCTTCAATTGCATCGATGATGCAAGATGTGAACTTCTATCTAGTTATTCTTTTACGTGGATTACTTTCTTTATATATAATATACGCATTTAGAACCATGTGTGTAACAACATTGAAAACCACCTTTTTCCAATATTTCAAAGTGTTTCATCCAGATATGAATACATATCTGATAGATCCACCCCACCCATGTATTTATTGTAACAGTCTACCATTTCTGGTCTTACAGTTTCTTTATGTAAGCCATGTATCCTAGTCATAGTTTTGCTTTCTGCCACAGAATGTGTAGACAACAACAGAACAGGTTTTTTTATATTTATTTCCCCTATATTCAAGAAAAACATGTTGGTCACTTCTAAAATATTTCTTTTCCCTTACATCAAACTTCCCCTTAAATGCCTGTAGAATGTTTTCTGTTCCACTGCAATGTGCCTGTAAGAAAAGTTGATTTATTGTACAAGTCACGAACCAATTGAACACTTGTGAAAAAATTGTCCACAACTACATGGAAACCTTTCATGAGATAATTCCCAATATTCAGCAATTTTTCCATGACTACGCAACCCAATCCATGTTTTTGGATTTCCTCTTTATGTTCCTTGCTGTTCACTCCACCATAACGATAAAATTCTAGACAATAGTTCACCACGGAGTCACAAAGCATCCAGAATTTTATTCCCCACTTGTGATGTTGTTGGTTAGGGAGATATTGGAGTATCTGGCTGTGACTTTTAGTACCTACAAGTGACTCATCTATGCTAAGATGTTGATGGGGTGTATAGTGGTGGCGGAAGAGACAGCATGATCAACAATGGGCTGAAATTTTGCACAAGGGTCATAATTTTCATGGCCAGGTGGGAAAAAGTTTTGCATTATCTGTGAGATGGAAGAATTTTAGAATTGAAAGTGATTCCTAGAAAACATATCGCTAAACCAAGGGATGCAGTAAGATTTGCTTGACCAATAAGAAAAAATTGTTGGTTTTTTAGTTATGCCCATCTCTAACAACACTGCAATAAAGGTCTTCATCTCTGTTATGCTGACTGGATGCCATTTCCTCATCCGTGATCTAGGAGATGTTTGGCGTCTAATCAAGAACTGCATGGCATAACGGTTTGTTTCCTGCACAAGCATGTTCCAAAGAAAAAAAGATTGAAATACACTATGGGATCTGAGTTTGGCTGAGGTACGTGGTTTGGGCCAGGAGCCTCCATATAGCTGAATTTTGCCATCACATGAGTATTGCTGTTTTCTGCGATTTTGATGTATTCAGGAGAGACACATTGTGTTAACAATACCACGATCATCTTCATCACTATCATCTTCATCACTATCATCTTCATCACTATCTTCTACAGCACTCTTATCACTGTACACAATACCAACTGGTTTCTTTTTCTAACAAACACTTCACTTGAGTCAGAAGAAAGTCTTTTCCACCATGTTCTTCCGATCGTTCAGCATCATCTTTTTCCAAGTAATCGTCATCGTAATTTAAAGTGTCGATATAATTTAAGAATTCGTCATCCCAAACCTCAAATGTATCCTTAGATAAAGAAGCCATCATGAAGTACGAGAGATACAAAATGTTACTCTGAACTTGCTTGAAATAAGGCCACAGCCACACTGGAAGCAATTTCCAGCGTGAGCCTCTTATGGTCACATTCATGCGCATGAGAACTAAACAAATCCTTTGTCAACAATTAAAATGATTAAAGTGGATGATATTTGGTAGCTAGATCGCCTGCCTTGCTCTTCTTTGCAACCAAATGTGTTTGTTCTGCCTAGCAATTAATTGCCTCGGCTTTCAATGGAAGTTGCTAGTGGTGTTTAAAAAAATCAGTAATCATGATGCCAGCAGGTCCATAGAATGTCAAAACATATTAGGAGGAGCTGAGTGCAAAACATTCGCTTATCTTGGCACTTAGCGAAGTGCCGATTCATCCGATGCTATCATTAGCTTGGCATGAATATGAGCATATGAAATGAATTAACTTAAACTTAAATCACAAGGTAAACAAAAATATTCTGCAAATATGAAAGCTACGTAATCTCCTCTTCAATTAGATGCTATCACAATGTCTCCGATCAATATTAAATGAACAGCGTCGATTTATAACCTGCTCAGCATAAAAACGATTATATCATCGTCGGCACTTCTGGCCTGAGAAGCAGCAATGATATAATCGTTGTGTGGCACTAAGAGGGTTAAAGATAGTCTTTTGGTCATATTCATCCTCAACTCCAAAATATCATTAAGCAACTCCAGGCAAACTGCCTATCTTTGGATAATTTGTATGATTTTTTTGCAGTGGAAGATTCATCCGAGGATTTTCAACGTGTACGAGATTATTTAGATTGTGTTTCCTGCATCACCCTTCCAGCATTTAGCCCATCCTTAATCAAGAAAGGATTTACTCAAGAAATGGTTGAACAGGCCAGAAAGAAATTTAAGATTCACAAGGTAACCTATGATTTACAGTTGGCATTTTTACTTGCACATAATAGATATTAAACTTAGGAAATTTCTCACTTTTTGTGTTTCATTTGTTGGCTTTAGAAACAAGTACGAAGGATCTATGAAATTCTTCGTCTAAGACTTACGGATCGAGAAAATGAAGAGGAGTATCGATCTTATCGTCTTGAGATTAAAAATAGATTAAATGCGCCATTTGTGGTAAGTTGTTATTGAAGTGGTTTGTGCACTATGGTTGGAAGGCTTTTTTGTTTGTATTATATGCTTAATTTTAAATTTTTTTGCCTTCTAAATGAGCTAAGGCATGTATTTCACAAAAAGTTGAATTGTATTAATCTAAACCTGACATTATTAAGCTTTGTTTTCAAACTTGCCAAAAGGAAAGTCCTAACAAATTTCATTTATTCTGGAAAATATGAATTACACGATAATAAGTTAAGACAAATAATTTGTTAAATTTTTGTTAGAATTTCATTACATTTTAATGTAATGATTTTTTTTATTGTTCGGAGAAATATTTCTTGAGAAAAATTTCAAATCCTCCTGTATTTTATTCTGAGTAGGTAACTACGGAAGCTATTGACAATGTATATTCTATTACTAGAAAGAACAAAAAACTGCCGTCAAGCTGCAAAAGCTCATGGACTCTCCTGAAGCAGCAGCAAGGAGCTTTCTGTCTGACGAGGAACGAATTCAGTCTCTTGCCAAGCTATACAACGAGTTAGAAGAGCAATACCTCCGTGTTGTTGCAAGACTCGACAGAGATGGTAAAGCTTGGCCAACTGAGAGAAATGGCCTGGCCCCCATGGAGTGTACCGAGTCATCAAGCGAAGAAAAGTCTCAAACCGAAGAAAAGTCTCAAACTAGCTGAATGAGGAATTCAAGGATTTCCTATGAAGTGCATGTTAAATGATTCAAATATGGAGGAGCATAGAACTTAAACCATCTCTGGCATTGGAGTGCGTGCCAAGTGAAGAAATGGTCATAATTGCATGTAAAATGTTGTTGGTTTGAATCACTAGGAGAGAACTTTTAAAAGGAGTGAAGTTAGAATTGTAAGATTTTAATAGATTTTATAGCCACAATACCATTCCATGTTTTTCATTGTTAATCTCAATACAGAATGGAATTTTCAACAAAAACCCTATAACTTTTTGTCAAGTGGAGTCTGTATTGAAATTTAGCTGAATTTGTGTTTTTCATTTCCTTGATTTTTAATGGCTATTAAAAAAACCATGCTCATTTGAAAGGAGTAATATTTTGTTAATAACTGTAGAGGCTGTTCTACCAGGGTTGTGTATATATATAAATTTTCAATTTGTGATTTATAGGTAGTAATTGGTTCTCAGAAACATTGTTTTTCAAAACCCGTGGTGAAATTACTATAAGGAACTTTAACCAAAGATTTAAAGTTTCTAAATTGCCCAGTGATCAGTTTTAGTACATTTTGCATAGGCTATTGTAGTTATAACCTTGTAATCTCTTAAAATGTTACTGGTGATTATTTTTTGTAACAAAAACGTCTTAATTTGGTCCATGTTGAATGCAGTGTTAAATTACTTTTTAAAATCACCAAAGCCTATGCTATTGTTGGTTGTTAACTTATTCTTTCTGTTAATGAAAGGTGCACTTAAAAGTTAATTTGCATGCTGATATTCACAAATATAGTTTCAATTTTCTAAAATGTCATTTGTCTTCATTAAGGTGCCCTGTAAATTTCTCCCTCATCAAAAAATCATTGGATTGATTTAGAATGCAAAAAAATTTACTTTTGGTTTCCAAAGTAATATTTCAGTTCTCGGCAGTGTTGACACTTTTTTTAGCATTTGGAAGCTAGATTTCATCTTCTTGGTAGAATATACAATTATCAATGATATTCATGGCTGCATAAGGAAACTAACCAAAAAGTGTCTCCATATAATAAGAGTATTGTTTTTATGTGCACTGCATATAACCACTTTTTAAGCTGTTGTCTTTTATACACTAACAAGAAGATGGAACCTTAGTCTGAACCAGTTTATACGGGTAATTAATAGTTTTTAAAGTCTTTCGCAACACTACTCTATTTATCCTCAATAAGAATTGCATTTGAGGTATCTAGCAGGGCATACTCCAATTTTTAACTCTTAAAACAATGTAACTATCTGCTATTGCAGACTTGGGTGATCTCTGTCCAAATAAATCTTTTGATCTATACATTACAATGCATATAATGGGTTAGAGCAAATTGATGATTTCCTATTGTTTCCAAATCATATGATACGAATATGAAAAACATTCGTGTACCCATCTTCCAAGTTGATTGTGTACAGAATATCACAAAGGGACGCTTTCTTAAGGTTGTCTAGAAGGAATAGATATGGACAAAGAACATTTTGACTTAAATCTAATAAAAATTTATCTAAGATTACATATTTCCAACTTAAGATTGTTTTGGGTAGTCACTAGAAATAGCTGAATTTTTTTATTGATTCGCTAGATCTGTAAGAAGTCGCTAGGGCCTTTTTTAGGCGCTAGTGTGAATTTCAAGTAGCTACAAATTCGCTAAATTGGAAAAACTGGTTTTCTGGTCTATTGTTTGTACATATCTAAGTCTTAAGTTTGTATCTTGATTCTAACCTATTTTTAAATGCAAATTACAACTACTACCCTCAATCCAAAGATAATCAAGTGGAAAAAAGTAGGGTTCCTTGAATTGAACCCAGAACAGCTGAGATTCTCTATTTTTTAGGCCATAATCTCCCCTCCCTAGCACCTATGACCAATGTTCCCTCTAAGCTTTGCATCAGCGCACAAATTTCTCAACACCCACGCACCGATTACTATATTCCACATACCACAGACTAAAAACAAGTGACGGGTCACGCCTGAAATTAAAGTTCCTATTATGTTCTATTTTTAATACATTCCCTTATCATGACTGCCTTATGCAGTCTCCTTTGACACAAGGTAAACAGTGTGGCCCCTAAAAGCGACAACCCCTTTGTGATATTTTATTACAATTTTCATAAAATGTCGAATACAAAGTAAAAAAAAGTATCTTAGAATAATCTTATAGTAAATTTTATAAATGAAATTAAATCTTAGACTTCTACCTTATTTTCATATAAAAATGTAAAAAGTTCTTGCATAAAAGGCTGATCAGTTCATGATGTGAATTTACAAAGGCTGTGCAGACTCCTCCATATCTGCTCAGATAGCCACATTAGAGGGAACATTGCCTATGACTACGAAATTTATGCCATTTCTACAGGAAGTGCCTAAAAAGCACTAAAGGCCGACAATTGTGAACTATATATTACATCATTTAGCTGTACTGACATGTTTATACCATCTGGGACCTGGGTGAAGGTATGTCAGCCAAAGGTCTAACATCATCTATTTATAATAATTTACTAATAATTATAATTTTTCTAGGGCCCTGACAATTTCAACTTCTTAAAGTTGAAACTTGATAGTCATTTAAGAGTTGAAAAATCAAATTCAAAATCAGATTTTGAACTATTTGTCTTTATTTCCTTTGTGCCTACAGTATATTAAATATGTTCTATATATTCCAATTTGCAGAGATGAAATTCCATGGTGAATGGTGTCTCATCCTGCTTGGTATTTCCTGAAACTTTATTATTAACATTTGCACTCTATTAGCATGGCGACTAGTATATATTTAACAGGAACATGTTTTATCCAAAGCTTAAGTTGCAGTGGAATACTGTATATCGTGGCATATAAGTCGAATTTTGAAGTGCTAAAAATTTTCCAAAAAATTGAGGGTTGAGTGTAAAAAATGGAAACATTAAAATTTGGGTGAATGATGCCGAAATATTCAAATATGAGTTATCCCTCAATGTAGGTGACTGCCATTTTGAATCCACTTTCAGTGTTTATAATTTAGCAGACTTTTATTAACCCTTTGTCGGACTGGGTCCGACATTAAAATTTATGGGTTCTGGTCCTGTGTTGGATTGAGTCCGACATTGCATTCTTAATTATTTATGCATCTGATATCAATTTGGTGCCTTTTTTTCTACACCAGTGTGTTACCTGTATACCTTCCCTGATTAGTGCTGCCATCTTGGGCTTTTTTTCTATTTATTTGTTACAGTAAAATTGTTAGCTCATGTCTAAGGTGAAATGGAGTCCTCTAGTCGACAATTGTGCAAAGATGATGTAAATTAATTTCTTTATGTGCGGACAATACCAATTGTAATTTTGGTGGTGCCCGAAGAAAAGGCAAAAACAACGTTTTCCATAAAATTTAAAAAACCTTCGGCAATAAGGTGATTGGTGTCAATTATGCCAGTCACATATTCCAAAACTGCATTAGTATTGGTGTAGAATGCCTCCCAGTTGGTATTGAAGTTGTATTAGTGAAAATGTATTCATACTTTTACATCTACACAATTAGAATTGAAAAATTTAAGGAAATATGTGATGATATACATGTTCAGTATAGAAAACTACTAGGTTACAGCAAAACTAGATGGTTGACTCTTCTTCTAAAAATTTAATCTCAAAATATTTCTGTGTGAAACTTTTGTCAATTTAAATTAAATGAAATTTAAGTTGAGTGAACGAAAACATCAAGAATTTTTACCAATGAATGTTAAGAAAATCATTTCAGAATTAGAAGAAAAACAAAACAATGTTGGTGTAGAATTATTTAAGGGATCAGTTCAATAATTTTACCAAACCTGCATTGACTTTGAATCAATGGGACTGCGCCATCCTAGAAATGGAAGTATTTGAATGGATCCTTTTGAGAGAAATTCCATTGTGGACAAAGGTTGAGGAGCGCGTTTCTTTTATTTAAAATACAAGAAAACTGAATATTGACGATGGCGAGTTATTCGATGAAGTTTGTTGTGTTAAAAATTATGTTACTGAGGAAAAACTCGAAGAGGCGACAAAATGAGGAAATGACCTGCCATTATAAATGGGTTGAAATATTTAGATATTTTATTGATAAACAAATATCTTTTTAAAATCATAGAATTTTTTTGCCTGTCTCCCGGGATCAAATGCTACTACTGAGATAATATTTTCAGTAATAAACAATATGTGGACCAGCGAAAAAACAACTAAAAGTTGAAATAGTGGAAGCATGCATTTATACTAAATGTCAAATCAAAAATTTTGGAAACTTGAAATTTTAGATCGCAAGGACGAACTGATTTTGAAGACAATTGCAGTAGTTGTAAAAATGTTTACCATTATGATAATAGGAAGCTGGGAACATCAAGTTTATTGCAACACAAGTGTGAAAATAACAAAGAAGGTGTGCCTAAAATTCCAAATTTTCTTTTGCCGAAAAAATGGGATTGACCAAAATTATCAGCTGAAAAGAAAAAAAATGTTTTAGATGGCTGTGTCGAACTTGTAGTTAGAGATTTGAGACATCAGGAGATGGGTTTAAAAATTTATTAAATAATAATGAAAATGTGTAAATCAAAAATGTTATTTTGCCTTATAAGATGTGTTACCACATCCAACAACTATTTCGAGAAATCTTAATTCATTGGCCCAGAAAGCTCGAGAAGAGCTAATTCAAGAAATAAAATCCTACATAGGTACAATAGGGGGTGGGATCATATTGGACTTGTGGACAGATAATTGCAAAAATGAGTTATTTAGGAATCACATTACACTATGTAAAGAATGCCATGTTATGCAATCGTGTTCTATGCACTAAACATCTTGATCCTGACAAAAAGAAAGCTGGGGAGTATTTAAGGAATGAATTGTTGCTAATTTTAAAACAACATGGTATCTATATTAACTTGTAGAATTTTACTTATGTCAGTGGGCGTGAAGAAAATATTAAAGCTGCTTTGAAAATTTCCAATAAAATCAATTGTGCAGCACACTTAATAAATAATGTAAATATTTCTATTTCCTCTAATGAAATATCACTTGCATTAATTCTGAAGCGTAGAAAAATTGTGAAATATTTTTCTTTTAATCAGGCTTACAAGGTGCGCTGAAATCTACGTTGAAAGGAGATGTCAAGACACGGAATTCAATTCTTCGTATGATCACTTCAATACTTGAAAATTGGGAGGTTATTTACAATACTTTAATTGAAAAAAAGATGAGTGATATGATTTGTGAGGTTGAAAAGAAAGATTTAGTAAAATACCTCAATCCAATCCAGAAAGCAATGACTGAATTGGAAGGAGAAAAATATCCAACAATATTTTTTGTTTACTTGTGGCATTTGAAAATAAATGATCATTTAGAAATAGGTTCAACAGAATCTAACATCATGAAACTTTTAAAAGCTTCAGGTAAAACTTATTATTTATGAAATGTGGAAATTCAGCACATTCATAAAATTTGTTTTACTTCACCCCCTTCTAAAGTTTGAAAATGTTAAAAACTCAAGAAAAGTATGAAATCTATGATAAAGTTAAAGTAAGTATTGATGACATTAAAAAGTTGCTGAGTTGAAACAATGTTGTCCAATGTGAACATACCTTAAGTTATATTTTTCAATTTTTTCTCAATGCATAAACTTTTTCCACAACATACAAATCTTAATTTTTTTACACCAACTTACATACCTAATGTAACCTTATACCTCTATTACAATTGGTCTTCAGCCATTTTCCTATGTTTATAACAATACTTACTGATTCACCTCCTTTTTTAAATCACATATGCAGGTGGAGAACTTAGGGTACACATGTAGACTAAGTTCGCCAATTGCAACCCTTCAGTTTTTTATTTTTGGTCGTAAAGTGAACCTTTTTTACAATATTTTTTTAGGTGCAAATATTTATTTTTCCAAACAAACATGGTAACACCTCTTTAAAAATAAAAGTCCCTCAAGGTGACAAACTTGGGGCCATTGACCTTATTTGAGGACTAAAGTATTTTGGTACTATGTGTGTGGTTCAAGGTAGAGGTCCTACCATACCTTCCATGCATAATGATCCAGGTGCCATGTGTAAGCCAACCTGATAAACAGTCCTACATGCATGGTAATTTATTCAGATTCAGATCCTTAACAATATACTATTGAAGTCACTGCAATCCTTGTCTTCCCCTTATAAATCCTATTAATAATTACATAATGTTAAATGTTGTCCACATATGGTGACATCACATGCATTCATATTTCAAGTAACATCAAATAACTTGAGAACAGCTGCATCAATATTAAAGATTCTTTCATTTTTGATTAGATTGATGTTACCATGTAAAACAAATGTCTGGATTAGATTCCATGGGCTTTTCATTTTTCCATTTGATTAATTAATATGTAATCAACAGGAATCTGATGTGCATATCTATGATTTTTAACATTTATAAATATCTTATAATTAACCTATTCCATTTGGGAAGGTTTGACTTTGTGGAAAGAAATGAATGACTGCACTAAGAAACTATTAATCATTATCAGTAATTGATGGAATGATATGATCCGAAGATCCTATGCAGACAGGCATAAGCTGTGAAAGTTGGAACAATTTTTGAAACGAGAAAAAAGTCTGCTATGACCGGGAATTGAACCCGGGTCTTCCACTTGCCGGGCGGATATTCTACCCCTGAACTATCGTAGCAGAACATTTTCTCTCGTTTCTGAACACGGATGTTTTCCTTTGTGCTACGATAGTTCAGGGGTAGAATATCCGCCCGGCAAGTGGAAGACCCGGGTTCAATTCCCGGAGCAGACTTTTTTCTCGTTTCAAAAATTGTTCCAATTATCAGTAATGATTGGTGCGAATTAAATAATATCTATTGCCAATAACATTATCATTTATTGTCTTAAGCTATATATATATATATATATATATATATCATCTAATCATTTTAAACAGGTAATATATATATATATATATATCATCTAATCATTTTAAACAGGTAATATGTATTTTAATATGTGTAGTCTAAAGGATAACTATAAGGCATGTGGGAATAATTTTGAAATAGGAAAATATTCTGCTATGGCCGAGAATCAAACCTGGGTCTTCCACTTGCAGGGCAGATATCCTACCACTGAACTATCATAGTAGATTATTTTTCCCGTCTCTGAACATGGGTATTTTTCTAAGACTAACAATAAGACAAACACATGCATTCAGGAACAAGAAAAATAATCTGCTATGATCGTTCAGTGGTAGAATATCTGCCCAGCAAGTGTAAGTTCCAGATTTGATTCCCAGTCATAGCAGAATTTTTTCCCATTTCAAAATTATTCCCAAATTTACAGCTTATGCCTATCTGCATAAGATCTTTAGATCACATCATTCCATCAATTTCTATAAGACATGTATTTAATTTAAAGATTATACCAATTAATTAGATATTAACATTTTGAATAAAAAAATATGCATCTTGATAAGAGTAATCCTGAAAAATTATGCAAGGTGCATAGCACAGAGATCCTTGGAGCGACCAGAAGGCAGGACTGGCATGCATTGGGCAGGGTCCCTAGTTTAAATGATTTCACTAACCGCTACTACTCATAGAGTTTTATAAAACTTTTCCTGTATTTCTCTTAGCATTTCTGCAGGTTTTGTGTTTATATCAAAATACTAGTTTTCTAGTGTTACTTTTTAATGGTTTAACATCAGGATTACAGTAATGAGAAATTTTGCATTTTCTACACCTATCTTCCAAGTTTTCCCAAATACAGATAACACTATCTCCCTTCTCAGCCCACTCAGTGAACTTGCACCTAATTTTTTGTTTGTGTATTTTTGGCTAATCAACCTCTTCGATTATTATAGCCATAACTCCTTACATACCAGACACACTCACAAGGAAGGAAGGAAAGCTGGTGCCAAAGGGTTACCATATGCTTCAGATTATTCCAAGTAATTTTCTTTCATTAAAAATTGTAAAACAAACTATTTAAAAGAATGGTGTCATAAACTCAAATTTTATGGGAGTCAAATATATAATTGAACTCACACATAGAATAGCCACAAAATCCTACACTGTCTGCTCTGTAATACAGCTTAACCTGTTATTCATTATCTATAATTTTAGTTGGTTTAATCCACTCAGTTTCCTCAATTACAGCCTTATGGTCACTTACACCTTAGATAATATCTATTTCCAGAATTAATCCACCAGGCCTAGCCAGATACACACCCAAGATATTTACTCCTATAGTTAGCTCTTCCACTATCCTCTTTTATGATTATCTGACCTTCATCCCCTACTGAGATCTGCCCCTCCTAGTCAACCAAGGAAAAGTTTAAATCACAAACCAATATTGTTGTTTTCTATGAACCTCACCATTATATGTTAGCTCTATTAGCCCATCTAGCACTGCATAGTCATCCCTTGGAGGTCTATATGCAGCTATGACTTGAAGGTTTGTTCCATTCTCCATACATAAATTAACACATAGCATCTCATAATTCTCATCTGACCAATTTAGACTGTTGGGTATACATTCTCTCAGACATACAGATGTCTCCACTCGTAGTCGACCTAGCTCGCTTGTAAACGGAAAAACCTTCCATAAATATCTTGCTATTGTGTATGCCTTCTTCTGTGCAAGACGGTTTCATTATATGACATTTTACTCTAAATATTTTTCTTTTGGATGCAGCATCAGAAGCGGATTTACAAATCTTGTACCCTTAGGCATTTAGAGATAAATACCCCTTTTTTAGTCAAAATAAAATGCATTTTTTATTCATATTTATAATTCACAATTAATTCTTCTAAATAAACATCACATAAACAGTTTTTAATAATGTATTTTACTATATTCACATAATAAAGATAATATATTAGGTAAAATAAAATATATGCACCCCCTAATCGTCTGTGCACTTAGGCACTGCCAACCCCTACCTTAAGGTAAATCTGCTATCACACAGCATAATTTCTTTTCATATTATCAACATGTTACCCTGCAATTCACCAATTTGGTGAGTGGCAAGGGGTTCAATTCACAGTAGCCTACCTAACAGTTATCTCTATCAGGTTTGACTTTTCCATTATGACCCCATATTATCCTCGGAAATAACAAGCCTTGAAAATGCTCCATCACACAATCAATCTCACATATTTTATCGTTACAATTGTCTCTACCTATGTATGTTGATGCTTCAATTATTCCTAAAACCATACCTAGACCTTCCGATCTATATTTCTCTAGAAGCCTTAACCTTGAGTTCAGTCTGCAGTCCTCCAGTGATACCATTCAAATATCTCAGCACATAATTACTCAAATGCCAGCACCTGCATCTTGTTGGACAACAACAAAAAACCCTTGATAGAAAACATTGACATTCATTGTTTGAAATTTATAGGGAATCAGAACATTCCTAAATTATATACAGTGAATACAATACCAGACCCCTTATCCAACTATAATTGGAGCTCATGTCCTGGATACCGATTTTAAATTAGCACACTGAGTTTTAACATGCTGTTTTCCATATACACATTTCTACTGTATTGTGTAGTACAGGGGTTCCCAACCTGTGGCCCGCAGGTGACTCACTAACCAATTTTATGTGGCCCACCGCCAGTGTTTCAGGGTTTTCAAAACTTTTTCATTTTTCTTATGGTTTACATACAAAATATTATTTTTCATCTAGAAAAATCTTTTTAATAGGTATCTAGCATAAAATTGGGACCCCATATTAAATATTCCTCAATTCAAATAAGTTCTGTTTAATGCACTTTTTGATTTTTTCTCAAAGAGATTTCTATGATTGAATTCCATCATGATTTTTAATATTGAAAATTTAACTGTAAAAACTTAATTTTAACTTGATTTTTCCTCTTATTGTGCCTAAGAATCTCTAGGTAATTACCAATTAACTTTAATCTAGTCCACTGATGCATTAGCAATTTCCACTCAAGGATTCACTGCCACCAATGTGGCCCACCATGCAGAAACGGTTGTCAACTCCTGGTGTAGTAAACCTAACATTTTCTAGCAATGAAAGGTTTTCAGGTGTCTGCTCCAGATTTCTTTGAAATTTTGGTGGTTGGTAGGCCCCACTGAATAATGAACCAAGGCACAAAAAATTGCTAAGAAAATACATAATCATGACACAAAATGCTCTTGTAATTTCCGATTATCGCTATGATTTAGATAGACAAAAATAATAAAATGACAAGATTGCCATTTCTATCTACTGTGATGGCAGAAAAACTGTCTTGAGAACTGTTTATTTTTCTCAATAAGGTGCATTTTTTACATAGACCATGAGATTTTCTTTGTATTTTGTTGAATTTAGTTATTTTTTCAATCAAAATACAAGAAGTCTTTGCTTTACGTCAAGGATGCATTCCCAGGAAATGCAACGTAAAGTGAAACAATGTATATCGAAACTAGATTTTCCATGACCATAATGATTCACATTTATACAAAGATTGGATCTTTTCATTTATAGCACAACCACTCATTTTCCCCTTGGCCTATGTATGGGAAACAATTCCTCAATGCAGAGGTTTAATGAGGCGGCAGCCCCTTTTATGGACTGCAACAAAACCTCAATGTAGGGGTTTAAGGGGGCTGCCGCCCCCTTCAAGGACTGCAACAAAACTGCAATGCAGGTGTTTTAGGGTGCCTGCATCAGATAATTTATTCACTCCATATAAGGCACGAAGAGAAATAATTCCTCCACATTCACATTTGCACTCTCCATTGGGTTAGGTTGGTTTGGTTTTCCTTCCATGTTCACATTTGCACTCTCCATCAGGTTGGGTTGGTGGTCAAATCTCATTCACCCGGAAGTTTGGCTTTTGTCATACAACTTCAGCTGTTCATCAAGTCCTCTGCCTCACAGAATTTGTGAACCAAGGCTTCAAGACCAAAAAATGTAAAGAGGTAGTCTTCCTGGATATAGCCAAAGCCTTTGACCAGGCCTTATACTGAAATTGTTCAGCCAGGATATCCCATATATCTCTTGAAAATGTTTCAGTCCTTTCTGGAAGATTGTTCCCTCCGAGTCTCAATCCATGGGACCCTCTGTGGTCCCAGACCACTACAAGTTGGCATAACACAAGACACCATGCTTAGCCCTACATAATTCTACCTTTACATCAACTACATACCTGACACACCTCTTATACACACGTTTGCAGACGACATAGCTTTTGCCACTCAAGCCTACAGAACAAAACACATAACAACAATTACATAAACACTTCAAACAATTACATCTATGGCTCAAAACTTTGAAGGTCAAAATTAATCTGCAGAAATGCTCCAGTCCTCTTCATCAAGAGGCCTAAGAGGCACCCTCCTCGTACACCACTCCGAGTAATGGGTACAGAAAATCCTGCTACCCAAACCCAAAAATCTTTAGGAGTCCTCTTAGACCCCACTCTCTCGTGGACATTGCATGTAAAGGTGGCTATCTCCAAGGCAACTGGCATTAAATCCCTACTCCTTCCTCTCCTATGCTCGAAATTCCCTCTACACTGGAATGACAAAATCCGGCTCTACCTTTCCATTATTCGCTCTACCCTTTTATATGCTGCAGAAATTTTCAGAAACTGCCCGGAAAAATTATGTACACACCTTGAAACCTTCCAGAATTCCACCCTCTGCGTTATCACCTCTTCCTCCCGGTTAATACCCATTGATGAGATTCGTCAAGCCCATCCTCTCCTTTATCCACGAGCTATCTGCCAACCTCAACAAAACCTTACCTTATACTAATAATCCACTCCTTTCCACCATCTGAACCTATGATCATATACACAAACCCAAATACTGCAAACCTAAATCTACCCTTCTCAGGAAACATTAACCTCAAATGCTCCCTTACCCATCTTATCCTTACCCTTGCAATGACCTCAAATCCTCGCCTGCCCATATAGCCACAGATATTTCAATCTCCCGACATGCCTACTGTCAAGGTGCACTTATGCATACTGGCACACACCTGCCAAGAGGCTTTGTCATCGTGCATCGCTACTTCAACCTGAAGATGCTGACAGAAAGGTCGTCAAAACTGTCACCATGTTTGTTACTTTTTGTTTGGTGCATCAGCGGCAGACGACAAGTACAACTGCAGTTTGAAGAGTATAATCTCTATGAGAGCATGCGACAAACTTCACTAAGTTTTAATATGAAGTGAGGACTAATTATTTTAAGCAGTTTTAAATAAGTTACCCCGAATCTTAGGACAGATCATGTAGAGAAGAAAGGCACCTCTGTAAAAGGGAATGTATCACAAGGTATAAGATGAAGTTTTGATCAAATTTTAACCTAATGATGGCACATTATGATGAAGAAAGTAACAATTCTGAGGTTGGGAGGAAATATAATGTGATGAAGGCAAAGGTGAAAGCAAGACAAACAAACTTGAAGGTGCTAGCTCAACATTAAAATCATTTAGTGGACCCAAGCAAGGTCAATTTCATGAATTAGAAGACGAAACTGTAAAAATTTGTGCATACTCAAAGAATGGATGAAAAACCAGTGTCACGGGAAATCATTAAACTGAAAGCTCATGCATTATCATGATCACTATAGGTATGTCGCAAAGATAAGAACATTAACGGATTTTGGCCGGGCATGGAAGGGAAGTTTCTCTGACATGGAGGGGAAGTTTCTCCGACATGGAGGGGAAATTCCCTTGGTCATCTTGACTTTCCCCACCCCACTACTAGCCCATCCTTCTCCTCCTTATGTTGTCAGTTCTCACTATTTACAGTTGCTGCCTAGATGAAATTTTGCGAATAATTTGCAACAGTGTAGTTAGAAAAGGACCGAGACAGCGATAGCCAGTGTGGTAAGGAAGGGCCAAATGGGTAACACAGACGAGATGCCTATCTATTTTGACATGCTATCCAATTACATAGTTAACAAAAAACGTGCAAAAATGTCATTATAAAAACTTCAGGGAATGAATAACTGCACATTACTGTAGTGTTGGCAGTGTTAGCGGATGGTACAAAGTTACCACTGTATGTTAGTTTAAAAATTGATATTACAAGTTTTATCCTGAGTAGACCTTGTTTTATATTATGGTTATCTTAAATTTGAAGTTGTCTTCCTTTCGGGTACATAGTTACCTTGATATAATTACAGAGTCATTTAAATCAAGTATAATGAAAAATAAAAAAATCCAGTATTAGTACACAGCTGCACAACTTGTGCCTTAACAGTTGCTTATATACTCCAAACAGTTTAATATGTACAGCTGGGATCTAATATATTGAAATGCCAAAAATTATATCACTGAAAGTGAGTCACATTGACATTTAGATTCCATCATTTAAAGGTTAAAGATGGGGAAGTAGAGAAATATTTTTTTTTCAGAATTTCGCTATAAGAAAATGTACAAAATTAAATATGGTATTTCCATCATAATAAATTAATGAATTTGGGAAATTTAACTTGTTTCACATCACAATTTAAAACTTTTTTGGTTTTGATTTCAACACCACCCAAGGGGTGAATGTGTAATTGTTATGAAATCACCAATTTTTGCTGAAAACAACTTACACTTGCCAGTGAATATAGTTCCTACTATTCACAGAAAACAAAGAATTCAAGTTTTACTTAGCAGTGTCTATGCATTTGTGAATGAAGATCCTACAATTAATGATGACATGCATTATGAATTAAAGACATCTTGTTCATTTAAGAAATGGTTCAGATGTAAATTCATTCTTGATGAGTTGAAACCAAATTACTTTTTCATGTTGACACATACACTGATATTTCTAACGCTTATTGCACATCTCGAACAAAAAAGAAAAAGGCAGTTTAGTTTTATTTTAATAATGAAGAATCAGCATAAATACAGTACAAAGCATTCATTCTTATATTAGTTCCTAATTTAAAACCTGATTAAATTGTGAAAATAAAGTTTTGCTGGACAGATCAGATTATATAAACAGGGCTGTTGCATGCAGTGAGTTTGAGAGGTGACCATCTAAGGCAGCACTTTTCTAAGGGTGACATTATATCAATGTCACTGCCAATATGCACCTATGTGCTCTGAAATGGGATAGAATTTTGTTTCAGACGGCAATTTTCATGCAATGACCCTGTATATAAACTGCAACCTAAGCTTCATTAAAAATTTTTAAATCAAGCATGTTATAGAAAAGTCCAACGTTAACTTCACCTATGAAGAACAAGTTATAGCAAAAACAATGATAACTTTTAAGTAATATTTAAAAAATTTTACATCAGAGGACAGACTGCTCAGATTTTTCTAGTTTCATTGTTTATAAATATTTAAGTTAAATATAGTTTATATGCAAAATTTGGTGAAATTATTGTCATACAGACACTATGATGATTTCTTTTCTTGGATTTAAACTGTAAAGTAATATTTGTATCATCCTGCATTACATCCACCAAGTAAACAAGAGCTGCACATGTAAATGAAAAGAGCTTAAAAGAAAGTTAAATCATGCTTGTCAGAAATTTTCCAAATAAAACTCATTAATTACAGATTAGAAGTAAAAATTATTTCATTGGAGTATTTTTGTTTCTCAGCATGAACACAAACTTGGGTGGTAAAAATAAAAAAAATTTCATGTGCTCAAAAAATATATTTATAAAAATAAATGGAACAATTCAGTGTTATGACCATACATATCTGAATTGATTTTAAAAAATATTTTACTGAATTAGGTAACCACATTAGCAAATATTCTCGCTATCTCAATTGCCAGTGGATTGAGACTAACACTTTGAAGGTTGGTCAATAGCACTACAGCCACACCCTTTGGAGGGATCTCTTCATTGCATTTCCTGGGGACAATTATCATGGCACTGCTGGCACCTACAGCACCCCCAGTATGACCAACAATGTATGGCTGCCCTCCATCAGGTACTCCTCCTGCACTATCAATGGCCTGGGCAACTCCAAATCCTAGTCCATACCCTCCCTCAACATGAGGTCCCCAGTCTGAGAGGCGAGTGCCTTCAACCCTTGTCCACAATGATGCTATTGTACTTGACATAACATATGGCTTATTGTTTGTGTTCAAATTTACTCCCTTAGAACTTAATGAGTCTCTTAATTTGTCAGTCACTTCAAAGCAATCATCATAAGAAAAACATTCTGTGGTTTCATACAGCCTTTGTCCCAAGACAACTTTAACTCCATATGGCAGTACATGGTCAAACCAATTGTTTTTCTTTCTTACTGGTTCCACTAATAGACTTGATAACGCACTGTGACCTGAATTTGTTTTCATCCTTTTTACATCATCATCTAATGCCTTGGGCTTAAAAATATTTTTCAACGATTCCTTCCATGATATAATTTCTTCCTTTGTTTTGCCTGATTCAGTACTACCATCGCCTTTCTGATCACTATCAAACATCGCCTTTTTCCAAAGATACACACCTGCAGAATATGCACTCGACATTGTGCTCTTGACAACAGACTGTTTCTCCAAGCTGCTTTCCTTTCCAGGACTTTCCTTGTCATTATCCTCCTTGTTCAACATAGAAGATGCCATTCCCCAAACATAGCTGCCACCAGATCCAATTCCCTGCATAATGTTCCTTGCTACTGAATGGATATATGATTCACCTTCAACTTTGCTGTCTTTATTTGGACTTGCAGTAACATATGATTCATTTTCAACCTCACTTTCCTTGTTTGGAACTTTGCTGTCTTCTGTCTTTTTGCTCAACACAGAAGATGCCATTCCCCAAACATAGCTGCCACCAGATCCTATTCCCTGCATTATGTTCCTTGCTCCTGAATGGATATATGACTCATCTTCAACTTTGCTGTCTTTATTTGGACTTTCAGTAACATATGATTCATTTTCAACCTCACTTTCCTTGTTTGGAACTTTGCTGTCTTCTGTCTTTTTGCTCAACACAGAAGATGCCATTCCCCAAACATAGCTGCCACCAGATCCTATTCCCTGCATTATGTTCCTTGCTCCTGAATGGATATATGACTCATCTTCAACTTTGCTGTCTTTATTTGGACTTTCAGTAACATATGATTCATTTTCAACCTCACTTTCCTTGTTTGGAACTTTGCTGTCTTCTGTCTTTTTGCTCAACACAGAAGATGCCATTCCCCAAACATAGCTGCCACCAGATCCTATTCCCTGCATTATGTTCCTTGCTCCTGAATGGATATATGACTCATCTTCAACTTTGCTGTCTTTATTTGGACTTTCAGTAACATATGATTCATTTTCAACCTCACTTTCCTTGTTTGGAACTTTGCTGTCTTCTGTCTTTTTGCTCAACACAGAAGATGCCATTCCCCAAACATAGCTACCACCAGATCCTATTCCCTGCATAATGTTCCTTGCTCCTGAACGGATATATGATTCACCTTCACTTTGTTTTTCTTTACCTTGTTCTATCCTCTTGCCAGTCTCTTGTTGGGTATTTTTCAATAAAGAATCATTTTGTCCAGTGGGTTCTGGTTGGTCAATTTTGTCCTCCTTTATCATTAGCATCTGTGATTGTTTGCTTACATCAATGTCACCATCACTTTGGAATGCAAAGAGCATTGCATTTGCAAACTTCAGCAAATCGCCTACTGTTGACAGAAAACCACCACCAGCCCATTTGCACGAGTTGTCAACGTACGGAGAATTTATAATTCGACCATTCTTGTTTTTGCTGTAGCACCTGCAGAGAAAAGTATTCTAATTTTTATACTTATTAAAGCAAAAATCCATAGTATTATATATAATATAAATTACCAAAATAATAAGGCAACCTATGTAACATCATCAACATTTTTAAATAAAATACCTATACAAAATTTTTACTGCTTTATCGCATGGATGGCAAGCCTATGGCACACATAACGAACGGGGCATGTGAGATGATTTTCATTGGCACACAAAGAATATTTTTTGTTGACTGTCTCCTTAATAATTTTCCATTACTGACACATTTGAAAATACTATTTCTCGCAAAATTGCAATTATATTGGTAAAATAAATGACTAATATTGATTTCTGTCAGAGAACAAGATGCTTGTTGTGCAATAGTTGTTGTTCAGCCATAAATGATCTGGGACAATGAGTCTTTTTAGAATATAAATTGAAGTTTTCATAACAAATTATTGTTTTCTGAGCTCTAAGTCTGAGAATAAATGATTGTAGTTAAGCCATAAAATTATTTCTTTTTGGATGTATTTGAAACTGGCATGAAATTTAGAAAAGAAAAGCCAATTTTTGTAATTTTGGCACGTGCCTAAAAAAATGTTTCCCATCCATGTATTATCATATTACAGGCATACCTCACTTAACGACACAGGTTCCTCAAAAATGTGTCATTAAGTGAATTGTCGTTAAACAAATACTGATTTTACACTTATTCCCATGTTAAAATGATAGATACATTCCTTGAAAATTGCTATGCACTACTCTAAAATTTAATATATGCCTTCGGTAATCTCCCGGAATATTGGAAATGGTTTAATAACATTTACGGAACCAATCCGGTGCTTTACACCAAGAAAAATGCATTTATTACATTCATTTACAAGCAGGTACTAAAATCACGTAACAAAATTTAACTTGAACTACTCTTCGATCGGAATAATAATGAGAAACGAAGACTTGCCGCTCTTGATTTGCAGGGATGGGGTTGTAATGCTGGGGAACTATAGAGCCGCATGACCGAAGTCATTTCCATACCACCCAGAGAGGTAAACTTTACGGTGCGTTGGTTTTTTACGTGGAACATCCCCATTAGGCCTAAAAACCACAGAATGTGATAAAACTGCAGAGAAGTTATTACCACTTTCGTCTTAACCGTTATTTTACTCTTTTGATTCTTAAAAAACGATTTTACCATCATTTGTGTGCTTTTCCTCTTATCCTTGTAGAGCTGCTGGTAGCACTCATGCACCTTTTTTATTTCTCTGTTGACTTTGCTGCTTCTCTCCATGTTTTCGTCTTTCTCTGCAAAGATGCTCATTGCTGCCTCTAAATGCATAAATGCAACTGACATGTCTTTAGGGGTTATTATGCGCTGAGACTGCACCATTGGCCTTTCTTCTGCATCATCTTGCACACACTGATTCTCTAGATACACGACTTCTTCCGTTGACAAATCTTCAGCATGTGATTCTAGAAAATCAATGACATCTGCCTCTTCAATGTCCTCTAAACCAGCCTCTAGCTATCCCGACGATATTTCTTTGGATGTCTTCCATTGGATCCTCAAACCCGTGGAAATCTAGGATACGATCAGGCCAAAGTTTTCTCTATGCTCCATTTATGTTTGATGCCTTAACTTCCTTCCACACTGCTTCTATATTGTAAATGGATTTCAATATGTCAAAGTGCCGCCAAAAGTCTCTGATCGATGCCCCTTTGTCACTACTAGTTGAGTTGATCAGCAGTTCCATTGTGTGCTGCAAGTAGTATAACTAAATGATGCGATCACTCCTTGGTCAATTGGCTGTAACAAAGAAGTAGTGTTTGGGGTGAGAAAAATGACCTCCACATGATCGCTTAACTTGTCAAGGTCAATTGGATGTGCAGGCGAATAATCAACTATAAACAAGGCCTTGTGGTCTAAATTATTTTCTTTGCAATACTTTTCCACAGCAGGACAGAAATGCAAATTAAACCACTGCCTGAAAATATCAGCCGTAATCCATGATTTTTTGTTTGACTTTCAAATTACAGGTAGAGTGAATTTGTTGAGAGCTTTCAGTGCTCTGAGTGTTTCTGCACGGTATATTAGCAAGGGCTTCAGCTTCAGATCTCCAGCAGCATTTCCACCAAGCAGAAGAGTAAGGTGATCCTTCGACACTTTAAAACCCGATGCACTCTTTTCTTCTTTTGAAATAAAGGTCCTATCTGGTAATTTCTTCCAAAATAAGCCGGTCTCGTCGACATTGAAGACCTGCCTAGGGCTGTAGCCTCCGTCCTCTCTCACTCTTTCCCAAATTGCTGGATAACAGAGCAGTATCCACATCGGCTCTTGCACGTTCCCCACTAAATTTAATGTTGTGTAATCCACTCTGCTCTTTAAACCTCATGAACCACCCAACACATGCAACAAAAGTGGGAGATTGTGAACTTTCACCTTCCGTGGATCTTAAATCATTAAATGTATTCAGAGCTTTGCCTTGAATAATCCTTTGACTCAGTGGAACATTTTTCTGAGTTTGGTCTTCTATCCAAATATTTAATAGACTTTCCATTTTGGACATATCATCTTGTTCTAAAGGTCTTACTTATGCTTAAAGTTCCAACTGTTTCAGCACTTTTAAAATTTTTTTCTGATTTGTCGCAAATAGTAATAATAGTGGTGAATTTTTCTCGGGTTTCCAACCGGGTTGTCTCGGAGATTTCTTCCGACGTTTCGGCGACTAGCTCTGTCGCCATCTTCAGGGATCCTGAGTCTCAGGATCCCTGAAGATGGCGACAGAGCTAGTCGCCGAAACGTCGGAAGAAATCTCCGAGACAACCCGGTTGGAAACCCGAGAAAAATTCACCATGATGATTCGCCGGGAAAGCTTCAAATCTTTCAGTAATAATAGTGGTTCTGGCAAGTCCCATTGCATGACCTATGTCTGTGGGCTTTTCACCGGCATCAAAATGGCGTAAAACTTTTAATTTTGTAGAGCAACTTATAGTTATTCTAATTTTTTACTATTAGAACATCCTGGGTCATTATTTGATGATCGCTTTTGGTCCATGTTAAGGGTTTATCAAAGCAAAAAGCTATAAAAAATTATAAACACACGGATCAAAGCGAACACTTCCTCACAGGAAAAAGGCTAATGCCTACTAAGGAGTAAGGGTGTATGACGAAAATGACATTGGTTCTTCCCCAGTGCCTTTGTATCATATTATGCTGTTGTAAGGAGTGACTTGAGAGGAAAGCTTCCAACTCCCCTCCTTTGTCTACTACCCGTCGCTAGGTCTCCCATTTGAAGTTGCTAGGGGTGATTTGAGGTGAGAATTTTCCCTACAACTCCTCTGTCGTACAATGTACACATCGCCAGAGCTCCAAGGTAACAAAAACACAATCGCCGAGAAATTACGCTTTGAACGAGAAGCAATGTAACAATTTATTGCCACATCTACATTACAGCGCAGTTTCCGCTTTAATGACCCATACAAAGTCAAATGCATATTACTTGTATTTACGCCGCTAAAAACTTAGTGTTTTAGCAATGCACATTTTAATTTTGTACCAGTTAAATAAATGTTGCACTGTGAATAATACTTCGATTTGTTGAAAAAAATTGCTACGGTGGACACCGAATTGCAAGTGACGTGTCATTAAAATATTTACGGGGTTGGCTTGTTTTTAATTTGCCATTATACCAAAATAAGGAATGTCGTAAACCGAATATCGGTGGTGATTTTCAAGTGTCTTTAAAATGAATTGACAATAAGCGAATTGTCATTATACAAGGTATGCCTGTATGACAATAGTGAATGTGACGTAATATTTAGAAATGATTACATAAATGGTAGTGAGAGTATAAAATTTCAACAAATTGAATAATTTTGTGCATTTGCAATGTGTGCATTATGCTAGCCACAAAAGTCCAAATTAATATTCAAAGCAAAAATTGAAGGACAAAGTAAAAAAAATTTTTAAACATTCAAGTCAATAATAAAATTTGTTAAAAAGTAAACATCAGAGTAATTTTCTAAAAACTACCCACATTGTTAAAGCAAATTTAAATGAATTTCAAATAAAGATACTTTACTTAGACCGGCCATAGATGATAGGTTCTGGTTCATCCATATATGTTCTACGCATACCAATTTCCCTCAAGAATGCACGCATGAGCTGAGGATAAGTCCTCCCAGTAGCGCCTTCCATCACCGCACTAATAACTGTCCAACCATAGGTTGTGTACAAAAACTTCGAACCTACATGAAAAATTGAAGAAATTAACTCATCAGTTCTAAAAAAACTTTATCAATGGACTTATATAGTATGCAAATGTATTTGTTTATGCAATGAAAAAATTGTATTCCAAGTATAATTTTAAATACATAGTTTATTTAATATTTGGAATCACTTCATACACCAAAATCCTGTTTATACATAGTATTATTTCACTGGAAATGCCGGTTTTACAGAATGAAAAAATTAGGCAGTAGAATTTGAAATTGGCTCCCTATACATAGTTTCAAAATTGGCCCTTACTATTGGATCTCATATATTAAGCAATAATGTTTTACTGTTTTATGTACTGTGGTTTTTAAAATCTAACATGGTAATTAAACAATTGTAACTTCCTAAGGTTATTCATATTTTTGCATTTTTCGCTAAAATTTTATGGGTACATTGCCCAAAACCAATTTTATGGAAAATCCTTTTATACAGAATGAACTCCATCCCAACCCACTCCATAAAAACAGGATTTTTGTGTATTTGGGTAAATATGAAATGTGATGGAAAGGAATGTAAAGTGATGAAGTTTTCTGATTGGGAACATATGTCTGAATATAAATTCCAAATGGGAAGAGGAGAAAATTCTGTACAGAATGTTTTCCTTCATGCCCATTGAATGTCATGGGGCACTTCCTGTACAAGATAGGATTGAGCACCATTATTATTCCTCTCTTTTCCTTATTAATTGTCCACATCAAAACCAAATGTAATATGCAACAGGGGTTCCCAAACTACGATCTATGGGAAATACCCAGCATGCACAGTTATTTCATCCGGCCTGCCATATTTCATCAATTTCTTTAAGACATGCATATTCGTACACTACTCCCCCGATATCCACGAGGTCGTGGATACTGAAATCGCAGATACTGGGCCTTATGTTTACATTATATCTTAGGATAGGGTCACCATACAAAAGAAGTAATTTCAACAAATTTTATTCGCTATTTAGGCTTATTTTTATTGGTAATAGTACTAGATAATACCACCTATATGAATTTGAAGAATATTTCATCAGTTGCATTCATTTCGGTATGTCTCAAGTAAGGCTGGGGATCCTCATACAGTAATTAAAGAAGAATAATTGAATTTGACCATTTTTTATGAAAGAAATCATATTACATTGAGTAAATTACTATTAGCATCGTATTTTACTAGGGATAAAAGAAATAATAGCCTTGCGTATCTATGTTATTTTTACCTTTCCTTTGAGAACTACGAACTGTTACCTACGTTCGTAGTTCTAAAAGGAAAACTAAAATATTAAATACTATATTATATACTGTAAAAGAATATGACTCAGATACTATAAGTATATATTGATTACCGCTTACCTGAGAGATACTGCTATCAAAAGTAAAAAGGTTTCCTAATATGTACATATTTATTGCCAAGTCATGGCATATGTAGTAAATACCATGGGACATTTGAATAAAAGTCGGACATAGCAATATTATGAAATTCTTGAATATATAAAAAATTAAGCTCTTACAGTCGTAGTGAATACGATTTAGAAGAACTGTGTAGTGATTTTCTTGCTACTAAAAGCGATTCTACTCTTTCTAATGTCTGAAATAACGATAGTGAAAGCAAACAGCCAATCAAAAGAAAATGGAAAACTAAACTTAATAATAATGATTTTAATTGGAAAAGTCAAAATTATTTTTACAATTTTTATTTTATCATTTCTTATGTGTACAATAAATAATCTTAAATGATCAATTTTTACTTATTAATCGCTACTAAACAAAATGTTTATAAAAAAACTCAGTCCTTAAAGAGGTTATGTAAAATAACGTGTTGGAGAGATTCGCGGATATGCGAGACCTTGCTCGTGAATACTGGGTAATGGGAGATAAAACCAACTCGCAGATACGTGAATTCGCAGATACTCAGATTGCAGATAACGGGGGAGTAGCGTATACTTGCCAGGAGTAAATGCCATTAATTATCATTTATGGAATCTAAAATATATATTTCGAGTAAATGGATATAATATAGGTACTTTTAATATATGCATATGACATATTACACAAATAAAAAATTCTCAAAAATTCTCTTTGAAATGTACACATGGCCCAATCAGTCATTTAATAGCTCATGTGTCCTGTACAGTGACATATAAAGCCTCATGTAACCCTTTTACAAGGCATGTTTAATAAGTAACATCTGAGGTTGTATTACATGAAATTTATTATGTCTAAATGCACGTCCACAACAAACAATAATCCTGCAAAACTCATCTATTGTTCCACATAATTGCCAATGATATTGAGACACTTGTCCCTGTGATACACAAGCTGTTTGATTGCTGCATTGAAGAAATAGAGCACTATGTGTTCAACCACTGATGCATCTTCAACTGTTTAAGAAAATACATTTGTATTTATACCAGCCCTCCATATTGTTGTTTTGCGTTCCTAAAATCACCACCAGAGGTACTAGTTGATAGCTCTTCCAACAGATCTGGGCTTTCACATAATTTCTCACAATATCAAGTAAATTTTGAGTTCATATTTCAATAGATGCTACAAATTTTCGAAAAATTCACTCAAATTTTTTAAAGAAATGTGCAGAAAATCTGAAAACAGCCCATTTTCACTTTTAGTAATACAATAAAGACCCACATATAGGATGTAGAGAGGTTTTTGGGTTCAAAGTCTTCAGAATATTTATTGTGCCCTCGTGTAGGATCCATATGTATTCTAGAAAATGGTATGGGTTGCAAATATTTTCTCATTTAATGATGAAACTGATTAATGAATTATTGAATGTCTTTGTAATAAGAAAAATAAATAAATTAAAATTTACGTCCTTTGCCTCGTAATGCAGTCTTTCTCAACTGGGGGTTCACACGTCATTTCTCAGTGATCTGTGAGTTGAGTAGGACATGATATTTAATTTTATCTATAACTCTTTTGCCAACACTGATTCATATTTCCAAGTGAAAAAATGAGATAATGTATGAAAAATGTCCCAACTTTTTTAGGGGAGTGGATCCACAGAAATTGAGACTTCGTAAGGGATCTACAGGTTGAGAAATACTGGTATAAGAATAGACTAAATTAGTGCTCCGCAACCAGTGTGTCATGACAAAGTGGCTGGTATGCCATGGACATTTGGAGTTATAGGAATGGAAAGAATATTTCATTTTTTATTCCCAAGGTAAGATCACAGAAAGATTTGTTAAATGTAAATCTATACTTTATCGTCAAATTTGTTATAGTTTCACTTAACTGAAATTGCAACAGAGTTATTTCTTAGCTGGAATATCAGTGATTTAGATTGAGTTGCAGATTTACAATCAACAGACTTTAGTGTCAGAGGAAAGATTTGATAGACCACCAGCCTGAAATTCGCACTGAATGATTTCCAGTAATGTGTTCTCCACAGATTTTAAGTAATTAATTGTGACATCACAATATTGAAACAGTAAGGGTTTTTAGTTTTTCTTCTATAGTTTACATTGATTAGTTGTTTATTCCAGTATAGAGTGAAACATCTAACGCCTCTTGTTCTTCAAGACAGGGGCAAGTATGTATCTCAATAATATTAAATTATCATTTAATTTTTGCAATATATGATAATCATAAAAAAATAAAAATAAATTTCTATCTCGGTATTGTTTCGCAAACCAAGTGAAATATTAAAATGATTTTAAGTGAATTACTTTATCCATAATTTGCTTCACTTGTTAAGAAAAGGCTGATCATCTTCTCTTACTGTTGTTGACTAATAGTGATAAAAATGTTTTACACAATGTTGCCATGAAATTTAGTTCAATGTGCTGCAATAGCTGAATTAACCCAAAAGTGTGCCCTGAAATTTTAAAAATCATGAAACGCTGGACTAGATAACAGTGAAGACGACATACTATGTCAGGATGGCGACAAAAACACCATAACAAATGCGACAACAGAATCTAATACTCCCAAAACAATTGACAATTTCGACCAGTACAACAACACCATTGAGGATGTCTTGGCCAATAACTAGGAATTTCTTGCTTTTTAAAGTGATTTTTAAAAATAGTTTGTTTTCATAATATTTAAACAAATATCTTCTAATGTATATATTTAAGTAGTAAATAAATTGTAGTTTGTTATCGTTTGATTTTCGTTTCTCACTGAAGAAATCACTGGGGAAAATTGAGAAGTATTAAGTACCTGCATATAGGATGTACACCATTTTTGAGCCCAAAAATTTTGGAAAAAGTGCATCCCCTACATAGGTCATTATGGTATGTGTTTGAAAGATATTGAGTTAATACTTTGCAAAATAAAAATTTTACCATGAGAACAATGACAAAATTTTTTGATATATCTGCTACATGACAGCTTAATAGAAGGAGGTTTTACAAAAAAGGAATTTAATTCCTTAAGTAAAATAATTCATGAGATAAATATTAAATAAGACACTTGGATATTTCTTTACCAGGAGAATGTAGAAGTTCATCATCTTTAAAAATGGAGAGAGCTTTTTCAATGCTTTCGTATCTCTCTTTAGAGTAGAATTCTTCCAGCTGACCATCTCCAGATGCTACTGAATCAACTTTCTTTTTCTTGAGATAATGACGAATCCCTGATAAGTGACACATAAGTTGCCTCGTAGTAATGACAACCTAAAATTGAGTAAACATTCATGAAGATCTGCTGTATGCTAGTAAGTAATTTTTATGAAAATTTCTTTTTAAAAGAGAAGAAAAATCAAAATTTAATTAACAGAATTAAAAATTATGAGGAAAGGGAAAATGATACCCAGAAAAAAATCACCAAAGCAGGCTGCCACTTCAATGGAAACAAAAAATTAGCTATTTGCTTTGAATCCTAATGTAATCATTTAGTAGCATTTCTTGTCATAACTAGGCAAGCTTGATGATTTTATAGTGAATTCAGTAGCATTTTTTAGAAAATCTTGATAAAAAATTTTCAACTGCATATATTTATCATATGAACCCCACAGTTTTGGCAACATCTGATGATTTCATTGAAACAAAAGACTAAAATGCAATATACAGGACACATAAATCAATCAGAACTGCCAATTTTCTATTATACATATTATAATATGAAGTAAAACCTTGAAACATGTCACTCAATCATGGCTCTAACATTACTGGAAACAAGATTTGAAATTTCAACTCCTTAATCCTATGATTAAATTCATTAGATTCAGTATTTATAAATTTTTAAAACACAATAAGACAGTACTTGATTGAATCACTCATCTCTATCAAGACTGCCACATCATTGGAAATGAAAATTTTAAATTAAATTCCTGAATCTCCTGAGAGAATTGAGACTAATTTATCATAAATCTCTCGCATAAATTACTCCTATTTTTCTAATAATAATATAAAATAAAAATTGTATACATAATTGAGTAACCCCAGCACATGGTCAATAGAAAAGCAATGAGTAACAGCTTTAGAATTCCTTAAGCTTGGATGAACAGTATAAGATTTGTATTTTCTCTACCTTAATTTAATACATTACCTTCTCATTTCCATAGGTTTTTTCTGGAAATTTTGGAACATAATTCTGTATTGGCTGGTCTATATCAATTTTTCCTTCCTGCCAGAGACGTCCAACAACGGCTGCAGTAAGACTTTTGCTAATGCTGGCAATGCGTATAACTGTGTCCTCATGTGCTGGTACTCTATTCTCTAAATCTGCATAACCTATTCCTGAGTGGGTACAATGATTACCAATATTTAGTGACCTTATAATATTTCTACATTAATCTTTCGGTTTAATAGTCAAGACTATAGCAAAGTGCTCATATTTGAAAACTATGCAGAACTTAATGGTAGTATTAATAATCTCTTGAATGCCCCAGTTAAAATTGTTATATTTTTTTTATAAAATGGTACAGGTATATCTGAATTGAACAACAGGACAACATGAATCGCTAAATCTTTTTGACGATAAATATAGTTTTTCCTTATATAAATTCAGGCTTCAATGAACATAGTTCACTTGATAATACATAATTTATTTCAACATCCATGACTGGGTCGGCCTATTTACCTATGGTTTATCCTTCAATAAATAATACAATAGTATAGCATTGTATTAGGCCATTAAGATAAACATTATACAATAACTATCTGCATGAGGTACTAGGTCCCTTTGCAAATATATTTTGGTAAATTAATTTAATTGGTACTAAATAGTATTCCATTATCGCTACAGAAATCATTTTGATTAAAACTACTTTGATAAGTTAATCCATTGTAAAAGATATTTAATCTGTTAAAAAATTATACATTTGCACATATGTATATAACTCTGGTTTATCGTAAATTAAGGCAGTAAAATGAATGGAAGAAATACAAATTAGTTTGTCATGATTTAATTAAATTTTCTTAAATCTGGTTTAAAATAGTATCAAATATTTATTGGGAGATATATAAATTGAAGTGACATGCATAGATAAAATGCTATCATTACCTTCTTTCCATACAACCTCTCCATCCACACTGACCCCAACAATAATACAAGGAGCACCTACTTCGTCTTTCAATTGAATCGTGAGTTTACGTGCTTCGTCGATAGCTTTCTTTGTATTTAACTTTTTCTTTTCATTTTCCGTACATGCATATTGTTTATTTGTCGGCCTGTTAACCACAGATATAACAGCAGCGCTA
The DNA here is from genome assembly GCA_028673005.1 of Tanypteryx hageni. Taxonomy (NCBI): domain Eukaryota; kingdom Metazoa; phylum Arthropoda; class Insecta; order Odonata; family Petaluridae; genus Tanypteryx; species Tanypteryx hageni. The sequence continues at coordinate 78,409,265 of CM054115.1, read as the reverse complement.
GCACTCAAACTGCCTATCACACAAAGCAATTTCTTTGCCATTTTAACAAGTCTTTTATTACCAGAACAAGATCCGCTAGTAAAACTTCACATTGTTCGTAAAAGTACGGCAGAATTTAAAACATAAATATTGCAGTTAGAAATAATATAATTCATAAAAACGAAGAACAGTACTCTGAATGCCCTAAAATTAAAAACATTTTTCAAAACTTCCTAATTTCATGTCTCAGCACGAACAACTTCATAACGAAAGGACTGATAAATGCAAACACGATCAATTACAATGCTATCCAGCGTGAGAGCTGAATTCGGTCGTTCATATTGCCAACCTTTAATTTTATATACTTCTAGAAAGTAAAAAATGACTAATAATTATTTCGAAATAAAAATTATAAGTTATAGACGAATTTTTATTTTTAAAACTTTCCAAATATAATAGTTGACATCTTGCATCTCTATAATACAGTAGTTAAGCCTACTTGCTCTCGGAGCTGCATACGATAATCGTCAGAAGTTCGAGAGCCGCAAGTCATACATTCTGTGCACATTTGTGAACAGTAAACATAACCTGTACTCGAAGCAATGCAGAGAAAGCATCTCCAAAACGTCTCAATTCACTCGGCGTTATTTTGTTCTTTAGTGTAAAGCGTTGACAAGAATTTGAATAGAAATGTAAAAGAGCCGCATGCATCTCGAGAGCCACGGTTTCTCCACTCCTGCTACAATATGTATATCGAATGCAATCATGTAACCAAAATATGCAAATAAACATATTTTTAGCTTCTATTTATTTTGTCGTTTATCAATGACACTGAGATTTCAATATCAAGTACATTTCAAAAAACGATGATCCAAACGGAACTTAGGATGCTTAATTTCCACATAATTATTTATTTAACACACCTGTATTTAGCGTTATAAGATATTACAAATACATTCGAACGGAAAACAAAATTGATCACGCGTATTTGAGTGGCAAAAATAACGCGTGGATGCACTAGACCAGCGGTTCTCAAACGAAAGTTCATCGCGAACCGCTGCATTACCTGAATAACCCACCAAGGACCGGTAAAATCAACTTAAACCACCAATCATTTGACAATATTACACTTTGACAACTGAATATAAGCCTCTCAAGAACCAGTGCTGCTTATTATAAAACTTTTATGAGAAAAATGGAATATCACGGACCGGCCAATTCTGGATCGCCGGTTAAGAAACGCTATACTAGACTATACCGAATCCATTCCTTTCCTCAGAGAATAGTACAAATTCCGCTCCGATATTACAATTCTACGATATTTTAATGTGCAAGAGAAAATTACCCAGCACGATGAATTTCAGATTTCCCATGTAAATCAAATGGGGATAATACTTCCTGGAATCGAACCCAAGACTTTCAATCGTCCAAACAAAAACTATCCTCAGGAGATGGGCCCCAGTAGCAAGAGATTTCCACCAAGTGCCATGAAAATCGATCTATTGGTTCAAAAGTTAACGAGGGGTCAGAAAGACAGACACAACGAAGAAACTATAAGCCTATTTCCATTCTGGAAAGTAGGCTAATGACACAACAGCTGACAGATAGAGGGAGAAAGCTATGTCCCATCTGGACTACAATAGTAGAACTAGATGCCACTCTGGTCAGTATTCAAACAGGAATTTGTAACTAGTCATCCTTCCTATAATGGTGAGGGGGGTCCATGCCTGTAAAACACCATATACCTAATTGGAAACCCCATTATATGATACAGAGAAACATTAAAATTATCAATTTTCACTTATGTATCCATAAAGCCTTAGTAAGTCACTGGCCAGGAATGGTTAGACACTGCAGTTCAGTGAAGGCAGTATGATCAGAAAAAATGGGTGCAAAGAAAAAGCATAATGATGTATTTTATTAAAAGAAAAAGTAGCAGTATTTCTATTGTAGAACTTCATTACAAGGCTAAAAGAATTTCATTTTGAACATTCCTTCACTAATTACATATAAATGCTAATTATATTTTGACCGAAGAGCACAACCTCAAGTTTAGAAAAAGTTGGAACAATTACTGATAGAAGTCAATTAGAGGACAAGTTGAGAATAAGGAAAAAAATGAATGCATGCATGTACATGACGTACTGGATGGCAACATAAGCAGTGCGGAGGTGGATATATTAGCATGGCTGTAATTACTCTTTTTCTTGTGTAACTTTTAACTTGGCATTTATTTAATTGATAGTAGCTCAATAACTTTAGCCAAAACTAACAAAAGTAGAATACTCCTTTAGCCAAAACAACTAGAGGGCTGCAAACCCAATGCATTTCGCCCACAAGGTGGGCATCGTCAGGGGTAGAACCTGTTTCACCAGTGACTGGAAGCCAACAAGTTGGCTTCCAGTATTCTACTTTTGTTGGCATTTATTTGTTCATTCGAATGGGAGTGGAAGCAGGGTTAATTAAAAAAAATCAACAAAAACCTAATCTGCCACTATCCACCTTAAATTCACCTGTGGCAAGTGTATTTCTGGAGTACCAAGTGCAAGTGCCACAAAACATTCACTTAATTTGGTTGAATCAAATGCACATGATAATCTTTTATTATAGCAATACTAATGTTATCCATGATTTTTAGAACTACACCTCTCATGTCAATTCATTATTTTGAGATAATTTATATTAAAATATAAAATAACATTTCATATCTTACACATATTGAAGAACTGATTATCCAGATGAGAAATTGTTTGCTTTAAGATAAGTATTTTAGTTGGTTGAAATCCCAAAGAAGAGCTTTGAGACCCTTTTTAAATGATGTTGCAGATATACAACAACACCATGCATCTAAGGGATAAGAATACCATGCATCATTAATAATTCAAAAATAAATAATTAGAAAAAAGTAAAATAATAGAGCAAAAAATGTATGGTACCACCATTCTAAAATTTACTAAATTTAATTCAAAATGTTTTTAATTTTGGCAGTTGCATAAGGAATATATAATACCATAAAGGATATTCTAGAGGTGAAACAATTTTAATAGGAATTGGTGTTTATTTTCCTTATAAAAATTTGTCAACTAATTTTCAGTCAGGTTGGGAATAATTTTGAAACAACAGTGGTGGAATATCTGCCTGGCAAGTGGAAGACCCGGGTTCAATTCCCAGTCATAGCAGAATTTTTTCTCATTTCAAAATTATTCCCAACTTTACAGCTAATGCCTGTCTGCTTAGGATCTTATGATCATTTCATTCCATCAACTTATTTACAATAAAAGCATTTGGAAGTGGTAATATGGATTGCTTTGTTTATTTAACAAAGTTGCTAGATGGAAGTTACCTGTAATGAATAAAAATTAAGCAAATGGATAGGCGCTATCCACATCAATGACGACTCTCAAAATATCCTTCAGAGAATTTTAACATAAGAATGTAAAAATTGAGAAATTTGACACAATTTTAGGATGTGTGAATTCATCAATGTAATATTAAATTTACAAATGCAATATCAGCTGAAATAAGGAGTAAATATGACTTGGTCAATTTGTAAATGAGCAGATGGCATTGTTAATGTGGGAAATTGATATCAATGCAAGAACATTTTTCAGGCTAGTATACCATTGATTATAATAACTAGCCTAAGATAAAATTAAGTACTACTAGATAATCTTAAATGATGGAAAATAAATCATCTCAGCTTTAATGAAAACTCAGTATATGCATTAGTTTGTTTGTATGGAATTTATGGCTAACCAACCTTTTAGATTACTCATTCCATACCGAACACATACACAAGGGATGAGAGAAACTCGGTGCTGGCATTAGCCTGCTCTTAATGAAGAGCACCAAGGGAGCCAACTGCTTTACGTCCCTTCCAAAGGACAGAGTGCTGACTTGCATGGTCTCCTCAAACCACACAAGTAGGGGATGGGACGATCCCAGATTGAAAAATCTGACCAAGTTTCAAACCTGGTACTGCTGCATGGAAAGCCAAACAACAGAGAAGCAAGGGAACAGAAAGGGTTACTTTTTAAAGAATATTAATCAAATTGGGAAGTTGTAATTTTTTAAGGAAACATATACTCATAGGAAAAGATACTGCAAAGATAAAGCTAGTTGTAATTATTAAGGAATAAACAATTCACTAATAGAAGATATTGTAAAGATAAAATGAGTACCATGATAGAGTAATCAAATGAAGATTCTTTTTAAAGCATAAAGAACTTCAGTGGGATTAGCAAAGATTTTGGAGCCCTCTTGCCAAATAAAATATGGAGCCCCTACCATCAAATTGGCAATACAATTCAGCGGAGTCATTCCCTTCTGCATTGCAGGGGCTGCAGTCTCTCAAGAACACAAAACTAAAATAAGTACTTAAAGGCTGACCTATATGGTATATTAAATCACCAGATCATGAAAATGTAAGCCAAACATCTGACTTGGCAAGTGGTGTATGCATAAATAATGCTGCATCAAAAGAGGTTAGTGGGCTCTTAGCATGCACATCAATGCAAGCAACCATATTAAAGGTCAATTATGATTCTCTTTGCTGACTGGATAGACTAGTTTGCACAATAACTTCAGGTTTTACAACCTATGGTAGCGGTTCCCAACCTTGTTCACTTGATGAAACTCTTCATCTAAAATATTTCTTGTCGTGAACCTTTTATCTTCGCGAACCCCTTATAATGGAGAGTAAATTTTGTAAAAACAAATCTTTGTGAATGCTTTTAATTCATGAAAAGTAAAAGTTTATATAGTACATAGTATGTAAATGTTTACAATAAAATCAGAATCTCGGATATTGTCAAGTTTCTAGTTAGTACCCTATAAAATTTTAAAAATATTATTCTTGAAGCATAAGAAAAAATTGAAAATAAAACCATGCAACTAATTTGAAATAAATTAAAATATTGGTTAGAATTGTAGAACCAAGGAAGTGAAAAATATGCTATTACCAAATTTTTCTCGCGAACCCCTCAGATTTATTTTGCAAACACCTAGGGGTATGCGAACCACTCGTTAGGAAATGCTGACCTAGGGCAACCTAATAAGGCATTCCTGATATATGAAGAAATTATGATTGTGTTGAACTATTAACTTTTTTACAAAACTCGCAAAAAGATCAGGAAAGGAATGAGGGAGATAATACTCGTAAAAATTAGTTTACTTAATTTTTGTGGAAATAGTACAAAGTGATGAAATATCGTGCATTTTATTTCAGAAAATATATACGTACTTCCTTCCTTATAATGTAGTTCCACAAAATAATGGCTTCATGAGTAAAGTGACTAGACATCCCAGATTTCCACTTTCCTTTTTGCATGATCAAGTATAAAGGAAGATGTCCCACATCGTACATTTGGTCAGGATTAAATTTATTTTGAACATAAATTTGCAGTATCTCCATCCAATACAACTTTAATATGTTCAAATAGAAATAAATTCTTGGCTATGCTATTTTTAATGAAATTAATAAGGCCTAACTTGGTGAATTTGATTCATACTAAAACAGGAAAAGAAAAATGCATTTTGTACCAACCTCAATTTAATATTATTATTATTAAAGTGAAATTATTGATTTGAAAATGCTATAAAGGATTTTTCCCTGTTATGAGTGTTTTCGTCAAATTAATAAATAAGTAATGCCTGAACCACTACATTTATCAAAATCTATTTGGCAGTGATTTGGTATCCAGATTGTCAAACTTCTAAATATTCTAATGACATGTGAGATGCTGAACACTGATGACACTTTTAGGTTTAGTTCCACATTGTCTTATCTGAAACCTAGTCTCTTTACTCATGAGAGGATCATGAACACAAAAACTTTTTTGTTCTCGAGTTATAAGCAGAAAAAATATTATTCAGTAAAATGTCTTTGGTTCAGAACAAATACAATAACATCACTCATGTACATGAAGCTACTACTGGTTTAAAGTCCCTTAACTTTTTGCACCAATATATGGAATGACAAGGGCATCAACATTTAAGAATATGAGTATCAATAATATATAAAAATCAAACTTGTAAACAAGCACCAACATTCAAGTACTATCTTTAAGTTTTTCTCCGGCTCCACCTATTATTTAATGCTTATGATTAATACATATCAAATAGGTAATTAACATACAGAAATTTTTAAACATTTTTATTTGGTACAAAACCATCCAATTTGAACTTTTTAAACTACCAAATTAATGCTTGCCACTTAATATTCCCAAAATTAAAGGAAAGATAATGATAATAAAGAACTTGTACATGCAAACTTTTAAGGTATAGATTTTTGAGATAAATGTATTACAAGAAGACACTTGTAGGTTTCAACAAGCACAAGCAGCAATTAATTCCACAACCTAAAAAGGAAGCCTTTACAGGGATTTCAATACCACATCCAAACGTGACAAAAATTTATACTCTCCAAATATTAACAAAAAGGCCTTTCATGCCTACAATAATGCATATTAACTTTCATACCTAGCATAGGTATTAGTTAAGTGAAGAAGGTAAGGCAACAAATACCACCTTTCAGTTTTGTATGCGCCTAGGAAATGCAATGAGATTAACATTTCCAAATTTATGCACCTTGGCTACAAATTCATCACCAATAACACATCCTGTTATATTTTGGAACTTCAGCATGTTTTAAATGGCTGTATAGGTGAAAAAAATAATATTGAAGCAAGTCAGCACATTCCAATTAATATGAGTCATCACACTTTCACATTCAAGTGGCTCTCATTCATCAGACCTTTTTTTGCCTTGAAAAATTTCGGATGCAAGGAAAACTAATTCAGAAAAGAACCATTTCTGTAAAAAGTTATTACAAGTAAACCATACATTTCAAAAATATCTTTAACAAATCTTTCAGTATGGACAAAAATAAACATTAACATTTCAACCATGTTACTAAATGAATAAGAAACATTAACAGGGTGATCTAAAACTGCTTTCCTTAAGTTTGGGAAATAGCATTTCATGACAAGTGGACTTAATGAATCCTTACCACTTAGCACTATAAATTTGGAGCAAGTTGAGTTAGTCTCTCTTGAGACAATTACATTCAAAAGGCAGATAACAATAGGCATTTCAGAGTTTTTAACTCTTCATCTAGTTCACAAATTCTAAATTTGAAACCAGAAAATTTTTCAATACATTAAAGTTGGTAAATATAAAAATGTCAATACAAATTTCAGAAAACGGCCCTTACATCCAGCCAAAAAAAATACAAAGAAATAATGTGTTTATTATACCTTTTACTGGATTGGCATTCTCAAAAAACAAAATGCAACACTACATTAATTAATCAAAAATTTCATACACATTAATTACAGGTCATATTGTTTGTTACACAATTCGAAAAATAAGAAAACTGGCAATTGTGAAAAGCAACAACAACAAACCTAAAGTTTGTGATTTTGACTGATATAAAAGATATTTGAAAGGTTAACATACACAATTTTTTTAATTTCAATTATAAAGGTCCATGCAAAAATACAATCAAGATATATCAGATTTCACCCAAGTACCTGGGCTAAAATAACAAACTTAGGAATGCAATTTTCTGTATGACAAGCAAATTTGTAACGAAGTGGTAAATGGAGAAATTATATCTCGGGACAACTGTACATCAAAAGAAAGTAGAGTTTGGTTCGAAAATTGAAAGGTTTACTAAATCTAAGAATACAATACAAAAATATCTGCAGTATTCATTACAGTACTTTAATGATTCAAAATTTATGCCATTTATTTAGATTTAAAACTTAAAAAACATTCTTCAATACAGAGAGAATGTTATCTGACTGTTTTAGGAACTTACTTAACTAATTAGAGTCCTTTTTGTTACAGTCTGACTAAAGCCGTGAGTAACAAATCCTAGAGTTCATAAACAAATCACAGAGATAAATTACTGCCATAAAAACTATTTTGGAAAAACAAAACAAAATTAAAACCTAATTTTCTTCTGTACATTATTAATCACGATACTATAAGCATAAACTATCAATAATCAGTGATATGAAAGACTAAACTGAATTATAGACACAAGCCATTGGAAAAAGAAACATTTTAAAATCTCACGCTTTTGTGAGTATGAGCACTCATGGAAAAACTGGATAAAATCATATCCATGATTTGAGAAAAAGAAAATAACAGAGTAAAAAATAAGTTATCTTCGGCAAAAAACACCATTTCTTACAGCTCAACTTTTTCCCCATTTCAATGGAATATTATTCTTCTCTAGGAAGTTAGGCAAATTAATCTTGAAGTTTTGTCCAGTATAAAGTTGAATGACATCACTCAGTCCTTTCAAAATATGAAGATCTATAAGAACTTCAACTGCTCAGGAAATGGATGAAATCCTAATTGCACTACATCATTATAAAGCTTTAGTGAACTTGTGTATCTTCCTCAAGCCGATAATTTTATTACTATAGGACGAAATAAACAACCGATTGATCATTTAATCACTATAGCTGATATTAGCCAATCAAGGTTTTTTTCAATGGCCACTAAAAATAAAACTTTCGGCACTAGCTCACATCTTCTACCTTTTAAAACTTGACTTTCTATTTTTCACTGAAAGCCAAACATTTAGACCTATATTCTTTACTTACTGTTATTTCTGCAAATTCATATACTGCATCTTCAATAAAGGAAATTCTTACCCAACTATAAATGATTGAGCACACATGCATATCTTACTCAAGCATTTCCAGTTTTCTGATGTTTACCGTCTTATTTCAGTTGACGTAGGAATAACTTGTGGAAAGTACTTCCACCACTATGAAAGTAAATGTGGAAGAAAAAGTTACTGCCACCGGCAGTTTCTGGTTTGCTTTCCCAATAAATTATCAATTCAAATTTGCCGTTAGCACAGAAGTAGCAAAAGCATTATTAGCACCTCTGCACTTTGAGCATGGCATGAAATGCATAAATAACATTCTGCTTAGCCTCAAGGTAGGGGAGCACCGAGCAAATTTTAGTCTTAAACGATGCTCTTTAGAATTGATACACAAAATCAAATGGTAACACTTTGCAGAAAGCAAGACACGTTCTGGTCATTGTTTTAACAAGGACAGCAATTCATAATATAAGGGTGAACCTGGTCTTTATCCCGATTGCCTTCTGCATCACTTTTCTTCAGAGACGGGAGAATGTGTAAAGGTCAAGGGAAGGTGAACCGGAGCATGCGCAAGACTCTACGAAGTCTAAACCATCATGTCAGGGTGCAGCTGATGTTCCGGCTGCAGGCGGAGGAGGTGGAGGTATGTCCTTGCTGAGATGGTGAGTCTCTATATCCACACGACAAATAGGACACCTTTTGTTTGATGACAACCACTGATCCACACATTCAATGTGAAAGAGATGCATGCAAGGTAAGCGCCTGAAGAGAGAATGATAGTTATTAAAATGAAGCATACCTCTTACTCCTTTTGAGCCAATTTTTATGACTTTGTGCATATTTGCAGAGAAATATTTTTATGATAACAAAATTTGACCTAAACCATATAAAACAAGATGGCTTTACTATATAATTCTGGTAATATTAATTCTGAAAGTGTATTTATAACTTGTAGTTGTTGATTGAGTGCAATTTTTTGCACTCTTGAATATGTGAAATCAAGATATCTGATATCACATTCACCAGATAACCGATAAAATTATTCATAAAAAAGATTACTTTAATCAGAACTTGATCTTTAACATGTTTGCGAACAGTAGATTTTCGTTGAATTATTTCACTAGTATATCTTAAGTGCTTCTATGAATTTTGATTTTTTTATAATAACGTGTGTATTATGAATTACTGAATAATTATTTGCAAAATGAAATTGTGACTGATATAGCTGTATTGACTTTATGCAACAACATAATGACAACGGTTATAGCCAGACACAAATATCAGTAAATATTTTATTATATATAATAATAAAGTAGTTCAGTGAATTATTTGTAACTGTTCAGCAATATATACATTTTGCTGGATAAAGTGGGCAATATTGCCAAAAATCTCAGAATGCACAGCTTTTTACTCAAACATACTGTGCGTAGAAAGTGACAAAAAACTGCAATGACTTCCCAACAGAAAGAACCACTATAAAAAATTTCACAGAAAAAGAGACTAAACTTGGCAATGTCTTGATATCTATCAGCTTATGGTATTTTTCTTGTGGATCCCTGGCATTATCAAAGTAATGGCTTGCAAAAACTGACATTTATAACTCTGTCATTAATAATAATAATATTTCATTCCCTTTTTCATTTGTTGTAATGATTATGTAATGTTTCCAGGTTCGATTTACAGCCTATGCCAACAAGACCACTGCCTAGGGCAGGCATGTTAAACTCAAAGACTTGTCTGGACTGTATTAAAGTGATAGATGTTAGAAAAGTGCTGCAGTAGTTTAACAAGGGTCAAAGTTGGAACAATAGGCTTTAGCTAGAAGATTGGTTACCTCTTTTGAATTAAAAACAATAATTTTGAAAATGCATTCTATTGTAATTCGGTAACTATGAAAAAATTCTCCTTTTCTCTAAAATAAAGCATTTATATGAAATCTTACACAATTCAGTTGAGATAAAAATTAGCTATCAGGCCACAGTAAGGGCTGCATGCGGCCGCGTTTGACATGTCTGGCATTGGGCCCGCTGATGACAGGGGCTTGGTGAGCCCCACATCAGCTATAACTCAAAGCCAAAGGGACACCAAACAGGCAAAAGAAAACATTTCAAGTTTATATTTCGTAAAGTATTATGTATTTAATATCACTTTACAAAATTTGTAATGTATTAGTTATCATAGAGAACATTCCCTAATGTGGAAATTCTTTTTAAAATGTTTTTTGACGATGCCGTAAACAATGCAAGTGAAGAATGATATTTTTCAGTGATAAAGAGCATCAAGATCTACTTATGAAATACTTTACTACAGCCAAAATTATCAGCACTATCATTACCATACATTGAAAGCAAAGAAGTTCAAAAATAAGACTAATGATTTAATAGATAATTTTGCAGCAGAAAAATCTCTAATTACAGTTATAATTTTGTTACAAGAATTTTCTTAATTTTATAACTTTGTTGATCATTTTCAATCATAATTTGTTCTAATGTTGAACTTTAAAAAATTATTTTATTTACTATGGTATCTTTCTTGGCAATCCATAAATTAACAAATAAAAATGATTGCATTTATTACTGTATTTCTTAACAAAGCATTCAAGGGCCCACATTACTGCTATGGCCTAGGGCCCATAAATTGGAAAAGGCCCTGAATGTTTTTACATGTCACATACTGTGCATTGAATAATTGAGTTATGTAGCAAAGACCTAGTGAATGTTAATGATTATCTCACATTTTTGGATTTTTCTATTTTTTCCCTCTCATATAAACCTCCTGGAGACAAAAATTTGTAAAAAAGGGCAGCTTTTATGTGAGTAAACATGTTATATTTTACTCATTAAAGTGATTTATTTTGAATCAACATGATCATCTCTTAAGTAGTCATGCAAATTTTACGTCATGACAATAAACACATTAAAAATTACTTGAAGAAACAGAGCAATATCTTATATACTTTATGTACTTACCTGACATTTTCATTTTCCTCAAATTCCGAAAGGCAAATTGTACACTTCTCTGTATTATCTTCCTGATCATCTGTGCTCCTCTTTACCTGAAGAGAACAAAGAATTTGCAGTGCTTTAGTTAAACTCCACATAAATGTAGTAAAAAATTGAAAACATGACATCTGCATAAAAATTTGTAATAAAGTGAAATTATCAATCAAAAGTAAATGTTAAATGTCTTATAGCTATATAGATCATAAATAGTCATATCTATAAAACCACAAAAGAGATTATGAGATGTAGCCATTTTGAGCAGATAGATATTGATAAGTCTTATCATTATTAGAATTATATAGAAATTAAAAGTTTCATGTTCCTTGGAGTTAAAAAGCAATATAAAACTTGACAAGTAATACTGATTTTGAGTGAATCCTTTCCCATAAAGTCAATATTAATCACAATAAAAATAAAAAATAAAACTTTCCTACTGCATTACATTGTAGGAAACAATTACTTACAATTTAAAGACAGCACATATAATGCTAACATTTTAAAAATACAATGTAATGATTTCAAACTGAAAATATTTTAGCAATAAGTCATGTATGAAAAGAAATTTAGCTTGAACAATATGATATTAACTCTTACACTGCATAAATCGGATATATCTGACTGAAATTATTTGGCCTAGGCTGCGTAAATCGGATTTACCCCACAGCCTTCAAAAAACTTTTATCCGATGCATCTACATTTGGGTATCCCTCTTTACCAATTTAGCACCCTCAAAACCGCCCCCGAATGCTTTTATTTTTTGGAAAACACAAACTTTGCATGAATAGCCTCTCCCACCAAAAGCATTCTCATTCCAGTGTCATGGCATACATGCGAGGGTCATAAATGTTATTGTGAGGTCTTGTTTCTTCTGTTTTGAGGTTGAGAGCATAGCAAACATAAGGGCCAGGGTAGGTAGAGATTTTTTGTCGGTAAGGATCTTATGTAGAAAAGATCATAGTTTGGGTGGGGTGTGAATACGCGCATACTTTCAGGCATAAAGTTCAGCCTTTTCGCTGCCGAGATCAGACTTTTTTTATGGAATATTTTTTACCAACAATGGCGAATGTTGCAGAATACTTTTCCTTGGAAGGTCATAAAAATCTTAAGACTGTTATGGCCTGTGCGATCCAAAATAGAGCCCTGCAAGAAGAAATGTCACTTGTGCTTAGACAAGTCTTGAAGTAAGTTCGAAAGTGTGTGTCGTTTATGTGACCACAACTCTTCTGGGTGATTACTAGTGACATCTTCTTCTGTTTCCTTCACGGAATCCATATTTTCATCATCACTGGATGAGAACTGAGGGCATTGAACCAAGTTTGAAGTACACTACATATTACTAAAGGGAGGGATAACACTTTGGAAAATATGGAGAGATTACAAATTGTGTGGATAGATATGAATAAGCGAAATGTGCCCATGAGGTTGTCTGTAATTCAGGAGAAAGCTAAGTTGCTCTTTCGGAATTTGAAGCAGTGTGATGGTGGTGAAGGTTCATCTTGTGATGTTAAGACTGACTTTAAAGCAAGCAATGGTTGGTTTCGAAGGTTTAAGATCCGGGCAAATTTTCACAATCTTTGTCTAACGGGGGAGGCGGCTAATGCAGACAACATTGCAGCAGAGAGTTTCCCGGCGGAACTCAAGGAAATCATTGAGATGGGATTGTATTGGAAGAAAATACCATCCCACACATACATTTTGGGGGAGGAAAAAACCGCCTCGGGTTTCAAAGCTTCCAAAGATCGTCTCACGCTTCTACTTGGTGGCAATGCAGGAGGAGACGTAAAGTTGAAACCTCTCTTGGTTTATCATTCTGAAAATCCAAGGTCAATGAAAGGATACAACAAGACCCAACTTCATGTTATTTGGTGATCTAACAAGAAAGCCTGGGTGACGAGGTCATTGTTCCAGGATTGGGTTACATCATTCTTCTCACCCTTTGTTGAGAAATATTGCAAGGAACAAAATCTTCATAACAAGGTCTTACTTGTTTTAGACAATGCTCCTGGACATCCTGTTAACATTGAAGAACTGGCAGACAATATTCAAGTCATATTTATGCCACCAAATATGACTTCTTTGTTACAGCCTATGGACCAAGGAGTGATAGCGACGTTCAAGGCCTATTATCTCTGATGCACCATGCAACAGCTGATCAATGATACTGATGGGGAGAACAAAGAATCAGTTCGGGAATTCTGGAGAGGCTATAATATTAAGAAGGCTATAGACAACATTGGATCGTCGTGGACAGAGGTTGCACAGACACGGAAGACCTGATCGAGTTAGAACAACAAAGGGCACTGGTGCAGGAGGAAGACGAAAAGGAATCAACTCCACAATTGAAACAGCTGACAACAAAAAGGATGTCTGAAATATTGTTTGTTTTAGTAAATTTTATCACAAATATGTATGTAGGTGACCCTTAAAATGGATTAGCAAATCCGAAAATTTGATTACGGGAATGCTTCCCGCCTTTATAATGCAAATTATACGGGAAAATAATGTCCGATTTACGTCAGTTCAATTTACGTCCACGTTTCTAGGAATGCATCCTCGACATAAATCGGAGATTACCTGTGTGTGTGTGTGTGTGTATATATATATATATATATATATATATATATATATATATATATATATATATATATATGTGTGTGTGTGTGTGTGTGTGTGTTTGGTAAACTGTGTACGCTTATAGATGAAAAATGTTTATAAATCAAAGTTAACTGTAGTTTAGCATATATTTTAATGCTGCTGGACTATATGTAGTAATTTTTTGGGACATATGGCTAAATTAGTATTATTTGTGACATCAGGCTGTATAAATGGATGAAGTTTAATCAAAATAGCCCTAGCCATTTTTGAGTAAAATGAATTTTGTTTCAAAATATTACCCTTGATTGTTCCACAATACCGTTCATCTCTTTAGAGTGTCTATAATGAATGATATTATCCACATATATGATATATCATTCGATTTAGTTTAACCGTTTAGGTTGAAATAAGATTTTATTTGATTTCGGCGAAGGCGTGATGTCATAAGTGCTTAGGTAAGGTAGTTTAGCGTATATTGTAATGCCACTGGATGCTATTTAGTGATTTCAAGAGATATATGGCTTACGTAGTATTATTTGTGACATCAGGCTCTACAATTGGATTGATTTTAATCAAATTCTATGGAGCCATTTTTGAGTAAATAAAATTTTTCTAAAAATCGCCAAGAATAAACTACCCTTAATTTTTGCGCAATATCATTTTTATGAAAAAAAGGGTCTGCAAAAGAGGATATATTGCACAAATACGAATTATCATTTGATTTTATGTATGCATTTGGGCCCTAGAACAGCGAAAAGACTGACAGACAGACAGATGGCATGGCGAAAACCACTTTTATTGACTCAGGGACACCTTAAACGTGTATTTCCATCAAAACCTTGAAGTCGAATTTTTTCATGATTACAATAATTTCTCAATATACTACGTATATGAGAAAGTAAAATGAAACAAATTATATCTTGCACCAGTTACTGTATAATTAATTAAAATCGAATATAATGGAGATAAAAAAAACATTTATTTTATTTTTATTGAAATGCGAGTTTCATTAGGCCCCAAGGATAACCACTCCGCCGAGCCACAGCTGATACAATTATTTTTTTTAGTAAGTTACTAGATCACTACTTGTTGGTCACTAGAAATTTGCTAGAAAATAAACAATAGTGCACTCTGCATCTGAGTTGGAAAACCTGTTACATTAGGCCATAGATTGTTTCACAACTTACCGTATCTGCCCAAATATAAGCCGATGTTTTTTGCCAAAATCTATCATGAAAAAACCATTCCTCGGCTTAAATGCGAGTTCGAGAAAAAAATTTGGGGCTAGGGTTGTCTCGTAGTCACCCATAGATGGCAGCACATCTCTCATTGCCGGCGCATTCAAATGATAATACTATATTTTTCGTAAAGTAAATATTTGAACAACGATGAATATTAATGAATAAATATTAAAGCTAGAATATTGAATTTAGCAGTACCTGTGTTTTGCTGCCGTTGTTACCTGTTCTTTCGTTTCTAAATGCTATTGGATATTTTCTTTCGTTCAGGGCTATGCATATGTATCATTAAGAATAGTTGGTAATTTGTATTATTTTTCATTATCCATTAAAAGAAGATCCTATTAGTTTTACTTGGCTATTGTAGTTATTGTTATAGCCAATGTAATGTTTATATGCATGTTAAAACCTCATTCATGAAATCTATTCAAATTTCGTACATTAACTACGCGGACGATTATGCAAAATCGATGATGGCTTTTGATGCTCAACTGTTTGAATTACGGTAAAAAGTGTTTAGTTATATACGATAAATCGATATGAACATGTATAATTATAAAATGCAGTTGGAAATAGACTTGAATTAAAAATTATCTTTGCGAGGTCACTATTGCTTTATTTGATCTTGTGTGAAAATGAATATGAATGAAATCATCGCAACCATGGTACTACTATACTATAGTAGTACCATGATCGCAACTAAATATGGAACATTATTCAACAACGCGAAATTATTAATTCTTCGATCTCCAATAATATATTCTAGGCCGTGCATGCATGCCCGGCACGCTTCAGCGTAAAATCTACGAAATATACTTTTTTGTCAAAAAATGGTGAAAATTTTTGGGGGTAGGCTTAAATTCGGGATCGGCTTATATTCGGGCAGATACGGTACATTTAATGCGAAACATATGGCAGAAATTAAATTTTGGAACTTATGAAAATATGGCTGTTATCTTATGACAAAATGTTTTCTGAATATGATATTAGGTCAATGTTGTTCCAGCAAATTTTAGCCATAGAAATAAAGTTGACATGCATATATAATAAAGTAAGTAACTCGTTCTTTCCGACAAAAAATTTCTTCTCGGATCCCCACTTCATTTTTCACAAGTGCTCTCTCTCGCTTCCCTTTACAGTGATTTTAGAGGAAGTGATTCTAAATGCACTACAGTGTGTCCTCGATTAATGTCGTTAACTTGTTCCAGAAAATTGCGATGTAGAGCGAAAGAATGTTAAGTGAATAAATATTTCCCATAAGAACCCATGTTATACAATATAATTGGTTCCAAAACCTTGGGTTCAAAACTTCTTGAAATAAAACAAGATGGAAAAGTATACTCCATAAATAGAATACACAGAGATTTCAAAGGCATTCTTAATGGGAAATACGTATGAAACATTATTGAAAGATTGGGTGATTCTTGAATTTTTAATCTCAAAAATTATAGAAATGTAAAATAAACATGACATTACTTCATTTCAACATGCCCAAAATTGGAAAAAGCTAATATTTCACAATAGTACACTTAGAGACGATAGAAAAGAACTACGTAATACCAATCCGGTGAAATGTAGTCATATGATCTATAGAGAACGATAGGTTTTTACTAGAAATTTACAGAGCCATGAACACTTCTGTAAATGCATGTTTATGAGTTGAAAATGCCAGAAAAGAAATGCAACAAATAAATCCTTGCACCAGCTACTGTATAATTAATTAAAATCTACCATAATAAAAGTAAATAAAACATTTACTTTGTTGTTTTTATTGAACTGTGAATTTAATTAAGCCCAAAGAAGGATAACTACCCTGTAGAGCCACAGCTGATACCAAGGGTTGGAACTAGCCAAGCCCCGACAGATGTCCTCAAAGAGGACATCTGTCGGGGCAGTTTGATATTAGCTTGGCTAGTTCCCGTCCCACAAAGGAAAACATCCGTGTTCAGAAACGAGAGAAAATGTTCTGCTACGATAGTTCAGGGGCAGAATATCCGCCCGGCAAGTGGAAGACCCGGGTTCAATTCCCGGTCATAGCAGACTTTTTTCTCGTTTCAAAAATTGTTCCAACTTTCACAGCTTATGCCTGTCTGCATAGGATCTTCGGATCATATCATTCCATCAATATACATTATTGTAATAGAAAATACACATGAATTTGAAATAGGGGAACAGTTCCTCTCACCTGACATTTATGTGGATGTTAGCATAATTGCAATAAGTACCTAACAATAAATAAACAGTAATATTTTCAGGAAAGCTAGAAAAAAGCCCAAACTTCATTTTACAGATAGAAATATATTTAATGTATTACATAAAAGTAAATAAAAAATTTTATTCCGTAAGAGTAAACCCATTTCCATCTCATTCCTATTTTTTGAGTGATATAAGCTATGCAACAATGAATGAAAACACAACTATGGACTTCACAGAGAAACATTTTCACCATTCATCAAAATTTGCCAACTACAACCTAAATAACAGTCCAATTTGTCTGAACTAAAATATTTCACTACCACAAGCAATCGAATAATAATTAGTACTCAATATATTTTTTACTCATTAAACGCCACATTTTTTAACTGTCTTCTAACACTTTCATGCTTAAAAAACATCATCAGACAAAAAGTGACTAAATAAAAATTCAACCGCATTAACTCTCACCTTCTTGTAACAATGAGGGAAAGTGCAGCGCTCAATCGTTTCCTGAGTTGCTCCGCGGTTCATCTGGGCCAAACGTCTGCGTTCAACAAGACGCATATAATCCTCCAGACGTGCAGACATGTGTCTCGCAAGGAATGGGAAGGGCATAAACTCTGGAGAGAAGGCCGAAGGGTAAACAAGCTCGTCAGGGAGACGAGGGTATATCTGTGGTGGAGGCCCAGCGGCACCATCCACAATCTCCACAACTCCAGGTCCAGTTGGACCTCCAACATCCATGCTACCCTTTAAGGTGATAAAAACAATTTGCATTAAACAATAAGCAATGTAACCAGATCAAGTAGCATTATACATTAGCTCCTATGATTAAATTTAAAATTCTCCGATGGAGTAAATAGCAATATGAAGGTGGCTCACATATGACCTGGATATACAGGTGCAGATAGATTGTGAGCATAGAGCCACTTAATATCATGGTCAATGCTGCCAGGTTTTGCCACATGGATAAAATAAAATTACACTCAGTAAATTTCTATTTTACTATGTTTTTCATGGTCAGTTTCAAAGTAGCTACTGTATCATCAGTAAGAGCAGTAGTTGAAATTTACTAAGTAAGTTTAACATTGTGTATAATGTTGTTCCACAAAGTTACACCTTTGGTAAAGCACTTCATCACATGATAATGCCACAGAGGAGGAGGCTGGAAATCTACATATGCATCATCTTTTTTGGTAGCGACTACTGCCTTGGTACACAGTTTTGCTAGTTCAGTTTCAATGCAGAGGACAAATGCTGCATAGAAATCCTGCAATTACCCTCTATCAGATGAAGGCTGCATTTCTTTCGAGTTCCCACTGTCCATGTTGGTGCTGGATGACAACAGTTTCGCCGGCATTCCAGTCAGCTTCTCCAGGTCAAAGTGTTTTACTCGTGGTTCATACCCTCCCGTGGTATATGTATTTCTGAGTTGCCTTTCCAAAGTGGCTTTACTCAACGTCGTAATGTAAAAATAAAAAAGGGGTTGTACAGGCACCTCACCCGTGTTTTAAAACATGCTAGTCACTGATAAAAATGAGAAATCAAATCATTTCATTTCCGCCGCTTTTTAGGAGGGACCCAATCCTCTTCACCTGTGGATGCCAATGCCCCTTTTGTACTTATCCCAGACCGACACTTTGTTTTTCGCGAGATCGCAGAGAACGTCATTTGTTTTGTTTTCTTATGTAGCCTTGTATGTAATGGCCAAATTCTTGGCCTCTTCCCTAATCGGTTTTATTTTTAACATTTCGTGGTAGTCTATATCCCGACCCCATGTCCTGCTTACAACATTTGGCCTTTGTCTTAGTTTTATCGTTAGGGCAGTTTTTGCCTTCGTGGGCCCCAGCGCACTTATAGCATCTGGGAGTTGCTGTGCAGTTCTGGGACCCGTGTCCATATCTGTTGCACCTAAAGCACATCTGCGGCCTTTGGTACTTATAAGATTCAATGATTACTCTATGGCTGCATATTTTATTTATGCCGGCCATGGAGGTGATTCTAAAATTTTCATTTTTCTCTAGGGTCGCTACATAGAGATCCCTCTTCGTAGGTGCCAGTACTCTTACAGCAACGCACGAAACACCTAGCTCGTTGAGCTCTTCTTTAATGAACCCCAGGTCCATCCCCTCATCCAGCCCTTTTTTCAGATACCTGACAGTAGTGTTTGTTTTTCCCGCCCAGGTATGCATCTGGGCGCCAGCCTCCATTAAATACTGTTTGACATTATAATATTCATCCATGGTGGTCAGCTGTAGCCTTGACCCGTCCTTAGTCTTAGTGATCGTAAAATCGTTGTTCCCAGTTTTCTGTCTTATAGTCTTCACAAATGCTGCGTTATTGATTATTTCATAAATAGAAATTGCCGGAGGTCTCTTTTCCTGGTTGTTTTTCCTTGGGATGTCTCCCGGAACGTCTATTAACGGATTAAATCTATTTATGGTTTCGGTTTCTGTGGGCTTGAAGACCAACGGCTGGTATCTTTTTCTTTTCTTGGCCCTCTCCACCGTTGTGAAGATGGCTGCGTCGTCATTATTAAGATCGGAGACGGGTTCAAGGTCTACCTCGCTGACATTTGCTGGCGCCGCGTCATTTTCATTTTTTTGTTCCTTTGTCTGGACTCCTTCAGATTCTCTTTGGAAGAGAACTGATCGTATATTCGATGGGATCGGTATTCTCCTCGGTTGTGTCGAGGTGCCTGCTTCGCTCGTTTGAGCTGGGTCCTTTTTAGGGAGCGGTGAGCGGATCATTCTGGGGGGGGGGGGGGGTTAGGTTCTACCACCTACCAAGATAGTGAAGGACGAGCGGGTGAGAAGGTGGGACAAGTTAGCCACTGGAAGAAGTGGGGCCGACCGTGCAGTGGCGGCCACCCGGGATTGACCCGCTCGCTGCAAGGCGTGCTGCCAACTCCCGAATGGTACCTGGCCGTGTCCCGAAAAACCCTAGGGAGTGCTGCAGCGACTTACGTACTTCCCCCAGTGAGGGGGTTTTCCTGCACCAGGCAGACGGACTCCCATGTTAGTAGCTAAAATGAGTAATAAAAGAATGATCCGCTACGTGGAGGGTATGAACCGTATTTGACTCGCTATTGGTTTCCAGTCATCCAATCCGGAGATCAGAATCCCGAATGTTGGATAGGCTAGGCTCGCTAGTCATCCGCAGAGATTTGCCCACCTTATATAGTGGGATCTGGAGAGTCAGGTGGCTGTGATTGGTCTATTCCGTGCTGGCCAATCAGGTGGCGAGGTGGCTGGAATACCCTTTTCCAAGTATTGGATAGAGGATAGCCATCTTCTCTACTAAAGTTTGTGGGATTCTCTCTATTGCTTCCTGTATGAGCCTTGGAAAGTAACGGCTCTCTTTGGCGATCAGCTCAGCATTTTCTACGCATACCATATGTCCTGGCTCCCACCAAATGTGTTCTACAACAGTCGAGAAGCAGAACTGTTTGTTCTTAATAGCTCTATGATGTTTCTGGAGCCTACATTTGATGGATCTACGTCTACTCTATGTATGAATTTCTGCAAGAGCATTTAACCTCATATACCGCTTCATATAAGGTCTGTGGAAGGCTGTCTTGGCTTTGGGGAGGACGTTGCCTGTCTTCTGTACTGAGGTAAACCTGGTGATAACATTGAATTTTGAGAGGATTCTAGCGAACCTATCAGTTGTGCCAGCCACATAAGGTATTGTGGCATAAGCTGCAGGTTTCCTCCATTCTGTCTTTTCCTTTTCTTCGGCCCTGTTAAGGGCCATATCTCCACTGTGTGTCTCCCTCCAAGTGGTCCTATTTAGGATCTCTTCGTTTGGTATCTGTTCTTCTACAGGGCTGTAATCACATGTTGTTTCTTCGATGGAAGGAAGTCGGTATCAGAAATAGTGTACGCTTGGTACATCAAGGTTTTAATTACCGTGGTCTTCTGTATGGGATGGTAATGGGAGGAGGCATTCAGGTACTGATTGGTATGCGTCTTCTTCCAGTCAACCAAGAGTTCAAGGTTTCTATCCTTCCTCTTGGTAACCAATACATTGAGGAAGGGAAGAAAACCAATAGCCATCTTATATTCTTCTATAAAGTAATAACTTCACATGGCTCAAATGTTTTTAAAATTAAATATTTGATGTTTTTTAAGTAAATGTATTTTTTTTTAAACAAAGAAAACTGAAGTATACCATTAACATACAGAAAGTACTCCATGGGCTCAACAGGCACTGTTTTGAATATTTTCTTTAAATAGAAAGTTCTGTTGAGGGGTTCCCCCTAAATTCTAAGTCGTCATATACTCTGGTAAACAAGGTATGTAAAAACCCAGCTAAACAATCAGGCAAAAACACTGCCAAAGCAAATGTGTTAATAACTGGATGAGTTACTGATTGTAGCTTCCTCTTATCTCTTCCATAGATCGTCATTGTACCACTAGTCTGTGTCATTTGAAATATACCACTTCTTTGATTGAAGGATCTGATAAGGGCAATTTTCATTCAACATATAAACTACATCAGAGACTTTAAAATTTATAATTGTTAATGATAAAAACTATTCTCAATTAGATTTTTCACCAACTTGAAAGGCAACTCTTTTATGTTTAACAATATCAGCTACAGTGACAGCCTAGGTTAACCTGATCTGTCCATCGGTACATAAAGAACAAGTAAGGCAGTCAAGACTTGCTTATTTAACACAAGATTTTTCAATTCTCAGAATTTTGAACCAAGCAAATTTTCTTGAAAATATAAAAGCACATTCATGCAACATATGAGCATAGCAATTGGCTGAAACATGAATTATTAACTGTAAAGCAATGAACACGATACCAAAGATTAAGATTTGATTTAGATTATATTTTACCCCAAAGATTAAACATACCCCAGATGGTGCAATGCTTATGTGTAGATGATGCATTCGTCCTGGGTGATAGTGGTACAAATGATGGTGCACATGTTGGTGAGAAGACTCCCTGAAAGAATTAAACATTAAAATTTGAAAAAATAGTTTCAAAATTAACATGAGAAACCATTCTCCATCAAATATGAATCTTAATACATAAATCTGAAATTCTGTTTTCTTTTTGTTTGCCCACTATACAAATCCACACCTTTGAAGATATCATCACGAAACTTTGCATAGGTATATAATTTTATCCAGCGGGTGAAGTAGGCTATATGGAGATAAAACATTTGGGGGGGGAGGAAGAGGTGCTTTATTATAAGTGCATTATAGATTACGTTACAAAAGAAGTTAGCACCATCAGATGGTAGCTGCATGAACTACACTTGGCATTGGCTTTAAATATTCCCGGGCAGTGATGGGTACTCCAGCTAGTTAGTTATATGCTCAAATATATCATACCCAGCTAAATATATATTACTCTAAAAAATAATTTTAACCAATTTGTCCTTCTCTGTAAAATAGACTTCTCAATCTTGCCCTAATAATCATCATTATCTATCTCTCCCTCCTTCTCTGTCATCCTCCCTCTCTCTCACTCCCTCTCGCCCTCTGCCTCTCTTATTTTCTTCCTCTTTCTCCTTCTCTCTCTCTCCTATTAAAGCATTCTAAGGATGATTTCCTTACATAGTATAAAGAATAAGACAACAATAAAATCTTGAGGTTCAACAATGACATGGTCAGCAAGGCAACATATCATTAAAAAGCTTATATTTTTCCAATAAATATGATTTAAACATATTACTTGAACAATTTCGAATTGTAAACAAAATGTGATGATAAGAATAAGAAACTTCATTTATTTTTCTTTAAAATGGTTCAGGCCTGAAGATCGTAGGCCAATTCTTTCTAATTTTAATTTGCAAAAGAGTAAAAGTTGAAAAATCGATTTTCACGTGTTATCTTATGGGAAACAAATTATCTACTGGATTTGAACCTGGGTCTTTTTAGTGGATTTCTTTTCATAAGTGACTTTTACTATAAGAATAAAACATTCCTACCAAATTTCAATCTTCTACCTACTTGGAAAGTTTGTTAAAATAGCATTATAGTCAGTCATAAATAGTTCATAGTAGTTGAATGTGACCAGATTTCTTAGCTCATTATTTAACGAGATCATTGCACAAAATTACCCAACAACATCCATAAAGGCTGCATTTATTTAAAATATTAATGATTACACCTTGTGCACTGCAAATAAGCTGATGACAGCTAATTGTAAAAAAAATTGATAATATAAAATCAACTTTTATAAATAACGTTTATATAGATAGTATATATACACAGATTAACTTATTTACATTAGCTTAGGTTACATTATACATTATTTACAATATTTATATTGGACTTCAGTGAAGCTCGAAGACTTTCCAGTACTTCCAAAGCACCTTGGTTACAGATGTTACCCTACATGAGATTGTTGCTCTCTAGTTCCGAGATCTACATCCCATCAAGAGATCTTACTCGAGAAAGCGTGACAGACTTCATCTGGGTGAATTTAATATACAGGATGATTCTTAATTACATACCTTAAATAGTAGCATCGTGTTCTACACATAAAAACAAGCAAAAAGTGTCAAATAAATATATGGTCGCAACTGCTTTGTTAACGAGATATGGCAACATTACGATGAGGCAGTTCCACGTTCCAGACCAATAATCATCAACAATATGCAATAATCAACAACAATACGCAACGATATGCAATCATTCAGTCTGCAGGCTCGTGCAAGGTCACTACAATCTTATTGTTCGAGTGCCGTGGTGTTCACTGAACAGTAGACAAGTTAACGTATCGAAGAATGGCACATAATGCTGATTGTTCATTCAATGAATTAACAGATATGATATTGCTGTACGGAGAAGTAGAGCATAACAGTGCAGCTGCAGCACCGAAAGGTATCCACAATGGCGGCATCCAAATCGCAGGACATTCATTTCCCTGGAACGTCGTCTGAGAGAAACAGGTCACATGCTGCCCAGTATGAGAAATGCTGGTAGACCACGAAGTCGCAGGAGCGCCGATGTGGAAGGTGATATTCTGCATTCCATTAAACGGTTCCCTGGTATTAGTACCAGGCGGTTGGCTTCTCATCACCGGAGGTCACAGACAATGGTGTGGAAGGTGTTACATAATCAGTGGTTGTATTCATTCCATGTACAGCCTGCTCAAGCTCTGCAACCGCTGCTGGATTTTGAGAGTCGAAGTGCATTCTGCGAATGGATACTGAGGCAGGTTGCATCAGATCCAACCTTTCTAAGCCCAGTGTTGGTGATGGATGAAGCATGCTTCACACGGAATGGAATTTTGAACAGCCGTAACCAGCACACATGGGCTGAGGAAAATCCACATTTATCGCATGAAACACAATTCCAACAGCAATTCTCAATAAATGTTTGGGCAGGAATAATTGGCGATCTCCTCCTAGGTCCCTGTGAGCTACCATCTCGACTATCAGGGCCCTCCTATTTACAGTTTCTATTGGAAGAATTACCAAAATTACTGGATGACGTACCATTGGCAACACGGCAGACAATGTAAGTATTGCATGATGGGGCTCCTGCCCACCCAGATCGATGGATAGGACGAAACGGTCCAGTTGCATAACCTCCGCGATCACTCAATCTCACTCCTGCAGATTTCTACTTGTGGAGACATCTAAAGAGCATCGTTTATGCCCACCGATGTAACACGTGGGAAGAGCTGTGAAATGCCATTGAAGCAGCTGGGACGGCAATACGCAACATGCCTGACATCTTACAGTGGACCAGGAGTTCTTGGTACAAGAGGGCTCAGTTATGTCTTGAATTGTGGCCACTTGAACATCTTCTGTAAACCGTTGGTAACTGACGAGAAGCCATTCTGTTCACAACAATTAAACTTTTGTTCCACAACTACGTTGTTTGCATTCTTTTGTTTCCATTTGCCTTCTATTGTTGCCAGATGTATTGTTACCATATCTTGCTAACAAAGCGGTTGCGACCATATATTTATTTGACACTTTTTGCTTGTTTTTATGTGTAGAACATGATGCTACTATTTAAGGTATGTCATTAAGAATCACCCTGTATAACTTATAATTAATTTTAAATGGAGGCTCTTAATTCCATATTAATATATTCATATATTGTTCAGTTAAACCTTACTATCAGTGGTCATGGGTGTAAAGTCACAAAACATTCCTCGTTTTCCATATAATCCAATGCATTGTATGTAATTTTGGTAAATCACCAACAAAGGAGTTTCCCCTTATGATGAACAACTTTCCCATAATAAAATGAAAAATTCAAGTATACAAAAGAAACCTGTTCATCAAATCGATGCATATTTGAGAATCAATGGAGGGAAAATGAATTACAATTCTTTTAGGCATTCTTCGGTTCAAGTCCTAAGGTCGTATGATTATTTTTAGTAATTTTAAAGAGCAAATAAAAACATGTGGCACCAATTCCCATGTTACAAATGGAGGAATTCAATGGCTCTGAAACTGAACTTGTACTGTCATATAACATGACGATTAACCGTAAGCCTCTTTAGGTGTCTGTCTGTATATAAAACTGAAAGAATGGTTCGATTCAGGTGTTTTCAAGTTATTCAAAATTCTTTGGGATCTGAATACAAGAGCAGAAATATACAAATCATCAAACAGATGCTAATATAAAAGTTATTAAAAAAGGGCTTCAGACTGTAACAGTCTTACCTTTGTGGCACTTTGATTCTAGTCCTCCTTCAAATTTGATATTAGCCATAGAGCCATTACAATTCTGCTGTCATTTCACCAATAATAAAAGCAACACTTTAGAAGATGATAAATGTATAAACCTCTTGCATTGGAAATCTTAAGAGATAATTAGCAAATTAAGAGAATTTGATGAGGGAGTGCAGTTAACCAATTCATACTTACGGGTTTGGCATCTGAGTTGGAATATTTGAATTTACATGGCCTATATCCCTTTGTGTAGACGTAGGCTGCTGGGATGAAGGGACACGAAGATCCAGAGCTGGGCCACTGTTAACTAAGTTCACATCATTTGGAACCTTGAAAATAATAAAAAACAGTACAATAAGTACTCTTCAGATTAGCTTAAATGTTACAGCAAAGTCTAAGATATCCATTGGTACAATTTATAAACTTCATATAAGAATCGAATTAACCTTCTCCCTACTAAATTGCTTGACACCAGCTGAGACTAATTCTACGCAAGCTAAAAAGTTAAAATGCCAGGTACCCCCAGCTTGATGCTATTATTTCATGAATGTCACACACAATGAACATAACTTCATTTACCTAAAGGCAACTCAATGATTTTATATATCTTATAAAAATTTTGAAGAAATACTATATTTACTTGCATTCCAAAATTTTTGTCTCCAAAACAAGGATGCAGTTTATATGCAAGAAAAACATTGGAAAAATCAAACAAAATGGAGAAGTATACTCCATAAATGGAAAACAGAGATCTCAGAGGCATTCTTTATGGGAAATATGAATGAAACAGTATTAAAAGATTAGGTGATTCTCGAATTTTTATCTCTGAAACTATAACTTGTAATTATGTGGTCTCATGGCCTTTTTGTAGTAAATGAAGTCCTCTATCTGAATAAATGTTTTAATCTATATCTCATAGATCATATAAGAGCATGGGGAAAAAATGGATTTTTAATTGTTGCATTCCGAGAGAAACAACTTAGCGATCAACATAAACAAAATATGTGATGTTTTGCTTGGGATTTTATCAAATTTTTATCTCCCAAACTATAACTCGTAATTATGTGGTCTCACAGACTTTATTGCGGTAAATGTTGTCCTCTATCCGAATAAATTTTTTAATCTACACCTTACAGATCATATAAGGACTAGGGGGAGAAATACAGGATATTTAATTGTTGCTTGATGGATGCTATTTAACGAGATGCGAGTATAAGTTTATTAACTCTGGAGTACTTGCATCTATATTAGTAATGTATTCACCCGCATTGGGTAAAAAATACCCGACGTAACTTTTGCTCTTATATAGAGCACTAAAGGTATATAGACTAAAAGGACAACATAAATAGGTCAGATATTGAATAATACTTGAGGTAAATAATACAATATAAAATAAATAATAAATAACTGGGTCTAAAAATTTTTATTGATTACTTCAAGAAGATTATTGTACATTAGTGTCTGAACTTTCAGTTTCTTGATATCGAATTCTTTCAGGACATTTCCCACAAATCAATGCTGTATGCTCGCGACAAATGTAACGTCTACAATACATACATGCACTTTTAGTCTTCCGATTGGATTTGCAAATTTAAAGTACTTGTTTAGCCAGTCTTAATATTTTAGGTATACCTGCATCTTCTTCAACTTGAATAGATGAAAACCGAGTAAATGAAACTTTCAATGAAGATGATGGAATTGAAATTTGAGCATGGCGGTCGATGTGGGGTTGAATAAGACACAGGGAAAGATCCTTTAGAAACAATTTTCGACATTTTAATTTCAATGGTAGCTACTGCCTAGACAAAAATTATTCCGATGTTGATGCCAGCTACATTCATGAATGCATAAAAAATGAGAGGCCACTTATTATATTTCCGAGCCACGCTGAAGTAGGTGCATAACTGATTGGTAGTATCCACTCCACATTTAGTGGAATTGTAAAATGTAATAACTTCAGGTAATTGATTTTCAGTTTCAGTGATTTTGTCATCATGAAGCAATGATGATAGTAGCAAGACACATTTATTTTTCTTCGGCACCTAAGACAAAATAGTAACTTTATTTTGAAAGCCAAATAATGTTGAATTGATTGGACGATTTTTTGGAATTATAAGAGATGGTGTTAAAATTACCCAGATCTGTCAAAACAAGTAGTGTCTTACCACACGGAATGACTAAGCATGACTTAAACATAGAGGGACATAAAAAGTATGGTTCAAAACTCAGCTATTAGGCAAATGAAGTTAGCAGCCATACATTGAAAAGAACTATTCACATTTGAAAATGCTTTGGGTATTTTTTACCAATACGAGAGTACTCAAGGGTTAAAGTATTTATGTAAAGTGAAAGTCCTAATTGACGGATGCAGTTCAAAATTACAATTGGGTGATAAATTTTAATAATGATCACTCCTACTTAATTAAAATCTGTCCAGCAGTTTAGGAGATGAAAGTTACGAGAGACGGACAGACGAGACCATATGGCGATCTGCTAATACAGCTTCACTGGTAAAGAATGCTTAAAAATGTAAGATAATCATTAAAATTCACTAGGCCCTTGCTAAATAGCTTATAGCTTTACGATTCAATGCACAGTACGTGACACACAAAAACAACATACCCTTGCTGAAGTACATTTTCTGAAAAATTTTAGAATTCTGGTTCCCCCTTCCCTTTTGAGGATGGGACAATCTGCATCTTAGGAATGTAGATTCTTAATAGACCTTCTCATTCATGAAAACTTCACTCCTGTAGCTTCAGTAGTTTGGCTAAAATAGCATTCCAAAGTTATGAATTTTCCAAATTTGAAGCCACCTAGCAGAAAATATACAGACAGCTTGGAAATCCAACCATTGAATAATTCATAGATCATTAAGCCCCTATCTAATTCAAAAAGAACTTTTCAAATATTTCGAGTAGATTGGCTACAATACCATTTCAAATTTTTTAATTGGAAGCCACTTAGCGGAAAATCTATTGACTACTTAGAAAATTCAGTCAGTGGAAAATTCACAGACTAGTAAGGGCTGCCTAATAAAAAATAATTTTCCAAATACCTTCAGTAGTTTGGCAACAATACTACTTCAAAATTTTGAATTTTCCTATTTTGGAGCCATCTAGTGAAAAAACTAGGAACTACTTGGACTATTCATAACAGTCATGGTCACAACTGAAACATCGTGGGAAAAATACTTTATAAGCATTTTCTGAAGTGTTTACCGATTCAGCAGCTTCGAATGTGAGGGGAAGAGCAGTCCATACAAAAGGTGTAAAGTTCCAACACAAACAAGTTGATCATATTCCTAAAGAGAGGATGAAACCAGGGTGAAGTGCAGTGGCTGGTTTTGGTCAGGTTAGTACAAAGTGTATAAAGAAGAATTCTTTAAAATTATGGGATACAGTATGTCCTCGATTAATGTTGTTACTTTGTTCCTGAAAATAGCGAGATAGAACAAAACGATGTTAAATGAATCAATATTTCCCATAAGAGCCCAATATAAGCGGTTCCAAAACTTCAGGTTAAAAACCTCTTGAAACATAAAAACCTTACATACTATATTTTATCAAGCTTTAAGGTGCCACGTATGATATGAATGGTATCAGAACATAAATAACCAATAAAGACACATTAACGTAAAAATGGCATAAAATAAACAAATAGTGTGACATAACTACATTTCAAGGTGCCCAAAATTGGAAAACGCTACATTTCACGATAGTACCTCTTGTTACAAGAAAAAAGAACTTCATAGTACCAATTCGGTGAAATGTAGTCGTACAAACAAAAGAGAATGATGAGTTTTTACTAGAAAGTTTACAGAGAGCCACAAACACTTCTGTGAATGCAAGTTCATGAGTTGGCATCGCTAGAAAAAAAATGCAACAAATTATTTTTTACAGGAGTCAATGTATAATTAATGAAAATCTACTATAATAGAGCTAAATAAAACATTTATTTAGTTGTTTTTATTGAACTTTGAGTTTCATTATCCAAAAGAAAGATAATCAATCACTCCATCGAGCCATAGCTGATACAAATAAAAATAAAATCAGGAGACATTAAACTCAAGTTATCCCAATAGCACAGAATAGTTGAAGTTTATAAATAAAACTCAGCAGATCTTCCTTTCCCCACAACTCACAAAGCTTGTAAGGTTTCTATTAAAAGGGATTAAGATGATTTTTATGATTGCTGGGAAGACTTAGAAAACCATCAGCATGAGGTGTTTTTGCCAGATCCATGTGCTATGTGCATCAATCTCTTCCTCCACTTGCTACATGTAGAACATGCCTTGATTTTGTCTCCTAATTTTTGGTCAAGTTGTTGGAAATGAGAAGTACTTGTGTAATAATTTACATACCAACAATTCATTTACTAAATCTACTCGTGAACTGTTTATATTTATTTTACTTTATAGACGGGTAAATATTTTCCGTGGCCCAAATGACTGTGCATGACTTACGTAACAAAATATCATATGATCTCTTAAGAATTAAAGTCTGATACGAACCATCAAACCATATGTGACATTAAATGTGGCCCATCGAAACAATCATGACTTTAAATGTGGCCTGCCGAGATATTCGGAAATACTAATGCAGTCCACCATTGGAGAAAGGTTACATGCCACTGCCCTAGGATTGTGAAAGCTAACCCCAACACTTCATTTACTATATTATCAACCATATTGCCCATGGTAAATTCTCTCTCCACTCTTTTTGTGAAGTGTCTTCTGGTGTAGTGTCTCAAAAGATTTTTAAATTATAGAGAGATACATCAATCCAAAACAGTTTTTCAACTCAAATAAGGCAATTTGCTGCAACTGGAGAAGTGCTGCGTAACAGATATGCATGAGAGTCATCTACACTATTTTTTCTGTGCATTTCAGAGCCATGTCAGAACGATGTTAACTCGAAACATCAATGACGTCAATTCGAATATGGGTAGTAATTTTTGAAGGATGGTAAGGTGAATCAACGTTCATCGATGCGACGTTAAACTGAAGACACATTATATTTCAATTTTATGCATTAGACCAAACATCAGTGGCACAAGGTTTACATTTTGTTATGCTAATTAATCACAAATATCAGGCACAGTTCCTCCAAACTGCTATTACAGCCATGGCCAAGATGAAGGAATTAAAAAAATTAGTTAAAACAGTTTTAAACATTACTTTTAGGGGATAAAAACTGATCCATTATGGAAAAATTGTTTAGTCCCAAATTTTCTGTGGTGTCTTTGTAATGTTATTTTCAGAAGCATAAGAAGGTTCAGTTGAAAAAAATTTCTCACCATTGGATTAGAAGGACCCGGAGTGGCAATAACTGTCGGCTGTTGGGGCGGTGGCAGTGGAGGCTGATGCCACTGAGGCCTCTGCCCATGGTGGTGATGGTGATGATGTCCGCGGTGATGCCCAACTGGCTGAACACCCACTGGGTGATGATGGTCATACAAATGGTCTTGTTCATAGGCATCTGCTGTTGTGCGCGATCTGTTAGACCAAGAGTAAACATCACCATTTAAAAGTGTACCTTAGTCGACAAATTATTAGAATATCTCTAAAGAAGACATACTTTGTAATGAAAAATTGCCCTTCATCTCAAGACTTATAACAGATTGATATTTTGACAAAAAATATGTAAAAAGGAATTTTTTGTTACAAATTTACAAAAATGACCACTTGAGCTACTCATCAATTAACTATGTATATAAGATTAAACAATTTCTACTTATAGCAATACACATGATTTTTTTAGAATTTCTACCAATGCTTTCATGGTCCTACTCAATATTTTTAGAAAAGTTAATGACCATAGAAGGCAAAGGAAAACCATTGGTTGAACAGAAATTAATTACAGTAGGACCAAGTTATAACGTGCCTCTATATATTGAAGATTCAGATATACTGCGAGTCATGTCCTCCAAATTTTTTTAAAAAGATGCCAAGTATTCAAGCAAAAATGTGCACAGTCAGTCTGATGTAATGTTTTTTTGCTTTTTCAAAAAGTTTTGCCACATTTCCAGGAAATCATCCCTGCTCTAATCATTCACTTTGGAAACAAACTTCGTAGGTTATGCATGCTCCACCTGCATGTGCATAGTCGCCACCATTTGGGACACTGCCATGCCAATTCGTTCTCTTGAATTTCCATTTGGTTGCTTCCACCCCCTGCTTACTGCTTTCACATGATACAGTGTTAGAGCTTCAGTGGCATAGCTAGGGTCTTCAGCACCCGGAGACATTCTTGGACCCCTAGGGAGGGGGTTATATCCTCAGTCTGGGTCATACAAACTTTTTTTCTTGTCACCAAGTTCCAGAGGAGAGAGGTTTACGGGGTCTTCTGTACTCAATTTAGCAGGTTGGCATCCTTAGGCAATTCCCTGTTTTTCTACCCCATTATGGTGGCTCTGGGAAACTCAAGCATGCAGAAAACATATTTGAGAGTATTTATTATATACAGGTATCCCCTGATTTATGCGAGAGTTGCGTTCCAGGAAATCGTCACTTGAATCAAAAATATTTTTCCCATTCAAAATGATGCAGTAGGCATTGTTTATGTTCCTGAGCAGAGGTGTTCTACTTGGAAACATCTTTAAATTTGATTTGATGAGTGTTTTAACCCCTTAAGTGTGTACAATGATATATGGCCTCCTTGGCAGCATGCACTTTTACATTTCCTTAATTTTTTTGAGCGATAAATCACAGGTCTTGAAGCTCCTTCGATCAGTGAAGATTCCTATAGAAATATATTCTCCTTGCCCATCTCCATTAATATTTTTTGAGGGTTTTCCCCTTTACAGTTGTTGACCGCTAACAGTGCCTCACTTTCTAGAAGAAAGGTCTCTTTAGGACAAGAAAGAGTGAATTCAAGTGTGTTGTTTGCTTAAAGAGGGGAATAAGAAAAGAGAGATTCTACCACTGTAGGAACACCTGTGAAACTCTGCATTGAATGCCATCACTGCATGGACGAATAACAGGCAAGAATCTACAAAATATTTAAATAATAAAATGTATTAATGGTACATACTGTGCACATAATGAATTGCATTAATGCAAATATGCAATGCCTATATTGAAAAATGGTCATAAGAATAAAGTCGCATCAATGCGAATACACAAGGTGTATATCGAAAAATGGTGGTAAAAATAAAATCACGCATACGTGAAAATGCATAAATACAAATGACCGGATAAACTTATAGTGATATTCTTAATGCTCCAAACAAAACAAAATTCTATCAAAAAAAATAAAAGATATCATAATCTAATCAAATATATTAACTAGTTTAAAGTAGTTTTTTAAATATGAAGGCCTAGTGAACTAACAGAAACCACGAAATCAGTATTGGGAACTTTTGATAATCGGACATAAATAATTTCCATTATGATGACTTGCATCTCTCTAATCTTAATCCACTAGGATACTATGTAATTCTGTGACCTCCTAGCAGATCTGCTTTCACCAATCAAAATTGGTCCGTGACTTTGCACCCCTAAAGTCCTGCACCCGAGAGCAACTGCCCCCACCCTTGCTATGCCACTGTAGAGATTGAATACGCATTTTATATAATTTGCAATCATATTTCCTATATAAATAGAGATAGACCATAAAAAATAGTTCCACAACCATTCAATTCGTGATCTACTGTGGGTTGCCTATAACATGGGTATTCTTAGGTTTCCCAATACGTGTTATAACAGAGTTCTACTGCACATTCCAAAAAGGCAACAATCTACTCTCCCACTTCCAAGTACAGGCACTCCCCGGGTTACGTAAGCCTCGACTTACGTAAACCCACACTTACATAAGCGATCCCATAAATTACTAAAAATATTTCATTATGTTTACATTAGCGGTTTTTGTAAGCAAGTGGGAACTAAATATGTGCACTGAGTAAGAACGCAAGGTGTGGGATGTAATGCAGTAGCCCCACTATGCTACCCAGCCACTGTTGCCAATCAAGCAAATTTTCAGTTAGATCTAGCAACTTGAGTTCAAATTAGCACATAAAAAAGGTCACAGCATCTACGTATGAATCTACTGAATCATTTTAACAATCTACCTGATTCTAGCGACTGGCTATAATTGCGGCATATATCTACACTCATGCGAATACAAAAATAAATTATGTTATAATATTAACAGAGAAACAGTAAATGAGGCTATTTCATTTTCATCTGATAATATACAACACACGTCTACAAGTAGCAGCAATAATTCCTCTAGCTAAAACATTATTTATATAGGTATCTGCCTTTCAATTATTCTTAAGAAGAAAATACAACTGTTAGTTTTTCATTACACGTGTAATTTCCGCACCTCTGTTGTACTGTATACTATCCGTAGTAATTTTCGACATACGCAAATTTCGAGTTACGTAACCAATGCAAGAACACATTTCTTACGTAACCTGGGGAGTGCCTGTATAATATAAATAACTGGCACCAAACAGTCTACATTGAAAAAGATTTTTTTCATCATGGCGGGAACTACAACCAAGTCTAAAAATCTTTCCTTCCTTTAGCAACAACCTCCATCTTTCTCAATTTCCTCACCATCTACATTTACCTGGAAACCTTATGACCACTTACCCATGCATATTTGTCCCATTAGATCTCTGTTGGTCTAACAGCCTCCTCTGTCTCTCCAACATTCGCTGCTGGACATACCAAAGTCTCTCATGCATTGGATTCATCCTCCCAAGCACGATTGACTGTCGTCCATCGACACCGATACATGTGTGAGGCAACGTCCGAGATCCCTGAACGACTGCTGTCCTCGGGTGCTGCTGTCCAGAGAAGTGGTGATGGTGATGGTGGTGATGATGGTGCCCGTGAAAAGGGTGATGCGAGTGGACGTGGTAAGGCTGTAGTGGTGAAGTAGGAATCCTCCCCGAGGCCATGTTTGGAGGGTTTGCATAGTAGGGGAATGAAGGGGAGAAGGAAAGTGGATTCACAGCAGGGGTGGCAGTGGTCGTAGGAGTGGGAAAGACCGAGGGCTGTTGCATTGGAGTTGTCTGGATTGAGTGAACTGGGACTAGGTAGGCGCATGTGCCATGGACCCTATTTGTTGCTGGAGTTTTGACCATGGAGATAAAAAATGTCAAAAATCTGATTAATGAAACAGTAATGACTGAAGTTAAAATAATTTCATATAAGAGCTGACATCTATCTAACCAAAACATATTGATGGGATAATTTTATTTCATCTTTTGAATATCATTTATTCAACCATAAAAAGTTGACAAAAAATTTGAAATAAACTTCATTGCTCCATCCCATTGCCAAAAACCATGCAATAAGACTTTATATGCTTACAGGTAATAAATAACCATAAATATTGGCATTAACGAAAGTATTTTCACCAAAATTTTTGTAATAAAATTGGAATGGTTACTACACCCAGAAAAAGAATTCTTCTGTTATGGTTTTTCCAGTATTATCATAATAGAGAAACAAAACTGAAATTATAAAAAGTGGAGATAAAAGTTAATTGCAAGAAATTTATTAACAACCAGAAAAACAAAACTATTCATAATTATCACCATGAAAACCCAAAATAATATGTCCTATGTTTGGTTACATCGTGTTTTCCAAGAATTTAAGGCCAAAATCCTAACTAGGTCTTTTATGCAAATTAATTCTAGATATAGATATTTAAGGTACACTATTCCCCCAGTATCTGCAGACATGCATACAGTGGCTGCTCGTTGTTTCGTTCTTCACTCTTCCTCCTTTTGCACTTTCGTCTGCCACCAATTACTACCCATTCACTTGCTATTTGTTTGCTTTTCATCTTATGTCCATGCACAATGCATGTCGATCCACATTTTCTTTGACTGTCAGTTGGATTTAGAGTACCACTTTGGTTGTTGAATCTGTGTTGGTTTCTGTACATATTTTAAAGACTGTTTTGCCTTTTATTAATTGAATGTGGCTCTCAAAATGAATATAAAAATTTCTAGAGGTAATATTGCTAAATGACAATGTTGTTACAACTCTGGCTGTGAAATTAAAGATTATACATCAATTTGACTGTAAAATCTGGCATCGAAATTGCAAGAGATACGGGCATGACTAAAACCATGGTAAGGCAATTTTAAGTGAGAAACAAAAATATAAAGACAGCAAAATCTGTGCCTGAGCCAATTAAATTTCAATGGAATAGGGAGGACATTTTTGTGAGAGAGAGAGAATTTTCGAAGACACATGAATGAAGCAGTTTGAAGGAAGTGTTGTGAAGGATTTAGAATTTAAGGTTAGTGATGGTTGGTTTTCATAATACAAGGCTAGGACTATTTGCATGGCGTTAAGATACAGGGTGAGTCTGTCAGTGCAGATGTTGAGGCTGCTAAAAATTATCCTGAAACTTTTAAA
Organism: Tanypteryx hageni; assembly: GCA_028673005.1. Taxonomy (NCBI): domain Eukaryota; kingdom Metazoa; phylum Arthropoda; class Insecta; order Odonata; family Petaluridae; genus Tanypteryx; species Tanypteryx hageni. The sequence goes on along the minus strand of CM054115.1, from coordinate 78,372,587 downwards.
GACATCATTGAGGAAGGGGGTTATGATCCAAGGCAAGTGTTCAATGTGGATGAAACTTGCCTCTTCTGGAAGATGATTCTCACTTGGACTGTCATCACCATAGAATAAATGGCCATGCCTGATTTCAAGCCAGCTAAGGATAGATTGACTCTGTTGCTGGGGATTTCAAGTTAAAACCCCTGGTTGTTTATCACTCTGAGAACCCCAGAGCATTGCAAGAATTTGTGAAGGCAAAGCTCCCTGTTATGTAGAGGTCAAATAAGGAAGCTTGGGTGACCAGAGATATTTTTAATGAATGGTTCACTGTCTCTTTCATGTCAGCAGTAAACAAATATCTTTAAGACCGGAACTTGGATAATAAGGTTCTCTTAGTTTTGGATAATGCTTCAGGTCACAATCTAAATTTAGATGAGCTCTCTGATGGCAAGGTGAAGGTTATTTCTTCCACCAAACACAGCATCTATTCTCCAGCCCATGGATCAAAATGTCATCAGCAACTTCAAGAATGTTTATCACAAGATAATATTTGATCAATGTTTTGAAGCAACTGATGGTCCTAATAATAATAATAATCCTAACAAACCAACCCCAAGCAAGACATGGACGACAAGCCTCCTAAATGACTTCTTCAAATATTGGGTGACAATGAAAGAAATTATTGAAGAGAATGACCTAATAATGGAAAGTTCTAAGGTCGTCAGGGACATAGAAAATGGCATCAGAAGCTATAGTGATATCCTGAAAGACAATAAGTCTGCCAAGCAAATTAAAATTGATAGCTTCTTCACTAATAGGCCTGGGTCTTAGTTTTATGGAGTCATGCAGACCAAATGGATGAAGATCCTGATGATCCTTCATCCCCACCCACCCTTTAATTCTCCCCCCAATGCCCCCCAACCATCCACTCTTCCGTATAAGCAATATCAGCCTTCAAGTTTAGGCGAATACATGTAGGGAAATTATGTTTTAGATTATTATTTTAGGTGTAAGAATGTATTTTATTATTTAATTTAGGTATTATAATGTTTACCAGGGGATACATTGTTTTCATTGTTTTTAATGGTCAAATTATAATTTTAAATGTCCAAAATTTGGAGCAATGAAACTGTCCAATCCATTATAACATGTAATCCTATGGGAAAATGCCATTTGCTATTCGTCCTTTCACTATTGGACCTGTTTTCCAGGAACCATTTAAGGACAAATAGCAAATGGTGCCTGTATATGCAAGTTATATTGTATATCCTATTACCCAGTATTCATGAGCAAGGTCTTGCATATTCGCAGAGCTCTAAAACACAGGTTACTGCAACAGTAAGGGGACCAGTGAGCCTGCTATCCTATTTTATTATTTTTTCTCTCTAGTCAAGTTTGCTGCTTGTAGTAATTTCTCCTATATAATATGATTTCTAGCATAAAAAATTGGGCTAAAATCAATGCCGATTATGATACTTAGTAACAAACCTGTTTGTGTATAAGAAAGTTGCTTTTTTATTCATTTTGTTTCTTAATTTCCAAGAAGTTTTTGTAATGCCTTATGTTGACAAAATTGTACTGAACTTTAAAAATTCTTATTTTCTGCAATGTTTTCTGAAATGTTTTATATTAGTCTAAGATAGAATTACACTATAAAGCCCTTAATTACCATTAACCAATAGTCATTACAACTTACCAAGGTGTAAATTTACAGGTTCTGTCACAGCAGGTCTGCTGGAGAGGTTGGAACTGGGAGATATACAGGTTGGGGCAAGGGTGGCAGTGCACGTGTGCCTCAAATCTACAGAAGCTGATGCAACATTATCACCTTCCCCTCCTTGAGGCCTGCAACAAAAGGGCCCAAAAAAATTCATGTTTAGAAATCTTCAAAAGATACCAAAAGGAAGACATTTTAAACCATAAAATGCTATTAACAATGCACAGAATGTTAAGATTTTCATCTTTGCTGTATAAAAAAAATCTTTTATGACCATTTTCTAATTGTCATATACCGTATTTAATCGATTGTAAGCCGACTTTTTTTTACCTTTTCACCATCTCAGAAATTGCCACTCGTCTTAGAATCGGTGTCAAATAAAATAGTAATTGAATTTATTTCTTCAGTTACATTATAATGCAAGATATAAGCGTTTTAAAGAATACGTAAACTATCTACTATAAAGAAGAATAAAAATGACCGAATAACTAAGACAAAATAAATTACGTATATAATAAGAGGCGCGTCAAAGTTGTAATAATTGTGGTGGCAGTGCACGTATTCATAGGCTTTCACACTCCCCCTCCACTAACTAAAATATTTCATTGTAGTGTCACCAACTTGACGTATTTTCCACTAAATCTAGCTTTTTATCTAGATACCGTCTGGGGATTAGAAAAATGTAAGCTAGGGGATAGCAGATTTTTCGACTTAATTTTCACCAAATTGATGTTTCAGGTTTTTTTTAAATAAATAATTTTATCGTTAAATGTAACAAAATAAGTACTTACAAGTTTATAATGTTAAACATGCGACGATTTCTCCCGTTTTTTCAATTAAATAACGGACGCATCATTCATCAAATAAATAGTATTCTTAAACTACCTTCCTCGTATTTTATAGTCATTACCACTCTCCACTCATTACATTGATAAAGCTATCAAGTATTCTTTCAATACTGTTTCAAATTCGGAAACATACATCATGTATACAAACTCCGGTGTTGGCAACACTGTTTAAGTGTCTTGTGAGTGTGTCCTGTGATTCCCAAGTGAAATATTTCGTTTCGTTGTGAACATCCTCGCGGCAAGTGTAAACTTCTTATTTCTTAGCGAGTTTTTCGGTTTTTAATTACCCCATGATGGGACAAACGCATTACTCTGCGAACTTTAAGAGGAACGTTATTGCCTATGCAGAAGAGACATCTAATCTTGCAGCACAACGGCGCTTTGGGATTGATGAATCAAATGTTAGATGCTGGAGGAGAGATAAAGAGAAGTTACTTAAGTGTTCAAGCAAAAGAAAAACATTTGGAGGCCCCAAGCAAGGACGTTACCATGAATTGGAGGAGATCCTTAATAACTTTGTGACTGATCAACGAAATAATTGTTTGCCAGTGAACTACGAGATTATACAAACAAAAGCTCGTGAAATTGCTCGAGAACATAAAATTAGTAGAAGTGAGTGTAAATTTAGTCGGCACTGGGTACAGCTGTTTATGAAACGATGGGGACTTGTTCTTTGTTGTCGTACATCAATCGCCCAAAAACTGCCCGCTGATTACGAAGAGAAACTAATTTCCTTTCAACGTTATGTTATGAATTTGAGAAGGGAGAAGAACTACCTGCTCGGTCAAATTGGAAATGCTGACCAAACTCCTGTGTACTTCGATATGCCTGCAAACTACACAGTAAAACAGAAAGGCAAAAAAGAGGTAAAAATACTTACAGCTGGATACGAAAAACAACGTATGACGGTAATGTTGGCTTGCACGGCAGATGGCTATAAACTTCCGCCGTACGTAATATTTAAACGTAAGAATATGCCAAAAAATGAATCATTTCCCAGAAACATGATAGTGCGGACAAATGAAAAAGGTTGGATGACAGGAGATATGGTTAAAGAGTCGATTGACATCGTTTGGCAACGTCGTCCAGGTGCGCTCTTACGGCAGCCCAACCTTTTAGTTCTTGATGCCTATGCAGGCCACCGAAATGATAACACAAAGAAAAAGTTCCAACAATGTGGCACTGATTTGGCCATAATTCCAGGTGGACTGACTTCTTTATTGCAGCCGCTCGATGTTTGTATTAACAAACCTTTCAAAGACAAAATTCGAAATTACTACGCGGACTGGTTAGACAGTAAAGACCGTATGCTTACACCTTCTGGACGTGTTAAAAGAGCGAGCCTGTCTGAGATTACATCCTGGGTTGCCGCTGCATGGAATGGCATTCCGAGTGATCTGATTGTACGTTCATTCAAAAAGTGTTCCATTACAAACTCGCTCGATGGCACAGAAGATGACGTTTTGTGGGATGAGGAAAGTGAAAAAGAGTCGTCATGTGAAGATATATTTTAGTAAAAAAATATGTTAATGTTGTTGCAATTTCAGTTTTTAATCTTTATTTAATTACGAACTGAAAATCCGCCACATTCATACTTGTTGGAATATCGAGATAAATAGTCCTAATTGACCAAAAATATTTTTTTTCCTTGCGTGGACTTGTGAAAAGTGGGGGTCGGCTTAGAATCAGTGTCGGCTTATAATCGATTAAATACGGTATTACTAGGGGCCTATTTAATTTTCTGTATTATTTTATTTACAGATTTCCTTTATATACAAAATTATTTATAACAGTTGGTCCTTGCTTAGGACCCACTTATGCCTGAAGTTTGAAGGGTTCTCACTCTTGAACATCCAACAATTTTTCATGCATAAAGCAAGGCTCAGATGGAAAAATATCAGTTTTGCCTAGTTTGACCTTATGATTTGTTGATTTCCATGGCATATGACAGTTTGATTGGGAATTGTCTGCCATGCATATTAAAAGGAATGGATGGATCATTTGGCAAGTTTAGTATTTTGCATCATACTTAAATGCTATAATTTATATTAAATGTATAGTCTTTCATGTTTTTAATGTAATAATAAATATTACCTTTAATCTTATCTTATCTATAAATTACACATGTGAATGGACAACTTCAAAATATAAACAAAAGAAATTGAAATGAGTGTTATTGCAGCAAAATAACAGCAAATAATGTAATAAGGATTTTTAAGCATTTTTTACCAGTGAAGCAGTAATAGCACCTTATGGGCACGTCTCTTCTGTCCATTCATCTTCATGTTTAATCTATGAAACTACTGGGCAGATTTTAATTAACTATTTGTGATTCTTATTAAAATTTATTACAGAATTAGATTTTGAACTATCCATTGCTTAAAAACTTCCACTTTATATAAGTACATGTACATTTTTAGGATAATATCTGCAGGTAGGATTTTCCATGAGAAACTCAATACAGAGAGAGTAGGTCATGTATATGTCTCTCTGCATATTCCCATAACTCTCTTTAATGAAACTTGGGAGAAGAGAGCTTTAGCGATTGTTTGATGTTAATATTCCCCGTGTCTACTCCATGGGGTGTTTTCTTGGTAAAGATTTTTCACAATCCCTCGGGTTTTCCCCTAATTTTGGGGCTACTGTTCCATAAGCTTTCACTCCTCCGTATCAATCGAACCTTGTATTCTGGCAGTCATTCTCTGAAACTTGACGAGGAAAGATCACACTGGTTTCGTGGCTTTGGCGGTATTTTACACTGCCCTTTGTGCGAGGTTGGTAAATTTCATTTTTATGTATATTGCATTAAAAATGAGCATAAATGAATCTTAAAAATCTTCACTTAAAATTGAAGGCAAATTAAGAATTAATACAAATTTGTTATTTATAGTGACTGCAAAAACATGTTACTCAGCAGCTGAAGAAAGGACATAAATCGTGTGATGATTAAGTAAGTCTAAATTTTTCTCTGTATACATATTTATTTATTCTTTGATTTTGAGAGGATATTTAGCACAGTGATTCTTGCAGTTATTTTAAGCCTTGGCTTAACTTTGCTTATACATCTTATGTTGAAAATTCTGTTGTGTCCAAAACTAAATTCTTTGGTACGAGACGGAATACGAATATACCTCCATATAGTTTCACATAGTAGAAGCCGCTATTGACAAAACTTGGTACAGTAATGCCCCGATTTATGTTGCTCCCACTCCCATTTGCATTGATTTGAATTTATGTCATCAATAACTTGTTACCTCTGTACCGATTTGTGTTTATTTGCTTCGAAGTTACGTCTTCGTCCGAGATTTAACCAGACTGTTCGAAAAATCTCAGATTTTTCAGTTTTCAGCTTCCTGAATCTGGTAATGAATTACTATACTTAATTAATATAAAATTTTAAAACATCTAAACAAAAACAATTACGATTATGAATTACAAATTAATCGGTTGGTAGTCGATAACCGAAAATATTGGTTTGTCCAAAAGATTTGTTGTGGCGTTCGGTAGTTCTGTATATTGTAAAATTTTCGAGAAATATTCTGAACTGTTGACAATCCCAATCAGTTGTCGGATAGAAAAAAATGGAACTTTTACCGAGCACCGGAAAAGGCAAAAAGTTTTTATAATGACTTAACAGAGAATGGGAGATGAAACCTCCCGAAACCTCGGCCGAAAAGCATATTTAAATTGACAAATATTTTTTTAAATCCCCTATCTTCTGAATAAGTATATATACCTTTTAATTTATTTAAACGTTTTATTACATCTTCTGATGGTGTTAATTGCATTATAGTTATGGGCACCTTCATTTGAACTGTTTAATAGCTAAAAATTTTGATAACTTGCACGCAATGCCCCTTGTTGTATTGATTCTTATGGTAAACTCGTTTTGATATAATATAGAGTTGAAAGCAAGGTATAATGATTCAACCTTTTGGAAACTTGTTTCATCTGACAAGTTTCCGAATATAAAATATATTAAATTAATTTTGAATGTGTATTTTCATTCCACTTATTTATGTGAATCGATATTTTCTAATATGAACTTAATTAAACCAAAAACTAGAAATGCACTCAGTAATGAACATTTCAAAGATTGTTTACGTCTCTCTGTTTCGAGTTACATCCCCAATTACCATTCACTAGCTGAAGATATGCAGTGTAAACGTTCCCATAATCGTGGAAATCAAGATAAAATTTAAATAAATTACTTAGTTATATATTTTGTTAAATTTAAAATTTTTTAGATAATAAATAAATTTTACAGTAAATTTGTAGTCTAATTCATTCTTACGATCCATTTTTATAAATTGAAAAAATAAGTAGTCCACAAGACAATTACCAGGCTGCAAGTAGTCCATGATATGAAAAAGTGTGGGCACCCCTATTCTAGAGTAATATAGGTATTATAATTTTTAAGTTCTAATGGTGTATATTGTATATAAGATGAAAATTATTTGTGATAAACTTTTATTTATTTTTTGCAATGTGATATGCAATAACTTTTTATTGTTATTAAATTATTTAATATTTCATTTAAATAAAAATTATGTAATTATGAAGAATGCACTATTTTTTACAACTTCTGAAAAAATTAGCTTATTATTTTATGAAATACTTTTACTGTGATAGTATTCCTAAGGTAATACAAAATTCACAAATTGCCCGTGGCAATTCTGGCTATACCCACCGAAATTTGCATGGCACTAAAAGGGTTAAATCATCTTGTTATGTACATTGCACCACTGACAAACACTGAAAAAATTCTACGACGATGGAGAACTCACTAACCTGCTGGAAGAAGACTGATGTTCTGCAGCAGGAGCAGGGATGGTAGAGGTAGTCAAATTATTCTGTCTTGATGCCGAGCTTCCTTCTCCTATATGTCCTGTTTCTCCTAAATAAATATCTAACCTTGGTATGATATGGTAGCTTGAAGGAAGTTGACTATTCTGAGGCACATCTATATCAACCCTGTAATTTAGAGCACAAGTGGAAAAACTTTTGACATATTGTAAAAAGCAAATAAAGGCATGCCTCATTATTCAATGCATATTTGATGCCTTAGTTTTAGTATCATGCCCTGCTATTTGACTACCAAATCCAATGGGTTTTCAAGATCATACCCATGGAGAGCCAGGACTACCTTGGGTCCCATGGTTTGTCATCATCACAAAGAAAATCCAAGTTCAATTTGGTGGCTAATGTTCAAGGGACCCTACAGGATAATTTGAGTAAGGCCCTTACCCCTCTAGTTATGGTCCTGGTCAAACCCCAATACTGGAAGATTTACACGTTCAAAACTCAGAGAAATTTATTTGCTCAGCGTGAGGCAACTTCAAGAACATAATCGAAACACAGACTTCTCCTAATTAGAAATCTCTCAAATTCGCTAAACATTGCAAAAAATCATTGAAGGTGACCTAATGACACAGGAAAATGTGTGATAAACCAAAACTTTACCCAAACTGACTTAGTAACAGCCTTGCTTTTGTGATTTTCACCCAGGAGCCTTTCTCTGAGATTTTATCTATTTGTAAACTATCATTGCATGGAACATATCTTCTTGAAACAAGACTGGGTAAAATATTAAAAGATAATTTTAAGTTGGACTGCTAAAAATCACTCAGCTTGGCATTAACTCAATAAATCATACAATTATGATCATACCCACTAAAATAAAAAATATTAATGCTTTGGAATAGCTCTTTAAAATATGCTCTGACATTTCTTTGCTTCTCAAATCCATTGAAAGGATACCTCTCCCAGATTGCTGAATCAAAATTTACAGAATTCTTTCCCTTTCCTACCCTAAAGTATGGATTAAAAGGGATTACTGATCCAATTCCCACCAAGTCTCTCTCAAGAACTAAGAATCAGTGATTCTTTGCTCTTATTTCTCCCAAGTTTCTTCACTTTTGAGTCTTATAATGCCATCTGTTTAATTGCATAGATGTAAATATTATTCTCTCATTCATTCAGCTCATTACTGAAAGAGCCAAATGAAATAGTCAACCAATGACAATGGTGATGAAGTAAAAAAAAATCTCTAACATAGTGTTTTCATATAACACACAAAAGGAAAGCCTTCACTCTAAACTGTGGATAAAATATGAGTGAAAAGATTGAATAAGCATTGTCCAAAATACTGCATCTTCATTTAGTGATGCAGACACAATCATTGGGATTGAAAGATGTAGATATCTGCAATCAATCTGACCAGTGGATATTGACAGCAATAGTAGTGGGTCAGGTAATTAATCTTTCTATATGGATATGAATAAAACATCTGTGGGTAAAGAGAGGATGCAAAAAATCAGTTCAGTTCCCACTGCAATTCGACCTACTAACAACATCAGTCTATTAGCTAAATAAACACATGCAAACTTCAAATAAAACATAGAACCACCCCTTACAATAAAGAAAGTATAACACAAAACTATGGTAGCATAAACCCATTAAATATAGTCTTACCATGGTCCACTTAAGGGATTATGTGCTGATGACGATGAAGGTGCTGGCAATGGCTGCTCTAGACTTGAAGCAGCAGATTCCTGTGGTAATTCTACAAAAACTGCATCATCATCATCATCTGATTCCTGAGTTAAATCAACCACAGTTACAGGCTGAAAATAAAAAAATACAAGAAGATAAAAATGTGAAACGAGAAATACATTTTTTGTTTTGATTTTTATAGGAAACAGCTTTTTAGTTATGGATAGCATTCAAAGGACAATTTTCTTTACAAAATCAGCCAAAATGGCTAAAAATAAATTAGTAAAAGATATAACACTTTTGTTTGATGAGGAAATATACCTATTATATCCTACTGCAGATTGCAATTACTGTGGATTTAGTAAAGGAACTGTTATAAATATAGCATAAATATGTAAAAAATGAAACAAATGAGTTTATGTATACAACCTGTAGACCTCAACAGTGCATATAAACACCACTCTATAGATATTAACCTTTAAACAGTGAATGCTCTAGGAGAGTGCATAAAATGTGTTTTCTCACTGCCGAACATACTATAGCCAGCCCACTTAGTTCCGAGACTGCTTACAGAGCTCGTATCTGACATGGAGTCGGGAGCATGGGAAGAGAATACTCCAGAAAAATGACATCACAGTAGTCTGAGGCAAGAATGCTGATAGGTCAAAGGCTCAAGGAAGGGGAGGCTTAAGATAAACAGTAAACAGACACTTATCTAGATCTAGACCCAGGCTCGGACACACTTAACACTCGAGAAGCTATATGAGATAAAGGAGACTATGACGAATAATTAAAATTTACAGTTAAAGAAATAAAAAAATCTTTAAAACAAACTCCCATTCACTATCATCTACTGATGATGAGAGCTTAGCTCTTGAAATGTATATATAGAATAACTTCCAACATTAAAAATTTTTTTTAGAGATCTGTACAATTGAGTTTGTGTTTGAATTTAGTCTGTTTGGTCTCTGTCATTGTTGTGAGATGCATTTGTTTGAGATATCATATATTTTACCTGTTTACCACTAAAAATATTTTTTGTGATTCGTACAGTTTAGGAGTTGGTTTTATTTTTTTTATTTCTTTAACTGTAAATTTCACTCAAGAAGCTGTAAACATAATCCTGTGAGAGGGCTTCAACCCCATAATGCTTTCCTGTTATTATCTTCTTCCATTTGAACATCTGTGCTTTGTGAGTCATCTTATTCAGTCATTTAACTAGAGCAAAAGTGGCCTAAGGCTAGTGAAATTTCTGTAATAATAATATTTTTCGTAATATTTTGTTGATGTGTTTCTTTCCTAAAAAGAGTATGTAATTCTTCATTATTTTTACTCTACTTTTTAGTTGAACATTTTATTAAAATATTTATGAAATATGTGATTTTTCCAGATACCTTTATCGCCCATGTGTTCACTTAAATGTACACAAAATGTAGGCATTGTTAGTGGATTTTCATTTCAATCAATACAATAAAGATTAAATACCAAAAAATGGATAAGGCAGCTGAAACTGACATTAGGAATTTAAACCCAGTATTTAAATGTTAATTAATCTTGCAAACTGAAAAGTTGAGCACTTGATTTCAGACAAGTGTACCTCATACACATATTCTTTAAGCATATATTTCTATACGCATTGTTAAAGAAAGATGGGTGTTCACATTTTATGTTGCCTATGCTAAATCAACATGTGTCAATTCAGTTTTGCAAGTGTAAGATGAAGGACATCAAGAAATGATTTCTACTTGTCTCTCTTGTAAATCAGTATACGAGGGATGTCAAATAAATATCCAAACTGCTTTTTTTTCTAGAAAACTACCACACACCTCAAAAACGCCAACACTACTTTTTGACATAGTCTACTGACACTTCGAAGCATTTTTTCCAGCAGTCCACCAACTTCTGTAATCCAGCAGCATAGGTCTTTTGGTTGCCTCTTCAACCATGTCAAGACTGCCTCCCGCACCTCATCATTGTCTGCAAACTTTTGTCCACCCAGATGATCCTTAAGGGGACCAAACAAATGGAAGTTGCTAGGTGCAAGGTCGGGACTGTAGGCAGGGTGAGGCAGAACTTCCCAGCCCATATTGGTACCCCCACCGTAAGATGAGCAGTATGAGGTCTTGCATTGTCCTGTTGCAAGATGACCCCTTTCGTTGACAATCCCGATCTCTTCTTATGGATGGTTTTGAGAACTCTGTCATGGAATAGTTCAGAGTAGTGGGCAGCATTGATGGTCAGTCCCTTCTCCAGGAAATCTACATGCGCGATGCCCTGGTGATCCCAGAAAACAGACGCCATCACCTTACCTGCTGAGGGCTGTGTTCAGAACTTCTTGGGCAGCGGGGAGTCCTTGTGCTTCCACTGCATTGATGCTCTTTTGGTCTCGGGCATGTAATGATGAACCCATGTCTCGTCTGTAGTGACTATGCGGAAAAGGAATGCACCCCCTTCTGCCTCGTAATGCAGAAGGAGGTTCCTCCAAATGTCCACTCTTGCTGCTTTGTGTAGGAAGTTCAACTGCTTTGGTATCCATCTGCACAAAACTTTGCGAAACAAAAGGTGTTCGTTGATGATTATGTCCACAGAACCCCTGCTGATGGCAGTACACTGTGAAATTTCACGTATGGTGACACGGCGGTCGTTCAGGATCACTTTGTGGATTGCATCCGCAGTGATGACACTCACAGGCCAGCCAAGGCAGGGATCATCTTCGATAGATTCCTGGCCTTGACGGAAGAGATTGCACCATTGAAACACATGTGCACGCCAAGATGTTATCTCCAAACACTACCATGAATCTGCGGATAATGTCAGTGTTGTTGGCACTCACAAGAAATTTCATTATGATTCGCTGTTCCTCACTTGCGGTCACCTTCCTTGATGCCGTTTTGTATTAACTCTGCACAGGAAGTGGCAAGGAATTTACTACTCCGTCCACTAGATGGTGACACCATGTGGTCCACCATACTGCAGTATGAACAAGCTGTGTTACTGGTGTGTCCAGGAAAAATATCACTTCGGATATTTATTTGATACCCCTCGTTCTAAGAAAAAGTATGATCAAAAATGGTGGGTATCCTCAATAATTAGTGTGCCCAACCAATTTGCCAAAATACTCATCATAGACATATAAAACATACATTTAAAATAAATAAAAACTAAATATGAGAAAAATACAGATTCCACCACTGATCAACTTGGAGCCAAAGTGTTTATGAGCTATCATCTACTGAAATACTTACAGGGTGATTCATGACTTTATGTCAATACTTCAGAAGCCTTTACCTAAGTCCATTCCCAGTCAGAAATGTCATATATGAACATGGGTCTGATTCGCAACTGATATAGAACCACGTTTTTTTTAATTCAAGATGATTTGAACTTAATTAAGCTGTTTATCGGAACAAGTTCTTACATTGTAAAGTTTAGTTTATAATAAATGTTCAAAATGCCCGCCTTCAGCTTGGATACACATCCTGACTCATTTGATTACTGACCCTACCAAGAACTTCAGGGTCATTTATGCATCTTGCAGTATCTAACATTTGATGAAGTAGTTTATCTCGTGTCCCCTTTGCATTCATGTACTATGAATTTCACACAAATCTAGCGGGCTGAGGTCTAGTGACCTCACTGACCACCTCTGCAGACCTCCACGACCAATCCACATATCAGGGAATTGGTGCATGCGCATCTAAGCTGCATCTCGATTACCCATAGCTCCAAAACCGTTGAGAATCAGACATGTTCATGTGACATTTCTGACTGGGAATGGCTTCGGGAATAAGCTCCTGAAGTATTGACATAAAGTCATGAATTACCCTGTATATCAACTAGACATAGTAAACAGAAGCACTTAAGAGCAAATAATTAGACTGCAAGTTATATAACATAACTGAACTGCACAGGTAGCGTGCAGATTACATCCAAAATCGCGCAATAACAATACACTTCTCTGAAGACTTCCTAATCGAAATTCCAAGACACTAGGCATTTTTCTGCCTCATGCTTTGGAAGTACATTTGATTAGTCATCATTTCGGTTTTGTTACTTTTAATGTAAGTTCACTGTGTGAACAGACCGTACTCATAGAAAATATTTCCAAAACAGAAATAACTTGAAAAATACGCTCATGTGGTAGGACTTTTTATCTGAAAAAACACTAAATATACCCAAGTCTGAAGTGCATTGTTTTCCCATACTTTTTGGCACTGGACGCTGATCACTTCAATTCCACTGTCGTCATCATCTGCATCTGGAGGAGGAGCATTTCTTGGATTCCTCCCACTCCCCGAAGAAGATGCGCCAATGCATGTCCCTTTACCTCCAGATGATGTTGTACCAGCTCCCCTTCGCCAACACCAGTGATTTCTATATCTGGTGCAGGAACTGTTTGGTCTTGACTTCCGTTTACTGGGAGACCCTATGATAATCATAATTCAATGTTAGATAACAAACTTTGATAAAATTCACAAGTAAGATACTATTGCTATAGATGGAGGTGAACGCATGTTTTCCTAAATATTTTCAGGGTTCTGGTTTGCCTACTTCTATGAGGGGAGAATGTGCATCAATGGAATGTAGATTCTTCCTATCTGCGAACACCTCCAATTTCCAAATACTTTTAGTAGTTTGGCTAGAATACTGTCAAAATTTTGAATTTTATGACTTTGAAGCCACCTAGAGGAAAATCTATGAGCTACTGTGAAAATTCAAGCAGTAGAAACTTACTGTATTGATAAGAGATATATAAATGAAAAAGAATTTTCCAAATATAATACATAAAAATGACTTCGTTGTCAACGGTAGGTGGGAAACCAGAACTGTAATGCTATTTTTAACAAACTTTCCAAGTAGCTAGAAGGCTCGAAGATTGACATTTGGTGAGAATGTTTGATTCTTAAAATAAAAGCCATTTACGATAAAAAATTTCCAAAATCGACCCAGGCTCGATTCCTGAGAATGATTTCCATTCCCCATAAGATAACGTGAAGAAATCGATATTTTGACCTGCAAGCTTATTTTCTTTTGCTTATTAAAATTCACATATTTGACCTTTGATCTCCGGACTAGGACTGCATTAAAGAGAAATGACAATAGTTTCTTATTCTTATCATCTTTTATCGCCTTTGAATCGAAATCTCTCGAATTTAACATTTTAATATCATATTTTGACAAAATTTAGCGTTTTTAAGAAGTCACTTTGCAAACTGATTGCATTGTTGAACTCGAAATCCTATTACTCACACATATGCTCCCATTCCCTCCGGACCTCCATGGACCCCTCCGGCCCAATTCATAGGTATCCGAGATATCTCAGAATCAGCTTAAAAGTTTAAAAAATTTATTTGGACAGAGAACAACATTTACTACAAGATAGTCCCAGAGACCATATAATTCGACTTATAGTTTCAGGGATATAAATTTGAGAATCGCCTAATCTTTCAATAGCATTTCATACGTATTTCCCATTGAGAATGCCTTGGAAATCTTTGTGTATTCCATTTATGGAGTAAACTTTTCCATCTTGTTACTTTCTCCATATATGTAGTATAGAGAAAGTATTGTTTTCATGAAAAAATTTAAATTCGAGATTTCAATGGAAATACACGTTTTGAGGTCCCTTGAACACGTTTCGTCTATTTTCGCAATGATGTCTGTGTGTCTGTTGGTCTGTCTGTATGTGATAGGACTTTTACTTTTTCCATATATAGTATAGGGGAAAGCAGTGCCGTCACTAGGGTATGGCAAAGGTGGCATTTAGGGATAAAACTACAAAATCACTTACTATATTGTTTCTTGAAATATTTTTTAAGAAAAGAATCATAAAAAGTTTTGAAAACATCAAATAAAACCTTCAAAATTAAAAATAACACATTATATTGTATAATAATAATTTTACTATAAAAATTTACCATGAACAGCCATCAATTTCCAAAATAAAAGGTGAACTGCAGGTATTCAGAACATCTCTTTCCTAATCAATTGTTAAAAGAACAGAAACATGGATGTTAACACTCCCCTGGCTAAAGTGCTTGAAAGCATCTGTATTTTTAGGCGTTCTTTACAAAAAGTAAAAAAGAATGCCTTATGGTAGGGTTGTGTCCATCCGTCCACATGTTTCATCTGTGAAACTACTGGGCAGATGTTGATGAAATTTGGTATTTAGGACCTAAGGGCTAAGAAACTAAGAAAATGATACATATGGTTCATGTAGCCTAATCAGGAGTGCCACTTTACTGGTGACAAAAAATGAACTTTTCTTTATATCTCATATGTTTTGTTCAGTACAGTTTTATCAAAGGAACAGCCAATTTCAAGAAAATCAAATTAGAAAGTTGTAAATCACTTTGAACTTAGAAAAATTTTCCTGTGTTTTTTAATTCTTGTCAACGAAAACAATCTTCATGGCAACTGAAGTAAACATCTGCTGTGAATACTTAATAACATTTAATTTTCTTTAGTGCACATGTGACATTTGGTAAATTAAGGGAATTGGATTATCTACAAAAAGAAATGAACGTAAATAGGTACATATGTCTACAGTGGAATCCCTATTTAAGGTTTGCCTACGGGAAAAGATTTTTGTACCTTAAATCGAGGAATACCTTAAATGGGGGGTGGTCTAAAAATGAAATACTAAAAATTATGACTTTCAATATCAAAATCAACAAGAATAATCAAATTTACAATACAAAATAGACATTAATGAATGCAATATTCTGAAAAAATTTCCTTTTACCGGTGAATGTGGTCCGACTGTTGCTATTACTAATGTTCTTGAGTCTTTTACAAATTCTCTTGATCAAGCCTTAATTGAGATACAGTAGATCGATTATTTGTCGATCGATTGTCCGACTTCCAACATTATCCAGTGGTCCTGGCCGATCTGGCAAATGTTGCGAGTAATTTGGCATTCGCCGGAGAACCACAAGAAAGACAGTATCAGTCCATCAATAATGCACTGCAAGGTGCCAAAACGTCTCAGGACGATCATGAGGAGTACAGTAGGATCTGGGTTATATTTAATCCAGTTATACATAATACAGGTATCTCCCAATTTATGCGAGAGATGCATTCCTGGAAATATTTGCATAAAGCAAAAATGCATAAATTGGAAAATATTCTTCCCATTGAAAATAATGTAATACGCATTGTTTACATTCCTGAGCAGATGTGTTCTACTTAGAAATGTCTTTAAAGTTGATTTAATGAGTGTTTTAACATCTAATATGTGTAAGACGACATATGGCATCCTGTGTAGTATCCACTTTTTTCCCCTACATTGAGTTTCTGCCATAAATCACGTTTCCAAGCTCCTTCGACAAGTGAACCTTCCTATACAAATACATACATTCTCTTTGCCCATCTCAATAAATATTTTTGAGAGGGCTTTCCCCCATAAAGTTGTTGACGGCTAACAGTGCGTCACTTTCTAGAAGAAAACCCATTTCAGTACAAAAAGTGAGTTCAAGTGCATCGTTTGCTCAAAGAGGGGAATAAGAAAAGAAACATTTGACCATTGTATGAACTCCCGGGAAACCCCGCTCTGTTGTACGATGTAATGAAAAGTATCACTGCACGGACGATAAACGGGCAAGAATCTACAAAATATTTAATAAATAATAAAACTATTAATAGTACATATTATGCAAATAAGGAATCATGTTAATCAAATACGCAATGCGTATATTGAAAAATGGTCATAAGAATAAAACCTCGTTAATGCGAATATGCGAAGCGTATATCGAAAAATTGTGGTAAAAATAAAATCACGTAACATACAGGCAGTCCCCTACTTTTGTATATAATGCTATCCTGAAAATGTGTACAAAAGTCGAATGTACGAAAGTCAAACAATAGACTTACATGTTATAAGGGGGGTTCCGTTCCCAGAGAGTTTTTTTATCCCAGAGTGTTATACAATGAATACATGATTATTTAAAACATTAAAAACCTAGACTAAACATTAACCTTCATCCGCCCGATTTAAATGTCCAAGCGTAGGTTCTATCTGTCGGATTTATTTTGGGGCATTTAAAAAATATTTGCATACATTCTACAAAATCGTGTATCTAATAAACTATTTGTGATAAAATGTTCAAATAAAATGTATTCTATAGTTAACATATTGCAGAATTACATAATGCTACTTATTACAGGAAAGAAACATGTCGAAATATAGTATTGGTATTCCAATTTAGATCAGTGCAATAAAGTCCAAATTCATTCAACTGAGCCTAGCAGTAAAAGGGTGCACACCATTGTTTCATCTTCATGTGGAGATCTCCATTTAGATCAATCACCACTCCTTGCTGAGACATCTTTCTCAGGCTCCTCACCATTGCTGCTGCTTTTCGCACTTTCTTTTTCATATGCGTCAAAATTGTAATCGAAAATGATTTCCTCTATCTCTTCATGCGTCGTTTTACATTTAAGAGACATTTAAAAAATTATGGCTAATAATAATAACAAATACAACAATAGAACAAGAACGAGGAAAAAAAAGTAGAATTACTAACAAAAATAAAAATATTTCAAAAATACGAAAATGGAAACTTCGTTAATTGCTCGCGCCTTAGCCTACTGCTGCACTATTTGGTCTAAAAACGACTGAAGAAGCAGAATCATAAAACGTAGTAGTACGAGAGGAAGACAAAAATATAGTTTGAGTTTTTGGGTTGGAGCTAACTCATGGGTTTGTGTTTATTGCATCTCGAGTTCCGAGAAGGGACTGAGTGCCGAGGCCAACATCTAGCGAGTAAACACTTTTCAGGAGAAGTGTTTACTTATTCACCCGTGACCAAAACTATTAGGCAATGGGCTTAGGAACATTAGAAAGATATGAAATACCTTCTTATCCCCCTAATCACCTGACACCACAACAAGTACGACCTCTGTAGGAATTAAGGACCCAATGGGCCAATATTGGCCTGTTTGTTAGAGAGCAGGTATATTTGGTGTGCCAATATTGCCAATATTATAAAATAATAAGGGCAAATGCAACAAAATATTCAAACAAGTGCACAAACAAACACCATGCGATAGCTCGATATGTTCGTTCGTCAGCTGATGTACGAAAGTCCAAATTCAGCATATGAAAGGCGGTTTAGGGGTGTCAATGTATAACATACTTAAATGCGGGTTGTACGAAAGTTGAACATACGAAACTCGAGAACCGCCTGTATGCAAAAATGAGTAAACCAAACACATGTAAATCAAAGGATACTTGTACTATTTTATCAGCATTTTTTGTTATCCCCGATGAAACACTGCAAAATCATATCTACACATACTGATTTGTACGTATCTGAATTGTACATAATTCTCTATTAATTTTGTATTTATGTTTTTAAATATTCCATGCTTTATTTATAACATTTTTACACAGTAAAAAAATTCAAACATTAACAACATATACACAACACAGAAAAACATAATGTTGTAGAAGAATATTCAAAAATAAGCTGTATAAAAACTTGGATGTGATTATCCAGCGTTTTTGAGAATCCGGCAGCCCCTTCCCCCCTAGGGTGCCGGAGAATTGATGATCTACTGTAATTGTATAGGAGACTAATCGACATGCAGAAAATTACTTAAAATGTAGCATTATCTTTCAGGTCTCGATTTATTGAAGGAAAACCTGTAAATATAGCTGAAATTTATGTGTATTTATGAATCTTAATATTGTGCAAAAACTGACAATCTGTTCTTACTTTTCAAGAAACCCACTTTTGGAAATTAGTATTCTTCCCAAAATAATGTCTCAAGATAGGTTTGAAAGCATCTCAAAATTTGTCCATTTTGTTGATAACCCAAAAATATGCGCGAGTGTGAAATAGGCTTATGTTTAGAAGATTGTTTTCAAACACCAGAGAAAACGGCATTTTTAGAAAATTAGTGAAATTAGTGTAGAACAAAACCACGACTATCCGTATGTAACTTTCTTTTTATATTAACTAATCATTACTATATAATTAACCAAATTTATAGGGAATTTGATATATATTTAATCTAGATACAAAATTTTGTTTGAGAAATCGCACCTGCAGCAATTTTTGCCAAATTTACTACTGCGAATAGGGCCAGCCGGCATTTAAATCTCAACTGGCTTGAGGGGTTAAAGAATGCACCACACATGATGACATTATCGCAACTTCCCAAAGTCTGCATTCACACTGAAAGTGAATAGTGGCATAAACAGAACCAGTATTGGGGAGTAAATTATCGAAAGTAACTAGTTATTAATAATACCACATGCTGCTGCGGTGGATGGGAGCACAGTAACCTCAACGTAAACAAAATAGGGATATGAAACGTTATTTATGAAAATTTTATTCACGACATTATTTTTTTTGAGCATGGATCAAAATCAATTGACTGCACAAACAACAAAATTCCGTGATTCAGAGCGACTTCATGCGACGTAAATACATTGTCCTGACTTTTCATCATAGAAAATTCATACCTACGACTTCTTGTCACAGGCATTTGGTCACATGAACAAATTTATACCTGTGACTTTTCGTCACACAAATAATTGGTAACTGGGGTGTTTTTAATTTGTTACTTTGTCATGAATGTAAGCCTGTCTTTTCAGCCTCCTGCCAGATAGCAATGCCGATAATGACATAGCAAGTCAGTTTCAGTTAATGCTAGAATGCCACCAGAGAACATCGCATCTGGCTTGCTCCATGTTTGGCATTTGAGTTAACCTTCAACCAGCAGTGCCAAATATTCTAACACCAAAGGCAACGCAGAGCAAAACTGCTAGCAAGCAAATTTAATGTGAATATGTTTACAAATAAAAACATACCAGCCATATTAAGTCACAAATATATTTCCCTTCCCTTAAGTCACTATTGAAATTTCTTTCTAGCTATATCTCACATAATCTATAAATATATTTGTAGAAGTTAAAAAAAACTTTCCAACAAAAATAACTAATTATGTAAAATGATTTTATTCACAACAAAATGTAAACATGTAAAAGTGTACTACATGAAATATAACAGAAGCAAAAGCTTTTTGTGTGCACAAATAGCCACAAGCATAATAAAACATTGTAATTAAAATTTACTTACATGATTGTTGGAGTAATTTTGAACCAAATATGACTTATGTCAATAAAAATGAACACAGAGCTCGTAATGATGTCAGAAAGACTAGACGCTGGCCACAAAACCGTATTTACACAAAAGGAAGACAACCTCGAATTTGTGATGACCCCTAAAAAATTAGGTTCACTTACATTTTTTCTTTACATATATGTACGAGTTGCTATCGAAAAGTTCCCGGACTGTACCGATAACTCGGCAACCTAGAGAGGTAGGTGGGTGCAACGCTAGGAGTCACTGCCCGCAGGCCTAATGAGTCAGTCTGCCAAGTGGCGCCGTGCTTTTTTTGTCTGAACCAGTTTCACACGTGCTTTTCTGACCTTGTGTTAGGGCTGTCCTGCGATCCCACTATGGCTGACAAAAACGAGCAACGTGTGCACATCAAGTTTTGCGTGAAGCTCGGGAAATCGGCAACCGAGACACTCGGAATGCTTCGTCAGGCTTTTGGTGATCAAGCTTTAGGCGGTATGCAGTGTTTTGAGTGGCACTCATGTTTCAAGGGCGGTCAAATGTCGGTTGAAGATGACGAACGCTTGGGACGACCGCGCACCAGCACAACCCCTGAAAATGTCGAAAAAATTCGAAAAATCGTTCACGAGGACCGTCGCCTAGCCATCCATGAAATCCGCGACATGGTTGGGATCAGTTATGGACCCTGCCAGGCGATCCTTACGGACGATTTGAACATGCATCGAATCGCTGCGAAGTTCGTCCCCAGGCTCCTGACACCCGACCAGAAGCAGCGGCGCCTCAACGTGTGTCAGGAGCTTCGAGAAACCGCAAATGGCAACCCAACTTTCATCTCCAGGGTCATCACAGGCGACGAAAGTCGGGTTTATGGTTACGATCCAGAGACGAAGCAGCAATCGTCGCAGTGGAAGAGCACGCATTCACCAAGACCGAAGAAGGCACGGCAGGTCAGGAGTGCGACAAAGAGCATGTTGATTGTTTTTTTTGACATTAAGGGGGTTGTGCACCATGAATTCCTCCCTCCTGGTCAAACGGTGAATTCCGAGTTCTACTGCAACATTTTGAGGCGGCTAAGAGAGGACGTGTGGCGCAAATGACCGAAACTGTGGCGCAACCGCAACTGGCTCCTGCATCACGACAATGCACCCGCTCACGCCTCCCTGAAAACGATGCAGTTTTTGGCGGATAACAACATGCCGGTCGTCCCACATCCCCTGTACTCGCCGGATTTAGCTCCTTGTGAATTTGCCTTGTTCCCAAAAATGAAGTTGATGCTGAAGGGGCGACGTTTTGACACTGTGGAAGAAATTCAGAACCAATTGCAGGAGGTTCTTGACAGCCTTCAACAAAAGGACTTCCAAGGAGTGTTCGAGGCATGGCAGAAGCGCTGGGATCGTTGTATAACGTCACAAGGGGATTACTTCGAAGGGGATGGAGGCCAAATGTAAATAGAATAAGTTTAAAATTTTTTGTAGGCACAGTCTGTGAACTTTTCGATAGCACCTCGTACAACAAGCTAACATTAAGATGAATAAAAAAAAGTAAATTTACTAGTTACATCTCCCTCTCCTGTTTTCTTCCCTTATTCTTGCCGTCCTGTTCTTTCATCACATCTTATTCAAATTTGAACAAGTCGTCTTCCATACCGCCCATGGAATTTGATATGCAGCATTTCTTGAACCATCTTGAGATACTATTGGGATCTATTTTTTTCCATGCTGCAATGATCCAGTTACAGAGAAGTGGTATACTGGGCTTCTTAATTTTCCCTGTAGGAGTTAATGCATGGTCCCCTGCCAAAAGCCATTCTGAATAAAATAACTTTATGTCATCCTTAAACGACTTCATCACTACAACATCAAGCACTTGAATTTGTGATGTCATACCTCCTGGTATAATTACAAGGTCAGTATTCATACCATGAAGGTTATTTTGAACTTCCTCTGTAAGGTGGCCTTTGAACGCATCTAAGACGAGCATTGCTCTCTGCCTTAAAAGTGCCCCAGGTCATCTAATCCACGCTATGCTTAGCCAGTCCATTAAATCAGCTGACATCCATCCTTAGCCTTGATATTTAACAATTATTCTATTTGGTAGTACTTCCTTAGGCACTGTTTTGTGTTATAAAATAACATACGGCGGCAACTTTGTTCCATTCGCTGATACAGCCAGCATTACACAGTTTTTCATTCCCGGAAGTTTTTATGATGACATTTTTGCACCTTTTTCTTTGACTGTGTAATTGGATGGCATGTCAAAGTAAATGGGTGTCTCATCTGCATTACCCATTTAGCTCAGAAGGTAATTGTGACTTTTCCGCAATCGAATAACATGCCCCTGGAAAGTTATTAGTTTGTCCGTGAAGTCGGAAGGTAGAAGGTAGGTAATGATATCCTGCGTCACCGGTTTACCATCCATTCTTTAAATATGCAGAAAGTTTGCAATTTCCTCTTCTAATGCATGAAATTGGCCTCGTTTTGCTCCACTAAATGATCTCCATGTTGGGTTAGCACCTTCAAGTTTCTCTTTTGCTTGCTTCCACCTTCACACATTTACTTCAGTCACATTGTATTTCCTCCCTGCCGCACAATTATTTGTTTCTTCAGTATAGCGCACCACCATTAACTTTAAATTTCTGTCGTAACTTCTTCTAATTCCTTTCAATACATTCCCTGTTACCGCAGTTCCTTTTTTCTCTACGCAATCCGCCATTTGTTTGGGGTATCTTATTTAAAAGTTATAAATAATAACTTCTCACTATTTCACTTTAAAACTCAGCGAAGCATGTACTACACAAGTGCTCTCGTAAATTTTCTACTCTGAAACTTGCGTCCACTTTACGTCATGTTTAAATTGTAGTAGATACGTTTAAATTGTATCAGTCTTGTTTACATTGTATTACTAGACGCCTTAATTGGTGCCTACATGACTTTGTGTTTCATATTACACACGGAACCGCCCAGCTGTAGTTAATTTTTTCAACTTGTCATGCGATTACCTACCTAGCTCTAAACACTTCCCTATCGCCAAAGTGGAACCATTTGTTTGTGGGAGAAATTTTAAGAAATTTGACCTAATTTTTAAAGTATTGTAGTAATTAATTAAATATGATGTATTACTTCATGCAATAATAAATATTTTAACGGACATATGCTTGACATCTATGTGTTTCATGGTGCATTTAAAATAGGGGTGTATTCTCATCTTAAATCCTCATACTCCATTCTAAGACAATACCTAACATCAGTGCCGGCCCAACGTGAAAATGTGAAGGGTGCAGAAAAAATGTTTGCACCCTTTTTCAAAATTCTATATTTTTACACTTTTTCCTTACAAAATTTCCAATACTTTTGCACATTGAATTACATGCAATAAAAATTTTACTATAAAAAATTTATTTTACAAAACTAAAATTTACAAAATGGAACTTTTTGATATTTTAACCTGGAAAATTTTTCTCTTAATTTGTCCATATTAATTTCCCTTGCTGTTTCATTCTCTATACTAATTATTGCAAAGTCATTCAGTCTATTTTGTCCCATTGTGGAGCACAAATACTTTTTTATCAACTATAATTTTGAAAATGACTTTTCACCACTAGCCACAGTAATAGGTAAAGTTAATATAATTCTTTAAAAAATATAAATATTTGGAAAAATTTCTTTGATTTTGTTTTCCCAAATATAAAATAACACATTCAAAGGAGAAGAATTTTCTCGTATTCTGTGTGACATAAGTTTAAGTTCTGAACACAAACTATCACCACAAATATCCTTTTTTCTTCATGTGTTAATTGCGCAATAACTCACTATTTGCAAAGGTTACACATTTGATTTTAGCTACCGTAAAACATGGTTACATCGGCAATACGAGGTAAAGTTGGCCACACTGATCACATTTCATTTGTTTTGTCATCTGTACACCAAGTTTGGAATTTACTTCGATCATAGTTTAAAGGCACAGTCTGTGTCCAGAACACCTATGTGCATCAATCTGAAATACCTATTATGGCGAAACCGGAAATGATCTTCTGAATGGAGCCAAGGAGAATGATAGGAATGCAAATAATGAGTCGAAGAGAACGTTGTAATAGTATATTACTGTTCCCTCTAAGAATAATTTCTCTGGGATTTTTATTTTAACCTTAATTTGAATGTCAAATAAAAATTTTAAAAAATATTTTCCTGTCTTAGTTCCCGAGTTTTGCGCACCTAAAAACTTTGCGCTGAGTGCTTTGCATCCTTCGCACCCGCCTTAAGCCGGCCCAGCCTAACATTTTTAATGGCATTTTTGTGAAAAAACCTCATCTTCCTTTCGGATAAATACGGTAATGCTGAAGCATTTTAACTAAAATTTACCTACGTGACTGGTAGGGGCAGAGCAGTTTTGAAACTATGTATTTCATGGCCTTCCAATTTTATAATTACTCTATTCCTCCCAAATCTACAAATGGATTTCAAATCATTTAAAAGTGTACTACATGCAATATAACACAAGCAAAATCTTTTTGCAAGCACAAATACCCGCAAATGTAATAAAACATTGTAAGTAAAATGTTCTTGCATGAGTGGCAGTGCAGGAGCAATTTTGAACCAAATATGACTTCTTACACTGAAACTGAAAACAGAGAGATCTACTATTTGTAATGTCAGACAACTACTAATTTGTTTACTAAGGCCTGTTCAAGGAATACCTCACAGAGCTTCTTCTTGTATTAGCTGAGAAAATATGTATTCATGGTAGCATAAATGCACCAGCACTGCCGCTCGAGGGTTAATTCCAATCACTTATGTATAACCTGTAAGTTTGGCAAGTAAAGCCAATAAAATCTTTAAGATTTTGGACGCATTATTTTAGTGTGCGTACAATATAGTAACTGCATCTGTTCACCACATAAAACCATTGGTTTATGTGACTTTTCATCCCAAAAAATTATTTATGTGTGAAACATGGACAAAAACAAAAACGATTTGGTTCATTTGCAAACTTTATTCCCATAAAACCTTTGGTCCTTGCAACTTATCATCAAAAAGGGTCATAAGTATGTGAAACATGGACAAAAATATGCAATAAATGGATGCAAATGAATGTTTGTTCACATATATTCATGTTCATTAGTGTTTTTTCGCGGCTGTCCAAACTTTCTACAAACTTGAATGAACAACAGTAGAACTAAACTCCATCCATTTCCTTTGATGTTTGTTCTCCTCCCAAATGAATTTGTTCACTTTTGTGAGTGTTCTTTCACGTGTGTTCACATTCACAACTCCGTCCACACTGCCTGAATGTTTTCATCTATGCGTGTTCACACAGTTCAGACCTGACTTAAAAGATGACTTGAATGCTAAATCAAGGCGAAATCTGCCTAGGAGCCAGAATTTCGTACATTAAATGGGGGTAATATCCTAAATCAAGAAACTCTAAATAGGGGAATATAATACATTATTTATATTTATATAGAAAATTCGACTAATGGAAATGTTTTTCTCATTTCTATTTTGCCCAGTAAAATTAATTCACTTCGAGTTATGGAGAATTTGAGTTATAGACGTTCAAGTTATGGAAGTTCAACAGTACATTGCTGAAGTGACTATTTTGTTTTGGACAAAAACTTCTCAGTTGACGAAATGGCCAGTTTGAGATGGGACAATATTGAAGCAGAAGTCTGCAAAGATGATTCTATTAGAAATTCTGAGAGTTCATATAATGCAGATATTTGGAGTGAATTATGCGACAGTGATATTCGAAGTGATAGTGATATAGGGGAAACAGCAAAGCCCTGTGTTGGTGTAAGAGCAGGTGACAATATAGACTCAGGAAAATAACTAGCGAGTGAGAGGGATGGTGCATGTAATATTGTGCCTGATGGTGTTGCTGGTGTCATTGGACCTGTTTATGACTTACTACCAGAATCAAATTAAATTTCTTTCAAGTTACTGTCACTAACATGAAGAGACATACATAAAACAATATTTAAAAAATAATAGGATCAAAATCAGGCATCCTAGGTATTTAAATTGGGTCAAAAGAGTGTTAAATTAAATATTAAAAGAGAAAATGGATCGATGATAGTAGATGAAAAGAAGGTATATCCGCATTCAGTGTTTCCATATTGCAAGAAATCTTGAAACTGAGACAGCAATGGATGGAAAAATTACAGTAAACATATTTACTCGGTTATATATTATTCAGTGTCCAAAAATACAGAATTTTTGGAATGCATGAAACTTTTGGAATTGTCTCATTGCTTAGCTTTATAAAGAAGCGACACAATATAGCATGCAGAGAAGCCATTGCCTTAAACCTGATACCATAACATTGCTTTGTGAATAAAATCTTATAAAACTCTGAAATTACAAAAATTAAACAAAATCCTTCAAAATGTTGATTTCTCAAGACAAATCCAACGCACCTAATGCTACATAAAGTTTCTTGGACATGCTACGCAGTTAGCTAAAAATGTAAATACAATTAACATCCATCACCGATTTTCCTCATTGGACATGGAATACAAAACTCACCTCTCCATTTTGAGATCACAGCCAAGCAATCATCATCATCTAAGTCACTTGAAGATGATGATGAGGAAGAAGAAGAAAAGCAGTCTAATTGAAGGTCTGGGGCCAATGGGCCATCTTGTGGCCCACGCCTTTCCCTGGTAACCCTACTTCCCTGATTACGAGTGCCATTCCTGCCTATGCAATTCCAATTGGTCCTGGTAACTTCCCCTTCAACCACAACTTCTGCCGCTTCCTCTGCCAAAGCTTCAGCAGACGCATGCCTCGACTGCTGAACCCCAGATGGCCCTATAAAATAAATGAAGGAAAACTTGAATATAAAGAAATAATCAACAAGGAAATAGGTGATACTGATAACTTAAGCTGAACAAGGAGCAAATAATGACAATTTCTATATTATGTATTGGATATAAGCTCTCTTACTCGAAGGAATTTAATTCCTAAGTGACCTATTATATATATATATATATATATATATATATATATATATATATATATATATATATATATATATATATATATATATATATATATATAGGTATATATGTTTTGGACCCCGTCTAATCTGAAAAAATCCAAAGCCGCTTGCAGGGGTCGAGCCATCTCACCTCAACTTCACGCAAAACGAGTGATTTAGTCACCTCGGCCACCAGATCCTTGCGTTGGCGCTGCGATAAATGTGTATTTGAATTCGCGTGGGAAGATAGACCCGTCCATCATAGCAATAAGATTAAACAAACTATTGACATTGTTTAATAGAAGTATCTTTATTTTAATGTGGTTTGTATTGATACTGGCATTCCTACATTTTTTGAAGGGATATTTCTGCTAATAATTGTAAGTTTTTATTTATCGTAATTACTATGGATAGTAAGTTTTTATTTATCTTAAAATCTTTTTATCTTGATTTGTTTAAGATTAATCTGTTTTCCCTATGAGTTTCAATAAGAATTAAGTCTGGAAAATCAAGGTACATGTAAACTTTTGATGAATTTTATTATTATTATTGAATTCTTATTGATCCTCTTATAATATTGCCTTATACATGTATTTTATTATTATTACATTATAATCACATTTGTATTGCTCTACTATTAATAATCATTAATGTGATCAGGTGAAGAGTTCCCGGGTTTCCAGCCAGGTGAAAATGTTGTCAACCGACATTTCGGCACCTTCCTCAAGTGCCATCTTCAGGGGTCTCCTGAGACAGGACAGGAGACCCCTGAAGATGGCACTTGAGGAAGGTGACGAAATGTCGGTTGACAACATTTTCACCTGGCTGGAAACCCAGGAACTCTTCACCTCATCGATTCGCCAGGAAAGCATCAGATCTTTCTATTAATGTGATCTCCTCAGAATAGTTCACATTGAAAATTCATTTGAAAACTACTTTAGATGACTATAATTGTTTATGTAGTTTGTGCCATGAACATAATTTTATTCTTTGGAACTGTTCACTTGGCTTATTTTTTACTTTGGATGAATCTTTTCTAATTATAGACCTTTAAGACCAGTAGTTCTTGCATTTTTCTAAAAGCCCTCACATTTAAGTAACATATTACTTTCTTTTCACTATTTAAGATAGGTAATGCTGTTGTTAAGGATGTTAATTTGAACAAATTTAAATAAAACATTTTAAAGTGTTGTGTTATAGCTTAGTAATTCTTCAGCTAACTATACTGTGGTTTTATGTGGATGGTTGATGTGATGTTAGGAAAAGAACAATTTATTATTTTTGTCATTTAAGTTAGGTGACTAAAATATGAAATATTTAAGTTTCACTCCTACTAGTAGCTAAAGCTGAATTACTCTGAACTAGCAGTATATGTTTGTTGATTTTAATCAATATGAATGGATAAGTCAGTATTTTCATTAATGAAACAAAAGATACGAGTATCAAACTTCTTACTACATATATACAAAACATTCTTACAGTTCTCTACTTCTGTCTGCCATTCTCAACTGTAAAAAGATGTAAGGTTAAATAGAGAGACCCCCACATCACTCAACAGCTGGTAGACACTTTTGCAACTTTTTTACGCCCATGAAAGCAGAATGATTATCATAATTATATTATAGAGTTTATTCATATAAAAGTATAAACTAGGTATATAAAAGTTGGTTATAAAAATTCATTTTTATAGCTTCACTTGTTCCGTAATTCAATCAATACCAGGTGCTATTTATTTATGAGAAATGAAGAGAAAACTATAAATGCACAAAATACAAAATGTAAAATATTTTAGTTATTCAATTTATTGCAGTCTAATTCTTCCAGTATTTGATGCTCTGAAAACTTACTACATCAATTTTAAAACTCCTAAGATGCCTGTACAGCAGGGGCAGATCTAGGTGCATAGCTTAGGGGAATAATTATCAAACAAATATACCATATCTGCCCAAATAGAAGCTGACCCCCAAAAATTTTCAGCATTTTTTAAAATAAAAGAAAATTTCATAGATTTTATGCTGAAGTGTGCCGGGCATGCATGCACGGCTTAGAATTAGAATACATTATTCAAGATTGAAGAAAAGAGTGGTAAATGGTTTAGTTGTTGACATTTTGAAATATTACTCCAATTAATAATTTTGCATTGTTGAATAATGTTCCACATTCAGTGATGATAACTTCATTCATCTTCATTTTCACAAAAGGTCAAATAAAGCAATAACTACCTCGCAATGATAATTTTTAATTCAAATCTATTTCCAATGAAATTAGCATTTACATTGCCTTAAGAAATTGCATTTTTATAATTATCCACGTTCCATGTAGTTTTTCCAAAATTCAAACAGTTGAGCTTCAAAAGCCGTCATCGCATTTGCGAAATCGTTTGCGTAGTTAATGCAGCAATTTTAATAGATTCCATGAATGAGGTTTTAACATGCATATAAACATTACAATGGCTATAGCAATAACTACAATAGATGCGAAAAACTAATATGAACTTCCTTTAATGACCAATGAAAAATAATACAAATTCTTTCTTAATTCTTAATGATACATATACATAGCCCTGAGAAACGAAAGAAAATATCCTATAGTATTTAGAAACTGGTAACAACGGTAACAAAACACAGTTACTGCTAAATTCAATATTCTAGCTTTATTATTTATTCACTAG
The DNA here is from genome assembly GCA_028673005.1 of Tanypteryx hageni. Taxonomy (NCBI): domain Eukaryota; kingdom Metazoa; phylum Arthropoda; class Insecta; order Odonata; family Petaluridae; genus Tanypteryx; species Tanypteryx hageni. Next base: position 78,342,815 of record CM054115.1, on the reverse strand, counting down.
GGAGATGCCCGTTGAAATTCAATGGAAAAGACTTTTAAATGAAATTTCGTGAATAGATGCGACGCGAAGCCATTATCCAAGTCAATAGTACCCAATTACACGAAAGCGGCAACAATGCGAATCTCTAAGAATGAGTCAAATTCTAGCGTTAAAAACTGATCTGTTGATTGATTCAATGTGCATTAAAAAATTGTTGGCAGGAAAACACTTGCGTTCTTTTAGGCGTTTGTAGTAACAAGCCTTGATTCTTCAACCTCACTTCCTCTCATCCTCCCTCTTTCTCCTTGACTTTAAGTAATTTTAATATGTGAATGAATAATGTTCTACACTCAAATGTATTCCTTCTCGTAAATAATGCAAAAATATTGTTTACATTTGTCGCTATGAAAACCATTTCCCTCGCCTTTCTTTCTCTCTCTCTCTCGTATTAAAAGCATTCAAAGCATGCTTTCATCCATAAGGATTGAAATAACAGTGGGATTTCGAAGTTTAACAATGTCACAGGTTGGCAAGGCAACATCCCGTTCAAATGGCAAGATTTCCTCAAAATATGTTAATAAAACGTTTAACAAGATGAATTTCGAACTAGGCAGAAAAAGATGAATAGAATAAGAAATTTTATACTTTTTTCTTTAAAATGGTTCAAATCCAAAGATCATAGATTAATCCTTTCTAATTTAGATCACAAAAAGAATAAAAGCCTGCACGTCGAAAAGTCTATTTTTACGTTATTTTATGGGAAATGGAAATGTCTTCCTTGGAGTCGAATCCAGGATATTTATGAGATTTTTTTGTCATCACCTTAAAATATGCGAATCTAGCATTCCTGCCAAATTTAAAAAATATATTGATCTTTTATCGAGTTATTCGCATTTTTATAGCGTGACAGAGGAAGCCACAAAGGGACAAAAGTAGGCTTTTATATATTTTGGATTAGATTAATATTCATCGGAGGTAAAAGATTTACTGTACGAAAAATATAATACTATCATTTGAATGCAATGGCAATGAGAGACGTGCTGCCATCTATGGGTGACTACAAAAACCCTAACCCCAAATTTTTTCTTGGACTCGCATTTAAGCTGAGGGGTGATTTTTTCATGATAGATTTTGAAGAAAAATATCGGCTTGTATTCAGGCAGATATGACATTTACTGACACCTATTAATGCAAAATAATACCATCTCATTATAATAAATATACAGGGTATATTATACACTGTTTATATATTTGCAAATAGTATATCTAGAATGTCTATAATATAAAATAAATTGAGGTAATATTTTAATGAAGATTAATCATATCCCTTAGGGGAAATAATTACCCTATTACCTCCCCTTTGTATCTGCCATTGCTGTACAGTCCTGCAAAATGAGATCGCTCATGTATATTTTGCATATTATTTTTTCAACATCATGCCTTCCATTAAAAACAGAAGCATAAAATTTTCATTATTTTTGCTGTAAAATGCTTTATTTGAACATCTTATTACCAGAGGTTCATTAGATGGTTGTGATTTTTCGATAAAATGAACAAAAATACCCCAAAATAAATCCAGTGTTTAAAGGTTAAGAAAATGAGATTTTACAAACAAGGCATTCAGTTTGAAAATGTTCACTTTTCAAGGAAAGGTTTAAAAATAATTTCTAAAAAGTCATCATCATGTTTATAAAGGCATACACAATGCTAACAGATTAAATTGCTGAACTTAGACCAGCATAGGACCTCATACAAACATCATATGTGATGCGGTGCACTCATTCTGACAAGAGGACAACATAGGATAAATTTTGGCAATGTAGGATCTACCAGAAAAAATCAAATATGATTTCCGTATTTACCCGAAAGGAAGATGAGGTTTTTTCACAAAAATGCCATTAAAAATGTTAGGTATCGTCTTAGAATGGAGTATGAGGAATTAAGGTGAGAATACACCACTATTTTAAATGCACCATGAAACACAATGTCAAGTATATGTCCATTAAAATATTTATTATTGCATGAAGTAATATATCGTATTTAATTAATTACTAAAATACTTTAAAAATTTAAGGTCAAATTTCTTAAAATATCTCCCACAGACCAATGGTTCCACTTCGGCGATAGGGAAGTGTTTAGAGCTGGGTAGGTAATCGCGTGACAAGTTGAAAAAAAATTACTACAGCTGGGCGGTTCCATGCAGAAAATTTACGAGATCACTTGAGTAGTACACGCTTTGCTGAGTTTTAAATTGAAATGGTGAGAAGTTATTACTTATAACATTTAAATAAGATACCCCAAACAAATGGCAGGTCAAGTAGAGAAAAAAGGAACTGCGGTAAGAGAGAATGTATCGAAAGGAATTAGAAGAAGTTACGACAGAAATTTTAAGTTAATGGTGATGAGCTATGCTGAAGAAACAAATATTTGTGCAGCAGGGAGGAAATACAATATGACTGAAGAAAATGTGTGAAGGTAGAAGCAAACAAAAGAGAAACTTGAAGGGGCTAACCCAACATGGAGATCATTTAGTGGAGCAAAACGAGGCCAATTTCATGCATTAGAAGAGGAAATTGCAAACTTTCTGCATATTTAAAGAATGGATGGTAAACCGGTGACGCAGGATATCATTAAATTGAAAGCACAAGAATTAGCACGATCGCAAAACAATTCACACAAGAATTTAAGGCTAGTAATGGATGATGTGTATGATGCATGGTAATGGTTTAAGCCTGTGACGAAGAACTTCACTTTGCCAGCATCTACCTTCTGACTTCACGGAAAAACTAATAACTTTCCAGAGGCAAGTAATTCGATTGCAGAAAAGTCACAATTACCTTCTGACCTAAATGGGCAATGCAGATGAGACACCCATTTACTTTGACATGCCATCCAATTACACAGTCAAAGAAAAAGGTGCAAAAAATGTCATCATAAAAACTTCCGGGAATGAAAAACTGTGTAATGCTGGCTGTATCAGCGAACGGAACAAAGTTGCCGCCGTATGTTATTTTATAACACAAAACAGTGCCTAAGGAAGTACTACCAAATAGAATAATTGTTAAATATCAAGGCCAAGGATGGATGGCAGCTGATTTGAAGGAGTGGCTAAGCATAGTGTGGAATAGACGACCTGGGGCACTTTTAAGGCAGAGAGCAATGCTCGCCTTAGATGCGTTCAAAGGCCACCTTACAGAGGAAGTTCAAAATACCCTTCATGGTATGAATGCTGACGTTGTAGTTATACCAGGAGGTATGACATCACAAGTTCATGTGCTAGATGTTGTAGTGATGAAGCCCTTTATGGATTACATAAAGTTATTTTATTCAGAATGGCTTTTGGCAGGAGACCATGCATTAACTCCTACAGGGAAAACTAAGAAGCCCAGTATACCACTTCTCTGTAACTGGATCATTGCAGCATGGAAAAAAATAGATCCCAATAGTATCTCAAGAAATTTCAAGAAATGCTGCATATCAAAAGACGACTTGTTCGAATTTGAATAAGTTGTGATGAATGAACAGGACAGCAAGAATAACCGAGGGAAACAGAGGAGAGGGAGATGTAAGTAGTAAATTTACTTTTTTTATTTATCCTCTTAATGGTAGCTTTTTATACATATATGTAAAAGTTTTTTTGTGAATGAACCTAATTTTTTAGGGGTCGTCTAAAATTTAAGGTCATCTTCCTTTTGGGTAAATACGGTAATTCTTCTGAAGATCTTTGGCCAGACACAAAATTACCTTTAGCATATACACTGCAAATAAAGAAACCTGCAAACAAAGAACTGCTTCATTTGATAACAGGTATATTGCCTGACAAAGTGTGCTACAGAATGGTTAGAAAAATCAGAAATGCAAAAATATCTACAAATTAGTTGATATTTAGAAGCAAATAATCTCAGAAATGACATGGTTACAATAACATTTCCTAAGCAACCTCAATTCATCCAAAGAAGGTGTGGGACTGTGTTGAATACAATGTAATTAAGATATTTTACCTTTTTATAGACCATATATTCATGTATATTATCTGGAACTGTATTTAAAAACCACTTCTTAATAACAACTGTATCAGGAATAATTTGGACAAGGTAACTGGGGAGTAGAAAGCAGGTTTAAGTTTAAATATAGGATAAAGTTTGGCCAATTTAAAAGAAAGGTTTCCTAAAAATGATAGTCTGCGCCAACTAAGAGGTTTGGAGGTGAGATATATGGAACGATTTTATATAATTTTTCACCTGATGATGCTACGATCACAGCGAAACCGGTAGTGTTAAATAAATTTGTGGAAGTGAAAAAGTTTTTTCTTTTCATCTTCCAGTATACAATTTCATATTCACATGGCTCACCACTGGAAAACTGACATTTATAAATACACATACCTGCGACTGCCATAGAATCTGTTGACGCATCACATTTACTAGCAGTGTTCTGCTTTTGACTAACACTGGTTGAGGTTGAGGTTGCCGCACAGTCAGCAGTGGAGGAAGATGGACAAGGAGGAGTCGGTTCCCTTGTGTTTGTTGATGCATCCACAGTTGTTGGTGGAACAGTTTGACTGCTCCCAGCAGCCATACCTTGCCCACTAGGACGTACTTCGCCACAAGGCTCAACCCATGAAGGCTCCCACTTACGAACAGCTTTTGATTTTTCAGGACCTTCTGGACTCATCAATGCCCTCTTCCGGGCACCTTCACAGCCACCATTCAGGCCCACATCACATTCCATTGCCTCTCCATCTCTTTCTATATCCAAAGAAAGAAGAATAATGGGAGTAATGATTTTTAGTCCAAATACAGTCTATCAAAATGACTTGGTGATAACAGTAAGTAGTTAATTGAAAATCTCACTAGTTTCATACATAGCATGATGGCTTTGAAGAATTGCCATACACACATAAGGATTCATGAAAGTACAAATGTTAACTAACAACATTAAATTTATTTAAGGCAAATTATCCAATAGTCTCCAAAGATGCACATTAGGGTGGTCCTTAGTTGTAGGAAAATTTTTTTCTTTAAATTTTCTTTATTGCACCCTCTATTTAGGCTTTCAATGCAACACACAAAATTTGAAGAGAATTCACCAGCAGTAACCTGTACCTCAAGATTTTGGTGACCTGATTAATTTACTTTTCATTTTTACTATTGGGAGGATTTTCCAAAATTAAATTTTTTTTAAAAGCACTTGAAGACCTTCAATTGAAGTGAAATTATTGTATTCTAGGGTTTGATACATAAACTTAAGTTACGTAAATAAATAGAAATGAATTGAAAACATGACATAAAAATCTTTTACAATGGACAAACAGTCGGAAATATTTTTCTTGTTTTCTTCTTTTAAGAATGACTTCTTGTGAAACACAATAAAAGATTTTATTTTTGGAATTTTTTAAAATGTGCTTGTTATTCCAGTCTTTTTGTGTTATAAAGCATGGTTATCATGTTTTATCATTGTGTACCTTTGAATGGCATATAGATAATGTTAATTCATTGAATTTCGACTCGGGTAGCATTTGTTTGGTAGCATCCTTTTGAATGACCCTCAGTCATGGTTGAAAATGAAATTTGGAGACTACGGTGTATAGTATGGAATTAAAATAAAAACTCCTCAAGTGTAAAATAAACCAGATGAGCACTCGCGCGTCAATAAGAGAAAACAGAAAAAAATTAAAATGATACAAGTTTGCAGAATGATGGCCTACAGGTTCCTGTTGTTGAAAACTAGCCTAAAGGAAAAAGAAAAAGGCACACACACATGCACAATCACTCACAAGGAGAGGACACGGTAGTGGGATCACAGATTTTTATGAAACTTGGTAGGTGGATTCCAGGATCAGTGCAAACCACCTTTTTGGGCATATATGGCAGATAGTTTTTCTGAAAATCATGATTAAATATTGCAATTTCACATCAACTGGTATAAATTTCTTAATGTTTGCCTAATTGATCAAGTACAGTGGCTGCATCCGAAACGTGAGGGTTCAAGTTCGATTCCCTCATGGGTAGCTTTTTTTTCTTTCATTCCTCCTCCTTTAACAAATCCTTTTTTGTATTTCGCATCAAAATTTAACTGGGCAGTCACATTCATATTTTTTTTCTATGTTGCTAGGTGGTGGTCCGGATTTTTTCTCAAGTCATTCAATGCACAATTGTTTCAACAAAGTTTAAATTATTAAATTGCATATTCTTCATTGATCTCGGCACATGCTACATCCTATATTGATGCTTATGACATGGAAAGGATTCCTGAAATTATTTTTGCGAAGACTTCCTCCGAATATTTAAAATAGACCCATTAGGCGGAGGTATATCACACAAAGGAATGCTGAAAGTATAAAGGAAAATGAACTGGTGGGAAGTCAGTTAAAAGTACAATAATTAATATAAATTATTAAAAATATTTCTTTTATGAATCCCTCAGAAATTCAGTTAATTGATTAAAAACATCTACAACCAACAATCATCATCGGAAGCAATGATGAGGAGAGTTAAAAGGGAAACATTCATTTGCTTATGCATCGACAGGTAGTGGGACTTTTGTTTTGTTTCATTTCCATAATAGACTGTACATCTCACCACCGATGGCGATAGCATGATCAGAAATTAAACCACTTTCATGAAGAAGGTTGTTGCAAAATTTAAGTGCCTCAGCGATTAAACGAGATATCCCCGAATTTTCATCATCGATCGGCGGGATGCATCTTGCTGAAGTTGAATCTAGCAAGATTCCATCCTAAAAGTTCAGTCTGCAATTGCACACAGAAATTAATTTTTCAACGAACTGTAAAAGGTTGAGCAATGTACAAGATATTTAAAAAAAAAATAACGAAAAATCCATAAAAATACTAGAATCGTACTAAAAAAAAATATTCTTCAACTTTTGCTTGCTTGTTGAAAAATAACTCCATAAAAGTCACACAAAACAAATGATCGCACACAAATTGCCAGTAGATTTGTGTGTTTAAAGATAACGATGACGCCTCACAGACAACGCAAATCACTCAGATTCCTAAAAGAAATATTTTTAATTATTTATATTATTGTACTTTTAACGGATTTCTCACTAGTTCATTTTCTTTATACTTTTAACATTCCTTTACCTGATATACCTCCGCCTAATGGGTATATTTTAAATACTCGGAGGTCTTTGCAAAAATAATTTCAGGGATCCTTTCCATGCCATAAGCATCAATATAGGATGTAGCATGTGCTGAGATCAATGAAGAATATGCGATTTAATAATTTAAATTTTGTTGAAACAATCATGCGTCGAATGACTTGAAAAAAAAATCTGGACCACCACCTAACAACACAGAAAAAAATAAAAATATGAATGTGACTGCCCAGTTAAATTTTGATGCGAAATACGAAAAAGAATTTGTAAAAGGAGGAATGAAAGAAAAAAAAGCCACCCATGAGGAAATCGAACTTGCTCCCTCACGTTTCGGATGCAGCCACTATATGCTCACCGCCAACAATTCCTTGATTAATTATGCGTGCATTAAGAAATTTATACCAGTTGACGTAAAATTGCAATATTTAATCAAGATTCTCAGAAAAATTATTGGCCGTATATGCCCAAATGGGGGTTTGCAGTGATTCTGGAATCCAGAGCTATACACCTATCAAGTTTCATAAAAATCCGTGATCCCACTACCGTGTCCTCTCCTTGTCAGAAAAACTCTGGAAAAACTCACTAGGTAAGTATTTGAAGAGCTTAATCTCTCATCTTCAGTAGCTGAAGTCATATGGACTGTTTTGGTTTTGTCTTGTTTATTTATACATTCTAGGTAAAAGTGAAAGGAGGGAAGGGGGAATTCCTAACGGTTAATGTGTAGAGGGGTGAGTAAGGGATGGGCCCATGGACGTTATTCATTACCGCTAGTATTTGTTTATGAAAATGCTCTCATAAGCATCTAGTTTCCAGTCAGTTTGTGTTGATTTTAAGAGAGCCTTGTTTTTGATTTTTGATGATTTTTTTCTTGTATTTATATTGCGATGCTAGACCTGTTAAACCTATTGTGTTTGTAATATGCAAGGTGTTCTCTAAACCTAGTTTTTAGTTTTCGATTAATTTGACCAATGTAAACTTTCTCGCAGTCTGAGCGAGCAATTTTGTATATGCCAGATTTTTGTAGAGTCGTGATCATGTCCTTTGGATTGTGTAGTTAATTGGAGAGTTTGTTTTCATTCACAAGTACTGCTTTAAGGTTCTGTTGATTTCCTCACAGAATTAAAACATCAAAAACTGCACTAAAATCAATGGTTATGACCACAGGTGATAGAAAATATTTTACACAAACGGTCTATTTAAAAAAAATGCATTACCCTCACAAACGCCACCCCCCCCTCCCATAAAACCAAAATATATAAAAATCCCAGTCATCCATGGCACCACAAACAGCTTATCAAAAATCTTCTCAAAACAGAACCTTAATGTAATCTTTTCAAAATATCTCGTTCGTAGAAAATTATAAAATTCGATACGGCTAAGGCTATAATTGCATTTTGTGATCAATATTGATTTTATGGTGTCAATTTTAAATTGAGTTTTTTCACTTGTCGAAAGATCACTCTTTATTGAAAAAAACTTTGTTGCTGCATTTGATCCAAGTAAACATAAGGCAAAATATACTATATTCAATAGGTTTTTATATGATATTTCATTATAGTCAAAATGAGTAAATATTTCAACCCATTTTTTGTAAATAGGTGTTTCATTATCCCTCCAACAGCAATCTTCTCCATTGTAGCATAATTTTTCAAACAAGAGATCTCATCAAATAGTTCTGTACCATCAATATTTAAATGTTTTCTTTTTAAGTTGAAATAAAATCGAAACATTTCTCAATTTGGGTCCAGTCTAGAATTCTTCGAAGAAGAATCCATTAAAAAATGTTTATTTCTTCAAATTCTTTGGTTTGCTGGTCCAAGTACTCCACACATGTATGGTAAAAGGAGATCACTTGATTTTTAAATTTATTGACATCAATAACACCTTCCTTTTCCAAATCAAAAATCATTTTTCTGACATTAGCAGGTAAGAAAATTACTCTTTGTCATTCCATTAATTTCAATTTAAAGTTTACTAAAATGCTTGTCACTTCTGGCATTGGGACATTTTCCGATTCAATTTGGAGTATGCAGGTTTCAAAATTTGAGGCCTGACTTTTGACAAAATAAAGCCAAACTTCAGTAGATGCATCCTCAAAAAAGGTTATCAAAATCTTGGGACATCTTTCTTGAGATAGAAAAAAGTTTTCAATGGTTGGAACAGTCTCAATACTCTATCTACTGCTGGTGTCAGTGCCAACCATCTGGTTATACTAAAACCAAGTAGTTTTTGGTACTCAACATCTACAAAATCACATATTTCCTTTAACTGTTCCACTCTGTGTAAATATGAAAGGATGAGTAGATTTTCACAATTACAATTTCAATGTCTATAGGGAGAGTCTGATGCAGTTTATACTGTATACCGTTATATAGGACATGTCTAGCACAATTACATTTGTACCCAGTGATTGCTGCTGTTACATTTATAGACCACATTATTTTGCCCTCTTCTTGACATTCCTCCAAAATTACAGTTAGTGTTATCAGCATATAAAGCTAATAGTTTGTTTGCCACTTGATAATTTACCAATGTTTTCTGCATATAAGTTGAGAGAATGTCTCAAGTTTTACCACCCAGCTGCTTCAATTCCATAATTTTCACTTTTCACAATTTGGCAAGAAATATCTAACCAAAATTGGAAATTTTTTTAGAGAAATCCAAATACACAGAAATACAATTTGTGAGTGCCAGGTCCATTTTAAGCATCTTCAATGCTTTGGGACACAAAATGTTGCAAACTTTTAGTTCTAGCACATGAAAATTTTTCATCAAAACACTTTTTAATAAGTTTAGATGTGCAGTCAGTATAATGAAATGAGTGATTATGTTCAACTGTATGATATACCCAAGTTCCTTCAATCACAGCTAAATTTCATTCGTCAACAAATGTTTCTTTTCACATATAAGATGTCACTAATTTAGTTGATGAATTCGCAATATTACTTTTCTTATGTCTAAGAGTTTTTAAGTGCTGAATAATGTCTGACTTTCCACCATTAGTAGCCACTGAAAATGATGAAAATCACTTCGGGGCATTTTAAAAAACATTTACACTTAAATAAATGTGCTGATATGCCAATCAACCTTCAGATGTTTTGCAATCAGAATAACTTGGTTTGCAATCGATATTGATCGATATATTTCTACTGAAATAGGAACGAGAACTTGAATTTTGAACTAAATCGAGAATGTCATATGAAAAGTTGTTGCAATGTTTGTATTACAGCAATTAATGTTAAAACTTTTTTGTTAGAAAATACAGGACATTTACGGAGTAGTTAATGAAATACAGGACATTTGGACATCCTGTATAATAATTTTAAATATATGGGACAAGGTCATGAAATACAGGACTGCCCCATAAAATACAGGATGGATGGTCACCTTACTTTTATCCAGAACGTATAAATACACAAGACAAAACCAAAACAATCCATATGACTTCAGGTGAAGATGAAAGTTTAGCTCTTGAAATACGTATCTAGTGAGGTTTTCCGAGTGATTGTGTGGGTGTGCCTTTCTTTTTCCTTTAGGCTAGTTTTTGACAACAGGTCCCTGTAGGCCATTGTCCTGCAAACTTGCATCATTTTAATTTTTTCTGTTTTCTCTTATTGACATGCGAGTGCTCATCTGGTGTATTTTATGGTTCAGGAGATTTTATTTTAAATCTTCAGTCACTAGGCATCTCTCCCTCTAAGGCATCAAGCCTCTATTTTTTGTAAATAGTAGATAAAATTAATTGGATTCAAACGAATTAATAGTGGAACCTGCAAAATGTTACTGTGATTGTATAATTTAATGCATATTCCAAAAAATAATGAATACTGGTCTGTAAATTAATTTAGTAGAATTGAAATAAGAATCTTTGGTAAAGCCATACTGAGAACATACAGTGGTCGTACAAGGAAAAGCACTTGACACTAAATTGGCAAATAATCAAACAAACTTCATGCGTATACTGGGATGAAAAAATACACCCAGTCTGCTTATCTATGACAAGGTAAAAATTAAGGAAGGCAAGTGTAAAATAATTGATTGTCCTTATCCATTTTGTTTAATGTCTTAATAATAATTTATTATTAGAAAGGGAAGAACTTTGAGATTCTTGCCCTGCACTTTTTAATTATTACCTGAAATAATATCTACAACAAATACGATTTAATGTGAAGAGCTCTATTTTTATTTGACTAGTGATCTAAGTCAACATTTTCCCAACTCTGTAAATATAAAAACATAGCCCTATGGGTCTGCATGAATTCTCTAAAAAAATTATTCATCACACTAAGATATTATTGGTCTGATGTTAAGAAAAAGGTTGCCAGTTGAAAAGATCTATTTAAGCTACATTTTAAAGTAATTCACATTAACATGTATCAAAAAAGGGTGTCAGAAAACTCCTCCAAAACATGTCAGCTAGTAAGCCACTGAACTTGCAAGCATGAAATCAGAAGAAAAAAGAAGCACTCCATTTCTCCAAATGTATGAAAAGCAATTTGCTTAAACTCTCACATAAATGACCTTGATGATGTTAATAATGGAAAATTTAAGTGTCAATATTGTCTTAACAAAATTTATCTGATATAAAAATCTATGAGAAACAAAAACCTTATCATAAAAAACAATAAGCATGAACTGGTTATATACAGAGACAGAAGTAGGGAGCAACAATGTGTATTGCTGCCACTTCAACCATTATGAAACTTATTTTTACATCAAATCATCAAAATGTGATTTTGAACCCTTGCAGTATGAAGGAATTTTAATGCAATTTGTAAACTTTTAGATATAATATATTAGTGAGCAAATTCTTTGCAAGGCTTAAGCACTTGGTATCAATGGATAAACAGGGCTGAGGACTAAATGAGCATTCCAGAACTATAGTATCATACCAGTTAAAAAAAAATTGCATTGCTTGATCACTCATGTCTGAATGGGTGGTTTTATATATGGAACTGTACGACATTTTGAGATTAACTGCAATGTCATTTGTCATAACTTTCCTTCTCAGATCGTGGTTTGAATTTCGTCATTATTGCCATCTGAACAGGCAATGAGGGAATAGGTATATGCAGGACTTTTTTCAGCCGGTAAGCATACCGGTTAATACAACAGGCATCTGGATAATATCTTATATTTCACACTATCACTGGTACACTAATTTGATAAGCGTACCGGTTAACTTTTTTAGAAAAAAAGCACTGGGTATATGAACATGTCACACATTCATTTAAGGAATTTCATCAAATCTAACAAGTACTTAAGATAGTTTCTGGTCAGTGCCAATACAAAAATTGACAAACTTCAGCAGATTTTACAACTCCATTGTGTAAGCCCAACTAAATATCTGTCACAGATGGTAGCATCCCCTTGTTAACACAAGTTACGAGACTTTCAAAGAAAGCTGAGATCATTACAAATGATTCAAACAATACACTGCACATTTTTATTCCTAATGTTGACAAACATCTTATGTAATTTACAGCTTTATTAATTAAAAATATAATTTCTTGTACTTAAATTGTCAGATTAAAACTGAGACCAAATCTAAGAATTTACCATAAAATTAGATAAATTACCCTTCTAATAACAGAAAGCGAGAGAATGAACCTGGAAAATTTTCATGTTAAGCGTTCTGCTCCCTACTTTACGAAATGGTACATTTCACAGTAGAATTAAGCAGCACTATTCAAATGAACACAAATTTTTGCACTGCATAAATGTAATTACTTAGTCCTGTATGTTTCAGTATTTGAAGCATCAAACTACAAACTCAAAGATGACATAGGCTTGTAAAAAAATATCTTACCAGTCATCTGTGGTCCATTAGAGAGTACAGAAACTGCACCTCTCTCCTGTTCCTGATAATGGCCCAGTAAATGGCAGTACGTGGATGAAGACTGTGCCTGGTTTGCTTCTCCGCTAATTTCGCCCACTTCCAAAGGCCAATGGTGAACATAGTGGGAGACAAACTCTGAAGATGCCGGATCGAGACCAACATTTACCCCCACATTCACAGTTGCAGATGGTGCACCATTTCCCACATTAGTTGCTTGAGTTCCTGCAACGTTCCCTCCTACAGCACCAGAGGGAACCACTGACCCTTCTGATTGAACAGTACTAAGGTTCACTAAGTCCAAGCCGACCCCAATGCCCACACCGGGTGATAGACTTACACCCATATCAATCCTCCCTGAGTGAGGCATAACACTTAAACCAACATCAACTGTCGGACCAACAACTTGCAATGGATTGGTGGCTGTAGGCTCTCCAGGTGTCGACCCGTGTGATGGTGGATGGTGTCTGTGGAGCAAAGAATAATTAATTAATTGGATACGTTCAAGATAAGAAACTCCATGGTAAAATCTTACTGATACAAAATCAGTTAATACAAAACTAGCTGCTTACTGAAGCGTTGCTTGCAGCATCAATAAGATATGTGTTTACTTAATGCAATGGGTGGTTTATTTTTATAAATGTATTCCAAAATACTACAGAGCCTCCTGATAGAGAACATTTCAACTATCTCAGACGGTCCCGCATTTAAGGTTATACCAGTTCCATGTTCAGCTCTGAGATGGCAGTAATAGAAAGATGCACGACATAAATATTTTCTATCAAAATTTTCTGTTCAAATTACATTTTGCGACAAATGCTGCTATTAGATATTCGTACTTTTTTATTTTAATGTTTTTTACAACATTAATGTAATGCAATTGAAATAAAAAAAATGCATGTCCAAGTACTACAGTGCCTCCTGGTGGCAAACACAAACTATCTCCAACGTTCTTCCATTTTACGTTTTACTGGTTCCTATTACTGCCATTAGATGACAAGATGGTAAAATTGCATGACATTAATATTTTCTATCTAAATCATCTTTTCAAATTAGGTTTTCCTAAAATGGCTTATATTAGATACTCATAGTTTTTTAATTTTCATGTTTTAGGCTATATTTGCAACCAAAAAAAGAAGTACAGTACAGTAGAGCCCCGCTCTAATGCGCTTCACTATAACGCGAATTCAGATATAACACGATCGTGATATGGCTCCTACGTGCTCTGGAAGGTTGTTCTGTTTGCACACCAACTACATACACATACTCGCTATAACACGACCCTGCATTTATCACGATCGAATTTTTTGGACCCCAATTACTGCATTATAGTGGGGCTCCACTGTACTTTTAATGAAATTTCAATAACGTAGCTAACAGGCCATGGATCAGTGTTGTTCAATAACCATTCGAGGACAAAATATAATCATAAAGTGTCACAGTGCGGAGTGGTACGGTGACCCGAGACTTTTGCATATTATAGATGTGAAGTGTCATCGGTCTTTTCTGTCCCACTGACAAAACACAGTCAATTTATACTAATTATACTTCTGACACCTTTGAAAACCTATACATTATTATTATATTATATATATTATTATAAACAATGATGACAATTTAAGTTTCTTTGAGATATTGATGTTCCAAAAATTAGTTTTAAGGAAGAACCACTTAAAAATAATATATTAAAACAGTGTAACCTGAACTATTACAAAAGTCACGGAGAACTGAATTTAACATGAAAATTAATCATAATATAAACAACAGAAATATCTTGTGACACAACAATTTCATCTTTCTCCGTTTTCCAAGCATAAGTTAATTTTAAACAGTCAAGGTCACTACTTTCAATTTCAACACAGTACTATAACAGACCTACAATGAAAAAAATAACTATAACATATAGAGAAATTATTTTTTCTACCTTAAGAGTTTAAATTTTCATTCGTATAAAAAAAGGTAAAAAAATACAAATTTTGAATTCAAGAGATTACTCTACAAATGTCAGTGAGAAATGGATTGAAAATAACATAATTTGTGTCACAATCCAGGGCAATGAGACAACACATCCAGAATTAAAGTTATCTTTCTCATTAAAACAATTAAGGCTGCATAAGTACTTGTGATAATCATGTTGGCGCAAATGATGATGAAGCCTGAGGCGATGGTGCACCGTATGAAGAGGTACAGATGGGCACTCATTGACCGTGGATGATGTTGATGTGACATCAGAGCTAGAAAGGGGCATGGAAGAGAGGTGACGGTCCATCAGTCCTAAACCTTGCGAATCTCTTCTTAAGGACACAACATCAACATCTTCTGGGTCACTCTCAGCAAAGAGAGGTTCAAAATCCATGTCCACTGCAAAAAGAAAACATGAACACAGGTTAGATATACCGCGAGACATCAACATACACCTTTAATATCTATGGTAGGATTTATTTGATGGAGATTCTCTGTATGGATATACATGGTAGTCAAATATCTTTGAGAAAATTAAACATAAAATAAAAATATAACTACAGGCATCTGCCCGAATAGAAGCAGACCCCCAAAAATTTCTGCCATTTTTGGCAAAAAAGTAAATTTTGTAGATTTTATGCTGAAGTGAGCCGGCCATGCATGCACGGCTTAGAATTAGAATACATTACTCAAGCTCAAAGAAAAGAGTGGGAAATGGTTTAGTTGTTGACATTTTGAAATATTACTCCAATTAATAATTTTGCATTGTTGAATAATGTTCCACATTCAGTGACGATAATTTCATTCATCTTTATTTTCACAAAAGGTCAAATAAAGCAATAGCGACCTCCCCAAGATAATTTTTCATCAAAGTCTATTTACAATGAAATTAGCATTTATATAGCCTTAAGAAATTGCATTTTTATAATTATACATGTTCCATGTAAAGTTTTAGTGTTCATTATCAGCTGAGTTTTGCAGTTCACGCCGTTGCTCATACCTTCAGAGCAGATGTCTCTTTACTTCCTGAAATTCAAACGGTTAAGCATCCAAGGTCATCATCGCATTTTGCATAATCATCTGCATAGTCAATGCATGCAATTTTAATAGATTCTATGAATGGGGTTTTAACATGCATGCAACCATTACAATAGCTATAGCAATAACTAAAATAGCCAAGTAAAACTAATAGGAACTTCTTTTAATGGCTAATGAAAAATAATACAAATTGCAAACTATTCTAAATGATACAAATACATAGCCCTGAGAAACATAAGATCATATTCTTAAACATAAATGAAAAATTAAAATTGATTTACTGAATCACTTTCTTCTTCTCCACCGGAAGATTGGCCACTGGAATTATCGTCCCAAAGAACGCCATCCTTGCTTCCATCAATATCATTTTAAATGCAGCATTTTTTAACCTTTTTACTATAGATTCATTATTTATTCATTAATATTCATTGTAGGTCAAATATTTACTTGATGAAAAATATAATACAGTAATCCCTCCATATTTGTGGGGGTTACGTTCCTGAAAAATGCTGCAAATATAGATACTCAAGGCTTATGGGATCAAGGGGAACAGCTACCCCAGTTTATAAAGTAATAACGTTGTTTTTAAACTTATATATAGTATTAATAAGCAAAACCTGTAGTTCTCAAATCTCTACTTCTCAATGTGGAATTAAGAAAAAATATGCGATAGACATGATAACGCACCGAATGTTAGCAAATTATTTCAACGAAAAGATGTATTTCCAATATCTAGAGAGCATTTGGATCAAGTTTGGAGTGAACAAATGTGTAGATGGGCGTAGAATATTACTGTGTCACCTCATGTGTAACATGTGTATCACATGACATTGTATCGCACTGTGTTTTAACGTAGGCTACCACGAATAAGTAAAGTTTATCTCCCATAAATATTGAAACTTGCTACAATAATTTCTGAGCAAATATGCAAAATCACGAATAAGAAACCTGTGAATATGGAGGGATTACTATACTATCATTTGAACACAACGGCAATGAGAGACATGCTGCCATCTATGGGTGACTATGAGACTTAATCCTAACCCCAAATTTTTTCTTTGACTCGCTTTAAAGCCGAGGGGTGATTTTTTCGACAAAAACCACCGGCTTGTATTCAGGCAGATACGTTATCAATAGCAGAGACGCCCTGTTTTATTTGATAGATCAACACAAAAAGTTTATCACAAAATATAAATACAGTTTTATGTGCATGCCTTTTATTGCATGAAGAACATCTAACTGATACTCCAGGTCCTGCCATGTCTGCGCCAACATTTCTTTGCCAATAAATGTGATTGCTTTTATGATACATCTCTTAAGCTCAGCAATGATATTCATCTTCAACTTGAATAGAATGTCTATAACATATTCCCACAAGAACAAGAACTTTATACTGCCAAGCTTATGCAGAACTGCTGCAGAGCAAGTACAGTTTCTGCTCAAAAGAAATTTGTCCTTTGTCGTTAGATCGCTCGGACAATGTAGCAGGGACCACCTCACTGCCATCATCTAATGATGAATATAAAACATTAAACTTTTTAAATGGTCTATTGAATATAACAAAGCAATGATTATAATGCATTAAACTATTTGAAATGTTTATCTAATGAAACAAAGAACGTGGCTATGGACAGTTATTTTATTTTACTTTTAATGTGTTTAAGGAATTTTGGACCACCCTGTATTTGTGGTCAATCTACACCATGAATTTTAGCATTTAGGCAATTGGCAATTGAAAGAAACATCAAAATTCTGATGTGAAACTAGCAGTTTCCTACTCAAATGGAAGATGTGACATTGGTTGCCATAATTCTATCTTTCAACTATACATCTCACTTCAACGACAACTTGTATAAAAGTGACTGCCAGTTTTGAACTTACAAACTACCAAGAATAAAGATGTGCATCTTAGCAACTTATATAAATCTATGAGAGAAATAGAGAATACATATAGTAAGATGCCATAAAACGTGCATTGTTTCACCCTGTTCCATGCCTTGCAACAAAGCCAAGATTTGTGGGAGAAAAGAAAGATTTACCATGAGATGGGGAATTATAAAAAAAGTCCTTTATGAGAAATGTTTTACCTTTCTATTCTTTCAACTAAGTACTAAAAATTGAATAACATACAACTTTGAATGTATGAAATGATCAAGGATTTGGCTATGCCGTGTTGGCCTGCACTCATTGTCACTCACTTAAAATCAGCCTTGCTGATAATAATGGTAGAAAATATAAGTTTAAGAAGAATTCTGAATGGAAAATTTTTCAACAAACAAAATATAAACAATTGTTTTGAAACTAGCCAATTAAAAAGGCCAAAATAACAGAAAATAATTGAACATTATGTCATCAATTAAAAATGAAGTTAAAAACTAAAAAAAGTGATTTAGAAAGGGGCAAAATTGGATTATTTAAAACAATTTGAAATTATAAATTATCCTATGGTGGTGGTACTGTTTTGTTAAATGAATGTTTTCCCGACTCATTCTCCCTTTGATCTCCATTCACTTACCCCACCAATGACATGTTTCCTAATACTTTGTATTTCTTTGCAAAAGCACGTTTCTATCCCATCTCTTACTCCCTGACCCATCATGTAATATTCTATTGTCCCTAATTATCCAGCCGTCATTACTCCAAACCTCCCTCCCTTACTCCTTTTCTCCCACTCTTTCCCTCCATATATATACAGCACTACTCTCCTGTCTTTAACCTGAAGATGATGTTTTAACATGTCAAAACCATGGTCAAAATAAACATTTTTTGAAGTGGAAATATACAAAAAATTTTATTTTACAATATGGAAAGTTTCCACAAATTAACGCATGCAATTGTAGACTTTATTTGATTGGCCTATTAATTCCTTCTTGAGTTGAGATTAAAAAGAGATACAGGACAAAAAGTTACCTACCCACGGCAGTAAGTCCGCCATTAGATAAATCTCCAGTCTCAGATCCCAAACCTGAGGCAGTGGCAGATATTCTTGTATGACATAAACCATTTGATCCATCATCAATAGTTGATGAGAAGGCAGTGTCCAAAATTTCTGCTAAGGATGGTCTGGAGAGCAAGAGTGCTTGGTGATGATCAGAGACCTCCACTGAAGGAGCTGCAAAGATGAAAAAATAAATTTATCTTACTAAATGACAATATTAAAAAACACCACCATAAAGACATAAACAGACAGCACTATTTCACATAGCATCTAAAATGCTGAGGAAATAATTTGCACTGAATACATTTTTATGTATAGGGTTGCGAAACTTTCCTTGGATGTCCAAGACAGCTTCACAAAATGGCGAGTGTGAAACATCAAGAATCACCGAGCAGAGCATACAAAAATTTTGAATGACTTACTCTGGGGAATTTTGGTAAAGAATAAACAAAAACTAAATAATGCAAAATTTTCAGTCTTATGACTAAAACCATATCGATCAGATTTCAAACAATTTAGGAAGATTTCCAATTTCCAACCGATGATAATATTTTGGAAAAATTAGAGGAAATGACACTTCTCTGTAAACCAGTTATGGATAATAGTTAGGGGACCAGTGTTTCATGTAGCTGAGCAATAGGGATTGCTGATTCAGATTCCATTCATAGATGAAACAATCCATTCGTTTCGATTAATTGCAAAAGCCGAATCAATTCCCCTTATAGGTTTTCCCACATAATAATAAAGAATTTTTCATAAATATTAAAGAAACAAAAGCTTGTGGAATCATAACACAAAATAGAAATCATTTCTCGCTGAACCAATTATTAGCCCATCTCTTTCTGGGATCACTTTCCTAAGTTCACTGGCGATTAAAATAATGAAACATTTTAATTTTAATCAAAGATTTCAATCTTTGATAAGTTCTTGCAGTGGAAGACAATGTTAGGTAGTTCTTAAAATTTTCTTTCAATTTCCAATACATGGCATCTTACAAGTTATTTAGTGCATTTTGTAATTACATATTTACTTAAAAAGCACTACAGATAAATATGGAGAAGAATACCAAAATTTGAGAGAAATAGTTTTAAATTACCACATTTCATTACTTGGGTCTATAATTATTCACTGTCTTCCTCGCATTTCTATCAAAACCAAATCAACCCACCTCACCCCAGCGAAACAACTCAACCTAAACAATAAATATTAAATTCCCACTATCCAAAGGTACCTTCCCACCTAGAGGCTACTAGAACTTCTTGTGGTATATTGGAAAACATCATAAGACCAATATCTGTAAAAAGCTCCTTCAAGGTAATACTTATTAATTAAAGTAGCAATTCCACAATTCAACTTTCCATTAATTTATTCATGTCTACAATCTCTTTAACTTTGTCAGACCCTCACTATCATATATAAAACCAAGGTTCCAAACTGACTTAACATGCTAGGACCAAGCATATCATATAGGATACTAACTATACAATAGTACCAAAAGTTAACATTTCATTCTCATCTGGCAACTCACACAGCCCATTTTCAACCACAAATAAACATTAAGTTACATTAGATTCCTCTTAAGGCTGAAGAGGATAAAACAATTTTCTCTAGTACCATTTATAACAAGAAAATAAACCTCACCTATGGGTGAGGCAGGATTAGAAATGGGACTTAGGATAGGTGCAGCTCTCCCCCTGTCCACTGTGACCCCCCCAACAGCACCAGCTCCCTCAGATTCTTCCCAAGGACGGTGCTTTGCCACAGTTACTGGAGGTCCAGGCCCTACCTGGGAACCTACCACTCGTTCTTCCATTTCAAATCAGGCCACCAACTTAAATGGTTGGGTGACACCAATGTGGAGCTCTTCATGCAGCACCTCACCCTGCAATGAAATGGCATTTCTTATAGCTATAGTGTTTATCTGAATATAAGTGGACCACAACTTCCTATTGTAAGAAAAAACATTCAAACCAGTGCTAGCAACACCCATCATTGGGTTCACAGAATACTTCAGGTTTTCCTTAGACATTACATAATCAAATTGGTAATGACAAATAGTTGTGCTTTATAATCTTAACCCTTCAACCTAGCTAGAGTTCCATGCATTAAAACCCTATTTACAGTAGTAAGTTTGGCAAAAATCACTGTTCACGCTTTTACTCCAAGTACATATAATATATTCATTAAATGCATATCAAAGGTCATGTAAATTTGGTAAATCATAAATTAATGTTCAATAAATATAAAAAGATTTATCTTAGTGACAGCATTTTAACCAACTCATATGCTTCTATAAATCTCTAGAAATGTATTCTTCTAAACATAAACCTATATCATAACTCTGAACACATATATAGTATATTCTTTCTTTTACTATTAGTCAAGTGCATTGCACATCTTCTTTAGGGTCTAGATTTTTTCTCTGACATTGCTAACTTCTCAATGAAATGCCATTAGAATAAATGGTGTGCTGACAGATTTATGGTTGGGATATCTTGTGCTTGTTGACTGTGAATCCTGTATTTTTCAAACAATAGTTGTATTAAAAGTAGATGAAAACTCTGATGGTCCATTTTATTTTGACAACTTATTGAATGTTATCAATGCATTATGGACTGAAACAATAGGTCTAATCGATACAAGTTGCCATCTTTCACTAAGATGTGGGACTGAAGTCATCTTCCACTCCTTCCATTGCTGTATTGTATTCTAAAACGCAAACTGGCTTAAATTTTCCATTATTTTCAAGAAAACTGTTACCATGGAAGCTGTATGTAAAATATACTGATCCATGAGGAGTTGTTCATATTATGCGAATATAAGACAGTTGGAAAAACTCGTCTTATAGTCAAGTAAATATTATGATTATTATTATTATGAAGACAGTTACAGAGAATGATACAAGGGCAGCATCACCGTAACTGGAAAATCATTATATCAACTTCCGGGATTCTTTGCAGAATTTAAGCTGAGAATATTTAAATTTTTATGAAAAGTTCATTTTCAGAATCAAGGAGTTTTCGATATGCGCGAAAAATATGGATTACTAATTATGGGTATAGTGAAATGAAGGTGCATCGAAGGCAACATTACCTATTTTAGATAATTAACTAATTTAATTTTATCTGATTGACACACCTATACCATAGTTCATATTAAAGTTGATTTCCTTTTATAAGGTGTTTACCTAGGTTAAAGATGGGATTTTTTTGTTTTAATACATATATGATGAAAAAATATTTATAAGTTTTTATTAAAGTCGATTCTCAATGACATCAAGCTGTACTGTGATATACGGTTTACTCTTTCATCCGTTCGAAAAATTGGGATAACTTCTTTCGCAACATTATTTCTATCAAGAATAAGGCAAAATAACTGCTGATGAAGTATCAGACGTTTTTGAAGATGAGCGAATACCAGACGCTAAGAAAACTGAGTTAAACATAACCCTACATCGGCAACACGGAGCAATTCGGTAGATTTCACAACTAGATCGCATAAAATACCCAAGGCATGACTTATTATTCCGTGTTCCAGCAAAAGGGCAAAGCAAGGGCAGCTAACCTCGCCCATCGAATGAATGCTGATTAACAATGGAGAAATCGTAGTGATTATCCAACGGAGGCGTCGCCACTTGGAAGAAGAATCGCTTACGTCAACAAAGAAGTTCCCACTAAACACCGCACATTCCTCTGTCTATTCGTGATAACAGCCTGAATAAGCGTCATTTAATGTCGATCGAATGCAATTGGGTCGAACCCCTTTAAGTCTCAGAAGCCCATGGATTTCCCACTTAACAGGCAGGAATGGGCAGAAACGAAAAGATTTAAGTTCATAAAGAATACGTCCAAAACATCTCCAAAGGAATACCACAGTCAACTTACCTTAAATGACAAGCAGACACAAAATACTGAAAATTACACATGCATGTTACCAACTACTGTAAAATTAAAATGATGCAACAATTTTTGTTAATCACTGCCGAAATATTACACTTCTCTTTGGTATAACTGCTGCTGTAACGTATTAATTTTGCCACTTGCCGCGTAGTGTTGTTAACTCTTTGAGTTAGCTCTATGTTATGAGAAAAACTACCCATGCTAAGGTCTTAATAAACAACTCCCGAAATGAGAGCGCCTATACGAAGGATATTCGGAAGCACAATTGATAACGAAACTGGTATTAGCCCATGTCCCGAAGTTATATTGCTTGAAAAAGTTATCACGCAAGTAGGTCTGTATGTAGCAATGATAACTTCTTTCTTGAGAAATGGATTAGTCAATAATATATACCAAATGCCGATCACTTCAATTTAAAGATAAAACAGAGGGTATGCTGGGCTGATAGACTTTGACCAAAACAACACCTAAGTGGAAATCACTAGACCCAGCGTTATTACTGATAAGTGATTGTATTACTCAAAAACATTAATTTTCTGATGAACGCTAAACAGTTTACATTTGTCTATAACCTTGAAATGGGAGCATCAATTTATGAACACAGTAAACCCTTTACAATGAATATAAGTACAGAAAAGACTGGCGAAATAGACAAACGAAATTAGACCTCAAACAGCTACTGCCGTTCAGATTTAAAGAAAAATAACGAGGCCTTATGGAAAGATATGCATAACCATGAAAAACTAACAAATATCCAACCTTAAAATTCATAACAATAACTTCACGATAAGCTTGCTGACAAAATATGAAAATAACTCCTACGATACATTTAATATTTTTCTGAATATACAACCGATATAACAGTATTGTCAAACACGATTGTGAGTCATTAAGGGGGAAAGGACAAAAAGGTCTTAGGCAGAAAAACTTGTTTACTGCATACAAACATTTTAACCATAGCTGACTTATCAGCAATGTATGATTCATTTGAATGCGATAAAGAAGACTTGTGACAAGAATAAATAAAAAATAAGAACAAATATTCCAAAATAGTGCTTTTTAAAAACAATTTGTGGATATGGTAGTATTCAACAATTTCGCCATGAAATTTAAATGAGTATTTTTCAGGTTGGGCTAGATGATTTTAATAATATAATTAAAATACCAGAGAATTAAACTATTAGACCATCGTAAAAATGATGTGTAATAGGTCTAATTAACAACTCGAATAACATTCCAACTCAAAATAACTTTAGAATGAAAAATTCTCTCAACAGAACGTATTAACTACAACATTAAAGATATTTACTAGAAAGCTTCCCCTCAAATAGACTCAAATAAGCACTCCGAAATAATTACTTAATAGTAAATGCCAAAAACATTTACTCAATAGAATACCTGCACGAAATTTTGAGTATTTAAGTGGAATCTAAGTTCAAATTGGTTAGGAACTGAATTACATTATCTGTCAAGTTATAGATATTACACTGGCAAATATTTAAACAAAGGTAACTACATTTAAACTACATAAATCTACAAGAAATACGGAAAATAATAATATCGACAATTCTAAAATAATAAACGATTTCACGTTTACAACAACTTTCCTTTCTCTTAGTCCGTATAACAGTTGCTTAATTTATCATGCATAAAAAGTTAATCATATGACGTAAATATGATTTCACATATCTCAAAAGGTAAAACGAGCAATCGATGACCGTCTTCGTTGACTTCGTACATCTTACGATCTCACTGAGAAGTTATACACAACGGCTATGTACATTATGACGTATGTTGACACTATTCATACCCTAGACAAAGTTTCAAAACACTATGAAATGTTCACCTTGTAAGTTAACGCTACCTAAATTCGTTAAAGGTCATGTATTCAAACAATTCAAGCTAGCACAAATCACAGGTTTATTCGTAGTCACGCATGAGAAATCAACAAAACATATATGGGTTCGAATAAAATCAGACATTGAATGAGGAATGTGAGTAAAAAATACTGGTAATAATGATTAATAGTACGTACTATTCAATACATACAAGTTAGACCATATAGCCAACCCGATGAAATACAACAGTAAATGCATCTAACATGGCATATTGCATACTCGATCCATAAATAAGTGAATAGTAGTATAAATCTTACCCTCGAATATCTTGCTTTTCACGTACAACCAGACAATGCCATCCTTATGCACTGGTGGACTGCACTGAGTAAGCCCTTCACGATCCTTACGCCATCGTGCCTACTGCACTAAACGACAAGCATTGACAAACAGAAAAAGAAAACATTTCAATATGGCGACGAAGCACATCTTCGTCACTGTGGGAACAACAAAATTTGACCCATTTATTTCTAAAGTTCTTCATCCAGATTCTCTAAAAGTAAGTGTAACATCAAAATATTGCCAATATATCCATAATTTTTTTATACAATTCTGGACCCGAGAGGATTGAATGCTTACGATAGAAAAACATACGTTATCAATTTCTCCTGATATGACGATCACCTGTTTGTAAAACAAATGACGCACGAAAACTTTAAATGTCTGTTTGGCGAAAAAGTTATTTCGGCGAGATTAGCGTATTTAATAAGGAATAATGATTTTATAGCCTTTGGTTATTTTAATTTCGTGCACCAGCAAATAAGATGGTGTAATTATGAAAGGAATTGAATATGTTTTCGTTGTTTTTCAGATTATGCGTGAACGAGGTTATGGATCAATTAATGTTCAAATCGGATCAGGTGATGTAGAACCTATTTCAGGGACCATAGAAGGAGTTGACGTTACCTGTTTCCGCTTTCTTCCCTCGATTTATGAAGAAATACATCGCGCTGATTTGGTCATTAGTCATGCGGGTGCAGGTACCTGCTTAGAAGTATTAAATGCCCAAAAGCCATTGATAGCTGTTGTTAACGGTGACCTAATGGATGATCATCAGGGTAGTATATATATTATGCATATCACAATACATCCCTGTGATCCCCACAAAATAATTATTTACTTGAACAAAGTTAAATGTTTTAGGGTAAAACACTTCTAAGTCTTGCTAATATGAGGTATTAAGTGTATTTTGCCTAGGTTCATGCTTGTGGAATATTTTACGACATCACAAACTCAAGAATGATATTTTTCAGAAATTGTTTACAGCAAAACCTTAGTACTATCGTTTAGAATTAGTGATAATTAACTCCTTTAACCCTTGTAAAACAAAAATTATAGATACTATTACAAAACTATAGGTGGAGCTCGCAGAAAGACTCTCAGAAAATGGCCACATCATATATTGCGAAGGACCTGAAAAACTTGCACATATTTTGGAGACAGCTGATTTATCATCCCTAACTCCTTTTTCTCCGGGGAAGCCGCAGAAATTCGCAGATTTCATAGATGAATTAATGGGTTTTAAAATAGCAAAATGACAATTTCCTAGGGCTCACAGTAATTGCAACTTGTTCATTTTCATGCAAAATTTAATATACATAAAATAGTTGAAGCTGTTGTGTGAAGCTTCACATATAGCAAAATGTTTAAACAAATATCATAAATCATTGGTGTCTGTTTTGATCATTAGATCTTGTGGCAAAACCAAAATATGATCCAATGACATTCTCATTCAAATCTACAGTTATTTACTCTGAACCATGATGTTATTTACATGATATCTGTTGGCATTTATGCCATTGCCTCTAATTTTCTTCAGTTTATGACATCAGAGATTTGGGTTTTGTTGCTTCATGTTACAACTATGTAAATTATCTGCTATATCTACATCTATAACTTCTCAAAAAATTCTTCAGTGAAGAAATAAATATGAACATCAATAACACTTGTTATATTTGCTCTTTGTACTTTGGGTACTCATCCATTTGTGAAATATGAAGAATATTATATTTGTACATTATTATTAAATTTGGTATTTGTCTATTAACCAGGCCCACGGATACTAGCACCGTTGATGACGAGAAATGGTACTACAACAGGTTGGATTGGTTGGTTTCCTGAACACGTTCACTTTGTTCCCATCCATGGCTTGGGTTAGGTATGAGTTCATCCATTCATTTCTTCAGAATTTTTTATTATTTCTGCTTAAAATGTGTAAAATATCAAGAGTTGCCAGTCAGAGAGGAAGCAAGCATGAGGTTCTTAACTATGTTCTTCATACTCATATTTCTCTATGCTTCCCATACGTACGTATGATGTAGTATTGCTATGACTTGTCGCTTCCCTGCCATTTACAGCTCTACTGTCACTGTTTCGAGCCACTGCCACCACCGGTAGCAGTTCCATTTCTCGTAGCTTTCTTGTCATCAATGGTGCCAGCATCCGTGGGCCAGGTTAATAGACAAGTACCTAAAATTTATGCATATTGCAAGTGGGAAAGGAAATAATTGATGTGATATTAACTTGTAATTATTGTTAAAATAAAAAGCTGATGTTTGGGTGTGATCTGTTATTCTCACACTTTCATGAACTAACTGGGTGTACAATGCATATGTTGATAAAAGTTATGTACCACATTAGAATTCATGAAAGACTGATGCATACTATGTTAAGCATTCATGTATTGCTTAGGTAAGTCGAAGCTTGAATCATTTTCACTTACCTTCAGTTACATTAATTTATGAATAGATAATTCATACAAACAATTTTTAATGATTTTAACAAGTAATATCTTTGTATTCTATTTCAATGTCATGAAGTGAAGAGGACTTATAAGATGCAATGAAGGGACAGGCGACTCTTAAAAATGGGGTTGTTTCAGGTCCTTAAAAAATTCCTCTGATTTATTTTACCTGATAATGGTACTTGGTCTCAAGAATTTGGATCGATTCAATTATGAAAATTTTGTAATAATTTAGCTCAGGGGTCTCCTAACTATAGCCTTTCAGGTCATATCCAACTCAACTTCTAAGACGAGCATATTTGCTAGAATTTTTATTATGAACAATATACTTGCAAGCCTATTACAGAAAAACATTTTCGAAACTTGGTTTGAAATCAGTCATTTAAAATGTTGTATATGGCCTGAATGGTAGTATGTCAAGTCTCGTGGTTATTTTAGTGAAATGTTTGGTTTGGTTTAGACTAAATGTATTAGTTTATAAATCATTTTAAATTTGTTATAATATGCACCTGATTTTGAATGAAGACTTTTCAATGGTTATTTTTGTTGATAACAGGAAATCGATAAAAAATATAATTTTTATAAACCTTTCTTATCAGCTAGTGCAGTGATATTCAACCTTATTTGTTGGCATACCTCTTAAAACATTTTTGAAGGAATTTGTGCCCCTTGGTATATAATGAGATACTCTTTCCCAATAGTTCTCCGCTTTCAGTTTATTCAAACTTTGTAACCAATTCATCACAATTACAGTAATTACTGTGGAATTACCCTCTTCTCTGTTTCTTGCACATTGGCTTTTCCCAACCGTAATCACCCATTGATTTTCTGTTTTTCTGCCATTCCTCCCCATTTCTGCACTTGTTATTACTACCTGCTGACTATATCAATATGGAATTTCTACGAAAATTTCTTTGTGTTAGTTTATTTAACCAAAAGAAACTGATGATAAGGAATATTACTTCAAAGCAGATGAGTAGTGGGTGGAAGATGGTGATGCCAGTTGTCAAGGGAGAACGTACTGTACCCCTTGAAAAGAACTTGCGCACCCCAGGTTGAATACAGCTGAGCTACTACATATAAGATCCTAAGAGTAGATAATTTGTCATTCATATATACATGAATAGTACTATATTTAAATACACATTAAAAATAATTTTGAATTTAAAAATGCTTAAAAAGTTGTAGAAACTTCTGAAGTCAGTCTGAGGTTATATATTTTTTTTGTTCTTTTACCCATTAATGTTTCTGTTTTTATCCAAGCATAGATTGGCCATATAATTCACAACAATGCAACTTTTTTTAAGTATTGAGTCTATAAACTTGTGTATTGATAACAGCTACCTAGAAATTAAAAGAACTTAAGAAAACAGGCCAGATCTTTGTTCTGTGTACAACAGTTAATTTAAAAACCATGTAAGATAGGATATGACTTTTGTGTTATATATGTATATTTTTTGTAATGAGGAGAATACTTTGCATTGCGTTTGAATTTGCAGCTAACATTTTAATGAATTAAAAGTAAAATCAAAACTCAGTCTAACGTAAAAGCAAGACTTGTCTAGAGAAAAGTTATTGAGGAATTTATCCAATATTAGGCTGATAGTATTTCAGAGGTATTATTTTCTGAAATTGTATTATGACGTACTTCTTAGTAGAATTTCACAACGGTTTTTATTTTTTCATTTGATAATATAAAATATTCTAGAATTAAGTCAGTTTATTGATTAGACCATCTTTTCAGTTAATTTTCACATAGGAAAAGTTATTTGCGAAACAATTTATATCTGCATTGAATTGATTAGCAGTTTTTATTTTTTCATTTGATAATATAAAATATTCAAGAATTAAGTCAGTTTATTGATTTCAATTAATTTTCACATAGGAAAAGTTATTTGCGAAACAATTTATATCTGCATTGAATTGATTAGCAGTTTTTATTTTTTCATTTGATAATATAAAATATTCAAGAATTAAGTCAGTTTATTGATTAGACCATCTTTTCAGTTAATTTTCACATAGGAAAAGTTATTTGCGAAACAATTTATATCTGCATTGAATTGATTAGCAGTTTTTATTTTTTCATTTGATAATATAAAATATTCAAGAATTAAGTCAGCTTATTGATTAGACCATCTTTTCAATTAATTTTCACATAGAAAAAGTTATTTGCAAAACAATTTATATCTGCATTGAATTGATTAGCAGTTTTTATTTTTTCATTTGATAATATAAAATATTCTAGAATTAAGTCAGCTTATTGATTAGACCATCATTTCAATTAATTTTCACATAGGAAAAGTTATTTGCGAAACAATTTATATCTGCATTGAATTGATTAGCAGTTTTTATTTTTTCATTTGATAATATAAAATATTCTAGAATTAAGTTAGCTTATTGATTAGACCATCATTTCAATTAATTTTCACATAGGAAAAGTTATTTGCGAAACAATTTATATCTGCATTGAATTGATTAGCAGTTTTTATTTTTTCATTTGATAATATAAAATATTCTAGAATTAAGTCAGCTTATTGATTAGACCATATTTTCAGTTAATTTTCACATAGGAAAAGTTATTTGCAAAACATAATTTATATCTGCATTGAATTGATTAGCAGTTATTTTTCTTGAAAATTTAAAAAAAATTCCTATTTTTTGATATAACCACATTTCAAGCACCACTTGAATAACAAAAAAACAGAACTTACACATTATATCATTTTTATTAGTTTTGTATAACTGCAAGAAAACATGACATATAATTACATAGTTTTGTAATTTAAATCAATGTTACAATCACGGAAAATAATTGAACAAGCATAGTTACAGCACAGAATCACACAAACAGGGACATCAACTGAACATTTCATTAAAATAATTAGTAATTAAAAAAACAATGTTTTTCATTACAGATCTTGTGTAAATGCATTACTTTCTCATATATTCCACTCGTGCATCAAGACGGTACCTGGCAAAAAGGAAATTGGTTTTTTTAATTTGCCTACATATTTTAGGGATGGATGAGCAATAAGCAAAGAAAACATCGTAAATATAATCTTGTAATTCATTAGCTTGGAGACATTTTGAATTGATGGCTGAAATAGTCAAATTTTAAAGTTAATACATTTAATGCAACCAAATTATTTTAAAAATTAATATGTAAATCGATTATTTCCCAGTCTTCTAATTACATTTCAATCTGGTTCAGCCATTATATGAATAATTACAGCATTTACAAATATGAAGTAGGTAATTGATTTAATTAAAAAAAGAATATTTTATAAGAAGAAAAAGCACACGTTTAAATCATTCATTCCATACAAATAGTGCACGTGATACCATTAAGTTCAGTTTTTTGCAGAAATTATATGGTCACACCCTTCTTATCTTACCAAGAATTATTTCCATTTGATAAGAATTATATCATCTCATCATTTTTCAAAATTTTATTTTAGTTGCCAATATGTATTTGCACTTTATAATACAGTCATATCTCTTATAGTGCTATCTATTTTAGCACTGCTTTGTTATAACTCTCATTGTTTTGCATAGGAATATTCACTGCACAATGCTCTCCTCTTTTGCCTGAGCTGTGCATTCAACCAATGAGAATAGTGTTTGCCAGCTGGCACAACGCCAGCCTACACAAGTTTTGGGTGCTTCCTGCAGTCATAAGTTTACTGTCATATGTCTTTTTCATCTAATTGTTGTCTTTTTTTGATAATTGGGACTGGCTCTAGATATGGGTGAGCCAGATGGACACCCAGGGACTTCCCCACAATCAGTTTGAATAAGGCATGATTGACAGTGCCACATACCATTGCTGTAATATGTTTCAAGTTTCTGTCCTGTAGTGAAGTGGTTCTGCAAGGGGAGAAACTTGAGCTCGGAGCATTGTTGCTGTTATACAATACTCCAGGTCGCTTAGAGAACCTCAACATTCAATGCCAGGCTTGTCCAACCTTTTAAGATTAGCAGGCAACTTCATGGCCATCTCCTGCTACTGAGAAATGCTTTGGGAGGATAAACAGCTGGCAAGACAGTCTACCTTCGAGTTGGGGAGTGTGACTTTTTTCTGTCACAGTGACAAACTGTTCCAGTGAGTCACCAGTGACTTTTTCATTGCATTTACCTTGAGCTGGTGACAGTGGTAACACCATCAAACCAAGTATTGGCTGATAACGGGTAGCATTGTAAATATCTTTGAATGGGCTTGTTTGTGCAATGATGTCAGATAAGTGCTTCTCTCTCACTCTCATTATATTGTTCTCAAGAATTGCTGAACCCAGCAATAGCCCAGACCTGAAGACCCTTCCTCCTCCCTTTCCATATACCTCTCAAGTGTTGATGCAAAGAAAAAAATATCTCAAGAGTAAGAGACATCATAAAGCAGATAAACAGTGCCTACATCCCCTTCCACTACACAGTTCTTCTCAGCATTGAATAAGGGTTTTTATGTCACAATTCGTCAGTTCCCCTTAAAGCTTCTCCTTCCCATTCATTCCGTTCGCCTTTCATATGTATCCACCTGCCACCTTAAGAGCACATGAGCTATAACAGCCTAACAGCCCAGATAGGTTCAAACAATGATACGATACTGGTTGGCGCAGCATAGCAGTGTCAATTGAAACCATTTGGACTGTTGGGACCAAGTTAGGACTCAGGTGGGTGGGAGTGGGACTAAGGACTGTGCTCCTCCTGTTCCACCAAGCCCGCGGTGACAACCTGTGACTCCCATACCTGTTACTGGTCACAGTTCCCTGTTAGTCACTGTGACAAAATAGCAGTGACTGCATATATTCCCAAACTCTAGTCTACCTCAGATTCTTAATTCAAGAAACCTACAGTTTCTGCAGATGATCTACAGCTTGGCCCATCCACCCAACAATAGCTCCTCCTCTTTTTTGTTGATAAAATGCTTTAATAAATTTATTGAATATGCAATATCACTGTTAGTGCAGTTACTGATGTCTTGATGAAGTCCTCATATATTGCTCATACATAAGAAATACCACTATTGGAAATGCATCTCTTACGGTGCTGTATCATATAATGTTACATTTTCTAGGAATGTATCTAGAGCACTATTAGAGGTATGACTGTATGTTATATCCAAGACAAGAAAAATTATTTTTATCAATGGAAGCAAGATTAATCATATGATTATATATCTACTAGAAATTGATGAAAAGAATGGATCATGAGATATCTATGGAATTGACATAAGTTGGAACATGGGAATAATTTGAAGTAGAGAAAAATTCTGCCATGGCCAGAAATGAAACCTGGGTCTTCTACTTGTTGGCTGGCTATTCTACCACTAAACTATTGTGGCAGACTAATTTTAACTAAGAAATAATTCACATTATGAAATGGGAGAATTAGTTTGTCACAATAGTTTAGAAGTAGAATATTGGCCCAGCTAATGGAAGTTTGAATCCTAGTCATGGCAGAATTTTTCTTTTGATTTCAAATTATTCTCTATTTACTGTAAAAGTTTCCTCTTTCTTTAATGCTCAGGGATGGAGGGGGCAAACTAAAACACAATGCATGACACATGGTTGGATGCCAAAGGCATCAGAAACAGCGCCTCGAGACTTTAAAAATATTTCTTCATTAAAAGTGAAGATTTTGGATTTTAATGGCCCAATTGCTCATGATCCATTCCTTATAAAAATAACTTGAAGACATTTGGAAGAAAATGTATGTTGTTTGGTTAATGCATGAAAATCAAATCAAAAAGAGATGAATTGAAATCAGAATTTGGAAATTTACAAGTAAAAATTAAATGCACAATTACCCTTTTATTGGCTGGCTATGAGGTCTGTTATTTACTGTACTTTTTTTAGCTCCTAGAGCAGGATATGAAGAAGAAGACATGCGCTGGTTTACCAACTTCATATGCAAATCCCAATTTTTCTCTAAAAAACTCTTTTGCTTAGAAACTGAGTGACTAGATGAGGCCAAGCTAATCCAATGGTACTGCAAAAATTAAAGCCATTTCAGCATATGAAAGTTTCAATTAAAAATAAAAGAAATTGACTATATGTCTGGTAAATGGAACCCTTAATTTATTCTTTATATTAATTTCATTATTTGACTTTTACTCTTTAAAAATTTATGCAGAATACTGTTTTCAGGATCTTACTATTACTTTCTACTATAAACATTGACCAAATTTTTAAAAGCATTCTTCAAGAAAAAAATCTTTGAGACATTGCATTGAATCATCTTTTACCATACTATCTGAAATATTAAAAGATAAACTATATAAAACATATATTATCAAAGTGTTCTGGTTACATTTTCAAGGATAGGAAAGGACATTCACAATTTGCATTAATAGTATATAAATAAGAACAATATTGTAAGTGAAACGTTAATCTCTATTTTTCAATATGTCATTTACAACAAAAATACTGAAAATGTTAACATTAAAGTAGTCATACAATTCAAAGGAAAGTATTTGGAAGTTCATTTTTATAGTCTCAAATACTTCTTATGGGTGTTAAATTTGGTATATTAGTATATTTTGAAATATCTTAAACCCTAAAGTTGGAATATAAATTTCTATCAAGAGTAGAGTAATTGAAAGTTGGCTGTAGAGTTGTCATTTTAGGACAAAAACTGTTATCAAATAGACCATCTTATTATATATTAAGCTATGTTTGTAACTCATGCTCGACTTTGGCGCCGCTCATAAAAAGGCTTTATAAAAGAGCAGGAGAATCAAGAACTATTTACGACTGATTGTAATGCTATTTTAACAAACTTTCCGAGTAGGTATAAAATTGAAATTTGGTAAGAATGTTTTTATTCTTATAGTAAAAGCTATTTACGAAAAAAATCCTTAAAAAAACTCCAGTAGATAATTTCTGGTTCCTATAAGTTAATGTAAAAATCGATTTTTCAACGTAAAGGCTTTTACTCTTTTGCAAATTAAAATTAGAAATAATTGATCTACGACCTTCGGACCTGAACGTTTTAAAGACAAATAAATAAATTTTCTTGTTCTTATCATCACATTTTGCCTATGATTCGAAATCGCTCAAGTTACACATTTAAATCATATTTATTGGAAATAATTAAGCTTTTTAATGATGTTGCCTTGCCGACTATGTCATTGTTAAACCTCAAGATTGTATTGTCGTCTCAACCCTTATACTATATTTTGACATTTGAGAAGGTGAAAAAATCCTGTACTTGACCGGGAATCGAACCCGTCTCCCTACATGCCGGATAGGTGCTTTAACCAACTAAGCTATGAAGCCAGCATGATTCTCCATTTTCGAAATGGGGTATTTACGGTGAAGAAGGGTTTTTTCTCCCCATATGTCAAAATTTAGTTTTAGCTTTATGCGAACATGTCATTTCATCAACTTTGTTTCTCATACTATATATGTAAGGACAGCATGCTTTGAATATTTTCATATGTGAGAGAGAGGAAGAAAGAAAGAATGAGAGAGGCAGGGGAGGGAGGATGGGGGAGGGAGAGATAGATAATGGTCTTAATTAAGGCGAGATTGACTAGGAAGTCTATTTTTCCAGAGAAGGAAAGAGGGGGATGGGAGGGAGGAGAAAGAATGGGAAGTGCCTTAAATTTAATACTTAATCCATGCATACCCATCATAATTGAAGGGCAATTATGCGAGTACATATATGTATATTACATAATAAAAAGCTTTAATAAAATGGTCTTCTATGAAAATTTACAAAAATGCATGTAAATTTTTATGGCAGCTGCATCTTGTTTGAAATATTTGACAGCCTAGGTAGAGTAATAGTTTGGATGTCTGGCTGCCAATCCTAGGGTCTGGAGTTTGAATCCTGTGCATTTTCATCTTTGTTGATGTTGTTGTGCTTATTGTAAAAGGTTGTTAAAAGATTTTTATGAGCAAGTTATAATACACAAATGAAATAAATATTTTACCTCTGATTTACGTTGCTTATTGTTTGTTGACAACAGCTGCATGATGTTTTTCACCATAGTAGCTGGTATGTTTTTGTTTTCTCTTACATCTATTATAGCAATGGTGATGTTGAACTTTAGAAGAGATAGGAAGTGTTGAGCCCCTGATTCTCCTATGCCACACTTCTGTAGATCTATGGCTGCAAGTAAAATTTATACCTCAATTAAATGATGTAAAATTTGGGAAATAATGACATTTATCAAAATGTTTTATTTATTACAAATGATCATTATTAAGGGAAATATGACAAATTACCTTTCACCCAAAGGTCATCTTCAAGAGCATCACAAAGAATTTTAGCACCTTCATCACCAATTAATGGGTTACAATTTAGGGTGATACGACGTAAACCCCACATGGAGTCTAAATTTGGACTTTGATAACGGAGTGACTGCTGCCATGTTTCTATGAAATGATTCATCTTCTGATTCTAGAATTATTCCATTAATATATTTTCAGATATAATATTAAAAATATTTAGTTAATGTTAACTGAAAATTTTAAATATAAGACTATCACAAAGACCTCACATTTATGAAATTATTATTATTTATTAATTGTTATTAATTAATTGTTAATCATTACTTGTGTCATATTTTAAATTGAATATGATAAAATTAAAATCTTCAAAAAGTTTTATTTTATGTCATAGGGATGTTAATACATTCAAGTACAGTGAAAACTACAATACAAAACCTCTTTTTAGTGTTTTGTTTCCTTAAAAACAGTGAAACCTCAAAATAGAGAGAATTTATGCAATTCATAAAAATACTTGTTCTTACAAATATTTATAATATCCGAAAACTAAATTTCACATATATAATGTTAAGATAGTGTTTTTGCTTGTTATAATGAAATTCTCATTATATGCCGTACTCATTCCATTGAGGTTACACTGTAATTGAAAAATTAAATTTTGGGCTGTAATTGTTTTCATGATAATTAAAGACTATTAATTATTACAATTAAAAGTTTACATAACATAGTTTTTGTTGTATTTTCAATTAAATATCAACTTTTCATAATGATGATAATGACTGGAATGTGCGCATAATTAAAGAATAGTTTTAAAAAATAATAACATCTATGATAATATGTACTTCCATTTGGTATTATTTTTTTAATTTACTTCAGATTATTTTAAATAGCAAACTTAGATCACATTATACACAACACTGAATGTATAAGATCAATGTATTCATTCTCGGTGCTGAATAAATCAATCATTAAAATTTTAAAAACTTATTGTAAACTCAGTTCAAAGAATAGTTAATAAATAAGAATATAATTAACAAATACTTAAAAATAAGGTCTATTTCATTATTTTCTTAGATATGTAAATTTCTTACCTTTAAAAGAGAAGATACATAGCCAAGACCAATTGGTGTAAGGCCACATGAGGTAACATTGAGAGTAACCACTTTTTGGAGATGCCTTATTGCCTTACAAACAATTTCAACTCCCTCATCACCAATGTAACATCTTTCAAAGGATATGTGCTGCAAACCTTTTGATTTAACAAGACCCTGCAAAAATTAATCACTTTTGTGATTCATATTACACATGCTGAAAATATTTCCCGTGCACAAATATGAAATAGATGAATGGTACATGAAACACCTATTCAATAAATGATTTAGGCCTATGCAGACAAAATATTCAAGTGTCTAATCTCTTTTTTTTGAACTATTATATAGTCCCAGAAATATTGTTGCCCTTACATTTGTAACATATAGATTTCAATTATATCATATTTTTACCTTTTCTTTTTAAATTTGTATACACTGTAACTTATTTGAATTAACTTATTTTAAAATGTGGGCATGAGTTAGAATTTTTTGCTTCTTCAGTTAAGTGGTAAATTTCAGTACAGTTGACCCTTACATGACCCATGTTTAAATAGCAGGATTTTGGCATAATGCAGTTTTTATTTAATGACCAAAGTTTTTGGACAATATTCCATGACATCTCCCCTCATTTTCATACAGCATGCCACCTATGAGGAGTCCTAAAGGAAGTGAGATGAGATGAGAAGCGATAAGAAGTGATATGCCATGAGTTGAGCTAGAGCTGGCTTGGTGATGGTGCCAACGGCATGACTGCACCAGACCCAGCACTTACAAAAACCTCGCATTCTCTAAAAAATACTTATTGTACTATGGGTTCCACCCCTACACATTATGCGCATCAACCTTGTGCCTCGCTCTGTGAGGTGAATTCGTCTGCTGTACATGTGCAACCCTGAACATCTTCCTTTTGGCATATACTTAAGATAGAAAATTATATCTAGCCCTATTTTCAGGCTTCTCTTTCTTCTTCCCTCTCTCACCCACTCTACAATCCCTATTTCCCTCTCACCCCCTCTCCCTTATATGGATATTAATGTATGTATATAAGGCAATGCAGTGTAAAGACTACAGAACGATGAGCCTTCTGTCACACACTTTGAAGATCATCACGAGGATTCTTAATAAAAGGCAGAAGAAATGCTAGAGGAAGATCAATTCGATTTTAGAAAAGGACGAGGAACTAGAGATGCTATAGGGGTAGTTAGAATCATATCAGAAAGGGCAATAGAGTACAGTCAAGATATCTGTGTATGTTTCATAGACTGGCAGAAGGCCTTTGATAGAGTAAATTGGGTAATGTTGATGAAGATATTAAAGGTGTAGACTGAAAAGACAGGAGATTGATCAGGAATCTATATGTGAATCAAGCTGTAAAGGTCAGGTTGGAGAATGCGGACACCTGTGGAATAAATATCGGTAGAGGAGTTAGACAGGGCTGCTGCCTATCACCGACCCTATTCAATATATCGTATATGGAGAAAGTCTAATGCAAGAAGCGTTAGAAGGCACTGGAGATTTCAAAATTGGAGGAAGGATTATAAGAACAGTAAAATACGTGGATGATCAAGTACTTCTAGCAAGAAAGGAAGAGGAACTCCAGAAAATGATAAATAGACTAGTAATGACAGGTAGAAAATATGGTATGGAAATAAATACAGAAAAATCCAAGGTCATTCAAATATCGGGCAAAGAAGAGAATCTGAACATAAGTATTGAAGGAAAGCCTTTAGAACAAGTTTCAGACTATAAATATCTTGGAAGCATCATAACAAGGGAAGCAAAATGTATGGATGAGATCAGAACTAGCATAGGAAAAGCAAAAGCGGCTTTCAGAAGAAAGAAACATCTACTTTAGGGGAATATAAGGGAAGATATCTGCAAGAAGTTCATAAAATGCTATTTATTGAGTTTAGTATTGTACGGGTCAGAAACATGGATGCTAAGGAAAAATGACATAAAATACTTGGAAAGCTTTGAAATGTGGACTTGGAGGAGAATGCTGAAGATAAAATGGACAGATAGGATGAAAAACGATGAAGTGCTACAAAGAGTAGGAGAGAAGTGAATGATTATACAGACTATTAGAAAGAGGAAGGCAAACTGGGTTGGGCATTACCTGAGGAGAGAGAGTATGATTAAAGATGTGTTAGAAGGAAAACTAGATGGAAAAAGGGAAAGAGGTAGGAAAAGGTTTCAGCTGATAGACGATTTGAAAGGGAAAGAGAGTTATCAAGATATGAAGAGGACAGCTGAAAATAGGAGTATATGGAGAACCAGGTTTAACCATGAATAATCACGGACCTGTCTATGGACAGACTACCTATGATGATGATATGTATGTATTTATAAATGATTTTTTTCTCTTTCTCTCAAATTATTGTTTTTTCCTCTGAACTATTTAGGAATTTTTTGCAGTTTTTTACACCTCTCTTCTCTTCATAGGTGTTTTCTACAATGGAGCATTTTTTCTTGTGTTAAAACATAGCTGATACACAGTTTTTTTTACCCACAAAACTAATAATATTCTTTGGTAATGCTCTATGATCTTTTAACCAATATATAATTAACTTGTAATTAACATGTATGTTATTGTAATTCATATGTAATTAATTTATTTTTAATATGTAAATATTGTAACCATATGACAATAGGGTTAAATGTAAGAAGGGACTATATAGTCTCAGTTTTGCCCTTAATAAAGTCGTTTGTCTGTCTGTCTGCCTCTCATCCCGCTCTCTCTCCCCTCTCTCTTACCTCTATCTACCTCCCTCTATCCCTCCCTCCCTTCCACCAAACCTCCCACTTTCTCTCATTCTCCTCCTTGCCCTCTTTCTCTTTTCTCTCTCTCTCTCCTTCCATCTCTCCCCCAATCCTTGCTTCGCTTCAACCTTAAAGCCGTTCTGGCTTCAATGGATGTTTTCTATTTTGTGGCCTCGAAATTTCCCATCAAAAAATATTCAAAATTCCCGTGTATGATATACTCTCATAGATAACACAGCAAAGATTGAGCATGCATTCAACAATCTCCAGAATGCTTATAACATAAACCCTTAACCTCAGCACTGTAAACAAAGAACAAATGAAAAGAAGAGTCACAAGTCGGCAGTGTGAAAAAATGAGGAGTATCGACAAAAACAAACCCTATGGCAAGGAGAATGTTTAGTCTATGGTCTGCATCAAAGCATTTGTTATGAATTGATTAGATCAAAATCTATAATTCATTAGTACATCATTAATTATTATTGAAAGTGTTGAGCCAATGCAATCTTTAATTAGATTGCCATTTCCCTTTTAAAAATCTTGATTTGAATTTCATATAAAAAAATTAAAACCTTCATTCTTTCATCTACAAAATTGTTTTTCATCCTAAGTTCATATCTCAATTTTAAGTAATTTAAAAAAGGCATATTTAGAGAGACATGTGAATTACATTATTTAATTGGAAAAATATCAAACACTCTCATAATGAGAAAAAAATTACTTTTTTGATTCGAGTTTACTATTAAAAAATTTGCAAGAGACCCCACGCACAATCATTGCACCAGGCTCAGTGATTTTCCAAGTTTAGCTGAGAAACTGAATAAGCTCCGCGCTGGTGCATGAGTCAACTTATTCTGTAGAGAGTATTAGGAAAGTCTATGCTAGTATTAGAGTACATGTAATTGCCACTGGCAATGCAAGTTTAACCATCAAGGATTTGATGGGATGACCAACTCAATTTAACTTGAGTACCTTCTGAACACCTGGGTAAAAAAATTCAGTGCTCTGTGGCACAGTGTGTCTAATGCGCATTTGCAACAGCCTAGTTTGTATTTGGGATGAGTTCAGTGACTCAACCCAAACACTATATATGGTCTGAATTAAAAATTTTCAAGAGGCAATCCTTCTCAAGTGTGCTCAAACAGTAGCACACACAATATCCATGAGGAAAGAAATACAAGCAGACCAAAATTATTCGATG
Organism: Tanypteryx hageni; assembly: GCA_028673005.1. Taxonomy (NCBI): domain Eukaryota; kingdom Metazoa; phylum Arthropoda; class Insecta; order Odonata; family Petaluridae; genus Tanypteryx; species Tanypteryx hageni. The sequence continues at coordinate 78,302,123 of CM054115.1, read as the reverse complement.
CAAAAATGTTTAGTGGCAACTTTGGAAACATTCATACCATAAAGATTAAGTCAGAAAGTATCCAAAGGCAGTATCTCAAATGATAAAGGTTAATAACCATTTATGAAACTTTGTGTTCCATTGATTGAGAAATGCCGACAAAAATCATCATCTTCAGTACACAATTTTTAAGGTAATAAATAGCATTTTCTCCAAATATTGTACAACTTTATCATGCTTGTGAATGTAACCGAATTTTTTCCATATGTTCTTTAGTTCATATAATGCGTTTTTACATAAAAGGCAGTTTTTAGGAATGTAACTACCACATTATATAAGGGTCAACTGTATATGGTAAATATATCCAACCAATTCCTGCATATATGCAAAATTCAATTTTTACAGAAAGGAGTTACATCTATTTAATTATGACCAGAAGTGATGGAAATTAGTCAGCAGTGGTCACTCCAATCTCAATCAATTTTAGGAGCACAGACTTGACTCAGAACTGCCTTTTCTTCCATTGACGTAAGCAAAAATAATATAAAATATTTTTATCTGCATTTTAAGAAGTCAAATCTAAATTTATGGGGAATTATACGTTATATTTTACTCTTATCTGTTAATAATTTATTTCCTTCTTTTGCCTGAAAATTAATATTTTATGACATTATTTAATTAAATAATAATGATTTATTTCCTTCCTCTTTTGTCTGAAAATTAATGTTTTTTGACATTATTTAATTAATATTATTTGCAATCTACAAAAGTTAAAATAATTTTTATTAGAAAATTATAATTTATTTATTTATTTTCTATTCATCCAAATGTCAGCAGCACATGTTGAGTAGGACATGTCAAAAAAGTAAGTACAAAAGTATGATAGTTACATAAGAATAAAAAGAATTAATAAAGATACTGAATAAATAAAAAAGTGGCATATAGACAAAAATTCAGATTAATTATTCATATCTGTCATTAAGATAGTCCTGTATTGGCAGTATTGCTTCGTTAGCAACACCCTTGACTTTCTTCTTAAAACTGACAGTATTAGATATAGATTTCAAAGATGAAGAAGTTTATTGAAGAATCTTCAGTCCATTGCTTTTGACCCCTGAACTGATAAACTGATTGTAAGTTTTATTTGTTGTAGATGTAGATCATTATGATTTCTGGTGTAGTAAGAATGGATGTTAAGATTTTTAGGGAAGGAGTTGATATTATTTTTAATATAAACTAAAATTTATAAGATATAAATACATGGAAGAGGGAGGCTATTTAGTTCCTTAAAAATGGGACAGCATGGGATGTTGTAAGATTTTCATGCAATGATGTGGACATCTCCCTTCTGTGGTTTAAATATTTTGGTATACAGAGGTGTGGAACCCCAGAAGATAATGCTGTAAGTAATTAGGGAGTAAAATTCCCCATAATAAAGTGTGAGGATGACATCAATGCTGGTTGTATTTCTCATTTGATGAAAAAATGAGTTGGCATGGCTTGGGACATATAATACATGTAAGTTTATAATATGAAAGAAATCATTACTGAAAGTATAATAAAATATAAACTCTTCCAATGATGTATCATCTTTTAATTACTTATGTAGAACATTCATTATCACTCATCATCTCATGGGTAAATTATATTAGTAATAATAATAATTACATAAAGTTTTATTACTGATATTATTCACAGTTAATTTAAAAAAATTATATCTTAATTCATAACATATGAAGAATGCTCACACACATCAACATGTAAAAACTATAATATTTCTGAAAGTTTCTTCCAGTGCCTCTGTTGGATCTGTACCACTTTCCTTTAAAAATTTAATGTATCTGCATATTCAGTAGAAAGGAATAAAAAAATACATTCTTATGAACTTCATAATTATTGATGAAATTCTTTTTCAGGTATCACAGTGCTATCTTTCTCATGTCATTCTGCAACCACTCAGCAGAATTATTACTTGGACTATACAAGTTAGTCAGCCATGTTTCACACAACACACATGTGATACATAACTTCAGTTTATATGTTGGAATTGCATTTCTTGTTTATAAAAGCAAGAGAAAGTAGATGCACTGTCTCGACACTTTCGGTCAGATTTAAAAAAATCAACTTGTCTTTGCACTGCTACACAGAATAATCATATTTTATATACAGAAGCAGTTCAAGAAAGAACAACTACCTACCTTAGCTAGAAGAGTGAGATATTTTGGAGCTAATGGAATTCCCTCCAATTCCAGGCATGTCAGAGAACTGTTATTCATGAGACATTCCACTAGTGATGCAGTGAGTCCCATTAGATAACAATTAGTGAAAAGCAAAGGGCATCGCTTTGCCTTAACAGCTTTTTCTTTGATGTCTGCTGGTGCCACCACTAGTTTCCAAAGTAAAAATTATTTATAAGATTCCATTGCTTCTTAGCTGGCAAAAAGTCATTTTTATAATCATTTTATAAAAGTTTCACCCATATTGGCTATTATTTCATAGCTTAATACATTCTGAATTAATACAGAAAGTAAAACTGATTCCTAGAATAAGTGTTAAGTCACATATGCTCCACAAAAATCAACTCTTAAATCAAATACTTTTTTATATCAATACTAAAACATTATTAAACAACTTCCTCAAGCAATAAAGTTTCACGTAGTTACAATTTTATAAATTTGTGAAGGAAGCTCATAAGTTTCTGAAGGGAAGGTTATTTGACTGCAAAACATAATCCATCAAATTTTTTAAATTAATATTAACTGAAAAACTATGAGAGTAAGAATGTGAAAAAATAAGATGACCACTTGCATAAAATCATAAAGGCTTAAGAGCAGAGGGAGGACATATTTCAATACATAAAAAATTACTTTTGCATAAATAAGACCAGTTAAGTTTAGCTATTGATATGAAATCTACCAGCAATTTAACAGTATAGAGTGGGAAAGCATCAAGCAGTCTTTATCCACTGAAAAAGGAAACAATCAGCGATAAAAAGGACAAACCAAATACATGTACAAGTCAGTATGACTTAAACAAATATGCACAGAAATGTTTAACATGTACTAAAATATGTATACAAAATTGACAAAAGTTTTTTCAAGTTCTGGTGTCGTGTTTAAACACTTAAGCTAAATTTTTTATTTATTTAAGCAAAACATAACAAATGCACCAGCAATATTCATAACTTTCATTTTCAAAGTTTACTCTCCATATTTTCATAATTTTTGCTTAATAGTGAAGATATTTCTGTATGAATAAAACTAACTGAATTCTTGAAATATTTTTAACTATGAAAGCAATGTTCTGATCTAATTCTACAAAATTTAAAAATATCAATTATAACTCTTTTTCAATAAAATATGTGAATATACAATCCAGCCAAAAAGAAAATGATAAAACTAAGTTTTTACAACATAAAACATTTCTACAGTTTTAGCATAATTTTAACATTTTAGAACAAATTAGAAGCATAACTTGGACCTTGAGATTTTTATTTCTTTAAAAAAATAAGAGTACTCAGTAAATATAAGCTATAAATATAAGCGATGTATATTAATATGCACATAACTTTATAAAAGTGGGATAATCAGAGTCCGTGAGATGTAGCAGTACATAAAGAAATTTTATTAGTTTATCATGTGCAGTGTTTTAATTTTTCATTTATTAATGTAATATCTATAGAGTAAAATATAAAAAAAAGTTTCAGATGCAACCACATGACCAGGCAAATATTAAGTTCTTAGCTGAAATTATTTTTTCCATCTTTGCTTTTCACATTAATTTTGGTGAACAACAAACTAAATTCACAATTTCAAGTCAGCACAAAAGCAAACTTGTTTTGAACTAATTAATAATATCAAATTTTGAGGCGTTTCATTTAATATTACACAAAATTATTTTAAAATCTATTTCATTGAAATCATTCTTGTCATGAAGGATGCATCAAGTAAAGAAATGCCTTCTTTTCAAAAAGGTAATAAATTCATTTAGCTTACCCATTACTTCTACCAAAAAAGTTACACCCTTATAATAAATTATTTATCAAATAAACATAAAAAGGAGCATTATTGTCTTATACAATCTTTATTACTTCTTACTCCTTAAATATGATGTTTAGTCTGCTTCATGCAAAGGGATTATATATTTCCCTTACCATTTCTTGCTGGATATCGACTCCGTATTGCAATCATATGGAGCTCTTGATCTGAAGAAAGGGCTTCTAAAAAAGGTTTCCAATCCTCAGCTTTTAGACGATCAGTCAAGAAATCAAGGACTCTCCTTGGGAGATGAGATAATATTCCAGCTTGAGGAATAACACAATAACGTTCGCATAGTTCTTGGTATCGAGCAGAAAATGAATGTATGGAGGAACTTTTCGTCTTTGCTTGAAGTAAACTATATTTTGTTAATGGTTTCCATCTTGTAGCAGCAGATGATACACTTGGTCTAATATGGAGAATAATAAAAGTCACTTCTATTATACTGCTCAAACCCATCCCTTTCCAACAGAATTCAAATGTAAACAAGCTTACATACCGTATCCCAATATTAGAATAGCTTAAAAATGGCCTATCATTCACTACTTCTCCAGCCCAACTATTTCTTCTACCCATTCCTATTCTTTTGGAGCTATCCTTAGGATTTTTAGGATTATTTGAGTTTCTCAGATTTACTATTGGATCTGAATGTCTAGTTTTAACAATGCTCATGTTGTAGATTATGGAAGACTATTTATAGTAGGTTAACTAGATAAAGAAACAGATAAAAATAAATTTAGATTGTTATCAACACTCTTGTTTGTTTCTAGCTTCAAGTAAGAATTAGTAAATATTGTTTTACAATGCATAGTGAACAATATATGTGCTCCTTCCCCACATATATTGGTTAATGTGACACAAATATTATAATTCACTTCGTTTGCATTATAAATACTACATGAAATCAAGGATATGAAATACGTTACACAGTTAATTTTTAACACGTTTAAATAATAAAATATTGATAAAGTGGGGATAAATGATTACTAACAATTAAAAGCTTCAACTAAATGATCATTCATGGAGGAAACTCTGTAAAAGACTTAAAGATCATCGACATTTATCTCATTTTCTTCGATCAACTGAATTGTCTTGTCAGTGAAAAAGAAAAAAAATGCGATATCTAATTATATGTATTTACCTAAATGATGCTCAATTTTGATATTGTTGGTTTGTTTTGAGGAGTTAGTCCCGAAGCATTACGCTGATAATATAATCCAAGTTTAACAGTCCAAAAAGTAATGATTTTTTAAAAAAGAAAGCGCAACTATCTGTCATTAGAAACCAACTTCACCTTGAAACCTTGTTACCATAGTTACGCTGTTGCTAGTGGTTGCTAGGCAACGTAAAATGGCGGGAACGAAAAGTTTTTATTGTAAGTAATGTTCACATATATTAGTCATAAATAACTTAAGGATAAAGTGAAATTTCATTGTGTTTTATTGTGCAAGTAAATATAGCTACATTCTATGCAAACGTACTGAATACAAAATGTTCACTAATACATTCATTTGTAAATTTACAGAAAACGAAGATGTTTGAAAGAACATAGTTCCGAGGAAATGAAATTAAAAATAACGAAGGTAATAAAACAATTTTAATTAAATCTATCTATTTTGCAGTGAGGATAATATATATATTGCGCCGCTATAATGCTTAAACTTTTGTGGCGGACTTGGTGAATAAGTTTCATAACTCGAAAATGAAATTGTAACAATTTTTCTATTAACTTATTTTGTTTTGGTATAAAAATACTTTAATGGTCTTAGCATAGGGAAGAAGTTTCATTATATTTTTGTTTATCATCAGTATTGCTTAATTTCTTTCGTATATATAGATTGCAAGCTTTTAATATCGTGTCTACAACAGTTATAGCTGCCACTTTAAACGTTTTTAAAATTTAAAACTCCTTTTTAGTTTGATAGGACTAAATCATGTTGACACATATGAATCAGATTATCGTAATTTTTTTTATCAACTTACATTCTAAGATCTTGAAGCATGTGAAACAAAGGAACATAATATTACCTAAATTATTTTCTTATACAATAAAAATAACTCCTATTTAAGTGTCTTTTTAATTCGCTTAAAACTATAACTCTTTGAATAAATAAGGAATTTTTTAATCACCCAGCTTTCAAGAGCTATCATAAATCGAATGAAATAACTGACCAACTATTTCTTCAGCTTAGTTTACTGCATTTTCAGCTAATTTCTTTTTGTTGTCTTATCTTCAAAATAAAAAAATCAATTTCTGTTTTAGAAAACATATTTCAAATTATATAGGTATTGCTTTTAGCCATAAAACACTTGAATTGCTGAATTCTTTAATCGGTACCCACATATTTACATACAAGCCATAGACTGTGCTCTCTTATTGAATATCTGACCAAGTTTTCAGATTAGCTAATTTACAACCAATCATAATTTTCATGCAGAGTATTTTCTAATTTAATAAAAAATTGTATCTTATTTGTTATTCATACAAACAGCAGCTTAAATCTTTTTTAAAAATTTTGTGTAGCAAAAAATCATTATTAATTTTTGAAAATGCAATGCTAAATGCATTTTTGTTAAAATGCTGTGACCAATCAATCACTTCTTTAGTGACTTGATGGTAATATTACTAATCTATGTTAGTTGGTTGCCTTTTACATCATAGAACCTATTGATAAATCATCAGAAAAAGGTTGCAAAAATTAGCTTTGCTTTTGGATTACAAATTTTGATTTTGATTGTGCTTCATTTATAATAGATTCTAAATAATTAAAATTTCTTTAGAATTTATTATTACAAGACAAATTAATTCATTTAGGAATTTGGTTTAGGTGAATCAGTATAGATGAAGACTGCTTTTAAGCTAAATATACTTAAGCTATTTCTGAACTTTTTATGACTATTGGAGCACCCTAATTTATAATTGGATTCCAACACTAATGTGACCCTCATAATTTTCTTTGAGTTATATAATATTGCTGACCACCCATCATATAGTGCTTCTTTTTTATTTCATAAAATGTCAGTAATACATATTTATTTTGGTTTCAATTGCTCTTTGATATTATCATTTCATCAGCTTTCGTACACTTTCTTTTCAGCTTAACATTGAGGAATCTTTTCACGTTCATTGATAGAAGAACCATACATCATGTAATTTAAACACAACTGAAATTGATGGACTAGGTGTTAGAGGAAATATATCACTGATCACTTTCCTTTCCAGTATAGTACTAATAATATCTAGTCACCACATGTAACAATGAAACAGCAATGGGCAGATATTCAGTCTTTCTTCATCGACATTTTAATTTGTCAATTTAGCGCTTTTTAACACTGTTTATCACTGCAAACTCACAAACATGAGTTGCTGTATTTTTATGAATATAGCACAGCACATTAGTTATACGATTTCACATCAAGAGAGAAGAGATCTAAATATTCATCAATAGGAAATTCATCCTGCATTTTGCATGGGAATTTCCATTTTAGAAAATGGGTTACATCAATTTCTCAAAAAATTTAAACTGGAAACTTCTTAACAGGGAAACTTTTCTTAGCTTATTCATAAAAATTAACTGAGCTAGTCTCTTGGGTCTATTCCTTGCAGTAATATTTTGAGTAACAATTGATAGAGAGCATTTAACATTGGCTTGGTATGACAGATCCTTTGCATCTTTCATGTTACTTGATGAAGATGGCTCTGAATGATGCATAGGTCACTTCACAGCTGAGCACCATTCACAGTGTTATGTTGATGCAACCAAAACCCACTATTCTTTCATTTTGTAGGTTTTCCCTCAACAAACACAACTTGGGTACCGTCCCATGCAGTGGAAACTCTGAAGATCAGTAACCACTGTTTGCTTCCCTTGACCTGATGCTGCATTCGTTATCTCTGAGGCATCCATCATCACATCATCTGATGTTCCAGGTAAGCTGCTCACACTGCTAAAGTGTCCTCCAGACACTCCGCATGGTGGTCCTGGAGCCATTCCTCCACTACTATAGCCAGAAGGAGGAGCTGTGTGATGATGGCTATGGTGGTGACTGAAGTATTCCTACACAAGAAAGTAAACAATAAAAATGAATTTGAAGCTTTGTTAACATCTTGAGTACTGACCTCAAATATAGTTGACATTTGGGTTTTCAGTTATGCCCCAAGTCAAATTAACTTGACATATATTAGTTTGTGTTGTGTTGCATATTGCTGCTGATTAGATATTAGGCTGCATAGGTTGGTTCTCTGGAATGTTTTCAGTGTCTGCTATTCTCATATTTTAATTGGAGGCATGTATTATTAACTATTTTTCTACATATAAACATACATCAAATCAACTTTGATGAAGATATGTTCTGTGATATTTAACCTTTTGCCGTCACATGTCGAGTGTGACTTGACAGCAGCTTGCAAGTTGAGTGTAATTTGATACTAAGTGTTTTGGAGAGAGAGAGGCATGAGATTTGTAAATATTTTTTTGTGACCTGCTTGCAATTGCAGTTTCTAACACCTCAGGAGCTTCTTAATCATAAAAAAGTTGACTTATTACTGTATCCTAAAGATAAATAGGTGAATAATAGTGAGAAGGAAAAAAATCTGAGTGCTAAGTGTTAATACTTATAATTTTGTATATTTTAACCACAATTGTTACCATAATACCTTGTCTGGTGAGGTTTTGATTGCAAAAAATGGTTAAGACTTGATTTTCATTTTAAAAATTATGTATTAACTCTTCAGTAAGTTCTGATGTGAATTCTTATCTGGCCAACCAAGGCACTCACATCTATGAATACGGCCTGCCACGTAAAAAGGTTGCACACTTCTGCCCTATATCAAGACCCACTGATGGCCACCTTATTTTTACTGGAAATTACTTCTTATCTAATGACTTGTATACGTGTGATAATGTGTGGTTGTATCTTGGTATTCTGCAAAACCATGAATAAGTTATCTCTGTTGAGTTATATTTGGCATAAGTTGTACTTAATATTACAATAATTGGTATCAGTCGCATAGAGACCGTCGGGGGAAAGCCCAGCGGCCCATGCTTCAGGGGGCCTGCAAAAGATTTAATGTTGAGACTGGAATGTTTGCCCTTTAACCCTTAACTTAACACATGACCGGAGCACAAACATTTAAATGTCAGACTATGTCCAACAAAGGACCACAAGGGTTTAATTTTATTTAGTTCTTTGTGGAAGTTAGTTGCATTAAGTGGTACAATAATCAGCCAGTGTGACATAGTTTGGAAGGCTGCCATTTTATGTCTGTAATGGTGAAATGAGTTATTATGGATGTAACTGCTGTTGTGCAAGTGTTTTCTGTAAATGTCAATTTATACTTTATTGTCTTTCTTTGTTATGAGTAGATTGAAGAAAGATGGAGTGTTATTGATTTATATTTTGTGATTGAATTTGTTTGTGGGATATTGATTGTTTAAGTTTTGTATAATGTCTTCTATATTGTTTGTCATAGAGTCAAAAATGTTGAAGATATCATTAATGTACCTATCCATATTGATTGCTAGTAATTGAACTTTTTCTTATGGTATTCTTTGAAGTAGCACATAAAGAGTTTTGCTAGAAATGGAATTATGGGTTTCCCATCGCAATGCCAATTGTTTTTCTGTATATTTAGTTGTGAATTCATTCATTCATTTTAGTGCTCTGTCTTACAACAGGTCCTACCAATTCATTGATTGGCTTTGACTAGGGAATATACACACATTGCCATTGCCTTCCATACTGGAAACACACACAGAAGGGAGGAGGGATACCCGGTGCCGGCATTTGCCTATTCTTTGCAAAGAGCACCAAGGGGGCCAACTCTTTAACATCCCTTCCAAAGGATGGAGTATTGACTTTTGTGTGGTCTCCTCAAACTGCACAAGTAGAGGAATGGTTGACCTCAGAAAAAAATCCCACTTTTGCAGGATTTGTGCCCGGTGCCGCTTAGTTTAGCAGTCCAACTTATCACTACACCACCAATATAGAAGTAAATTTGTGTATACTCATTGATGGCTTTTGTGGGGATTTTTTTATGAAGCCAATCTTAAAAAAAATTCTAAAGTGTCTTTATGGGAGACACTGGGGAATAGTTGAAGAATATTTTTCCAAATCACCACCCCTCCCCCCATACCTAAAGTTAACCTTTCCCTCCCTCTCACCCTGTCCATTCATTGGGCCCTTCTGTACTTTTTGCACCACTTCTCTCCTTTTTCATATATATTTGTGTTGCTCCTTTCTTCCATATCTGATGAGGACCAGTTGAAACCAGTTGTTTTTGATTTTTCCTGAATAAAGTGGAATTTTTACATAGTTATTCTCTCCTCATTTATTATGGAGTTCCACAAAGTTTAATCCATTGATTTTAAGGTTATAGAAAACCAATTCTTGTAATTTTAGGTGTTGTCTTTTTGAGTATAGGAAATTAATTTCAACTTTGATGCATTTCTTGAGAAACATGACAAAATAACTTTTACAATACTACAAATTTAATTTACCAAACTCACAACCTGGGGTTTGATGCTAAGCATCGAAATACGGGGTATTGTAAAAGTTATTTTTGTCATATTTTTAAGATGGAGTAACACCAACTGAAGGCCCATATAGTCAAGTTTCCATTTCTGGAGAGCAAAGCTGATGCTCTTTTTGCAATGATGTTGTCTCTTTTTGGGAAAATCTTCATGAATTTAGGGTAAATGTTGTGTTTTTTGCATTGTTTAAGAAATTTTGTCTGCTCCTATGTTGTTGATTTTGGTGTGAAGATGGTGAAATTTGTTGAACTCATTAGGATAGAATGTCATAATTAATTCAACAGGGAATTATCAAGCTTGTCTTATGGCTGAAAAAATTCAACTTAAAAAATACTTGTCTCAGGTATCTCCAATACAACCTTGTTGTGGCTATTGGATATACCTGAGAAAGGTATTTTTAAGTGCTAGGTCTTGGATAGTATTTTTTTGTCTTTCAATGGTAATTGTTTTATTTTTTGATGAATTCATAAGAATTTTTGAAGGAGTGTTTTGAGTTAATTTAAGGTCAGTGAATAGTAGGTTTATCCATTTTGAAAGAAAGTGAGTTGTGGAGTACATGGCTGAAATTGTGGGTCTCCTTGAATTATCATCTTTATGTATTTTGGGCGGGAAGTACATTTTTGATATGTAAGAATGAGATCTGACAAATTTGAGGTTAAGTTTTCTGTCAATGAGAGTGAGACAGTTTTATAAAGTATCCTTTGTTTGCCTGATCATCATATTAAGGGGTTTATTGTTTATTTTAATGTATGATCGTGTGAGAGCAGTTGTAGTCCAAGTCAATCATTTGCAACCATTGTGTTTAAATACACAAGGCTTAAGTTTTAAACCCTTCCCATGTCACTAAAATATACAGAGATTATAAATTCCTGTTCATTTTTTTCAGATATAATTTTCAAAAAATGGGAATTTTTTTAAAAGCCAAATCAGTCAACTACATATTCATATATAGGAAAACTGCACTTATAACATAAATATTATAGATATGAGGTAGTTATTACTCTCCAAGTATGTTGTTGTTTAGCAGTGATTTTTCTAAAACTGGTGGTGCATCTCTGAATACTGTCTCTAACTAACACTATTAAATACATACACTATTTACAGTTAATTGAATATTTGCATCTGTTTGCACTCCATTACTCCTCAAATATTTTTCTTTGTGTGATAGTCTTCAATGCAATTGGAAAATAGCATGAGAAAATTATTTAAAGAAAAAACATCGCCAAAAAATTGCATTTGCTTGATCCATTCTGTACTGAAATATTCTTTCTTGTATTTCAGTCTTTGGATTTAGGCCCATGTTTATAATTACGGCAAGGAAGGCCTCGATATCACAAGATTCACTACTCTTCCAATTAGCGAGAGGTGATGTAGGCGAATTCTGCTTGGCCAATTTTCTGTTTTTGCCGTAGAGATTGGTTTCATCGCGTATTAGACTGATCATTTCATCTCCAGAAAAAGTCGGAAATATTGTATAGGTTCGCTGTGAATATTAAAATCACTTGGAAGAATTATTCCCGGTGTAACCTCACTAAAATCAGGTTTAAAACTTGGACCAGGGTCATTAGAAACGATGTCCAACCAACCTGTCTTAAGTCTTGGCATAAGTTCACCATTTAACACGATTTCCTCCTCATCTTCGTCTAATTCCCTTTCACTATTCATCAGACTATCTGATTCATCACTAAAACTATGGAAATATTCTTCATCATCACTTATTTCAGCTAATAATTGGACCAAATCCGATACCGATACTTCAAAGTCCGCCATGACGGATGTTTACGTTCTCAAAAAGGAAATTCAAGTTCGAAAAATGTAAATTTTATGGGTTATTTTGACTTACTCGGTGCTTTGACGTCACTACCAGTATTCTCTTTCGAAAGCGACCATCTCCTGTCATCTAGTATCACTTACGGAAGGTAGAATAAAAGCTATGTTAGTGAATGGCAGAATGCGGAATATATCGTATTCGACACGGGAAGGGTTAAAGATATTATTGCATTTTACAAGTGTTGTTGACCTTTTATAACCAATGACGTAATTATTGTCCAAATTCAATTGACATTAATAATTGATCGAAAATGCTATGATGTATATTGCAAATAGTGACAAATACAAAATTTCTTTTTAATCTGGTCAGTAACATCATTTTCGATGTAATAGAATTATAAAGAATTATCAATTTTGTTGATTATTTAAACATTATTGTTTGCAATGTAAAACTAGGAATAGACTTGTTTCCACTAATTTTCACCTTTTATAAACAGAATTTTGGAAGAAATGGTCAAGAAGATAAACTTTTAGTTTTGACGGCGACTATATGATAATCGAGGAGTTCTTGAAAATTTAGCCATTTTTTCGGCGACTTTCAGGTAACGATGGAAACGTATTTTCCTATAATAGATTATATTGACACAAGTATAACAAAATTCCATTGTGCATCGTGATGAGATATTTTATTATTCATATGCGAAAATCTGGGCGAGTATTTTGTTTTGAAAATTATGGTATGGCCCCACAGCCAGAGCTGGGGGGGGGGGGGGGGGGCTGGGAGGGCAGTCACCCAGGGCCCCGTGTCTACGGGGCTCCACGCTTGAAGTTAGCTTACGAACTACTCTTTCTTACTAATCTTAGTAGAACGCAACAGCGTGAATAAATTGTTCTAGATGTTTGTTATAAGAAAGATATCATTATTCTGAGCATGGGATAGAGGAAGACCCACGGCTACCGCCTCGCCCTGGGCTCCGCGGCTGCCGCCTCGCCCTGGGCCCCGAGGATCCTGGAGACGGCCCTGGCCACAGCAGTCTTTGAAGCACCATAATCAAAAGGCGAATCCAGAATCGTAACGACAGATACAAGGAAATAAATTTATATGGCCTCCGTCAATGTAACGCGTTGACCCATCTTTTGCAGTTACTAACGTCATTCGCTGGCTTTCTTCCTCAGGTTGCTCTTATTCTCAACGCACCTGAAAGGGGCTCTCTATGTACTGGAAATACTGGAAACCGTAATAAGGCGAGCCGCTGGTAGCCGTCGGGGCAGGAGGTCCAGCACATCCGTGTCCGTACATTTGACTGCAGAAGACGTCCGAATAAGTGGTGGAAGCGGCAGAAGTGGAAGCCGAATTTGGCGCAGGAGGCAAGGGAGCAACAGGAGGAGGGGGCGGAGGAGTAGGGGAAGCGGAGGAAGATGTGACGGAGGAGGAAGGGGACGAAGGAGGAGGACTGGAGGCCGTGGGAGGCTGGCCGATTCCGCCTCGCCCGTAGCCTTCCTCCGGAGGGTTGTCCGAGTAGTGCCTGGGGTTGTGGAGGTAGTAGTGCGACCCCGCCCCGTCCGTCGAAGACGTCCCGCCACCGGAAACTCCTGATCTTCCGACTTCTGACCCCATGCCTACATTCGTGCTGCATGGTACGCTTCCACTTCCCTTGGTGGACGCGGAGGACTTCTGGTGCGACTCGCTGTACGCCATGTTGAAAAGGGCGTCTGGATCGCAGACGAACTTGTAGACGTATCGCTCGCCTGGTTAAAATGAAAAGGTAAAAAATTTACTTTTGATTTCTTTCGTTTTCTTAAACATTTATATGTTAGTAGGTCACATTAAATCTGTTAAATTACAAGGAATGCATTAAAACTGACAACGATATACACCAGCGCTGTGTTTCATGAAGTATGGTCGCGACCATGAACGGGGCCGCGGAACGCAATAACTTGGATCACAGGGCTCATGACAAAAAAGTTCTACTTCAACGAATTTATACTTCAACGAATATTGATGCTTAAAAATTTTAAGAAGTAATTTCAAGGTGGTAATAATACAATGGAATTATTTTTTCACATCACCTGCAACTTTCTGCATGATCCCCTTTTCATAGTAATAGCGCAGAGAGCGACTCAGCTTGTCATAATTCATGGCTGGCCGGTTCTTTTGCACTCCCCATCTACGAGCCACCTGGAATAAGAACAGTTCAATTTAGGGGCAAGGCAAGACAAATCGACATATCTTACTTTAGTTAAAAAAGGATATGCTACTGTCTCGACTGGTTTCCACCTGTGGTACGGATTATAGCGATTAAGACGACAATAAAATCTCGAGGTTTAACAATGACACGGTCGGCAAGGCAACATATCGTTAAAAAGTTTAAAAATTTCCAATAAATATTATTTAAACGTATAACTTGAGCAATTTTGAATCGTAGGCGAAATGTGGCGATAAGAACAAGAAAATTTATTTATTTGTCTTTAAAACGTTCAGGTCCGAAGGTCGTAGATCAATTCTTTCTAATTTTAATTTGTAAAAGAGTAAAAGCCTGTAAGTCGAAAAATCGATTTTTAAGTGCTATCTTATGAAAACAAAATTAACTACTGGAGTCAAACCCGGGTCCTTTTTGATGAGTTTTTTTGTAAATGGCTTTTACTATAAGAAACAAACATTCCTCCCAAATTTCAATCTTCTACCTACTCGGAAAGTATTACAGTCAGTCATAAATATTTCATATTAATCGAGTGTGACCTGATTTCTTAGCTCATTATTTAAAAAAAAAATTAGCGTAATTGCCCGTCAAATATGCCGGGTATGTGCGGATTATGTATTTAAATTAAGGTACTTCCCATTCTTCCTCCCTTTCTCTCTGCCTCCCTCTTCTTCTCTTCCCTCCCTCTCCCCCTAGTCTCTCTCTCCCACCTATTCTCGCTCCCCCTCGTATTTTCCCTCTCCTATTCTCCATCCTCTTCTTCCCATCCTCCTCCTTTTTCCTCCCTTTCTCCCTCACGTTCTCCTTCTCATTCCCCCCTCAAAAATGTAGCTATCCCTCTCAGAGTGATAGATGTAGATAAAAATCCTACATACAAAAATATTATCTATTTGTTAAAAATTACGCTGGGTCACTTTAGCGGGCCAAAATTATTGTAAACTATCTGGAACATACTATAATGTGAATTATATATTTTTGTATTTTCAGTCCACATAAAATATTCTTTCATTAAATTAAAATGTATAAATTTTATTCGGGGGAAGTGCAATATATAATCCCCCTCACGATAGTATAACATTTATTTCTTAAATTACCATGTCAACCCTAAATTAACAAATTCTGATTAGCTCATTATATACATTTCTGCCAATTTTCAATTTTTATCTACATTATTTACATCCTTAATCGAGATATTCGCGGTCAGAACACATAGCCTTTTATTATTATTTTTGTGATTCTTTTAAACCTCTCTTTCTCTCCCTATTTCTCAAACCGTACTCAAGTCCTCCATTCTTCTACATAACTCCCGCAACCTATCGCCCAATCCTTCACTCCATAATTTTTTACATGGTCGGTTTGTTTATTAAAACGTCCAGCATGTTCCTCAGATTTTCATACCGTCTCTATTTCAATAATATTGGGTTTAGCTCATTATTAAGATTTTTAACCTATAAGGCGGGTTTGCACGGGTCGAGAAAGCGATCGTGATTTCTTGAACGTCTAATCACGAACGGTTTCTCGCCCCATCTAAACACTCCCTGTTCGTGACCTTGGGCATCTCGACTTGCTTCACTACTCAATATCAGTTTATAACATCAGACGCTGATTCATTCTCATTCGAGTAAGCGTACGAGAAACACGTGTAGGCACTCCCAGTTGTGCCTTTTTTTTAATCGGCGCGAAATGGCACCTCGGTGGAATGATGACACTATAATGAAATTCGTCTTGTTATATGAAAGTGGATGTGTTTTGTGGGACATAACAAATGGCGGTTATAAAAATAAATTTGCCAGAAATGCTGCTCTGGAAAGAATTGTAGCGGGGATGGAATTGGAAGATTTTGGAGTAGCAGAATGTAAGTTAAAAATAAAAAATCTACACTCACACTACTGCCAAGAACTTCTGAAACTTTGGACCAGCAGTGCATCAAGGATGCATCCGCCTTTATGAATAGCATTTCAGCTCTTTAGGTATTCCTTCTCGTAAACAACGCAACGAACGTTGTTTGCAGAAAATCATTTCCCTTTCCTTCAGTCTTTCTCTCCATCCTTCTTTCTCTCATTCTCGTATTAAAAGCCTTCAAAGTACGCTTAAACCCATAAGGATTAAAATAACAATAGGATTCCGAAGTTTAGGAATGTAATTGGTAGGCAAGGCAACATCCCGTTAAAATGGAAAGATTTCCCCAAAATATGTGAATTAAACATTTAACATGAGAGATTTCGAACTGTAGGCAAAAAATGTTATCTTATGGAGAATGCAGATCATCCCCTGAAGTCAACCTCTGGACGTTTTTCGTCAATTTTTCTTCGTCACAGCATTTTTATATTTGGGCAGATTATCTCTTCTAAATTTCAAATTTATATCTGTATATTTGATCGAGTTATTTACGTTTTAAGAGCGTGACATGGACCAACCTACCAACGGAGTAACATATCCTTTTATTAAAAGAGGGGGTGTAGAAAAATCTGACGTGGCCACTACATGATTTTCTCCATATCTGTAATATTTCTAATAATTCCAAATAGATTAAATGATAATAAATATATTGATGAAGTGTGAGAAAAATTTAAATATTTTACAAAGAACAGAAATAAACTCAAATTGTTGCCTTCTGATATTGGATATAGCCAGGAAGCTCCAACAATTAAGAAAATAACAAGAAATTCAAACCAGGACTAATGCAGGCTGGTGTCCCAAAGTTCACGTCCCGAAGTGATTACTTATATTGACAGGAAATGTTTCAGTATGTGTTAGTCATTCCAAGGAATTTTCATACCATAAATACCATTTGTAATTCATAGTTTAGCAATGATAGAAAAAACTTAGAAAATAAATTAATAGAGCATTATCAGGTTTAAAATACTAAAAACAATGCCAAAATCTTCCTATGTAAAACAAACATAAAAAAACGTTCCTGGAATTGAACCAGGGACTTCAATCTTCGCCAAATAAAATATATCTCCGAGGTGGGCTATTGTAGCACGAGTCTCATACCAAGTTTCATGAAAATCGCTCGATTGGTGCAAAAGTTGTTAGTAGAGGACAAACAAACACCTACACACAGACAGGACCATTTCATAAGGCTATGTTTTCTTTGGAAACCAGCCTTAAAAGGAGCGTTACTAAGACGGGTATCGGGAAAGTTCACCTCCAGAAAATTAATGGCCAATTTTAATTAAACATCACTTAAAGCCTAGGGAAGCTTTTAAATAGTGAACCGTTTTTGCTGATTTTCCTAACTGAATAGATTTTCACGCGCGAATTTATAATTTTATCCGAATGAACTTATTAAGCGACAGATAGTACGTAAGAACATGTTATTCCTCCCTAAGTACGGTTGGGTTTATATAATCTTCAACCATCGTGTAGTGAATTGAACGGTTTTGTTATTTACGCTCCCTAATTATCATTAATGTATTATATACAGTCGACGGCCGCCGATGTCACAAGGTTCTCAGAGAATTTACACACTCCCCGACCGCCCCTACCTCCAACTATATCATCCCGTACTCGGTAATTCCTTGGTTATTATATATGAGTATACAAGTTTCAGTTGATAGACTACACTAGAAAAGGTTCCGTGGTATTCATTTATTCTTTGCCGGACCTGGTTCACCGACGTGATTTCCTGTAAAATGATGAAGAATGTGAGTAAAAACTATAAAATTATGAAATATCACCCGTGAATTTTTATCTCATGCACAATATGTTAAGAAAATAAACCATACAAGCCAATTAATTACCATTGACGATGAATTTTCCGTCGGTGAATTTTTCGGCGGTGAATTTTCCGTGGCGGTTAATTTTCCGACCGTCAATTTTCTGTGGCGGTGAATTTTCCTAGACCCACTAATAATAAGACAGTGGTGTCCAACCCCATCGCCACTAGTGGCGAATAGGTCATTGATGTGTGGCGAATTGATGCTTAGTCTACTGTGCGCTATTTTTTAGTAGTTTATTAAACCACATAGTAATAAATTTGTTTATATCTGTTAGCTTAAATTTTACATAAAACGGTATTTTCGCAACAAAATACAAAATATTATTTTGTATAAGTAGGACTTTAGTCAGAAAAGACTACAGTGATAATAACTAATTTAAATCATTATTGTGTATCATTGTGACATTTTATTTAAATTAAGTCCTACTTATAATATTTATATTTTATATTATGTGGCGAAAAGGCAGATCCGTTAGCCACAAGTGTGGCGAACCTGAAAATTCTGTTGGACACCACTGCACTAACGTAAGACGCAACTAAGCGTCAAGTGTTTACAATAGTCGCCGGTAGGTGGTGTTATGGTGGCAGCTAAATAATTAGTTTTTAAAATATCTCTTAAACAATGCATTGTATGGGGAAATGGGGAAATTATATTTCCCATGACTTCTATTCCAGTACTTTCTGGCATTCATCAAATATTAAAGCAAATATAAAAAACGGGTAAGTAACAA
Source organism: Tanypteryx hageni (assembly GCA_028673005.1). Taxonomy (NCBI): domain Eukaryota; kingdom Metazoa; phylum Arthropoda; class Insecta; order Odonata; family Petaluridae; genus Tanypteryx; species Tanypteryx hageni. Next base: position 78,283,148 of record CM054115.1, on the reverse strand, counting down.
GAGAAAACAAATACTAAATATTAAATTTTATGCTGATCGGATTATTAGGTTTTGAGTTAGAGCTCCCACAAAATGACGATCACAGACACACACACACAGACACACACACAGACATCTTCGAGAACATAGTCAAAACGTGTTCAGCGGACCTTAAAACATGTAACATTTCCGTTGAAATATCGAATTCGATTTTTTCATGAAAACAATACTTTCTCTATACTTCGTATATGGAGTAAGTAAAAATGAAGAGATTTTTAAGTGTATAAACATTTCCCTGTTAATTTTTCATTAAAAATTTTAAAGAGATAAAAATCGTCATATTGTTAGTTTAGTTGGAAATCATCGTTAGAATTAAATTATTTATTAACTTGGTGGGAAGAAGGAAGAAACGCAATGAATGATTTCGCTTTATTTAAAATGCCACTTCTTTTATTTCGTTAAAGCACTACCAGTGAGTTTCGTTTCTTTTCCCATTTCAGTTGCTGTGAATTCCTCCCTTTTCCTCCATTTCTAATGTCAAATCTTCACCCTTTATTTTCTTCGCGAGCTCCGTCTTTTTTTATTTTTCACCTCTTCAAAAATTAACCTTGCACACCCCTGTGATGTGGTATAGTCCTGTGAGGAAGTGTCGTGTGTGTTTAAGTGAGTCAAGGGAATTTCTTTCATCGCGTGAGGATGCCTTCTCCCACCGCTGGAAATTTTACACCGCACCAAAGGTAAGGTAACGTCGTTTTTTCGGATCAGTGCCATCCGATTCCCTCTTTTTCCAGCTTCGGTTTAATGGCGTTTAGGTCGTCGTAGCCAAAGGCAATTGATCAAAACTAATTTTGGTGTGCCTAAAATTTTGGATCAGGTTGTCGTATTTAGAAATGGGTTGAGATAAAAGTTAACGCAAAATAGATGGAACAGTTTTATAAAATTTAGATGAAGCCAATTGGTCATCCATATCCTCGTATTGCTTTAAGTCAATCCATCTAGTTATGGTTAAAAATTTTTATAGAACGAGGCCAATTTTTGTATCGATTACTAGATAAGTAGTTGCGCATAATTCTCTTGAATCAGCAGATGAGCAAAAATTACTGAATTCTCCATTATCGATCGAAAATTACTGTATGTTTTTGAGCGGCTAGGAAATTCGTGAAATTAATAATGCTTGGTTTTATTATTTTATTTATTAAAATAACGTGTGACTAAATGTTTAGTATTGTTACCAATTAAAGAGACATTTTTTTCAGCTTAAAATAAATTTTTTCCGAATTCTAAAAGTTTGTAATGCCCGTAAACAGGAATAAAAGCACAGATAAAATCCTTGGCACGGCCTTATGATATTGATGGAGAACGTGAAGCAAAGATTGAAAGTGAAAGGTTGGCAAATACTGTGATCTATAAAGAAATATTGTAAAATTATCGCGTTATTTCTAGAAGCTAACCAGTTAGGGTCGAGACCCTCCAAGCTCTCCGCAGGAGTTAGGAGTTGAGGGCACTTAGGGTCGGAAATCTGCTAGTATTATGCAATAAAGAGAACTAAGGCCAACTAGTTTAACTGTATATCCTTTAGTATTCCTCTTCCATTTAATTTGGGCTGGCTGTCTAAATTTTGGCCTTTCCTTGTATAAGGTTTTCCAGCCATGATATGCGTATTGTGGTACTCGACTTCTTTCCATATCATTTTTGCGACCGTTAATATATAATATAATATAGATAAAAGAGCAAATTTCGCGGTCAATCAAGCATTAAAAAGAACCGATTTTTTATACCGAGGCTCCAAAATACTACACTTTCAATTCCAAACCAATATCGTTTTACCTTTCATAGTCAATATTTGATGAGTACTTAATAACAAATTAAAGTATTAAAATAGTGAGCATCATTCGCAGATTTTTCAAAGCTTTAACAAATTTTTAGTGATATTTATCGAATAGGTCTACATTTGTCGGTAAATTGTTGTTAACAGAAACATGAAATTGAATTTCAATATTACAGATCGCCAATTCCGTCCTTTTTCAAGATATGGTGAATACCTTTATAAGCATTAAGGGACTATCATATAGCTGCATTCTAATAGTTTCCAAGCTCTCTTCAAATTTCAAATTCAAGTTCTAATTGAGTGAAAAACAGTAAAACCAGGAGGACGTGGTTTGCCAATTTAAAAATGGAACCCAGGTCTTCCCCAACAACGGCTTTTACGAGAGCATAAGGGCGAAAATGCAACAGAACCACATACCCACTGATTTAGCAAATATTAGAGAAATATTTATCAAGGCTGGCGGGTGGTATTGAAAACACATACTCCCACTCCCCCAATTACGCTCTTTATTGGTGCCAGGAAAATCGAGCGCTAACTGTAACAGCGCTATTCGGATCATGTACTTCCATAAGAAATGAAGTTATAAAATTTAATTCGTTCCTGAGATTTTATTAATAGTAATGAAAATAGGTAGTATTATATAAATAATACACCCAAATATAATTTGTTAACCGTATTACCTAACGTAGAATAGGCCGCAATTTTCATTGCAATTGTATTTAAAATTGAACAATAACACGAATGTAAATGAAGAACAGACTCCATTATACAGAGCAAATGTTGATCTCACTCTGAATTAATCGCACATGAGCATTAAGGAATAAGAATTAGAATAAAAGAAGAATACCTGCATCTACTTATATATACAGGGTGAGGCAATGGTCACTATATAGCAGTGGAGTCAACTAATTTTTACATAAGATCTACTTTGCCAGTAAAAATTCATCCGCGATCTAATATTTCAAAAATTGAGGCGTAAGAGAATTTTTCCATAAGAAGATAGTAAGTAAATATAAAAGAATATCGGCACAATATTTAAACTTCCATATATATTAAACATATATTTATTTTTATAGATTTAGAAACTTTAATTATTACTTAAATTGAAATATGTTTTGAATTTCAAGTATAAATAAAAGAAAAAAATTCATATCATTGTAATATTATTTAATATCAATAATTAAAAAAACATTCACAAACAACAGAACTTTACATTTTTTTACAAAAGTATAACCTTACTACTACTGACAACTTTTGTTAATAAGAAAACTAAAGATACCTACATAGAATTATTTTATTTACATAACTACAATAACACATAAAAAGGCACATATTTCATTTTTAACTTCCTGATGCTACGGAATTTGCTTACTTATTCTACACTGCAACGTGTCTACAATTTTTGTGTTATTTGGGGTGCAACTACTCAGACCATTTCATGATTCCAAATGTTCTTCTGTTAAAGTAGATCGGTATTTTGATTTTCTAATGTTAATTTGCAAAAATGCCGATTCGCACAAATATGTTGAACCAAAACAGGCGTATAAATTTTCAGCACATTTTCTCAAATTGCAATACTTATCTTCTGGTAAATATTTCCAAAATTTGTCTTCGGAAGCCCTTGCTTTGATATAAATATCATTTTGTAATGTGATGATTTCTGCTTCAAGTGTAAGAATATCCATATCAAAAATAGTTGCAAGGTTTTCTGCAATTATTTCTGCTTTTATCTTGGTATCAAATGGAAAACTCATGAATAAAACTACACTATCAAGTTTTTTAAAATTTGGAAGCGGTTGACAAATTCTGCAATGACGTTCCTAATTTCTTCGATATATTTATTTCCGTTGAAATTAGTTGAAGCAGAACTATTTAATTGTGCCATCATGTTTGAAAAATTAGATACATTTTTATTTTCAAGCTTAGATACAAGCAGATTTAGTTTCTCTTTGAAAGCGTTTACAGAACTAATCATATGAAAAATCGTTTTATCCGGACCCGTGCACATTGGCGCTAAAGATCAAGCACACACATGCATACCGCATCTCTCGAGACGATCAGAATTCGGTAAACTTTGGCTCCTTGCGGAAACTTTTAGGCCGAAATTACATGCTTATAAAAATAGTTGCACTTGGGTGCGACGTCGCCGCATGTCGGACTTCCTATACATGCGTTTTTGAAAATTGGGACTTAAAAGAAAATATATGGATATATTATTGGCGATCGACCAAAAATCATTACGCGATCGACCGGTAGATCGCGATCGACGTCATTGACACCCCTGCTATATAGCCACACTTTTATTAACACAAAGAAAATTGGAACATAATCATAATGATTGAATGTACTGTTCAATTAATACAGGACAACCAATAACACAAAAACAAAATCGTATATCGAAACTATGGAAACCTTACTATGTTTCGATAAAGAAATATTGATTCATAAAAGAATTATCACATGTGCTTGATAAATAAGGGAACATGGAATGAGACCAAATAAAGGAAGAATTCAAATATCTTAGAATTACATTAAAAAAACTGAACAACCGAAAAGGGAGCAATAAACAAAAAATACGAAGCACAAAAGGAATGCAAACATGATACAAAACAACTATAGAATAAAGCATATTTTAATTTAATGAGTGAAATGCTGGGACAAAGGCATGTTTTAAGGAATTAAACCTCTAATTTAACCTCCAGAGTTAAGCTTTTCCTCTTTTTCTTCTCTGACTGCTGGTTCTCACTCATGGTGTTTTTATTTAAAGGGAAAATATATTTAAACAAAATTCACTCTATATTTTGACCTACAAAAACATCTATAAGGGTTCACAGACCCACGATGCAACTGCAAATACTGGCGTCTTGTGCGTTGTAAATACGCAGAGGCTCTGCGCAGTGGACTTCACATATTACACCAGAAATTTTGAAGTGTTAATGTGGAATGCGCGAGCAAAATTCAGATAAGTTATTAAATTACTGTCAGCGTTAATGAGGAACAGCGCTAATCGAGGCAGCGTTAAAGCGGAGAGTAGGTGTATAAGCTCATTTAGACAAAAAACACTCGTCGGCTACGTGTCTATTAGCGGCTTCGATCAAGGAGTAATAGGATCCCCTAAGATGGCATCACTGAGCATGAATATTTGATTGTTTGGAAAGAATGCCATTAAAAAAATAATATTAAAATATAATTGAACAATATTTCTATGGTGCACCAATGACTAAACGTTTCTCTATTAGTAAATAAGAAAGAGATGATTTTGTCTTCTTATAAAGGCGATCTTTGAAGGACTGTTACCCTTTATTACGTAAATATTAAGTTGCTCGATTCCTGTTTGAAGTCTTATAAGAATGTATTCCTTTAAATCTTTACTGTAAAAACGATCATATTTTAAATAAACAAATATGAATGCTGGTGGAGGTTTTCGGGTTTCGCTGCGTTGACGGAGTTGCTGACTCTCGACGTTTCGCAGGCATTGCAGTCTGCATCTTCTCTTGCGAAACATCGAGAGTCAGCAACTCCGTCAACGCAGCGAAACCCGAAAACCTCCACCAGCATTCAGCAACGCAGCGAAAGCCTTCAACTCAAATGAAACAAATATGGAATTGTTTGTGTTATATTTCTTGGATAGATTTTACATTATACTTTAACAGAAAGTAATTAGCTGATCCTAGCTATCCCTGCTTTAAATCTTCAAATCTCTGATGGTCTCAATGGTGATCTCATCACGCATTCAACGAATATACGTATCTAAGACTCTCGTATTTCCATTGTAAACTTTAAAATTGAGCAATATTGCACATTTCGGAATTTTGTTTATTGTGGATTAGTTAAAGTATCTGCGTCAGTTTGACGAAAAGTCTTCAACGATAGTTTTAAAAATCCATTTCATTAGATCAATGTGCGGTTTCCAGGCGTTAAAATTTCCAAAAATTTTATTCTTTCTTCAATATAGAATAGGCGTTTTTAAGGTAGTGGATACGCCTCACATTAGAATATTCTTAAACATTCAAAATGTGATTCAATTCAGGTTCATTCTATAGCATCCTGCCCCTCCAGTTAGATTAAAGTTCTGTTGTGTTAATTAATCTTATATGATTTTAAAAACTTATTAAGTAAAATATTTCGTTAGGAAACCTGAAGTTTAAACACAAAATACTCTCCATTTGCATAGCTCACGGCATGAAAAGCTAGAGAAATTGTGCTGTAAAAGTGATAAGATTAAGCAAATAAAAATAGGTACGATACAACTGCATTAGGATTGTATTCTTTTTCATCTTTTTATTTCTAATTCAGCCTATGAATCGTTTTAAATGTACCTAGTCTCTGTCATCGCGACCGATTATGACACAAGGAGAAACCATAACTATATATCAATCAACGTAACTTAAGCTAATAGATATTTCACAAGACGACAGAAAGTCACAGTAACATGTCATCATTGGGTAGAACATCAGCAGCAAAACATTACGCTGATGTTTTCCTTTCAATTATTAAATTAAAAGGCTAAAAAGTTTCCGCTCCATGGAACTAACAGAAAAAAAATGCATTCTTAGTGGATGCGATTCAAAGTACAAACGTAAATTGCCTGTTACGTTTTTTTTTTATAAATATTGTAGCTGACGTCATAGCAACCGACTTCAGAACAAGTTCAGGGAAATGTTTTCTCGTGAGACGCTGTAAGAAAAACGAATGGACGGAAAATTTTTTAGGTCTCGCCATAAAAGACCTTTCCCACCTCTTCCGGTTCGATCAATTTGAACTCCATCCCTCTTCCGGTCCATGCGATGCAAGAAGAGTTTGCGGCCGGGTCGTCCAACAAAGCGACTAGAAACTGCCACAGCTGTAGGGAACCTCTTCTTTGTTGGTGTTGTTGACCACTTCCGGATTGTGTCTGTGGAGAGACGTAGTGTTAAATTTCCAGAAATTCTTTCAATTCTGCAATAACTGTCTTGTACCTAAGATATATAGTTACGAGAATGTAAACAGTTAGAGATGGCACTCGTTGCAAAAATATTGCCGTGGTAGTTCTACTCCGAGTCATTTACAAATCTCTTCATTCCCGCGCAAGCCTTAGCAATTTTTTAAGTGTTTATATAGCAAATCTCGTATTCTTTGGACTGGAGTTGCTTGTGGTTTTGGAGTTTCGTCTTTAGACATCATGCAAATACTTGCGTAAAATATGTCATGTGTATTACTAAAATAAATTACATTCATATTTTTGGTTAAAAATCAGTCAATATTTTCTCACCGCGTTCTTTTTTATCTCCAGTAAAGTTTTCCAAATTTTCGAATACTTTCTCATTAAATTCATATTGCAAAAATTAATTAATTTCCAGGAAGTTGGACAATGAATCTCTTTAGAGGAAATCTTTTTGACAACAAATTCACGAAAATTTCCTCGCTTTCCGTATAATCTAATTTAAAGCATGCGTATTTTTACTACGTCATCCGTGGTGTGGTTTCCTTCGAAGACGAAATATCTTCTCTTCAAAAAACTTAAAATTTTCGTTCTCAAAACAAAAATGTGTACTGGAAAATCGACTGCAGGAAAATAATTTTTTTCTTTCAAGAGTTCCTTGCTTCATTTCCAAAATTTGCACTATGACTATAAGTTATTTTAAAATTAAAAAAAGTTATCCGATCCATTCCCATGCCATTTAAACGGAGGAATGAAACGCTCCTGGAATGGAGCTCGGGCCGTTACTGTACACAATGTTTGCTCGAATAACGAGAGTTCATAAATAATTTAAATCAATCAGTAAAAATGCAGTCAAGTTAGCGCAGGTATGGGTTTTTTGAGCGGGATAGTATGAAAAAGACACATGCGAAGCGAATTATGTATATTATATAATTTGATGTTGTTTTTCGTTTAAGCGATTTTTATATATTTCATATCTTCTACTATATATTTTGGATAGTTGATTGTCTGCTTGCTATGTATTTAGATACTTCTTAAGATATCGTAACCAAATTTTGCTTGATGGTTCCTGAGATCAAGAAGCAAGTTTTTGTCTATGTTTGGATACAACCGGACGCCCTTTTGAATCAAGATGTCGGACTGAATCTTTCAAAACTGTACCAACCAAATTTCGCAGGATCGTAGAGATCTAATATACATTTTGGAAAGTTGTCTGTCCGTCTGTTTCTTAGGATTTCTAAGCAACGCCGAGTACTTTCAACTAGTGAAAAAATATTTCGAAGAAGTAGTTCTGTAGTTTATTACAATATTAATATCCGTTTCCATTTCACCGGTGCGAACCGGCTGAATGTTACCACTTCGGGTACCCAGTTTTTTCTTTTGTTTTAGTTCTCATGCCTCCAACCGTAGGAACGCATATTCTTCCTCCCGCCCTGTGATACTCGCCGAGTTATGTCTCCCCACCTGCTGCAACCCCGTCTGCTCTGCAGATGCGTTCGCCTGAGAGTGTCCTGTAGGCCTTAGAAGGCTCTCCGCCCCGCCTTGTTCCCCGCTGGAACCTCCGTAGTAGTGATGGTGCGGGTGGTGAGAGGTGACGGCAGCTGCGGCGGCTGCGGCCGCGGCTGCCGCCCAGTAAGTTTGGGGGGGAGGCCTAGGAGCAGCTGGGGGCGATGAGGGGGATGACGGCATGCCCACTTGCTCCCTCTTGTACTCCGTCGCTGAAATTAATTCGAAACAAGTAAGATATGTACTCGTGCTACAGTAAGAGGTGGAAGCACGTTTTCTTTAAAAAAATTCAGTGTTCTGGTTTGCCTCCCCCTTTGGGAAGGGGACAACCCGCACAGTTAGAATGTAGATCCTTACTATACCTTCCCATGAGTAAAAACTTCACCCCTGTAGCTTCAGTAGTTTGGCTACAATACGACTCCAAAATTTTGAATTTTTCGAATTTGAAGCCGTCTAGCGGAAAATCTACTAACTACCGTGAAAGTTTAATAGGTGGAAACATTATGGATTGATAATAACTATCTAATCCAAACAAAATTTTTCAAATATATCTCAAAACAAAAAAGTTGTTAGTCCACAGACGGACAGATATAGTAATCACATAAGCACGTTTTTTCTTTTAAGGAAAAATGCTGAAAAGTGAAAAGATGGTGATTGAAGAAGTCGGGCTATAATTATTTTGGATGCTTTTTGGCTCCATTCCGTAAATTTTTCTTTCATAAATCTGTTATCTTTTGAACCATGGTGTCCATGTGTTTTTTTACGTACGACAAACCGGTCACTACTGTATCATGGATAGATAATTTTCATTGATTACATTATTCTAATTTCAGAATTGTATTGGAACTTTATTTTTTATGTATTTTTTTAATTTTAAGCAATGATTCATATATTATCTCTGCTCCATCTACCTGTCTAGTTCAATAGTAAGGAAGTGTCGTGGTCGGATGGCAATGAAATTCCTGAGCGCGCAGTCGGTCAAAAATTTGATTAGACGCGACGTTCCTTCGGTTACTTTACCCATTTTTCTTCTTTTGTACTTATTATGAGACACGATTGCTTAGAAAGATTAATTAATATTTTGTCTAGAATTTATTCCTGCACCCTCAAAAGGATAATTAAAATATTTGTCAGTTTTTCGAGTGGCGGGACTATGGTGAAGAAGTATCATCTCGTCAAAGTATTATAATCTATGGCAAAGTCATTAAATCACTGCGGTTTTATTTTTATTAAAGATTAGGAAGAGTTTGACGCTTCACATACAATTTTCCAACATTATGAGGACAAGAAATACACGTGGAAAAGTGGATAATACTTTCATTTACGACAAACTGATATCAAAATGAGGTTATATGACTTAAAAAAGAAATATATTAGTATGATACTTCAATAGCTTTTTGGTGGATTTTAGGTGTTTTTGAAAAATATTTTGTAGAGGTAGTAGATAGAAAAGTTAAAAACAACTACAAAAAAAAGAACGGAACGAAGACGCGTTTATTATACTTTCATTCGAAAGCAAAGTGGGGGAAAAGAAAATTTACGATGAATGTAATGAAAATTATTTGCGATATTTAACGAATTTGACAATAGGATTGTTTCAAGATTACTCAGCGTAGAAATCCCCTTCCAGCCTTAGTGTTTTCATGACGAATTATAATATCGCCATCATTTGGATTCGAGGTAGATACATAAATTCCGCATTGATGTTTTTACGCTGTATACCAAAGAGTATATTCCTAATATGGAGCGTTATTTTGCAAAATTTTTGTTCCAGTATATTGTGGATAACCAGCTTTACTGCCTTTTAATTAAATAATATATTTTACTGTACGGTACTCAGTTAAGTGACCATAAAGTTACCATATGGATATCTAGGATATTAATATGGCTAATCGCATTACCGCCTGCACGCCCTGTTTGGATACGGTTGAATGTGTCAGAAAAACGGAAGAGCTTTAGGAAGATGGTGGGTAAGAAATTCAAGGATTTGGTAAAAAAAACTAAATCAGTAACCTCAACATTGAGTATCAAGAATGTCAAAAGTTATGTCACCATTATATCGTGATTTTTAAAACGGGATATTTAAACTCTAGATTTTCAGGTTTCCTTATAAGAAATAAGGTATATGCGGCAATATTTCAATCTGGAATGAAAAGTTCTATACAATTTCATTCGATATCCATCAAACTTTGCAAACGCGCGTTATATTTTTTACCTTCATGTGTAGCCTTTTCCGTTCTCGAAGACTGACTCGTTTGATATCCAGGAGCTTCTTGTGATGGGAACGCGCTAGATCTGCATTCCGCAGCTGAAAGAAGGATGCAGAAATAGTATCAGATATGTCCCCATTATAATCTTTTATATAAACATTTGATGACACAATACGTTATTTTTCGATATTTGGGCAAGAAAACTTCACAAGTGGTAAATATAGGGTTTTTATTTTAAGTTAGCACTCGAAATTTCGCCATAAAAAATATTCCGTCACCTTTTTCGGAGCCATAGACATTTCAAATCACTTCGCGGCAATCTCCTAAGCTTGGATTCTCCGTCGACAAATATTGCGAAAGGAAATCAATTTCCTTCGCGTTTTGTGAAAAGCCTCGCGTGAAAAATTACGAAACTCGCTTCGTTCGAAATCCTATAATTATATCGGGCGGAAATGAATTTCGAACCGAATTTCTCTCGGGTGGCATTTTCTTTTTTGCGTTCAAATTTCGAATGTAAGACGGTGGAAGTGGAAATAAATGGCTCGCTAGATAGATAATTCACGCTCCCCGTTTTCATTTTCATGGACGCGAGGCCGAGGACGTCGCCGAGTGCGTTCCATTTTCGACATGGCTTTTCGCTATGATGCCTTTCGAGTGCTCTTAACGAAGTCCTTTCTAGATATTCTATGTACTTTAGAAAGCTTAACCATGTAATAAAGTTAACTTGGGTTACACACGTAGCAGGAAAGATAAGTAAGTGCGACGAAACCCACGTCGTGAAAAGATGATCTTATTTGGAGTTTTGTGTTTTTAGTACGTTTTCTAAAAAGAAAAAGTGCTAAGGTTTATTACTTTGGCTGTCCGTCTATCTGTAGGCAGTCAGCATATTTGTTTGAGGAGCTATACGAAAAATTCTTTTTGAATTAGATAGCTCTTATCAATTTATGAATTTTCCATTTATTGAATTTTCCAGATAGTTCACAGATTTTCTGCTAGGTGGCTTCAAAGTTGGAAAGTTCAGAACTTTTAAATGGTAGTGTAGCCAAACTGCTCAAGCTTGAAGAATGAAGTTTTCATGGATGGGATGGTCTAGTGAGGATCAACATTTCAACGGTGTGGGTTGTCCCTGCTCCAAGGGGGGGAGGCAAACCAGAACCCTGAAAATGTTTTAGAAAACGTGCTTCCACCTCTTCTTTTAGCAAGGGTGTCTTACTTGTTTACATTTTTAATTTTGTGTTAACCCTCTAAAATTAGAAGTACAGTAAACTCGTATCTAACGCGCATTCTTATAGAGGTTTTTTTTCCATAGCGCGGATTTTATTTTGACGCCATTTTTAGGCTGGTTTCCAAAGGAAACATAGCTTTATGAAATGGCCCTGCCTGTGTGTGTGTCCTCTACTAACAACTTAAGTCCCGGGTTCGATTCCAGGAACGTTTTTAGTGCTTTTTGTCATTGCTGAAAAGCACTATTATCTTCATGATGTCCGTCCGTACGCATATATCAGGGAAGAATTGGCTATATCGATTTCAATCAAATTTGGCACATAGAATATTCACATAAATTAATGGCCAAAATTATATATTTGAACCGGATTCACTGAGCAGGGGTGCCATAATTGCAAAGTTAAACTTTTTGGCAATTATGAATTTAGAAGGAATAGGCTGAACCGATTTAAACGAAGTTTTGTAAAAAAGAAGTGTGCAACAGAGAAAAACAAAATCAAGATGATTAGTTTAGATTTAGGAAGCAGGGCTTTCACAATACAAGAAATAAAAAACATTCTCTTTACACATATTGTGTTGAACTGTCTGCATCAAGTTTAACCAAATTTAACATTTTAAATGGGCACATATATAAAAACCATAATAGCATATTTAAACCGAATCAGCTAAACAGGGGTGCCACAATTACAAATTAAACTCTTTCAGTAATTAGGGATTTGGAAGGAATTGGTTGAACCGATTTCAATTAAATTTTGTAAATATGATTTTTACAACATGCAACAAAACCGAGATGTTTAGAGCGGAGCTAATAAGCAGGGCTACCACACTAAAAAGTTAAATAATATTTCTTTTTCACGTATTTCTAGAGACCTGACCGCATGGATTTTTACCAAATATAGTATAGGTACATGGTCTTCATATATAAATGAATAACGAAAATAGCATATTTCAACCGGGCTGAATAAACAGGGCTATCACAATATCAAGGTCAGGATTTTTCTGTAATAATGAATTTGGAAGAATTGAATGAACCGATTTCAAAGAAATTTCGTGCGTAGGGCGAGTATAGAATGGCAAAACGATATGAAAATGTTTAGAACGGTTCAAAAAAGCAGGGCTACCGCAATATAAGGAAAAATAAATTTCTGATTTCAAAGCAAATACATTAGTATTTCTCGAAAAGCACTTCTGTACTACGGAAACCTGTGTACATCGCTACTTGTCTCTATTTGCTTTACATGGGAAATCTCAAATCCATCGTGCAGAGATATTTTCTTTAATACATTAAAATATTTTAAAACTATGATATCGGAGCGAGGTTTGTACCGTTGTACTGTTCTAAGAATGTATATTCCAATTCTTATCATCGAATTTTGATAATTGATCGTATTTTATTGAATTTCTACTAAAACTTAGCGTTTTTGCGTTTTAAATCGCATTTTATCGGATTGTTGCAATGGAGACGATTATTATCGAACTCGGCTTGAGCATAAACGAGTAAATAAATGTGTTATTTTATTTTCAACTTGACTACTCTTCAGAATTGGACAGTTGATCCACACATATTAGCGTATGAAAAGTAACATTTATTAAATTCGTTTATTTAAAAAAATACATGCAAAATATAATTTCAGAAAGTGATTTTGGCATTGTTTTTAATATTTTAAACCTGATAATTTTCTATTAATTTGTTTTCCAATTTTTCTCTATCAATGATAAACTATGAACTACAAGTGGTATTTATGTAGTATGAGAATTCCTTGGAATGACTAACACATACTGAAACATTTCCTGCCAATACAAGTAATCAATTCTGGACGTAAACTTTGGCATTTTCATTCATTGCCCCTCTGAGAACATCCACAAATGAGCCAGAACCTCTCATTTCTGCCCAGTAACTTCATTTTCATCTCAGAAGATTAGTTTTTCAGAAGTGTCTCAGAACCTGGACAATAATCGTTATATTATGCGAAAACATACATTTTTATGTATGATTACATAAAAAGTTTACCTTACTAAAATTTAAAGACAGCCCTATTTTTCCATACGTTAATCGCTTCATGCAGCGCGTTTTATTATTGCGCGGCGGTTTTCAAGAGCCTAACAATCTCGTTACATGTGAGTTCGCTGTATATTCCACTCTCTTTTTTGTAGACACTTGTATTTTATGGTCGATATTATCCAAAAATCTATATAAATTTAGGTAATATGAGGTTGCGCAAAGATCATGATATAACAATGACTTAGTGCGTAATAAACGTCTTGAAAAGATTAATTTGAGATATTATTTTTTAAATTTAAAAACGCCAAATATTTTCAATCATCATCTGTTTTCTCAGCCTGTTGATGCCTGTTGAGACATTCTTTCTTTAGAAGAGATATTAATAATTTCACTTCTTACAAAGACAAAGTTAAATTATTTTTGTTCAAGTATATTGTGCTTAACATCAATTAACATTTTATTAGCAATAAACGTTTACATTTTTTGTTTAAAATGAGACAATATATAAATCGTGTTATTCTTAGAGAAAAATCGGCAAATACATTACGATGCAACAATGCATTACGCCACCAGCATTACATTATCAGTCCATATAAAGAATAAAAATTTTTAATTTTAAATAAAAATTAAAAGAAGAGATAGTAACTGAAGTGAAAGATATATCGGTATGGAAATGAAATATCAATATGCAATACGCAAAATCTGACTCAAATTTTGGGTTTAATCGATTCTGAAAGAATTCTTTAGCATTAAAAATGCGTAAAAATATACAGGGTCGGTCCGAGGTCCCGGCGAGCCTGGCGGCTGCTTGGGACGCCTAAGTCTCTGAGGCCCTATCCAGATCATCTATCAGATCATTACTTGCTAGTGAACAAATGTTCCATACAACTTAAAGCGGAATAGGCTGCAATCTCAATGGCATTCATTTTCTTTGATAATTATGACTAATATTTACGGACCACTAAATAAACTAACATGTACTTTTCAAATATCTTAACAAAACTCTGACATGGCCAGCACATGACTTTCTCCATACTTTCAGTATTCTTATGTAAAGTATGATTGCATTTAATATCTCCTATGCACTGTACTGAAAACAAATATTGATGAGTTGTAAGACAATATATCTGCGGTACTTATTATGGCTATGTATGGAATAGTAAAATCAGTGGCGTGCAATCAGATGAAGCAAGTGAAGCACTGCTTCACTAAATGCAAGTTTGTAGAAACAGTTTTAATAATACCGCCAAATAAAATATTTCCTCTAGAGAATATTCAAAATAAAGTGATTTCCGTGATAACATTGCACTACGATACGAAAAAACGCTAGGGGCAATATGCATAGTCCGCAGAGTCATTCTACGGGACCTGTCAAAGTCATTTTCTCTTATTGTTAGAGCTATGCATACGGCCTGATACTAGGAGCAAGTGAAGCAAATCCAAATCTGCTTGAATTGAGAGAGTCTGTACGGATGCGCGCGCACCCAAAGCGGCAGTGTTGGAGAGGGAGGGGTTGTGGCCTTTTACCACGGCGAGGGATGCTAGCGTCATTCAGCAGCGGCAATCGGTACATTCTTGGAGTGGATAGTTTTGTCGTGTCTGGAATTTTATCCTTACCAAATGTTAGTGTGTTCGCTTTGTGTGAATAAGCAATTCACGTGTACTTTCATCAATCTTTCTGTATACTTGGTATTTTTAATTAAAAAATTCTTAAGTGATCAGTGAGGATTCTTCGGACAAAATAGCTTTTTGTATAATCAAAGATATTTTAGAAAAACCGTTTTCTTCTCGAGCTTTTGCAGAAAAACTGAAATTGTTAAGCGTGGAAGATCAACTCCTGATCTTCCGAATTTAGTCTAGTCTAAATCTAACAACATGTTTCCCACAAGTTTTACTCCTTGTGTCGTTGATATGTAGTATTCCTGTTTCTACAGCTACAGTGGAGAGGTCCTTCTCGACATTGAAGAGAATTAAAACTTATTCACGAAACTCCACAGGTGAATGAAGACTCACACCTGTCGGAATTTCTATCGAATCCTGTCTCTTAGAGGAAATAAGAAACCAGCCTGTTTTCTTTGACGAGATAGTTAAATCATTCGCAAACCTAGAAAGACGCATGAAATTTAATTTTCGATAAACCGTGTTCATTTTAACTGATTACAAAGGCTTTTACGAATTGTAAATGTTGAACTCTAAATTCTAAAGGAAAATATTCATTTAAAAATAATCAATTTGTTATTATTCATCCTTTGAGTAAATTTGTACAAAAATATTTTGGAGTTACAGCACTTACACACATACAAGCATACAAGTACACATTCTATTTTATTTATATGATATTGAAATATCTTTAAGGGAAATCCAAGCCTGCTTCACTAACCTCTTCTTCTACTGTACGCCACTGAGTAAAATATGTACCTAAACTTAAAACTATCCATCCAAAGGCGTATGAAATCGGTTAAGAAAAGAACAAAGAAAGACGAAACAAAGACAAAGGAGAAAATAAACACGCAATCGACAAAAAACGGCACTTGAATAGGGAAGAAGAAATTGTTCCAACGAACCAGTAGCGCTAGGTTTTCAAATGCTGAATTAACAGTCAGTAAACAAAATTATTTCCTGTTGTCAAGGATGGAAAATTGTTGCAGCGCAAGATGTTGAAAAGATAATTTTTTGTTTAAGTTATATACGCAAATGGAATTTTAAACTAATATTTTTATTTTGTCTAATAAGTCAACCGTAATTATTTTCGTCGTCATTTTTTATTAAATATGTTGTTTAAGGAATTTTCCGACAGGTGGCATCTGTGGGAACAGACAAACTTATCGAAAACGAATTCATCGAAAGAAAAATTTCGCGGTGATTTGATTAATATTTTTTTAGTTAGAGCGTCTACAAAATTCCTATCACATACACAGGCAGACATCATCGAGCAAATGGTCAAAACGTGTTCAGGGGACCTCAAAACGTGCATTTCCGTTGAATTCTCGAATTCGGTTTTTTTCATGAAAACAATACTTTTCCCTATACTTGCTATTTATGGAGAAAGTAAAATTTTATGGAAGGACTTTCTGGAGTGGTTTCTTGACCGATGCACCAAAATACCTCGGCCGCTCCAATTTTCCAATTAAAAACTAACGTTCTTATAGAATAGTTTTAGCGAAAGAAAACCGTAATTTGTATAGCGCCCGTATTAAGCGTCACTTCTTTCTCTAACGGGTCGAAAATTCGATTCACGAATGGAAGAGATTTCGAAGGCGCAAAGTAAAAAATATTATTTTTGGCGCTGTAAAATTTTCAGCGCTGGGCATATTAACGTGAAAAAAGAATCTGTGGCTCAAGGATTATATTAATTATATTATATTATTTTCGCCTCAGTATAATCTGAATGCTAGAACTAAACTACCAAAGAAGAAGAGGTCTTAAGTGTTTGCATCAAGCACTGGCATCGGAAGCGCGACCGCGAAGACGCAATACACGAGATCGGTTGTTGTCAGTGGAAGATCTAATTGCGGGTATAGCAATCATCTCACAGTTGAATCTTCCCATCGTCCCAACTGTATGTAGCCTTACACTCATTTTGTGAAAAATTCCTCGAAATGGCGTCGCAGGTTAGGTCCTTCGGATCTAATATGCGATAACTTATCAGCTGGTAGCGGAAGAAATATTCAAATCGAAGGTTCGCCGGGGAGTTGCCGTATACGGAAAATTCTTCGAAAATTTATGAGATGTAATGAAAAACTTTGTCGCTTCCACAAAATTTAATAAAAACAACCGCGATCCTAGCGAAACCGGTCGTTTTTATTAAATTTTGTAGAAGTGACAAAGTTTTTCATTACATCTCAAAATGAGCAAATTCCATAAGGCTGAGCCTGACTTTATTAATGATGTTCTTCTAAACCATTATCAGAAAAAAATCTTCGAAAAAGTCAACCTTAATTCCTCAGAAATGAGGTGACAAAATTTAATTCCTACAGCCCTCTTCTCCCTTCTCTCTCTCTCTTTCTTCATACCTCTCTTCCCCCTTCTCTCCCCCTCTTCTCTCTCTCTCTTCCCTTCTCTCTCACTCCATCCATCCTCTATGCCTTCCTTCACTGCGCATTTGTGCAGGTAAGGAACAAGAATTACGAAAGTATCATTTTTATAACATGCATTTTTTTATATTTTCGTATGTGCGTGTATTTGTGTATACACACAAGAAAATATATATTTGTTCATTTATTTAAGACTCTGCATTTTCATTTCGGCTTCGATAGTTAGGAATGAGTTTGTTTAGCAATACCTTGAGGATTAAAAATAGAGGTGTCATTTTCCATACTCTGCTCTCAATTAAAGAAGCATTACTGTGAGTTGCGCAACCCTATGTTACGATTAGTTTAATTTAATTGATAAAAATTAATATAAACATTTCCAGATACACTTTGAAAAATAATGAAGCCCAATAAATAGAAACATAAAAAAACGCACGTTTACTGAGAACATAAGGAAAGTAGAAAAACGATCAAACGATCAGTCATCAGGATAAATACATTTGACTAATTTATTCTTCGATAAAGAAAGGTATTCATGGAAGGGGGCCGGAAGGGATCATCGGCAATGGGCAATTCGCGCGGAATCTAAGCAAAGAGGGACGCAGCACTCAATGTCCCTCCAACGATGTTGTCGAAGAATTGCATTTTCGAAGAATTATTTATCTAAGAATTGTTCTTCGAAGAATTGTTTTATCGAGGTATTATTTTATTGAGGAATGGTTTAATAGAAGAATGGATTTATCGAAGAATAGTTATTGGAAGAATTTTTTTCGAAGAATTTTTCGTAAACCTTCGGTCGCTGTAACGGATTCAAGGCAGAGGGGTTGGAGGTTTTTTGTCACCCATTGGAAAGTTTATGGATCCACCCCTGACTGTAAAACAGAACGATGCCGAGATTTTTTCCTTATGACTATTAGGGACCACGTAGGAGAACCAAAGCGACGGGTGAGGAATGATTCAGATACTGTATCTGGGAGAACTGATGTGTTATGCCCAGGTGTGGATGATGAGAGGTGTATATTTTCCCATCCCTCAAACCAGTTATCCCATATCTGCCGACATAGTACCGCTTCTCAGTCAAGATGAAACACGGGGGGATTTGAACAGGACTAAATAATAATGACGATAATAATAGCTTCTCAGCAGCGCAGGAAGGTCGAGCTGGAGTTTATAGCTGGGGTGGGGGAATGGAGGAAAGAGAAAGAACGAGAGAAATGGAGGAGGGAGATGTGCGAACGAAGAGGAGAGAGAGATGGAGGGTGTGTGTATGTGTGTGCGTGTGTGAGAGAAGGGGTAGACCGAGGAGTAGTGAAGCGAAGGAGGGCGGGAGCGGAACAGGAGCGCCACCGGAAATGAGGCGCCCTGGCGGCTTTTTATTCAATTACGGATTCCATCTCGAGCACGTGGTTGTTCCACTCTCCAATTCTCTCGCTCGCTCCCCCTCTCACTCCTACTCTTTCTCTCTCTCTCTCTGTACCTCTCCCGCACTTTCTCCTCCCTATTCTCTCTCTCTCTTATTCCCTAACCCATCGTTCCACCATTTTTCATTGCGGCTTTACCTTTGCCACATTTCCCGCCAACAACCTAACCACCCCCATTCAATCCGGCAACTTGTTTTCTCCGTTTAAACCAATTCAACTTTATTTTTTACGGACACTAAATCATAAATCAAGAATGAACGACCCGTCGCCGTCGTTTTGGCATGATTGATGTTCAGAAAAAAATGTCCCTGTTCATGCGGGAATTTACAAGAAGTACTTAAAATTAAATGTTTGGGTGAGCCACCCGGGTAAATGCAGTTTTCCCTTCGCACAATTCTGAAAAATAGGAGTTATCCGTGGAATTGCAATTGGAATCAGTGATAGGGTGATGCAATATTAAATACGGAAATTGTTGATGAAACGCACATCTATTTTACTCAGCTGTTTTATGATTAAAGTTGCGATTTTAATCATTCATTGGTTTAAAGCGATGTGTGTGGGCTGAGATTTTGATGCACATTTCGGCGGCAGAGCGACAGTCTTCAGTCACAGTTTACTGATAGTTGATTCAGACGATCGGTAAAATACAACTGAGGATGCCTTCTTGGTATCTGAAATGCATATCTGCTTACTCAACTGATTCACGGCTAAATGATTCACCAATACAAACTACTGTATTTTTCGGGCTATAAGACGCACCCCGATTTTTTAGATTTTTAAGGAAAAAAGTATTTTGGTTCAGCCAAGCATTTAGGAAGGGCCACGTCGTGTATCTTTTCTAGCCGTGATTAAGTCCGCATCTGGCAACCTTTAAATAAAAAATTATGGCGTGATAACAGTTACATATAACGTTTTAGATAAACTTAATTCGCGAAATTAAATAGGGACTATCTAAAACATAAATAATTGCTTCGAAACTTGTATAGCAAAATGTGCTCTGCGTGCACTCGGCAGTCATATTAATTAGGCTGTCGGAGTGTGCCGCACACGCCGCACTTACAGACACCCGTTATCGATAGTAGGTCCTTAAACTTAAGTGCAAGATGAGATTTTTAATTCTTACTAAATTGAATGCATGTGTAATAACGATACGTACGCTCAACTAGTCCTTTTTCTCCTGCAACTCTTTTTGCCTCGTATCTAACTACCTCTTTTCAACTATCCATTTTTAGCCTACTTTCCAAATAAACTGATGTGGGCAACACATGACTTTCTCCATATTTATATGGAAAATTACATGTTGTTAGCTCTGGGATCGTTTTCAATATTTACTTCCGGTTGACAATTAAGAAAAGAAAAGGGAGCGTTACTAAGACGTAACTAAGCGTCAATTGTTAACAATAGTCTTCAGTAAGTGGCGTGGTGGTGGCAGCTAAAAATATAAGATATCTAGAAAATTTCCTACACCTTCTATTCCAATACATTTTTATATTTATCAAATATTAAGGCAAATATTTCAAAATACGGATAAGTGACAAGAGTAAACACCCACTTCCGGTCGACTGATTTTTACCAAAAACTAATCAGTTCTTTTGACCTTTATAAAAATGTTAAATATAAAATTTTGCGTTGACTTGATTAATAGTTTTTGAGTTAGAGCGCCCACAAAAATCTATCACATACAGACAGACAGACTGACAGAGAGACACACAGACATCATCGAGAAAATAGTCAGAACGTGTTCAGGGGACCTTAAAACATGTATTTCCGTTGAAATCTCGGATTCGAATTTTTTCATGGAAACAATACTTTCTCTATACTTCGTATATGGAGAAAGTAAAAATGGAAAGTAGTCTTATGAGATTGCCTCGCTGTCCGTGTGTGTGTATGTGTGAGTGTGTGCCCCACTAACATCTTCTTCATGAAACTTGGTGTAAGGGTAGTTCTCTCGGAGACTACCTCCGGGCCATAATTTATATTCCGAATTTACAGGTCCTGAGTTCGATTCCAGGTGAGTTCTTCCCCCATTTTACTTAAATATTTAATCTAAAATCCGTCGTGCAGAGAGTTTTTCTTTTGCATTTTGAAATATTTTAAAATTATGATATCGGAGTGGGATTTGTACTGTTCTAAGGGAAAAAATTGAAGATTCTTATTCTTATCACACAAGTTTGATTTTCGATAGTATCTGTTTGAATTTCATTAACAAACTTTCGTTTAGTCCTTTTGAAAGCAATTTTTTCGATTTGTTGCTATGGTGATGGGCATGGATGTTGAGAATGTCTAAGGATTTGTCTGAAAAGAATATTCAACGGTGCGAAATGACCTTAGCCGTCGATGCACCTAAAAGAAAAATTACTGCTACTACTAACACGAAAATCTGTTAATTTTGAAGGTAATATTTGTATATTAAAATTGTATTGAAAGGAAAGTAGGCGGATTAGTTCTTTCCAGAACTACTTGTTTCGCTTCTTCCTCTAGCTGTGACCATTTAGGACCAAGCTTACAAAGACTTTCTCTTTTCCTGCTATCTTCAGTTTTCCTCCTGTTTTCTCCATTCACTCTTAATTTTTTCTTAGGTACATGGACTGACATCACGTTTCGCTGATCAGGTTCCGTGCGTTTTTGCGCATTGAATCATCTGAAGCTTATAACTAATGATGTAAGCATTTCTTTTCACTCTTGTAGCCATTGCGATTTCAATACACGTAACGGTATTTTTCCTAGATATTTATAAAAATTTTATTACACCTATCGGAATTTTAATGTTCCTTGGCATTAATTGATCTATTCAAAGAGGTCATTATGGACTAAAACATATGAATAATATCGCAAATGCACCGAAATTATAATCACTGTGAATGGCAGAGGCGAATTTATGAATAGTGGAGCCCTGCTCGCAGCCTTTTTTGAGGCCATATTCAATTACCTAAAACGTGACTATGTCTAAAAATATGACGGAGCTAAACGCATAAGAATGAGTTAATTTTAACATGGTTTTTAAACTATGGTATTAATTAATGATATACGTACCTATATATAGAGGTAAAAAGAAAGCACTACTCATCATCCGAAAATTAACTTTATTGATTGGAACAAAATGAAAGAAAGTTCAAAGATTTTTGTAAAATATTCATAAATGTTCGTATTTAAACAGTTTATATTTTCTTTTTTCGACATTTTTTTGCCCAAAATCGTCAATTAATTCGTCAAAATTTACATTTTGAAATGCAGAACTTTCGCTCGCTAAAAGTGCTGAACTCGTTAAATGCTCTTGAGATATAGTAGAACGTAAATAATTTTTGACTGCTGAACGATTTTCACCGGTTATATGGGTAATATTAAAAAGATTTTAAGAATTGTCTCTACATTTGGAAATGTGGCACTTAAAACCATATATAACGAGCTTGTTAAGTGCGGTAGGAGACTTCGATTATATAAAATAATCACTGTTGGAAAAATGCAGGAAATGTCGCAATTCAACTTCAAAAACGTAAGAATCAATGTCCTCTGAGTACATATCCAGTAATTTTTTGATGCTGTCGTCTTTCTTCGCCTCGACAATTTTCATTGCAAAAATCACCAGGAATAAGTCTAAAATTAATTTCATAGACTCTTTTCTGTGAATTGAAGATTCGACTCCGACTGTAAACAAAAAGGAATTTAGCGTTGGTGAGAAAGTGAAAGTGGGCAGGAGTGGGAGGGTTTTCCAGTTGAACAACTAATACATCACAAATCATGTTAATAGTTTCCACGGTTAATTTTTGTTTCGCTTTTAAAACAATTTCGTTGTCTTCAGCTTCAACTTTTTGCTTTTTCTTTAACGTTTCTCTTTTGAGTTTTTATCGGAATTGTCTATACCTTCTGCTAATAAAGAAACTTCATCCTGTTCAATAGACGGATAATCGCTTCTTACTTCAATGATAAAAGCCTTAAGAGAAGTTAACAATTCTACAGCCATCAATAAGTGACCATCTTTCGACTGCAGTGATTTGTTAACAGCATTAATTCTTTGTAACAAACGATTCCATAATAATGTAAGGATAGCATTATCATATTTCTCAAACTTTTTCGATAAAGATTTAGCTTCGACCTTTGCAAGAGGCTTCTCATTCACTGTGGCAGCAATATCATGGAGGGCATACTTAATTTCATGATAACCCTCTTTCAAAGCTAAAATTACATCGGCTCTTGCAGATCACCTTGCATCCCTAATTCTTTTCACGTTTTTTTATGTAAATGCGATTTCAACACATTCCATCGATGTGTAGATGCTGATAAAGATGTGTTTGCTTTCTGAACAAAATAAAAAAACCTCGTCGCACTTTGAGAAGACTATGCAGCGCTGTTACCAACAAGATTTGAGCGACTGGAACACGGAATATAGAGCTGTTAGGTTTTCTTTTTTCAATCTTGCTTGCAAGCCTGAGTATTTGCTTGACATATTGGCTGCGTTGTCCAAACTTTGACCCCAGTAATTCTTTATACCTAATCCCATCGCTTCAATCATTTCTAAGACAGTTTTCATCAGATGTTCAGATGCATGAGATTTTATAGGCGAGAAAAAAAGAAACGTGCAATGATTTCTCCATCTAGTTTCACTTATCTTAAAATAACAGTAAGCTGATTCACGCCACTTACATCGGGAGTCTAGTCTACAATTATAGAAAAATATTGAGCGTATTTCACTTCATCAGCAAAGCATTTTTGGAGATGATCAGCCATGATAACGAGAAATTCGTTGTAAATTTGATGAAATAAAAAATTAGTTTTACTAGAACCACAGTACTGATAATTTTATAGATGCTGTTTGAGAAAATCATCAAATTCAGCCAGGTATTCGAGTCAAGTTAAGAAATTGCCTTTACGATTCGAAGAATCAGACTCGTCATGACCTTTGAAGGCAAGTCATAATCTTGCAAGTAGCTTCACGGTTGCAACTATGCGTTTCAATACTTGTCGCCAATAAGAGCGTTGTTTTTCAAATTGTACCACTAGTTGTGAATCAACTCGTTTGGTTAAGTTACTTATTCTTATAAACTAACACATAGCATTTACATGAGTCTTTGAAGTTTCATGTTCACTTTATAATCTTGATATGTGGGTCCAGTTTGAAAATCCATCTAGAAATGCTTGCTTTCCTTTGCTTGCGTCAGAAAATAATTTACAAACGTAACAATGCACATATTTGAATGTTTCAGAAAAAACTAACCATTCTCTTTTTTCCTTTGTTCCGTTTTTAGTGCTTTTCTTCAATGCTGAAAAGCACTATTATATTCGTGATGTCTGTCCGTCCGTACGCATATAACAGGGAAGAATTGGCTGAACCGATTTCAACCAAATTTGGTACATAGAATCATAGAATCTTCACATAAATATAGGACCAAAATGGCATATTTCGACCTGATCGACTTGCAAAATTAAAATTTTCGGTAATAATGAATTTGGAAGGAATTGGCATAACCGATTTCAACGAAATTTAGTATGAAGAAGGTGTGCAACATTAAAAAACATAACCAATAGTTTAAATGTACTTAGATATAGAAAGAAGGGCTGCCACAATCATCATCATCATGCTTCTGTCCAAAGACAGGTTTTAACTGAATCGCTGCCTCCATTTCTCTCTCTCCCTAGAAGACTCTTTTATACGTCTATAAGTATTATATCCCCGCTTATATTCTCTAATATTCCTATTCTTTTTCTCCCTCTTCCTCTTCTTCCACTAATTTTTCCTTCTAAGATCGTCCTTTGTAAACTCTGTCTTCTCAATATGTGCCCTATCCAATTTGCTTTTCTTTTCCTGATTGTTTTTATTAGCATCCTTTCTTCTCCCACAATTTCTAATACTTCTTCATTTCTCTTCCTCTCTAAAAGTAATAAAAAAATTTCTTTTTACAAGTATTTGTGTTGAACTGTCGGCATCAATTTTAACCAAATTTAAAATTTGTAATGTGCACATATATACAAAACCGTAATAGCTTATTTGGACCGGATCAACCAAACAGGGGTGCCACACTTACAAATTAAATTCTTTCAGTAATTACAGATTTGGAAAGAATTGGCTTAACGGATTTCAACTAAATTTTGTATACCTATGAGATTTGTACAATATACCATAATGAAATCAAGATGTTTAAAGTGGAGATAAAGAGCAAGGCTACCACAATAAAAAGTAAAATTATATTTTTACGCGTATTTATAGAGAACTGGCAGCATGAATTTTAGTCCAATATGGTACATATAATCTTCATATAAATAAATAACCAAAATAGCATATTTTATTCTGGTCGACTAAAAAGGGCTGCCACAATATCCAGGTTAGAATTTTTCTGTAACTATGAGTTCGAAAGTCTTTCGCTGAACCGATTTCCAAAAGAAATTTCGCTTGTAGGGCGAGTGTAGAATGACAACATGAAATGAATAGGTTTCGAGCGTATCTATAAAGCAGGGCTACCACCATATAAGGAAAAATAATTTTCTGATTTCAAAGCAAATACATTAATATATGATTACACTACGGCGAATTTGACGAAAAGCACTGATGTACCACGGGAAACCCGTGCACAACCCTACTTGTTTAACCCTACAGATATGATTTTCGTTGAGACCTTGAAAATATTTCCTTCCTCCCGTTTCGTATTCTTTTTTGAAATTCTTTATTTGACCAACATTTTTCTGACATGTTTACATTGATAGCGGTGTAATGATGAGTTATGATTATTTCGTTTGAATTCATCAGACTTGAACTTAAATAAACGTCCAGAAAGTTCTAATAACTTTTTTGTTAATTTTGGAATTCGAGCATGGAGCCCTGCTTCTGCGCGTACTGTGCGTACCTATAAATCCGCCCCTGGTGAGTGGACGTAATATAGCTCAATAATGAAAATGCGTTGTCGGAATTCACGCTGCATAAGGTTTTACTGTATATATTAAAAATCATTTTCACTATTAGTTATCAATAATGTATATTTTAATATTTTGCAAACGAATGACTGTCAATTAATCCATTTGGGGGATCAGAGTGTTCGTGAATGTCACTACTAAATACAGTAATTCTATACGCTTTTTGAGATCGCATTGCCGTAAAACATCATAAACACCAAAATAAAGAAGATAATAATCTTTAAGGGGGTAATTTAATTTTAATTAACGTTGGCGAACGATCATATAGCGAATCAGAAGTTGAAATACAGCCATAAAATGTTACGAAAACTTTTTTGTACCGGGTTAATGAAAGAAGAATGTTTTTCATATACTAATCCAGAAGCTTTAGTTTAGCCAAACGACTACGATTATTTCACTTAACAAAAATTTACGACATTCTTCTAGTTTTCTTACGTTGTATAATTTGTCATATAATTACCAAATTTCGTTGCATGACGCCTCGTCTTTTTCTGTTTGATCCTTTATTTCATTTTGAAATCTGCCATAAAATGTGTCATGCAATCTGTTGTACTAATTATCATAAAACTTCCTTGCGATTAGCCTTTACTCTTCAAAACCTTCAGTCTCGTACTGGAGTGTTGTATAGAGGTTTCTTCCCGAACTCCAAGGATTCAGATGTCCTTTTTATTTTCCTATTCATTTATAATTACCGAATAAGAATAACACGCCGATGTCCCGGCCACAAATCACACAGCAGGTTCTGGAAGATTTAGATTTGGAAGTGACAAGCCACACAACTTATCAGCCGGATTTCTTCCTCCCTGCAACTTTTACCTATTCCCTGACGCGAAAATACGCCACCGGTGACATCATATTGTTTTATATTGTAAGACTAACAACAGAGCTACTGGTATTTTCAGCACTATATCAAAAAAGGATTTTTCTGAAGTGTTTGAAATTTGACACAACGCGGGGGCAGCTGCTTAAAATAGATGAGAAACTAATTTGAAGAGAAATAAATGTAAATTATCCTTGAGAATCGTATTTTGTGAATTAGAGGCCCAGTCCGGAACCTTTTCTATGACCATTCCTAGAAAAATGATGTTAGAGCGGTAGTCGCTAAGTGAAGTCTTAATGTGTGTGCGCGTGGGTGTGTGTTTCGCGCATATTACTTACGATGTGGCTAATTCGCACTTACGACCCTGTCGCCAGGCTAAGCGCCCGTTAATTGCCGTACTCGGTGTATTTATAGTCTTCCCGACTTCCGTCAAAGAAAAAAACAAGTTAAAACAAAACTTGGTACTTGTCGTCTGTGTGCGTTTAACTAATGATTTCAGTGATGTATATCGCGAATTACTTTTGATTTTATATTAATTGTAAGATTAATTTGGAAAAGATCCAGTTAGGGTTTGTTTTTGCTTCGAAATGTAAACTTGTGGTCCAAGGACCAAGTACCAACAACTCCTCTATAAGAAGTAGGTTTGAAGGTTCAAAGGAAGGCTGGGATATATATTTTGGTGGTATTAATCGGGAACGCAGTGAAAATATTCATGAGAAGGCTTAAGGAGTAGGATTAAAAATACATTGTTAACAGTTTTTATCACCTGGCTTTTAGCCTACCATTTATGATATAAATTAATGGAATGAATTGATCAGAAGATCCTATGCAGACAGACACAAGCTGGAATGATGAAAGTAAACTGAAACAGGAGAAAATTTTTACCATGACCGGGAACCGAGCCCGGGAGTTCCACTTCCCGGGCGGATATTCTACCGCTGAACTTTCGTGGCATTCAGAACGCGGATTTTACCCTTAGTTGGCACCGGGTTAGCCAGTCCCAACTGATGCCCTCCAAGAGATACATCAAGGAATTAGTCTACCAGGTTAGTATAGTGGTTGAATATTCGCCTAGCAAGTGGAAAATTAGGGTTCAATTCACAGTCATGGCAAAATTTTTCTTCCTTTTCAGAATTACTTCCGATCTCTTATAGATATAAAATAAATATCATCGTTTCTATGAGATTTTAACATTCATATAACGACGCGTTTTTATGGAGCGAATTAACGATGTTATGCGAAGGATGACATTATACATGTGAGGCATACCCGAACCTCTGCTATCTTTTCCACCTCCTCCCCTTTCCCACTTACATTACCCTAACATCTCCGAAACGCTCTCCTTATCCCTCCTCACTCCCTTTCAAAACCATCGCCAACCTACGCACGAGAGAAAAGAGAAAGGGAGAGAGAGATAGAGAGCTACGCACACTTCGAATTCCACTCCCTCTCTCGGAAAAAAAAACAAAACAACCGAGCGCGCGCGCCATCTGTTTCATGAATAAAATATGCCGAGCGAATGGCGAAGTTTGAATTGTCTTTAATGCATTACCCCACACCCCTCCTCTCTCTCTCTCTCTCCATCCCTATCTCTCTCTCACTCTCTCTCTCGGACCTTCTCGCTCTACTTTTCGCGGATCAGTTCGCGGAAAAAGGCAATGTTCCTGAGGGAAATCGATTCGTTAAAAACCTTGCGGCCGCTGTCCCGGAGAGAAGAGCCGAATTTATTTTTTACGCGTTTTATTTCATTTCTTTTTCGGGACCGGCGTAAAAAAATGCTGCTCCGTTTAATTTTTGAAGAGCGAGTAAGGAAGAGAGGGAGGAAGAAGTAGGATGGTTGAAGCAACGGTTGAAAGGTCGACTGTTTAAAAATGATGGCGAATTTTATAAGATAACTTTTTTCGGAGGTATGGGAAATTGCTTAGAGATGATATCGGTATTGTCTGTTTTTTTTAGCGTTACCAGATCGACCGGGTTCATTTCGCAAGCGAACGAGGATAGTAATACTCTTGAGTGCGGGAGGAAATGCTTTGTTTTTTTTTCTGGAAAAGTTACAGTAACCCATTAGTTCTAATCAAATAATCATTACGAAGCCGGCTCAAGACGTCGACGTTTTGGATGCGAATAGATAGTGCCGCATTTCATGCGGTTTCAATTTGCTCGGATGTGAGGTAGATTATGAAATATATATCTTTATTACCTTATTACGTGATTATTTGTAGCATATTCAAATAAACATTGAAGTACTTTTCCAAAGAGTATCCCTAACAATATTGGGCCATTTAAAATGTAATGACGCCCGATTTTGTAAGAGCAATGACGAAATAGAAATTTGAAAACGAAGCATAAATTAGAGAGCATTTTCCTGACGTTATTTCTTTGGTGGGCGATCAAAAGGACACAATTTTTTTTCCGTATTGGGCTTTATTGTCACTTGTTGAGAGATTCACTTTTTTCTACTGGTATAAAGGGCATGAATGAGTCTCATCCTTTTCTTAAGATAGTATATTGCCCGTCACAAATGACGGGTTCAAATTAATAAAAAACGAAAAAAGATGAATAGAATAAGTAAATTTATTAATTTTTCTTTGAAATAGTTCTAATTGGATGATCGATGGTCAGTTTTTACGTTCTCCATACGTAGAATAGGGGAAAGTATCGTTTCCATGAAAAAAATCGACGTCGAGATTTCAACGGAAATACACGTTTTGAGGACCCCTGAACACGCTTTGACCATTTTCTCGATAATGTGTGCGTGTGTGCGTGTGACAGATTTTTTGTTTTTCATCTATTATTTTGGTCCATCATGATTGGAATTCAGGGTTGTAATTTTATTTATGTATCTAAAGCAGAAAATAAAGCTTTAAATTAAGATATGAAGGTAAATATATGAGCATAAAAATGCCGATATCATGAATAACTGCGCTATAGAGTAAATGCCCGTTGAAATTTAAATAATAAGCGTCATACTCATCGTTTTCTACGTTTTTCAATGCAATACACAATATCTATCATCACCTTCAAACAAATTATCCTAACTAGTGTGAATTAAAAAAGCTACTTACCGAATTCTTCCGTCGTCAAGATGAAACAAATAGCTAACTAAAATATTAGCAGTCGTGTGTTCGTTCGCATTTCTTCCACGCCATAGAAATGGCACTGCAGTAGATGATTACCAACCAACTACACACTATTATTATAAGGGCGATGGACAAAGGCAGTAAGTATATCTATTTCCACTTTTCAGGATTTTCACGTA
This sequence comes from Tanypteryx hageni, assembly GCA_028673005.1. Taxonomy (NCBI): domain Eukaryota; kingdom Metazoa; phylum Arthropoda; class Insecta; order Odonata; family Petaluridae; genus Tanypteryx; species Tanypteryx hageni. The sequence goes on along the minus strand of CM054115.1, from coordinate 78,253,044 downwards.
CTCCTAAAAGCTCACCTGAAAAATCTGTTTTTGACTTGTGTCCTTTTGACCGCCTATCAAAGATCTCTTTTTATTTTTTTTTAATTCGCTTATGTAGTCGATTTGCCTGTCCGTCCGTCTGTTCGGGTAATATCTCTTGCATCCTGCAACTTGGAGAAGCGGTCTATATGAGGTCTTGACATCAAATTTGATGGATCTAGGATCAACTGCAGGGGTGTAAACGGTGTCTTTTTCCAACACCTTTGCTTCATTTCTACCTCCATAAGAAAAGCATGATATCAGTGCGGGCATTATAAATTTGCATTTTAAAATTAGTTACTATTAAGATATGTGCTCGAGACATGAAGAGTTCTATAGTTGAAAGACAGATTTATTTTTTAGACAGAATTGTCAAATGAGAGCGAATAATTTCTTTTAATAAAAAAGGAGAATTTTCCATTTTTTACAATGGAAAATATCAATTTCCATGACAACGGGCCCATTGCTTTTAAATGGAAAACATATTATTACATAACATTGATAACACTTATAAAGGGAATTTATAGACGATGTTATGAGGTCGTCGATCTTAACCAAAGATGTAATTTAATGATGACCTCATAATTTTAGGACAAGTAAAAGGTGTCTTATGTAATATGCTCTGCAATTCTTCCCTCACTTGTTATAAGTTTTTGCTGTAGTTTTAATCTGATCATCATGTTAATTAGTTGAAGAAAACTGCAAAATTATCATTTCTCTTAAGATTTACGCAATATTACTCCTATTTTATCTATTAGTCAACGCGTAAGAACTACGAATGGCCTAAGAGGCGGTTTTTTTCTATATGCACACGAAAATCCATGAATTCGGAACAGGCTTAGCGAAATCTGCCGCACCGTAGTGACGATAATCATATAAATTACATCGAATCGCAGGAAGTGAACTCTCACGATGTATAAATGAAGATAATTGCTTTTACGATCACTTACCTATGCATCATAATCCGTATTGGTTTTACTTTTAGCACGATCTCCTAGTAATTTTTGATAGCCACGCGTCCGGAAAACTGATAATAGTGTGAAAATTATGTTTGGGTCTCACTATTCAGTTTTCCCAACAATTTTTAATGCGGAATTTTGGAACTTGTGTCTCCTGTTCTCAAATAGACTCAATAATCTTTTAGAAACGGAAAAATTCTCTATTTTGAGAAAATATGCATAATTAGGGAAATCAAGGACTTAATAGGGAGAGATTACGAACATGAAATTATTTCTCATCATGAACAATTATTAATATTTCTCTTTTATGTTAGATTCGCCAATTAACCAACTTAGATAAAACAGCAGAAGTCCGAAAGTAAAACCTATGAGTCGTGTAAAATTCTATACTGTTACCTGTTTTTTTAATCGCAATATTTATTCTTTAATTTTGAATGATAATAAGAAGAACTGTACGTCGGAAATACCTATTTCAATATGATTGTCATGTGGCAATGCTGATGAAGGAACTAAAGCTTGAAATCTAAAAATATCTAAATATATAAAAGAGGATGGCGCAAAGGTCAATATAGATAGTTTAAAGATTTATTTTAACATAGTAATTATTTTTATTATTGTTTATTTCATTTATATTTAATCAATTAGCATTTTCATTATTATTATTTGTACTACGTATTTTTCCCCTTTTAGATAAATGGTAAAAATGCAATTAAAATAGAATATAGACGAGCTAGTTGAATTGGTTTTTATGCATACTACTAATAAAATCAGCACGTGCTACTCAGTTTCTAGCTATTTAACTTGTTGCACTCTGCGTGAATTATTAGTTTGTAAGAATAGTTTTTGTGATGAATGATTACAGTGATAAAAGACAAAATAAAAAATGAATTAACGAATAATTAAAATGTTTTATTGCTTTTGAAAAAATAAATCTTAACTCTATGAGCAGGATCAATGAGAATGGGAGAGGGGGGCCATTTGGTCCGAGCCTGAAGCTCATGGGAGCCTAAATTTGCTCTTGAATGGGATCGCCATTTGCTTAATATCAACTGTGACACTGCACGAAAATCAGATTTTCCTTAATAACTGGTAAATTTGCACAGAGAAACCTAGGATACCTTTTTGAACAAAAATATTAAAACAATAATTCACTTTTTTTTAACTAAATGGTCTTATTTTGTTTTCGTGCGTTTATTTATTTTTATTTTGGCCAGGGAGCCTTAAAATTGGGAAACGGTCCTGGCCAGTAGTGGATTTAGAGGGGGTCGCACATGGCACGCGCCAGGGGCCCCGTGAAGTAAGGGGTCTCGAAAAAATGTTCGTGTATATAATCTCAGAAATATTAAATGTCTCAATTTAAAAATCAGCGGAACCTCTTTATGATTCCATAGAAAAACGATCGTTAAGAGGTGTCACAAAGGAGGGTAGCCGTTAGGAGCGGTTTCAGTATATATTTATATGGCAGAGCCCTCGACTGCTTAGTGCCAGGAGCCCCAAAATGTTTAGCGCCAGGGGCCCTAGGAGGCGTAAATCCGCCACTGGTCCTGGTCTCGTAGAACCTTTGAGTCCGTACTTTTACACTACTATTTATAAATTGTGGCATAAAATACTAGTTCCCTTCCAGCCAGGTGAATATGTAGTATGATTCACATTTTCACTTTAGTACACCGTCAAAACTTTGCGTGTATCGGGTGCGAGCGTACGCACACTGCCTGATTACGTAACATACAGTCGGCCATCTATGGCGCAAACCTCATGAGAGGATAAAATGATTGGAGTTATAAAATTTGAAATCGAAAACCTCGATTTAATGTACAGAAATACTAATGAGATAAAAAACCTGCATCGAATGTTTGAAGGTTCGAGTGAGCACGTCTTTGAAAATTGTAGCTTTTTCGTCTTTTTGTTTTGCGGTTAACGTAATTAATTGCGGTTAACCTTCGACTACTATCTTAATGAGTCGGGTAAGGGTTTTAATAGACTGGTAGGAAGAGAAGGGGTGGAGCGTTAAATGAAGAATTGGAAAAGCTGAATGGGAGAAAGAGGCAAAGGAAGGGATAATGAGAGATGCAGTTGGCGAGCGAGGTAGAGGGAGTGAAAATAAAGAGGAAGAAGAAGAGGGAGGAGAGAGATAGAAATGTAGAGAGAGGTGTAGAAAGAAGTTAGAGGAAGAGAAAGGTGGTTGGAGGAAGGGAGACGAGGAGAAATAGAGGGAGGTGGAGGAAGGACGAATGAAAGAGAAACAGACGAATCTCTTTATCCGGGAGGAATCGAGAATATATACTGTCCCATCTTACATTCAACCAATACCGAATCGAAGTATTTTGGAATCCCGAATCCATTCCAGGTCCCACTTTACTTCAGAAACATTGTACGAAAGCATTTTCATTCATCTGTTACTGCTTTTAAAATAACTAAAGGAATGGAAGCGAATATGACTATTCATTGGCCGATATCCAGTGTTTGCCGAAATACCTTTGCTTGGAAATGACGTACAAATAAACGTTGAGGAAGTGCTCTTAAAACTTTGGCGCCTCCAGGCTTGGCGGTACCTCGAGCCGGCCACGCTTCGTCATATGGTTCAAATTAGACATTTAAAATGAAGTTTTTACACCACGAAGAAATAAAAATATTTATGTAACAAAATTTTAAATTTGTACTGTAGGATACTTACATTTTAATGAGTAAAGGAGACACGAAAGATCTCAAATAATATCGGAGGCTTGAAATTTGTATCGCAGTGCAGGAAAACATCAATGAAGAGAATTGGGATGAAAGAAAAACTTATAAAAATCCCTGCGTAGACCGAGAAAAGGTACGTATATATACACAGCCAAGGTAGTTACTACATTAAAACAAGAGAAAGAGTGAGAGATGGAGAGAGGAAAAGAGAGAGAGGGAAATGGGAAGAAGAGTGGTAAAGATAAATGGAAAAAAGAAAGGGATATAGAGAAGAATAGAGAGAGTAAGTTTGGGAGGTCAGAGAGAAGAGAGACCCTATAGAATGGCCGAATGGGGAGAAAGTGTGGAGGAAGGAAAAGCAAGGACGGATTGATCTTTGACGAGGAATATTTGATGGACTAGCGAGAGAGAGAGAGAGAGGGAGGTTGAGGTCGTGAGAGTAGGGGGAGGTAGGTAATGGAGTAAGAGAGAGAGAGAGAGAGAGAGAAAAAAGAGGCTTTTGGGGTTCGCGATTAAACTCTCGGTCGAAACGGTGGCGCCAAGTGTCGCATCACAATATTTATGGGAAACGGGACGAGGAGAATGGAGTTTTCGGAGGTGATTAATAAAAGAAAGGGGAAACGCAAGAAAAGGGAGGAAGAGTGGGACCGCCCTCCGAATAGGATGCGAGGAAAAAATGAAAAGGTCACTTTGTTAGCTTGCTCGGTTTATCGGAGAAGGTGAAAGAAATCATCCTCCGTTTTTTCAGTGAACCGGATAAGTTTCAAAGTATCCTTTCCCAATTATTTTTCCTCTCAGACACATAGGCCACGGACACACGGCAAGTCGACCTTAATCTCCGGCTTTATCGTCCTTCATTTTGAAATTTTATTGAAAATTTGATTATTATTTTCGTGCGTATAAGATTTTTTCTCTATAGCAAACAACTTGGAGGTTTAAAAAAAAATACTAACTGTCGAGCTCAACTTATCATATGAATTCAGTAGATTAGGAATGTTCAATCTACGGCCATTATGCTATAATGAGAAAAGAAACCTTAAAGCCTTTGAAGCACAGATTAAGTATTTTATAATTTTCGAAAATCTGAACCCGTTTTACAATAAATTAATAAAATAGATTGTAAATTGCAAAGTAAAGTGGTTGTGTCTTTGAAACCATCATGACCAAAGTGATGATAAAATAAAATATGAAAATCCAAGGGTTTTCAGTTACAGGCACCATGACTAAAAGAGTTTGAATGCGGAAGAATTTGTATTTGTAAATAAGAATTACGGTCGTAATACCTGAGGAGGTTTTAGCGCCAAATTTGCGTGTATGCTTTATTTTGACTTATACCACGCCATAGGATTTCTTAGGTGACTTTCGGCGTTGACTCTACTCCCGAATCCATCTGAACTTCCAATGATCTCCGCTGAAGCAATAGCAACTACAATTGCATTTCGCTACATAAAAAAGGTCGCGCGGGCCTGCGGTGGGTGAATTGAATCTTTGTTCTTCTAAGTCTGTGTTTCCCAACCAGGGTTCCGCCGACCATCGTCGGGAGTTCCGCGAGAAATCGAAGAATAAATAAATAAGAAGTTTGAAATACCGCGAAAAATTCCAAATATCCCTGGAAATATCGCGGGAATTTTTGTGCGGCAATTGGCAATACCGGAGTAATCTCCGTGCGCTACCAACTGCCTCTGTTTTATTTTGGTCAGCACAAATTTAAGGTTATATTTAGTTGTATTGTGTCTGCTACCAGATTGTTCGAGAAGGTTCTTTTTCTTTATTTAAAGAGTGACGATCGGTCAACCGAGTTAGTCTTGAGTAGACAGTGCGGTTCCACGGATCTCCGCGATAGTGATACCCAGAGTGATTTATTTTCGGGAGTGATTTCGCAAGTGGTGTTTAGTGCTCGTTACGGTCGTTCACTATTTTGTAGATTTTTAGTCTTTGCGTAGTTTTGTAATTATCGTTTTTACCGAAACCGTGGTTGTTTTGTGTATTTAAAATCCCACCCCCGTAACAGTATTTTCATACGGCTGTTGAAGATTGAAAAATGTGGAAGTATATGAAAAGAAGGCGTGTCAGTGAAGGAGAGGACTGAAAATGAATCAAAATTATCAGAGCCAAGTACGAGTAAAGCAGGAAGAGAAGTGACTGATATTTAAAAAATTCGCCTTTACAATGACAGTTACTTGGCCATGGGTTTTACATGAACTGGAGACGAAAATTGTCCCGTTCCATTGTGCATTGTTTGCGGAAAAAAACTAACTAACACAGCTATGGTCCCAGCCAAGTTAAATCGACACTTCACTACTAATCACGGCCACTTGTCAAATAAAACAGTTGATTACTTTCAACGACTTTGGATTCACAAGGCAAGCAACGTAAAGTTTTTGAGAAGAAGTGAAAGTGAAAAGGCTCAAATAGCAAGCAATTTAGTAGCTGAGCTAGTTACAAAAAATGATAAGTCACACTATTGCTGAAAGCCTAATAATGTCTGCTTGTAAAATAATAGTGAAAACAATGATAGGCAAAGAGGCTGAAAGTGAAATTAACAGAGTTTCTGTATCTAATAATACTATTAGTAGGCGTGTGGATGACATGTCACACGACATTGAAGATGTCTTGTTTGAAATACTAAAAAATACTAACTTTGTTCCCCAAGTCGACGAGTCAACAGACATAACAAGTAAAGCTCAGCTGTTGGCATTCGTACGATTTGAAAACGAAGGTGAAATAATGGAAATTTTTTGTTGTTGTAAAGAGCTGCCAGAAACGACCAAAGGTCAAGACATTTTCAACATCTTGTCTTCTTATTTGGAATCCTGTCGTTTGTCATGGAGCCGGTGTGTTGGAATTTGCACTGATGGTGCCCCCTCAATGATCGGCTCAATAAAAGGCTTTGTTACACTCGTCAAAGAAAAAAACCCTTATGTCATAACGACCCACTGCTTCCTCCACCGGGAAGTTCTTGTTGCAAAAACTATAGGGGAGGATTTAAAACAAGTCCTTGATGTAGCTGTGAACATGGTCAATTTTATAAAGCAGCGCCCTCTTAAGTCACGCATGTTTGCAAATCTGTGTGAAAATATGCAAAAAGACTCTCCTTCTACACACCGAGGTTAGATGGCTTTCAAGTGAGAATGTTTTAACAAGGGTATTTGAGCTGCGAGAGGAACTACTGCTTTTCTTACCACTGTAAACAAGCTTTCTCATGTCTGACAAACATTAAAAGCAAAGAAAGAAATCCTCTGCTGTCTGTCGAGGAAGAACTGCAGGTATATTTGTCAAACATTCGGCCAAGAATTCAACATTTGTGCAAAAAGAAACAAGCCCAAGTGTCACACTGAAAGTAAACTTTATATTGACTTTGGATGTGAATTTTATCTTGATGTTTAAGTGAACTTTATTTTGATTTGATATTTTGATATTTGCAAAAAAAGATTAGATAATACAAAAAAGATAGGAAAAATGCTTCAATTTTTTTCTTACAATGTAAGCTGACATATATATATATATGTAAATAGCTGCTATATATATATATATATATATATATATATATATATATATATATATATATATATAGCAGCTATTTACATATAAATTTTCTTGACAATAATTTAGCAGTAATTGAATTGTGCTATCAACTTTTTCTGGCCTGTAAACGTTTTCATAGGTAGGGGTTCCTTGGGATATGAAAAATTATTTTAGGGGTTCCTCCATGTGGAAAAGGTTGTGAATCACTGCTCTAAGTACTGGGATCGACCAAGAATTGAGTTAAGCTTATGACAGTGATAGGTTCCCAAAATCTTTCCGCTGAGCATCCTTCCAAATATAAACGGAGCAACACCTCTCCTCGTCGGTAGGCCATCTGCACATATATGTACAAAGGCGTCGCATTTAACGTGTGGACGCGTTTAGCTGATGGTACTACGGCAGTACTACAGTCGCCAATGCAATAGTCTTTTTTTATAATCCGTCCCGTCATTGAATACTGTTGCGCAGTGAGACCCCTTCGAGTACGGCCTATCTAAGTACCTTGATAAGGTCCAGCGTATTGTGGACCGATTTGTTAAGGGTGAATAAAGATACGATGAAAGCGCAGCAGAGATTTTGAGTGGCGTGCCAGGAAGTGTAGAAATGAGTGCAAGGGGAAACTATTCGAGAAGTTTAATAGCCCCGAATGCATCGTGGATGTACGTGGAATTTTTGTATCTCTTGGGTGTAGATCAAAATGTAAAAGAAAATGCGTCGGAACAATTGCTGTAACCGATAAATAACGTAAATATTATTTCCTGATGCGATCATACAGGCCAATGTAAGCTTTAAGTAGAGTGGCTGTGTGGTGAAATGACCTCCCCCCCCCCCTTCCATACGCCATTAGCTGATGCCGGTGAAAAATGTAAATGCAAGTGCAAGCTATTTAAAAATCAAACGATTCATTAGTATGGCACTATTTTCTCCTATCGCTATCACTAGTGAAATCCCAGTTTGCTAGGGGTATCCAAGTTGGGATGGGTATATTATTGAAAACAATTTGTTGCATAAAAAGCTACTGCCACTATTAGGTAAATAATTTTCTTCTAGCATTTGTTGCCATTTATTGGTGGTAAATGAGATCTGTAGCCAATAGGTCTCGAAGGTTTTTCCTATCGATGAGTAAAGAATAAAAAAATTGTAAAATACCATCTTCCCCGAATTATGATGCCATAAAATAGCATACCCTAGTTACGGCACTGATTGTATGCCTATTGTAGTTGTCCAGATCATCTCATTTGGATTCCGGTTTTGGTCCAACTGTGATTTCACCGCTCAGGAGATTTCACAATCGTTTTTTAACGTGCGGATAGTGAGGTTATATGGTGGGTACATCAGGGATGGTCCCTCCGTTTTGTCAGTCCCGCTTTTTTAAATGCCCCAACTTTGGTCCTGATTTGTGTGAAATTACGATTTATATCCCAAATTGTCATTTGAATCGTCACACCAAGATATCTGATATCTAGTTCATTTATGTATCTAAAACTTGACCATCAATAAATGCGCGCCGCCTTAATATGTCCTTCTTTAAAGTGAATACATCATTATATATTAATACTCAATCTCTGTCCGTTCGTCTGTCCATCTGTCCGTCTGTTCCCCCATTTATCTCTTGATCAGTTTGTGATAGAGAAATGCTGTAAACGCCATTTTGTTTCTGCCAACTAGGAGATCCCGGGAAAACTATGTTCGTTCATATAAGTGTCCCGGATTCGACTCCAGAAGACGATTACATTTTCCCATATGTTTACACAGGAGTTTCGATTTTTCAAGGTGCAAGATTTATTTCCTTCATTCATTAAAATACGTAAATAGGGACTGAATTTCTCCGTTTTTACTTTATTCGACGAGTAAAACTATAAAATATCTTATTCTTGCGATTTTTAGACGTTACACGGAAGAATTTGTCAGAAACGCGTTTCTTTTCAAAATGTGATGGCTTTTTCGTACTCTTTCCGGGTGTTGCCAAGGCGACCCGCATTCTTGCCTCCGATTGGATTAGCGTCTATTAAGCCTTCGAATAGACAAACGAATTGCGTTATTCGCTTCACTCTTTTTATGAAGCATCGCAATTATAGTTGTATCAATGTCAAACTTAACGTTGCAACGTTAATAATTGAAGATTATTATTATTCAATAAACTGCGTGTGGGCTTTGGACATTTTTAACGATGACGATTTTAAACATGCAGATTTCTAACTGGCTTCGCAAAAGCTTTTGCAGGTACCACTAGTATTTAAAAATGACCCTCATTAGGCTACATGAAACGTCGTAATCCTGCCGATTATCGAGCTTTTCCAACGATTGAGTAGGCGGAGAGACCTCAACAAGGGCACGCAGAGGAAGATGGAATGCCGACATAATTAACGAAATTAGCACTTTAAAAAAATTGCTTATGTATCCAGTTTATCCGTCCGTCTGCCTATCCGTGTACAAAATTACTCAACAATGATCTAAGTTACAAACACCAAAATTTCCAGGAAAGATAGTTAAACATTTAAGCTACATGCTGGATCCAGGACCAGAGGAGTAAATGGTGAAAATATTCCAATTTGATTTCGCTAAATATCACGTGTTAAACCAGTTTACATCCACAAATTTATTCTTCGCCGAAAAAGAATATAATATCTTATTTTAATATCGACGACCAATCAGTTATTTAGTAGATGAATTCTTAATACTACGTAACTTCACTTAACCTTTTGCTTTAGTAAATTAACCAATATAACAGCGGCGTATTCTCCAAATTTTACGTGATGTAAAATCCGGAGAATACGCCGCTGCTATGATATATTGGTTATTTCATCCATTCTATAAAACAAATGTTGAACAACAATAACAGTAAATGGCAACGTATTTTTTTACTGTTTTAGGTGTCCCAATTTGAATAACATAATTTTTCTAAAACTCACATGATATACCGTTTGCAAACGAAGATTTTCGTTGTTATATAAACAAACAAAAAACAAAGGAACTTATAAATGCCTATGATATAAGTGAATCAGATGATGCAATTTTCGGAATAATTCATTCCTACGATGTAAAAAATTAATTAATCAATCTCTGTTTAGCTATCATAAACCTCTAGTCTCAATATTAAGAAATCATTGATAAATGATAATTTTAAAAAGCAAAAGAACCTCTTTCATCAAAGGGCTTTATGGTAATTGCTCTGAAATTCTTTCCTCTCTTGTTTAAAGACCGATGAGATATATTATGTATATTATTACATGATGCTGCGAAAATGACGTATTTTACATCGATATGGAAAAATTGCTAATGCTATATACGCGTACTTTTCATATTTTCCATTTAAAATACGAAGTTTTAGGTCCACCAAAACATGGGAGTTGAAAAATAATTAACGTGTTCCTTAATTAACGTCGTTGACCGGAATGTGTTTATCAACGTAAACGAGTTTTCCTTCTCTGCCGGCACGGAAATTTATGAGATAAAAATAGGCGAATTCGGTATTTTTAATATTTAAGAGAGAAGTTATAATTCGCCTCGCTGGATATTACGCTATTTAGATACCGACTGCAGATTAATTCAATTTCGACATTGAAGCGGTTTTATCGCTTCGCGTCCATAATTAAAATAGAAACGTCAATTTGAATTTGGCATTTTATTGCTGCGCAATCTGCGGGCTGATTGTAATTACACTTATATTTCAATCTATCGAATAACAAAATGACAAAAAGGGCGGATTACCGAATTGCTATTACGGATAAGGGACACAAGCAGTATTTTATGCGCTGTCGAATACTTCGGTAATGAGACAGGAGTGCAAAAATCTGAATTCTATATCTGCGGAAGTGATCGTTTTACGGAAATAACGAACGTATCAGCGTGATCGAATGTTCTGTCATATTGGTTAATAAACTTTTTTACCCACTAAAATAGATATTCCTTGCCTCCAATCAGATTCTGCTTCATAAAATATTATATATGCAAGTAAATATAATTTGCAACGTCAATTATAAGTATCGCGTGCTCGTGAAAAGAGAATGGATTTCTTCTTTTTTTATCCATAAAATATTTTATATTTATGTTTGTTTGTAATCTATAATAATAATAGAAGATGTCTGTATGTATGTTTGTGTGTCTGTGGCAGTCGTAACTCTTCAGAAAATAAATGTAGAAGATTCAAAATTCGGTAGCAGCTTCAGTCTGATCATGAGAGTTGCAGTGCCCGAGGGTCTCCATGGAACTGTCGGTCCAAATTTCGGTTTTTTTAAACACATCTCAGCAACAAATTGACCGATTTTAACGAATCCTCCTGCAATATCAATGTTTTGATGAGACACATTTTTCAACCGAAAATGGAAGAAATCGGTTCACAGGGTCGAAGGGTCATAATGTAAGGGCCGGTCCAAAATTTCGTTTTTTATATATCTCGGCAACGAATTGACCGATTTCGATGAAACCTTCACTGATATCAATGATATGATGAGATAAATTCTTGAGCTATAAAGAAAAGACGTGAACGTATTTTATTTTTTCTCATCCATCGAGTGATAATTAGAAGTTTATCCTTTTTTCATTATTTTATTTATGGTCCTAACATTTTGAATAAATCTTCCAGATTATCTCCAGAACTATTATGCAGCTTCATGTTGATCATGAGAACTGCAGTGCAATATATTATTTAAATCGGCTTACGGTGTCGAGGGGTTCCCATGGAACGGTCGGTCCAAATTTCTGTTTTTAGTGCTTTTCGTCATTTCGTCATCTTCCTGATGTCCGTCCGTCCGTACGCATATATCAGGGAAGAATTGGTTGAACCGATTTCAACCAAATTTAGTACAAAAATGACATATTTGGACCGGATCGACTAAGCAGGGGTGCCACAAAATCAAGATGTTTAGTATAGATACATAAAGCAGAGCTGCCAAAATAGAAGTAATAAGAAATTCTTTTTACACGCATTTGTGTTGAACTGTCCGCATCAATTTTAACCAAATTTAATATTGATAATATACACATTTATTGAACACCATAATATATTTGGCCCGGATTATTCAAAGACGTGTGCCACAATTACAAATTGAACTCTTTAAATAATTATAGATTTGGAAGGAATTGGATGAACGGATTTCAACTAAATTTTGTATATAATACTAGCAGAAACGCCCGTTTACGCTTGGGAAAGTTTTCTTTTAAGTTGCAAACGATTTTTATTATTTATTAATTGTGGTAGCTCTGCTCTTAAGCTCCACTTTAAAAATCTTGATTTCATTATGGTATTTTGTAAAAACCATATATATAAAATTTAGTTGACACCCGTTGAGCCAATTCCTTCCAAATCCATAGTTACTAAAAGAGTTTAATTTGTAATTGTGGCCCTCTGTTTAGTTGATCCGGTCCAAATATGCTATTATGGCTTTATATATATGTGTAAATAATAAATATTATAATATGGTTAAAATCGATGAGGGCAGTTCAACACAAATACTTATAAAAAGAACATTTTTATTACTTTTATTTTGGCAGCCCTGCTTTGTATAAATGTCCTAAAAATCTTATTTTTGTTTTTTTTTTATCTTGCACAACTCCTTCGTACAAAATTTCGTTGAAATAGGTTTTGCCAATTCCTTCCAAATTCATAATTACGGAAAAGTTTAACTTAGCAATTGTGGCACCCCTACTTAGTTAATCGAGTCCGAGTATGACATTTTGGCCATGAATGTCTGTGAAAATTTGGTTGAATTCGGTTTTGCCATTGCCTTCCAAAAGCATAACTACAGAAAATTATATTTTGCAATTGTGGCACCCCTGTTTGGTCTATCCGGTCCAAATGTGTCATTTTGGTCATTTATTTATGTGAAGATTCTATGTACCTACCCAGTGACGGATTACTCAATAGGCATAGTAGGCACGTGCCTAGGGGACCCCACGTCCGCCCAAATAAAAGATAAATATATCAACAAGTAAAATGTCTTATTGAATTAGTACAGTTAATTTGGTGCGTACAATATTTGTCTGTTTCACACTTACAAAAAGCGAAATAAGTGCGGCAACAGGAAGTCCATTTTTAATATTTATTTTTTTAGATTTAATCCACCTCAAAATGAAACGGACTTTTCTTAGCGGTGCTGATAAACGGAAAATCCATGCCAAGAAGTTGAATGCATCTACTATAGGAATGAAGCCATTAACAAGTTTGGGATTTGAATTAGACTAACTTCCTAGGCAATATTTAGCAACAGATACAATGCCTGGTACAATAGAAGTAGACTGACAATGTTGAACGAGAACAAGATAGGGAAGATGTCGCAACCACCAATAAAGCATGCGATGATGTGGTTGTACAGGAAGATAATGCACAAAGTAGTTTGGAAATATTTAGTTATGATCCGGCTGAGTGGAAAGTCAGTGAGGAATTTATTGAATATCTCATTCATAAAGGCTACGTTCCTCAAAATATTGATTTCGAATGTACTGACTTAGCGAAACTTCTCAATTATGTGGCTTGAAACAACGTAGCATTCAATGTTAAAGCGAAAAACGGTCAATGGGGAAGAAGTTCATCGCTATTGGGAAATTTTCTCTCCAAAAACCAAATTATATTGTGGAATGTGTAAATTATTTTCTTCTTTTTTTCTGACCAATTTGTTACTGGATTTAATTATTAGAAGAATGCATTAGCAAGACTATCATATCATGAAAATAGTGTTAGGCATAATGAGTCTTATCGTATCTGGTCAATTCGTTCCAAGAAAAGACGCATAGAAACTAAATTCACCAAATATTATGACCAGGAATTCCAGTAATGGCAAAAACTACTACAACGTGTTATTGATGTCATTCTTTTTCTGAGTCAATGAGGACTAGCACTAAGGGGACAAAATGAGCTTATCGGTTCTGTAGAAAATGGAAATTACCTTGGAATACTCGAATTGTTGGCAAAATATGATGCATTTTTGGCAACACACATACAAAGACATGGTAGCCGAGGACGTGGTCATGTGTCATATCTGTCTTCAATTATTTGTGAAGAATTCATTCGTCTGATAGGTGATAACGTCCTGGAGCAAATTTTAGACCAGGTAAAGAACTCTAAATACAGACCAACTGACTTTTATTCTGCGATATGTTCATCCAGACAATTTATCTGTTGTGGAGAGATTCCTCAAATTCATACCCATATCTTATCATAAAGGTAAAGAATTGGCAAGTGTTATAACTCAATATTTATCTGATTGTGGCCTTGACCTTGAAAATTCTTGCTCTCCCAGCTATGACAATGCTGCTAATATGTCCGGTAAATATCAAGGAGTGCAAAGTCGAATCGAGGAGTGCAATCCTTTGGCTGAATATATACACTTCCATTTGTGTTAACCAGTGGTACGAAAGTTTCGGGCTTGTACGATTTTATTTTTCCCCTTTTTTGGTAATCCTTCATTCAGGAATGAAGAAAATGATGGCTTATTAGAAACGAACTCGCGTTTTAACAACAGTAATTTGTATTACTCCGCTTCGCGTGTCTTCTTTTTGAGAAAAAGGTGTCCTGTTATTTCCCGTTCTTCATATTATTTAAATCGGATTCGATACTGTGACGCAAGACATAATACTTATAATTTATGCCCCAAAAAATTGGTTGTAATTATTTATTTTCCCGCCGATAAACTAGGACAAATGAACCTTGAAAATACTAAAAAAAATCAACGCTATCATACACACCGTCTCAGAGAAGGAACTTTTTGGAGCGATGAAAGGCTGTTAAAAAGTCGTAAAAATATAATTACCAAGGTACTCGCGAAAATTAAGATTTCATTTGTGGAAATAAAATCCTTTGCAGAACCAGCCCGTGCGAGCTAAGAGCGACCGCGTCTTAAATAAGTCACAGCGTATCACATTCCCCAAAAGCGCTTTCTCCCACTCTCTATCTCTCCCTCTTTCTCACTCACCCTCCGTATTTCTTCACAATCCTCCGTATCGCTGCTCTTTTGTTTAGGGAACAAAAAGCGTGGAACGGCAAAGTAAATACGGCGCTAAATTAGTCAGCGATTGCGGCGGCCTCTGAGCTTAAGTCATTTGGTAATTCCACCCCCCTCCTTCCCTATTTTCCATGCCTCTCACTATCTCTCTCCTCCCAACCCCTCCCTCCCGCTCCGAACCTCGCTAACAATCTCCCTCCCTCCTACCTCGCCGTACGCCGCCCTTAATGCTCCCCTCGCATTCCTCCTCCCCTCCGACGTTCCCTCTCCCATGTACCTCCTCTTTTCTCTCTCTCTCTGCCTGTTCTCCCTCCGGTCCAAAGCCTCTCCCACGGGTTGCCATCCAGAGGGAAAAAATTCCGTTAAAAGCTTTCACTACATAATTCAAAAACTAAGAGCTTTATCCTCGAGCCCCTTTTCTCTCTCTCTCCTCCCCCTTTCCTCTTCTCCTCCCTTAACCTATCTCCTCTTTCTCTTTCCCTTTCCCTCCCCCTCTTTTGTCCATCTCTCTCCCTTTTCGACTTTCTATCATCTCTCCTCCTCTTCAAGAGCTTTTCTTTGAGAACTCAAACGTTGTCGCTGATGAAAATTCATCTTGGTACACAAAATAGCTTCTTTGGCGTATCTTCTACTTTACAAGTGAAATCACTCAAGTGCGACGCCTCTGAAAGTGTTTTTCTAACTAATTCTAATACCTGGGATTTATTATTCTCAAACATTGGTGGATGATCTCACTTATTTGCATTAGATATGGAAATGTAACAGGAATTAGACAGAATCTCTTAAATGAACCATGACAATTCATTTCGGAAAGGGCTTTCCTTCTCAGTAATTGAAATCAATGGTATGTTTGTCGTTTCATGATCGCAAAATCGAGTTTAAATCTTTTTGTATATCTCTACATGCATATTATCTGCTTTCGCGTGAACTGGAAGAAGAAATTACGCTTGTTGTCGCACAGCAAAATGGCAATGCTAATTCCACAATTATAATTGATTTTTTATCTCTGGGTCACAGTATAACCAATGAACACAAGATAAGAACAACCAAATTAATATAAAATTTCGGACCGTAGAATAAAATTTGAAGGGCTGTATTTTTTGAATCGTGAAACACCATTTAATCCTTCAGAGGAAAAATATTTTTGAGAGGTAATAAAATGTTTCGTACGCGATTAAATTCTCCGTAGTTTCGAGTCCCTTTGAAAAAAAGCGTTACATCGGAAAATTCCAATCGGTGAACTTCTTCCTAAATTTCTCAGCGGAAGTCGCGCGGAACCTAAAGAACGATGCGAAATAGGAAACCTCACCGAAAATTTTCAGTTTGTTTTAAATATTGTATTTGATTTGCGATGAAATTTTACGCGAGCAAAAATTGATACCAAACTCATACAGGGCAGAGAGCGGCTTGAGATTTTTTTCGGAAGCGACGCGTACGAGAAAAAAAAGCTTGCGCCACAAGTCTTTTTCTTTATCTCTCATGATCCGAGGATTGAGAAATACGGAGCGATCTTCCTCTTTCTCTTTTTTCTCCTTCTGCTATGAAGACTTCCGATCCTTTCAAAAGTCTCTCGGGAGAAAAAGGCTCTAAGGTTGGCGATAAAAAAACGGAGGCGAATGATACGAAAAGATTCGAGGTGTTTAGCGATGGGGCTCGTGTTGGCGGGTTGTAGGGAAGCGGAGGGTTAGGGATGTAAAGATGACGAAGAGGAAGGACGTTAAAGGGAACAGGTGAAATATTCTGGAATAAAAATCAAAGGGACCGTCGTGGCAGAAGCAGGAGAGGTGGGAAAGAGGAGAGCGAGGGAAATGAAAGAGGTGAGAGAGGTATAGGATACAGGAGGTCCCCGACTTGCGAACGCCCGAATTACGAGCGTCCGTAGACGAATCTCCGTATGGTACTGATATTTTAATAAATCGGGCATACGAACACCAACCCGCAGATGCGAACAAATCGTTGTTCTCGGAAACAACTTTCTATGGCGGAGCGTACCGTCCACCTTCCGCGGGATGTTCTGCAATACAAGTACTCAAGTTACCTGTTCGTTCGACGATCGAGGCGATAACCAAAGACAACGCTAGAATTTACAACAGTATTGTTACCTATTCGTTGCATATGTACAGTATTTCAGCTTAACTGTGGGTTAAATAAGCTTTTGCGGATTTTCTTGGGAACCTAACCACCATTTATAGAAAAAAATTCTGTGGAAAATTGTGCCCCGAGTTCCGATCAAAAAATGTACGTACAGACGAACTTTTGGAACGCAAGCCGTTCGTAAGTCGGGGTCCTCCTGTATATGGAAAATTCCAGACGGCGGTCGAAGAGGCAACCGACTTAATCGCGGAAAAGATAAAAAAAGCACTAGCAATGTACGCCATAGTTGGCGCAGTCTAACTTAAGCTCTGAAATGAAGCAGGAGATGGGTGCAACGTAACCAAATCACACGCAAGAGGGAACCGACGGTGAATGGAGGGAGAGCGGTTGTGAACGACGTGGCAGCTTTGCTGTTCATTGATTGGCTGGAACTCCTTTAGATAGCTCTCCCGCTCTAATTTTACATAGAGCTCAAGTTTAGCAAAAATTAGGCACATTTTATGGCGTCATCTAATTTATTTTAATCAAATGATTTAATAATATATTTTATGATCGGAAGTTTCACGGCTGCTGCTGAGTGAGGTGATTGAAGTATGTCATTCTGTTGCGGTATATTTACAGGAGTTATAAAATCGAATGTGCTTATATAATAGCCTCTGTATGTCATTCTATCACGCTGAGAAAATTTTTCTTCGTTCTTTTTGCTATCTATATGGCACCATGTACACCAAATCGAATTTAAAATATGATACAGCACTGCATGTTTACCTAAACAACTAATATGTGACGTAGAATTTCATTTATTGTCTAGTGCAGATTGAAGTAAAACTGTAATTAGTGTAATTGTGCGTTGTTTAGACACGTATCGATTTTAGAGTTTATAATTTGGTAGCTTGTCACGAAAGAGAATTGGTGTCTTTACATAGAAATTTAAAAAAATCAAAATTGGATTAGAATTTTTATTTTGTTTTATAACAGATTTAATAGGCACTTTTTATGCTGCAGTTTGAACATAACTCTTGGTAGCAATCAATTAATTTTATAATTGATACCCTCGAATTATCAGAATATGAAGAACGATAATCGAATTCCAATAAAGAAAATGTCAAGAATAAATTATTTCCCGTCATCTTGACGGCATTTAGTCGCAAAATAGGCATGGAAACAACAATTGTTATTATATTGCTACGTCAATAAATCAATGCAATGCAATGAAATAATAGAATACAGATATTAATGCTTTAAGTGTGATTAATTCGTTTTTTCTTCGATTCTGATTAAATGTTTTATAAATATCTATTTGTTTCAAAATCAAAGAAGAATTCAATTACAATTACAACACTAATATATTTCGTTACTGATACTGTATTGTTTAAATTTGTCTAATTTTCCCATTGCTACAAATGAGTAACGTAGTATCATCGTTTGCACAACTTCCACTTTATTATTATACACATCATCACGATCCGGATTTCTTTTTACGGATGAATAATCGAGAGCACGTGTACAATGGACGTGGATATGTCCGTAGGTTGGCCGATGATTATCATCTCCGCAAATGGGATGTCCGTTGCCATCGCAAGATCAATCTTCCATTCTAGCGGAAGGATTAGCACCTGAAAATGTACGGAAGAAGGACCACCAATGATGCAATTCGCATTCTTTGAATGATGACGTAATTATTTTCTCCCTATTTGTTCCTTATTGAGCTCAAAATACATTATCGCTTCGTTCATCCGGGTTGATAGGGGCCGGATACGATGCTAATAAACGGAAATCCTCATATTCCGGAGTGACAAGGTTAGATTCTAAAACGTAATGAAGTGTTGTTACGCTATGGATATGTACCGTTCCTAGTGAGGAGTGAAGAGGTTCGTAATTCTTCTAAAATGACCGATAGACTTTCTTTTTTAAATTTACCCTGAAATTCATCAAAAAGGTGGGTGTCAGCGAGTTCAAGGCATTAAACTAGCCCTCACAATTTCCACTCCCAGATACGTATGACTTTCCTATTGTGATATCCTGAACCGGGACAAGATATTTTCGCGCCCTAGACAATGTTTAAAAATTACGACCCCCTCCTCCTTAATGAAAGTAAACAGTACACAATTTTACCTCTAAGAACTGTAGTTTATGTACAACGTTGAAGTAAAGTGGCATATACATATAAAATCTATTTTATGATATAAAACATTACACTCAAAAGTTCAAATTCTCATTTGTTGAGCCCCTAAGCGTGATGCGCCCTAGGCAGGTCCCTCTCTCACCTAGCTCATGTCCCGGCTCTGGTGATGTCTGATTGACCTAGGAATGAACGAGCCTCGATATCATTTTGTACTACAATCGATCTTACATATTTCATCGTAGTGATCGTGCCTTCCAATATACGTGGGCGTTTCAACTATCCATAAAATCCTCATCAGCTAAACCTTCCCACCTTTACCGCTCCAGAAGCCATTACCTAACGTTCAGTCTTTTTATGCTTAGGTCAAGTTAACATAAATTTCAAGCAGTTCATGATAACTATGAGGAAGTAGTTGTTGTTGCGGTGGTCTTTTATCCTCTCTTCTTTCCTTCGCTTCTCTTATTTTCCCCATCTTCTTCACCATCTCTTTACTCGATGGTTCATTCCGCTCTTATCAAATTGCAATCACTTTCAGGTTCCACCCTCCTTCGATTATTTCCCATCTGAACGCAAGCAGCGGCGCAATGAATACAGATTCGCCTTCATCCTCTCTCTCTCTCTCCTCCCCCTCTCTTTCAATCTCTCTCTAATCTCCGTATCAACCTGATCGACTCTTCCGGGACAAATCCCACACACGCCTGGTTCTCCATAATCCTCGGCACCATCGCGCGGCATGGAAAACAAACTTAAAAAAAAACGATAAACGGTTTCCGAAAATATGATAGGCCGAAAAAGGGCGCGAAAACAATGCCGCCTCGCGAATATTGATGGGCGAGAAATGTTTGTAAAAATGGGGGAGAAACAGAATTTCGAGAGAGATCGACATTCTGGGAGCACGGAAAAAAGTTCTCTCTCTGGGAGTGGCAAGAAAAGTGAAACGATGATAAAGAGAAAACAAAAAAAATGAAACTTCAAAACTCGAACTTTCGAGCGCAACTTTTGGTTTGAATCTTACGGTGGCCAAAATTAAGTCCGGCCCTATGTTTTCACGTAGTACGGCTTCCCTGTACATTAAATGCCCATTAAATTTACTCGCTCGGTTTTATGAATATAGTAACTACCTATGCAATCATCCGAAAGTATATGTGACGTACTGAGGCTGCTACATATTCGTCCAAATTTATCGAGACGAGCAATTAGATCTGTTTGTTGGCGAGAATTAATAGGAGTGTAAGCGATTACCTTAAAAGAGTCGTGTATCTGCATCGTTTCCAGAAGCGACTAAACAAAATTCGTTTGAAAATATGACCTAGAGATTGCATTGAAATAAATGACATTACTTTTAGTGAGGTGTGATAGCAAAAGTAAATTTATTTATTTAATTAAAATCATGTAGCGCAAGATAATTTAGGACTGTTTACTCCTTATAGACAATTTAATTGCTAGAAAACACTATATATACGTGTGTGTGTTTATAAGTATATTTATATCAGATACGTTTCATTGTGGCGTTAATTCTCGAATCCGTGTATTCTGATCTTTTTCATAGTTTATTGGATTCTCACCTAATGTTTTAACACACTAAATTCCAATTATTGAATATTATGATAAACTTTGCGAACACATTTCGATCGTATTTATTACGCACTGAAAGGTCAAACGATACGAATTAAGTGTAATTTGATTGGTATACTGCAAAAATGGAAAACACTGCAATTATTGGTGACAAAACCACCAATTTGGCTCTCCGGAAACAAATCCCGACATTATGATTTTGTTCCCTCGATAATATTATAAAATAATTGTTGAAATATGGGGATTGATAATTAATAACCAAACAGATGTATAACCTTTAAAGGGACCTTGAAAAATCACATATCAGCATAGCAAAAAATTCAAAATTCATACTGTGTAGGTTTCAATTTATATATATATATAAGTGGTGAAGGAAAAAGTGTCATCGCATAAATTATGGTGAATTTTCAAATTTATGTGCGTAAATGGTTACATTAGAAATATGATTTGAGAATGATAATTTTCACTAAAGCATTTATTTTATGCAAATAAGTAGATAATGATATTGGGATGAATGTAAATGCAAAACTTTATTGCTTCGCTCCACTTTCGCTTGCACAAACCAAAAAATCCGGTGTCCAACATATGACTTTCTCCATAATACGATTGCAATATTCATTACAAGTTGCACTCGATATCAGTGTCCTAATGAAAAATATGAACTTATATATCACCTATTATGCAGTTTTAAGGATTGACGTTATTTAAATGAGATTAAACTTGGAATCACTATTAAAATATCATAGACTCACACTATGGTTGCTAATATAAAAAACACCAAGAAAAAATACACAGATGAAGAAAAATGCGCCGTTTTGACTAAATTCAAATCACATAAAGTTATTTTTCCTCTTAAAAGAAGCAAATAAATTAAGTGAGAATAAACTTAGAATCCACTAATTATACATTATAGTCTGACATTATGGTTGACAAATATAACAAAGTACTCAGAAAAAATATAAAAGTGAAGAACTCTAAATTCATTACAGAAAAAGTTATTTTTTCCCTTTATGAACAGTATCATCTTCCCTATTAAAAAAACAGCAATAGTCACCCCTCATGGCAGGATCCCACCTTCCCTGGTAGCAATGTTCCATGTTACTTATATTTTGATGGGATCTTTCACCTTGTTCATCGCTGACAGCACCCAAGTTGTCTGGGAAGAAGTCCAAATGAGGATGTAAAAAGTATATTTTGAGTGACATCCGGCATACTAATTTTTTATAGTTATGCAACAGTTTTTCTACCCATTGTTGATAGTTCTCCTCTTTTTTATTACTCAGAAACCCATGAACTTCGAATTTAAAGGATTTCCATGCAGCTAATTCAATGGAGATTCGTTTGCATTCGAAACTGATATCATGCAAAACTTTCTAATTTGCGGACCAACAAAGATACCTTCTTTGAGTTTTGCGTCACTCAGTTTTGGAAACTATCCTTTTAAGTAGACAAAACGACCACAATTTTTGTCCAAAGCTTAGATGGTGGAACAGGAGTAGGGAGATCTTCCATGCGGCACTGGCTTTATTGCAGACGGGATGTTTGGATAATCTATTTTATTTTTTCTTCTCCTCGAAAAACCCTCAATTTTTGTAAGACAGAAATAGCAATCTTCAAGGTGGCTGGTTGTTTCACGCCAGATCATTGGAACAGCAAATGGCATGCTCTTCTTCTTTCCTTTCATCCATTCTGTCAGATTTACGTAGCACGTAATGCAGCATACATGCGGTGCCCATCTTATATCTTGATCTCCCAAATGACAACCAAAATACAAATAATAGGCTTATTTAACCATCTCTGTTATAGATTGACATTGTGATTTTACTGTAAACTGTCCACACACAACAAAAATTGTCTGGCGAATTCACACAGTCGCGATGGTGCCCTTTCTCCATCTACAGAACGCAAATTCACAGAAAAACAACGTGACTGATGCCTAAAATGCATGTATTTGTTATGATGTCACACTCCTACTTCCTCTCTATCCTTCAGTTCTACCAACACTCACGTTCTGCCAACATTTAGTTAGAGATGCTTATTTTTACAAAAACTTATGACAAATGGTCATTACTGTTTTTTCTAAACTGTGACGTGATGCAACATTTTTAAGTCTAGATCTGGAATGAGCATGTCAGAATTAATGTAAAGAGTCTGCTTTCATTCATGTTACCAAAAATATGTATCGCGCGCGCTCTCTTTTCCACTCCTAACTTTGACATGGTTTTCAATGGAATTTTTGCAGTCGTTTAGCACGATTTCACGCAACAAGCCCTTTTTTGAAACACATGTATCTCTCGTGCTTACCCGTTACTTTAATCCGTTTAGGAACGTATCTCTTTTGATAGAATTGCTCTTATGCAAAAATACGTTTCGCAATACGCAGATTCGCGATACGCTGTGGTTTTTTTGGAACCCAACCCAAGCGTGTCGCGAGGTATACCCGTACCTTTTTTACTGTGGTGTAAAAGTTGTGACAGTATAGAAAATAAACAAAACAAATTATAAAATACAAATAGTTGGTATTTGCATTCTGTAAACAATTCAGCCCATATCGATAGTAACACCACCACTGCTATCAGTGTTGCTTCTCCTATTGTGATCCTTTATAGTCCTAATGAAAAACGAACCTAGCCGATCCTTCCTAAAGTCTATATCCCAAACGTAATCGTCGTGTCTTTCAGTAGTACGTGATAATTCCAATTATCTATGATGCACTCAATCACTGTGCGTGACGCAATTACTGTTTTGGATACAGTAAAATCTTAAATATTATTAGAAGAAAACATGGTGATGATGCTTTCATAATATGCGTGATATTGAAAATTAGTGTAAGTTAAAATATAAGGGAATTAACTTGAAGTTAATTCAATTCAATAGAAATGAGAAAAATATAGTTCCATAAATCGAATTTTCTATAACTCGAATAATTTTTGCTTTCCCTTGAGATTCGAGTTATAGGAGTTCCACTGTATTTATACAAACACATAAAAAATATATTACCGTAACTATAATTATCTATTACTCGAATAATTTTTACTTTCCCTTTGAGATTCGAATTATGGAAGTTACGCTGTAATTCGTTATGACGGCATTAATTTCCATTAAAAGCATTAAATCATTGCAATCGTAAAGTATAATGTCAGATCATTTTGAAAGGATTGGAATGGTTTTTGTACATTTCCATTGTTGAAAAGAGGAAAAATTCACGCTTTTTTCCGATTAAAATAAAATATTTACGTTAATTCAGAACGTATTTGAATTCTACTTTTTAAATTAAGAACTCTGTTATTTTAGCTTGACAACTGTTCTTTTCTCAAATTTGTATCTCAATTTTAAATAATTAAAAAAATGCGTTTTTAGAATCCCTTGCACTGAATATCATGCTTTTCTTATGGGGTATTGAAATAGAACATTGGGGTTAAAACCCCTTAAATATTAACTATTTTGAAAATTTCGATTTTTCTAGGTGGTTTTGGTGAATGATCTATATATATATATATATATACACACACACACACACACACACACACACACAAGTAGTTTGCGCTTGCATTCTGCAAGCATATCATCTCACCTTGAAAAAACATTCATTTTTCAGACAGATATTTCATCATTACAAATATTTTTTTAATTCTAAAGATTTCACCTCCGCAGCGATTTTCGTTTTTCCCTTATGTAAAAATAATAGATTAAAACAATCCCCAAACTTGGCAATTTTAAGAATTTTATATTTCCTCCATTATGGGATACTAATGCTACACATTTCTGCCAAATTTTAAAGTTGTAGCACTTCTAGAAGTGAAATAATATATTTCTAATTGTTTAAATTTTAAACATTTTTTACGGTCGCCGCAGTATATTTATGGAAAGATTAAAATGTTTATTTGTGCACATGCACTACTCTGTAAATAACTTGATAATTTCAGCTTCCTAACTCATCCAGTAGTACCAAAACCGTTATCTATTTGTTTAAATTTTAAGAATTTTAAACATAAAAATTTGTATAATCCCTATTTCTTTTTTTTACAAATACTACCTCTAAAACAAATTTCAGCTCCGTAGCACTTTCGGAAATACATAAACCTTGAAATTTGTTTAATTAAACAATTGCGAATTTTTAGCGGCCGCATTGTTGCACTTTTTCAAGATTTTCGTTTTTTCTAGTCGGTTTTGCACAAAATCACACCTAAGAAAAAAAATTCGAATCTCCAGCTCATCTGGAAGTCCCTAAACATTAGTATCCTCCTCCTCTGTAAGAAACGTCGATATATAATGATAACATATAGGAGGATACCAATGTCCAGCCCAAACTACTAAAGTTGGAGAGCTGAATGTTTCAGTTTTTGTAGATATGATAAAGAAACCTACAGATAAAATGAGACTTCTTACCTAAGTGACATGAGTTCGACTCCAGAAATTCCGAAAGTTGCGTTTTTTCCCATAAGAAAAGCATTGCGCCATTTTTGTAAATTAATTTTGTGCACTTGCCCGTAAGCTAGAAAAATGAAATTTTCAGTGTTGCTATACGGCCACAATATCTATTAAGATTTATTGTTAGCTTTGCTTACAGTGTCCTGGGTTCGACTCCAGATACCCCGGAATATCTCCCATAAGTTAGCATGGGAAAAAGTTATCCCAGTGTGTAGACCAATCTAATAGGTTTAGGAAGCTGAAATTTTGCAAGTTTATAGAATTTTTCTCATGACCAACTATAAAAATCGAAAATTTCAAAATTGTTAATTTTTAGGGGTTGTTTTAACCCCATTTGAACATTAAAGTTTAATAGATTTTATCTTAGAAACTATGTGCTGTAGGTTCGAGTTTTTGAAATCATTTTGTAGCAAATTATAAATAGGAAAAAAGAAAATTTTGAAAAAGTTAAAAAATTTGACCACTAATAATTCGCAAATGTTTAAACATCTTTTTTGAGGTTTTTGAATTACCAAATGTGCTCCGGATCTGAAATTTTTTTATAGGTAGAATTTGTAAAAAAAAACGAAATACGGATTATACAGATTTTGATATTTTCATTTGTTTGGCAGTTAAAAATTCTTAAAGTTTAAACAAATAGATAACTGTTTAGGTACTACGGGATGAGCTAGAAAGCTGCAATTTTCAAGTTATTTACAGAGTAGTGTATTTGAACTAATAAACATATGAATCTTTCCATAAATATATTGCGGCGGCCGTTGAAAATGTTTAAAATTTAAACAATTAGAAAAATATTATTTCACTTCTAGAAGTGCTACAATTTTAAAATTTGGCAGAAATGTGTAGCATTAGTACCCCATAATGGAGAAAGTATAAAATTCATAAAATTGCAATGTTTTGGGATTGTTTTAATCTATTATTTTTACATAAGGGAAAAACGAAAATCGCTGCGGAGGTGAAATCTTGAGAATTAAAAGACTATTTGTAATGATGAAATATCTCTCTGAAAAATGAATGTTTTTTCAAGGTGAGATGATATACTTGCAGAATGCAAGCACCTTCTACTAGTATCATTATATATCGACGTTTCTTACAGAGGAGGAGGATATAACAGATAACATATAGGAGGATACGAATGTTTAGGCACTTCCAGAAGAGCTGGAGATTCGAAATTTTTTTCTTAGTTAGGATTTTGTGCAAAACCTACTAGAAAAAACAAAATCTTGAAAAAGTGCAACAATGCGGACGCTAAAAATTCGCAATTGTTTAAACAAATTTTCAAGGTTTATGTATTTCCGCATGTGCTACGGAGTTGAAATTTTTTTAATAAGTAGAATTCTAAAAAAAAACGAAATAAGGACTATACAAGTTTTGATATTTTATTTTGTTTGGCAGTTAAAAATTCTTAAAGTTTAAACAAATAGATAACTGTTTAGACATTACGGGATAAGCTAGGAAGCTGAAACTTTCAAGTTATGTACAAAGTAGGGTATTTGCACAAATAAACATTTGAATTTCTCCATAAACATATTGCGGCGGCCGTTAAAAACGTTTAAAATTTTAACAATTGGAAAAATATTATTTCACTACAAGAAGTACTATAACTTTATAATTTGGCAGAAATGTGTAGCATTAGTACCCCATAATGGATAAAGTATAAAATTATTAAAATTGCAAAGTTTTGGGATTGTTGTAATCTATTATTTTTACATAAGGGAAAAACGAAAATCGCTCCGAAGGTGAAATATTTAGAATTATAAAAATAGTTGTAATGATGAAATATGAAAAATGAATGTTTTTTATGTTGAGATGATATGCTTGCAGAATGCAAGCACCAACTACTGGTATGTTATATCCTCCTCCTCTGTAAGGAACGACTATATATATATATATATATATATATATATATATATATATATATATATTAACTAAAGGAAAAGAAAAGGTAGTGATGAGGGTGGCAACAAGGTGTTGAGGGAAGCCCAGCGGACACTCACCAAGTTGAGGACCAAGCTGGCAGGCTGCTGGGGGCGTCGAAGAGACACGTAAAACACACGAACACAAAAACACACGCAAGCTTATCGGGCCTAAGCCCTTCTTCAGCGAAAGAGTAACGTAAAAAGTCATATATATATATATATATATATATATATATATATATATATATATATATATATATATATATAGATCAGTTCTCTCTCTGTAGCTGATAAAGGAATAATTCCGAAAGCTTCTACGTTTGTGATGTTTCTGTGTTTTAGTGTTCTTTTTACGTGTGTCGCTTCGACATCCCCGGGGCCTCGCCAACCTGAAGTCGTCTGATTGGTGAGTGTTCACTGGGTTTCCTCATCCCAACACCTTGTTGACATCCATATATCCATTTTACCTTTCCTTTTCCGTAAGCTGTTATATATATATATATATATATATATATATATATATATATATATATATATATATATATATATGACATATCATAAGTAAGAAGCATCTATATAGAATGATATAGCAAGAAGTAACATGAATTTATTTGCGCAAAATAACAAATATAAATAGGGTTGCTCATAGCAGTTTTAATACTTTTCGCTTGCCACTTAAAAAGCTCCAGGTACCGCGACTGGTAACCCCGTACCACAGTTTGGGAACAGCTGCTCTAGATCGTGATATTTTTTTTGACATTGCTTGAGTCAGAGATGGAAGATGAAAGTGTAGGCCTTAAGGAGGGGATTATTGAATACCTCGCAAAGAATTTATTCCAACCAGATAACGTAAAGGATAAAGATTAAGTTGAAGAAGACGGAAATTCCAATAAAATGAGCATAAATCGTTTATTTTATGTGAATATTCATTCGTTGAGATGCATATATTTCTACCTTGTTTCGTAGCGCGGTTGGAAATCCTCATCTGTTGATTGATTATCCCTCAGCATTTTGCGATTTAATAGTTTTAGGATTTAAAAGTCAATACCAAATCCTCATATGCATAAAATTACACTGAGGAACAAGGTTTTTGGTTCCGATAAAAGAATGGGTGGTTCTGGTGTAGTTCGTAACGCAGATTACGAATCTGTTTTTAAAAATTTCCTATCAGATTTATATTTTGAGATATGCCACTTCCAATTATAGTGAATTAACCTCGGAAAGAACATATTCTAAACAAAAGAAGATGCATTACAAAACAAACAAACTCTCATTTTGTTACCTTTTTTGTTTTTGCAACACATCTTGAACAGAGTCTTTCTGTGATTTTCAGGAGCAGTGTTAATGAAGTGTGTCAAACAGCATGTCTCCTAAATGTGCTAATGCGGTCGACAATTTTTGTTTTGTTTGCGGAGAATTTACTACGAAACATCAGAGAAGGTGCTTTACTCCTGTTATCAAAAAAGCTTATCAATTGTACTTTAGATGCAACGTAGGAGACCAATATAAACAACGGCAGAACATACCACAATTAGCCATTTTTGTAACCGTGAACAGCAAATCGTTGACTTTTATTCTATGGAAGATTGTCTGTGTCATTACAATGATGTAAATGCTTTGATGGCATCACTGAGGCACAAAAACAAAACAAAAGAATGGTGGTTGCTCATAGATTCTTCCAAGTTGAATTTAAAAGCAGTTCTGTTGCATAATGACAATATATTTCCATCGATTTCCATTGCTCATTCAGTTCCCCGAAAAGAATCACATGTGAGCATGGAATACCTCTTAAACAGGATAGAAGATAACAGTTATAAGTGGAACATCTGTGGTGACCTCAAATTTATAGCTCTTATTTTGGGATAGCGGGCAGGGCACAAAAATACTGCTGTTTTCTTTCTGAGTGGGACAGCCGTGCTAAGTATCAGCACTGCTACGCTACTTGTTCTCTATTGGCCAACTAACACAATTAGTGAAAGGTCTAAAAAACGTACATAAAAGCCTTGCTGATCCTCAAAATATTTATTTACCCCTTTTACATATCAAATTAGGACTAATAAAAAATTCTTTAAAAGGCAGATGATTTCTACATCTTAAGAAAAAACCATGACATGGGGTGTAACATTTCACTTAAAATTCATTTCCTTCACTCCCATCTGGACTTCTTTCCTGAGAATTTGGGAGCTGTGAGTGACGAGCAGGGTGAGCGGTTCATCAGGACATTCCATCGTTGGAAAAACAATACCAAGGCAGATGCAACACTAATATTCTTCCTGATTATTGGTGGTTATTAATTAGGGAAGCTCCTGGTAGGTACACCATAAAAAAGAAAATTGTTTGCTAAATTTTTAACCTAGCATGTATTTACATGTATTTTGCTGAGTTTGTATGATTAAAACACAATATCTTCGATTGGAGGTTTCCGCAGCGAAAACCATACAATTAAATACAATATGTTCTTCTAATATAAAAATACGTTTTTCTCCATATCTAGTTACACAAATTCTGACTGCAGATTCAAACTCAGCGGGCCAAAATCATTTAGGATAATCTCATTCTATGCTAGAACCAGAGAAAAAGTTTAAATTTGTTATTATTGTACTTCTTGCAACAGCGATACTTTTTTAACTACAAAAACAGGAACTACTAGAATAAAAACAAAAAGTTCATTTTAAATAAGCACTAATAAATAAAAGCTAATTTTAAACCACCACATTAGCATCCTATCAGAGATTTACGTGCCCCCTTGGAGAGTGATTACAAATTAATTAAATTGAATATTTAAAAAAAATTTCCAGGTGTACCGAACCGATCGTTGTGATTCCACAATATGCAAAAAAAAGTAAGTGTTCCAACGCCTTTCAGCTGCGTGACGTGCTTCGAAAAAGGATCCTAATTCCTCTTTGGAGCGGATAACGAAATTCAGGCATGCGAAAAGATTTTCGATCAGGGCTATTACGCTTGAGATGGACAGACGTACTCATAAAATAGTCTGTGGCTGAGTGCGCCCGACGCCCGCAAGTGAAACGAGCCGGAGAACCACATACACGCAGAGATTGAATTTCCACCCGGGTAGGAGTCAGAGAGGGAGATAGGGAGGGAGAGAGAGAGATAGAGAGAGAGGGAGAGGAGGAGGATATAAGGGAAGGTAGGAGATGAAACATTGGGTCCAGGAAGGGAGTAAAGAAGAAAGGAAGGATACGATATTGTGAAAGGGATGAAGAAAGACGGGAGGAGGAGAGGAAGGAGGGAGAGAGATGGTGGAAGAGAAGGCAAAAGAGGGGATGGAGGGTAGAAAGAGGACAGGGAGAGAGAGAAAGAGCAGGAAGAATGAGGAGGAAGAGGGGCAGGAAGACAGGTAGGGAGAGAGCGAGGGAGGTAAAGAATAGGAGGGAGAAAGAGGGAGAGAGAATGGTAGGCAGAAGGAGAGACAGGAAAAGAGTGAGGGATAGAGAGAGAGGGATGGAGAGAGAGAGGGAGAGAGAATAGAGGAAAAGTGGGAGAAAGAGAAGGAAGCAGAAAGGATGATACAGAATGTGGAATGGAGTGATAAAGAATGAAAGAGAGATAGAGAAAGGAATATAGGAAGAGAAAGAAAGACAGATGAGAGGAAAGGAAAGGAGGGAGAAAAAGAAGGAAGAAGAGGTAGGATAATGGATAGAGAGTGAGCAAGGGAGTGATAGAGAAAGGGACAGAGAAGGAGAATGAAAGTAAGAGAGGTGAAAAGAGAGAGAGGATAGGGATGGTGGAAAGAGAGGAGAGGAGAAAGAGAGTTGAAAGGGAAAGGGATCGCGAAGGAGAAAGAGAGATAGAGAGCGGGGTAGCGAGAGGTCGGGATTACATTTCAATTTCGTGATGAGGAAATTAATATTCATCGCTAATTAACGGCTTGTCAGAGGGAGGAAAAGAGCAAGCGGCGGCGGGGAGACTTTATGCTAGATGTGGATTACTGCGCTGTAAGGGAGATAAACGAGCGAGGATCGGAGGGGAGTGGGGGAAAGGGGAAATGGGAGGAATGGGAGGAGGGGCGGAGAGGTGTACACATGTTAAGGGCGGTTGTGGAGGGAAATGGGAGATCCAGATTCAGAAGATAGGCATCTACGAAACGTAATTATAATTAAGTACGGGGAGATGGAGGGAAAGGGGGAGAATATCCACCTTGGCTGCGCCGCGGAGTCGCATCATCAATTTTAGCATTTCGGCTACGCAGGCTTTCCTGATTTTGTTATGTCACCGCGTGTGTTTCCATGTCGATGGTTAAATCGATAGCGCGGATTCATCGGTCATGTTAAAATTTTTTTGGAATCAGGCGTTGTCAACGTCTGAATAAGAGGCAGGTACACATTACATCAGAAATTTAATTTCTAGTTCCAGAAATCTTGTTCACAAATTATAGAACTATTTTGCAAAAATTTCAAACAAAAGCATCAAACTCGATTATCAAATCCCTCCTCCCTAAAATAAACACTAAATAATTAACTTGATGAGCTGTTACTTTGTATAAATCCATGTTTACAATAATATAAAAAAGTAAAAAAAAACATCCGTGCATCATGCTAGAAAAATTGTTATATTGTTATATATTTTTACGTTATTATTAATAAAAATGGTTTATTCAAGTCTTTTTTGGTACAGGAGTTTTAAGTACTCGTATATGAAATACAAGTAGTTGGTGCTTATATTCTGCAAGCATTTCATCTCACCATTTTATTCGGGTAGAGGGTAACATTTCCTACAATAAAGTCCTAAAACACTTTGTACCCACGATTAATAGTTTTCGAGATAAACATTGTTAATGCGTGATAATCGTTAAAAATACGTATAGCAATCGTACATTTTATTCCCTTGCCCTTATATGATCTGTAAGGTATGGATTTATCCATACGGAGGATAAAATTTTCTACAAAGTGATTGCAAAAGCTCGTTCTTACTACTTTTAGTTTCCGGGAAAAAAATTATTAAACTTTAATGTACAAGCGGGGCAAAAACAACCCCTAAAAATTAACAATTTTTAAATGTTTTCATTTTTGTGGTTGTTTGTGACCAAATCCTATAATCGTGCAACATTTCAGCACCCTATTCCTCTTAGATTGATCTACACACTGGAATAACTTTTGCCCATGCTAACTTATGGGAGATTTTCCGGGGCATCTGGAGTCGAACTCAGGATACTATAAGCAAAAGTAATAATAATTCCTAATAGATATTGCGGCCATCTAGCAACACTCAAAATGTCATTTTTCTAGCTTATGGGAAAGTGCCCGAAATTAATTAACAAAAATGGCGCAGTGTTTTTCTTATGGGAAAAAACGCAAATTTCGGAATTTCTAGTGTCGAACCCATGTCGCTTTGGTGAGAGGTCCCATTTATTCTGGGGGTTTCTCTATGACCTCTACAAACTGAAAACTTCAGCTCTCTAGCTCTTGTAGTTTGGGCTGGACATTAGTATCGTCCTATATATCATGTACCATACTAGTAGAAGGTGCTTGCATTCTACAAGCATTTCATCTCATCTTGAAAAAACATCCATTTTTAAGAGAGATATTTCATCATTGGAAATATTTCTTTAATTCAAAAGATTTCTCCTCTGCACCGATTTTCGTTTTTTCCTTATTATATACATAATATCCTTATTCTGTTGGTCCGTCCGTCCGTCCGTTGGTCCGCCGGAACGCTCTATAGAAATCCCCATAAGAGAAAACTTAAAAATACCTTTTTTCACTTGCAGGCTTTTTTTCTTTTGCAAAATTAAATTAGAAATTAGATCTGACCTTGTTTTAAGGAAAAGTAAACAGATTCTTATTCTTATCGTCGACTTTTGCCTTCGGTTTGAAATCGCTCAAGTTATACGTTTAAATCACATTTATTGGAAAAGCCATTCCTAGCCATGCAGAACTTTTCCGTTTACATTAAAAAATATTTCAAGGATGACGTATTTAACTTAGTTATGCGAAGAGAAGAATTTAAATCTCATTTGTAAATCTCCAAAAATTACGTTTTAATACGATTTTTCACGTTTTAACTAAGTATAAGGAGAAAGTAATAAAAGTAGATATTGTATTCATGAAAAAAATCGACTTCGAGATTTCATCGGAAATAAACGTTTTGAGGTCCCCTGAACACACTTTGACCATTTTATCGATGATGTCTGTCTGTTTATGTGATAGCTTTTTGTGGGTGCTCTAACTCAAAAACTATTAATTAGGTCAACGTGAAATTTTATATTTAACATTTTTAAAAATTCAGAAGAACTAATTAGTTTTTGGTATAAATCGGTCGGCCGGAAGTGTTTACTCTTGTCACTTATCCGTTTTGAAATATTTGCTTAAATATTTGATAAATATAAAAATGTATTAGAATAAAAGTTGTAGGAAATTTAACTTTCTACAACCTTTGTTTGAAATATTTTTCCATACAATGCATTGTTTAAGAGATATCTTATATTTTTAGCTGCCACCACCACGCCACCTACCGACGACTATTGTTAACAATTGACGCCTGTTACGTCTTACTATTAGTAATGCTCCTTTTTATTTTCTTAATTGTTGGAGCTTTGTGGCTATATCCAATATTAGAAGGCTATGGTTTGAGTTTATTTCTTTTCTTTGTAAAGTCTAAAATTTTCTCGCAGTTTCTTAAAATATTTATTATTAATTCACCTATTTAGAATTTTTAGAAATATTACAGATATGGAGAAAGTCATGTGGTGGACACATCAGAATTTTTATATTGGGCCACTGTTGTCCCAATTGTTAAATTTAATCTTGGCCTCATAATAATTACACCAATTTAGTGCTTGAACACGGGTCAGACTTTTATACATGGGTATAACTCATTTACTTTATCTATTTATTTAGTTTCAAAAACAGCACAGAGGCCGAATCTATTAAGTAATTAGAGGGAGGAAGGAAAATAGAATGGGATTGAGCGGAAACTGAGAAAGAGGAAGAGGAGCATTTGTATAAGATTAAAAGGAGCTACACTACAAAAATAACAATAATAAATGATAATTGATTATAAAAAAATGTTATACTATTGAATCAAATGGCGGGAATTCATAAAACTAAATATAGGTCACGTAATTTTCAATGGATTTTTACAAAAATAACAATAATAAATTATAATTGATTATAAAAAAATGTTATACCATTGAATCAAATGGCGGGAATTCATAAAACTAAATAAAGGTCACGTAATTTTCAATGGATTTTTACTTTCTCCATATACCCTGAACACGTTTTGACCATTTTCTCGGTGATGTCTGTGTGTGTGATAGCTTTTTTGTGGGTGCTCTTAACTCAAAAAATATTAATCAGGTCAACACGAAATTTTACATTTAACATTTTTATAAAAGTCAGAAAAACTGATTAGTTTTCTCAGCAAATATTTGGATAAACATTTGGCCTCTTTACTAATAATTACTTAAACAGTATAATTAAACCATAGATAAACATAGAAAAAACACTGATTTGATTGTGTATGAAAGCCAAAGCAGATCATAACATATCTTACTGATTTTTCATATCGAAGTCATGTATATTTGTGATGATTTTATGATAATCCCGTCATATTTGACGGGCAATTACGCTAGTGGAATAATAATGGAGTAAAACAATCACTAATATTTGCAATTTTATGAATTTTATACTTTTTCCACATTGGATCAATAATTCCACACATTTCTGCCAAATTTTAAAATTGGAGTATATTTAAAAGTGAAATAATAATAATTTTTAACGGCCGCCAAAACAATTTCATGGAAACATTGAAATGTTTATTCGTTTATATAGACTATGCTCTAAATAACTTTAAAATTTCAGACCCATAGCTTGCTTCTTGGTATCTAAACATCTACCTATTTGTTTAAACTTTAAGAATTTTTAACAACCAAATAAATTAAAATATCATAATGTCTATAATCTCCACTTTGTTTTTTTTTTACAAATTCTACCTTTTAAAAAATTTCAGCTTCCTGGCACGTTCGGAAATACATATACATTAAAAATTTGTTTATACATTTGCGAGTTTTTATGGGCCGCATTGTTGAACTTTTTCAAAATTTACGTTTTTTCTACATATAATTTGCTACACGTTTGCAAAAACTCGTACCTACGACAATTTTTAAGATAAAAATTATTAAATTTTAATGTACAAATGAGGTTAAAACAACTCCTAAAAATTAGTAATTTTGAAATTTTCAATGTTACGGATGGAAATCCTATAATCGTGCAAACTTTCAGGTCGCTATTCTTCTTAGATTGTTCTACACACTGTAATAACGTTTCCCCATGTTAACGTATGGGAGATATTCCGGGGCATCTGGAATCGAACCCAGGGCAATGTAAGCAAAACCAATAACAATTCCTCATAGGTATTGCGGCCTTTTAGCAACACTCTAAATTTCATTACTCCAGCTTCTCTGCAAGTGTTCGCAATTAATTTACAAAAATGGCGCAATGCTTTTCTTATGGGAAATAACGCAAATTTCGGAATTTCTGGAGTCGAACTTATGTCTCTTAGGTGAAATATCCTATTTTGCTGGAGGTTTCTCTATGATATCTATAAACACATAAACTTTCAGCTCTCTAGCTCTTGTAGTTTGGGCTGGACATTAGTATCCTCCTATATAGCTACATACTCCTCTGTAAGGAACGTCTATATATAATAGAAGATACGTTCGATTTCTGAGTTAGTATTAGGTAGAACTCGTATCTTAAAACATATCTTAGATAAAAAATCTTTTAAAATATAAGAAACATTAAAACATAAGCTGTTGGATTATATTTGTTGCATTTTTGTTCCTCTCCTCACCTGCAGAGGAGATAATTAACGTCGAAATGTAGATTTTGATGTAATAGTAATTAATTTTTTGGAAAATGTTATCCTTCTTCATTGGTGATATATTTTGAAGGAGAACTAGCATGTGATTTTCTTATTAGAAATGACTTAATCATTTATTACATGATAAAAAGAGTGGATCATGGGTCCCTATGCAATAGCCGTATTCTGGAATTAGAAATCAGGAAAAAAGTATATCATGACCGGGGATCGAACACAGTTCTTTTACTTTCATCGAATTATAGTGGCGGACTAATTCTTACGTTTCAGAAGGTGGACATTTTTGGTGGGGGAAAGCGTTATAGCAGAGGTGGCCAAACCACGGCTCTCGAACCGCATGCGGCTCTTTTAAATTTTCACTCAGAGCCATGCCAACATTTTTCACTGCAGAACACAGTCTTAGGGTGACTTTGAAACGCTTTGGGTATGGCTAAGGGACATGCATTATATCTGAATTGCTTCAGATACAGGTTATGTTTTAGTGAACGTAAATTTATGAGCACAGAATGTGTCATGCGGCTCACGAACTTCTGAAGATTATCGAATGCGGCTCCGAGGGCAAGTGACTTTGGCCACCCTTGAATTATAGATAGTAACTTGGCTAGTCCTATCCCAACCAAGAAATGTCGGTACAATATACGTTGCACAAACTTTCTCATATACTACGTATGCATCCGATGTCATTGCACTTTTTCCTGACTGGAAAAAAACAAAACAGCAGAAAATGTCTTCTGCAAGTAAATGGTAATAATATATTGATTATACGAATTATGTGAAAGTCAAATTTGATAAACAGTTATGCCATACATAAATATCAAGTATTTATAGATTGACGAAGGTGCATAGGCGCTGAAATATTATTGCTGGATTAAGATTGTTGTGAGAAGTGGGCGGAGCTGGGTGGCAGCTGGGCGTAAACATCTGTATATTATAATGTCGTCGGATGCTACATAGTTATTTTTTTAGAAATGTGGCTTATACAGTATTGTTTGTGACTACAAGCTCTATAACCGAGTGAATTTGATCCAAAATCGTTACAACCATTTTTGAATAAATAGACATTTTGTGAAAGTCAACAAGAATAAACTTGTGGGCTTACATCGTTCGTCCCTCATAGTTTTATTCTGGACAATGTGATGCCTGCATTAGAAATATAATTTGATTTTGTAGAAGCGTCTGGGCTCTAAAGCCGCGCACAGACAGACAAACAGACGACATGGCCAAATTAACTTTTGTGGACTCGGGGATACCTAAAAGGTGTATTTCCGTCAAAATCTCGAAGCTGTTTTTTGGCGATTACAGTACTTTGTCTTCTACGTGCATGAGAAAGTAAAAAAATCCAAATTCTGAAACAGGATACGAATTAATCTGCCACGATTGTTTAGTGGTAGAATATCCACCAGGCAAGCGCAAGACTCCGGTTCGATTTCCATATAAGAATAACGATTGAAGATAAGATAACCTTTGAAGATGGATATGTTTGCATTAACAAGAACCACTTCCTTCGAAAACCCATTTAGATTATATTTATTGACTACAAAATATAGAATAATTCGCTTCGAAGCTCGTTCTCGCTAGCCATTTGTCACCGCCGCGTGAAAAATAATCGTCGCGGAAACCATGGTTATATAACGCAACAAATAAAATTCTGTGCGTTGATGCGATTTGAGAAGGAGAATCTAAATTGCGTGCGATTATAGATTCGTTTGCAAGGTGCGTGGTCTGCCCCTCAGGGGACGATTTAAAATGATGGATCCTTAGGGCGAACTTGCGGGAGAGAGGGATAGGGAGGGAGATTGACTGTCGTGGATCGATTAACGGTGGCTTTGTTGGGCAGCCACCCCCTTATCATCTCCACCGGCGCAGCTCACCCCTTCTCTTCATTATGACCGCTGACGAGCGTTAATTAAATAATTAACCTCACCGCAACCATCCTTCACGCCAGACGAGAAGAAAGGAGAGAAAGGAAGCGGTGGGACGGGTTGAAGGAGAGATTGGTGTATCGGGTAAAGGTATGGGTTGAGGGAAGGAGGGATAAGGAGAATGGAAAATGTCAGAATGCGGAGGAGAAATAGAAAGGGAGAACAAAGCGGATAAAATTCGTAAGAGAGGAAAGGGAGGAAGAAGATGCTGGTGATGATGGAGAGTTAGAAATAAGGTTAAGAGGAAGTACAGAGAGAAAAAGAGTTGAGAATCAGAAGGAGAGAAGGGATGAATGAAAGGAGAAAGGAAAAGTGAAGATATAGGTTGGGTGAATGAGGAAAGAGGAGGAGAATTGTGGCAGATGGGAGAAAGGGAGAGGACCAATAAAGAGAGGGAGGAGTAAATAGGAAGAGGGGATTAGATCAGATATGGCCTTTATTTGGGGCGAGATTGAGACTAACTCCTTTTCATGATATAAATATAATAATAAATTCAAGAATTAACGTTAATATAACAATAGGTAACACAATAATTCTGTGGGAAAAATAACAAAAAAATCCACTGCAGGAAAACATCCACGTATCAGGGGTGTGTGAAAAACCTGCGAAACCTAATAAAGCTCACCAAACAAATCATCATATGTTGCACTATAATATATAAGATAAACATACAAAAAATACAAGCAATAAAAGAGTATAGGCGAAAAATAAAAATGGAGAAAAGAAATAGAAAAAGAACAAATAAATTCACTACAGGATAACACCCACACAGGAAGGGGGGTGCGTGAACCTGCGAAATCTACTGAAGTTCTCTACATAAAAATACATAAATAAAAGAAGAAAGGGAAAAGAAAGAAGAAAATAGAGGAAAGAAACAGAAAATATCAAATTGATACGCTACAGGAAAACACCTGCAAAATAAGGGGGGTGTATAAACCTGTGTAACCTACAGAGGCACACTAAATCTATCAATAAATAAAGTTAAAACAACAGTAATAACAGAAAACTTTAAACACGATTTAAGCACAATAGCTATTGTTTTGTCAAACAATATGTCTACGATAAATTAAGAAAACTTGAAGCATTAAGTGTGATTCTTTTGGAGTGACATAACAGATAACAGATAAGTGATAACAGATATTGGTCAGTGTTGTTTGAAAGAGGTGAGTGAGTGAGTGAGTTTTATTACTTGTGGCAGTTCATTCCATATCCTACATGCTGAGACAGTGAACGATTTGTTGAATATCACAGTTCTGTGATGAGGAATGAGGAGTTTATGGTTCCCCTTAGCATTGCGGTTATGAACCATGTCAATACTTCTGAATTCAATGGCAAGATAATGTGGATTGTTGGAGGCAAGTAATTGGTAAAGCAAAGAAAGCATGTGGGGGCGCTTACGGAACTCAAGGTTTAGCCACTTAAGTTTGAAAAGAGACTCCGAAATGTGGTTTGATTTCTTCAAATAAAACATATGTCTAATGCAGGCATTATGTGTTCTCTGGATCTTTATTGATAGCTCCTGTGATAAGTCCTGGTACGCTACGTCAACATAGTCAAAATGAGGAGTAATTAATGCAGTCACCAGGTGCTTTTTGATGGAAACAGGAGTGCTGGTACTTAACTTTCTCAGAGAATAAAGAAATGAATTTATTGCTCTACACGCGTTTAGAATATGTGGTGACCAGGAAAGCGTTTCATCTCTAAGTAAACCTAGGTTTTTCACCACTTTGCAATAGGGTCTTGTTGACATACCTACAGTGATTGGGGCTTTTTGGGCTTGATATATAGTAGCTAAAATCTTAGCATAACCAACTAGGATGGCCTGTGATTTCGTTTGATTTAAACTAAGAAAATTTTTATCACTCCAGATTTTGAGCCGCTCTAGATCATTATTAATATTCTTTAGGTTTTTCGCGAGATCAATTACTGTAGAACTTAAGTATATTTGCAAATCATATGCATATAAGTGATGTTTACATTGCTTAAGAGACACGGAACAGTGGTTAAAGTATGTAAAAAGAAAATAATAGTGGACCCAATATTGAACCCTGTGAGACGCCTCTACTGTTCCAAAGCCAGTCCGAGGAAGAATCATTAGAGACCACTTGCTGGAAAGGGGAGAGAGGGAGGAAGAGAGGTGAGAGGTAGGAAGAGAGGAGAGAGGGAAGAGGGAGAATTGGTAAAGGAATAGGAAGTAGGATTGCATGGGAGAGAGGAGTTGGGGAGAGAAATAGAAGGAAAAGTAGAGATGGGAGAGTGAGGACGTGAGG
The DNA here is from genome assembly GCA_028673005.1 of Tanypteryx hageni. Classification (NCBI taxonomy): domain Eukaryota; kingdom Metazoa; phylum Arthropoda; class Insecta; order Odonata; family Petaluridae; genus Tanypteryx; species Tanypteryx hageni. Next base: position 78,212,746 of record CM054115.1, on the reverse strand, counting down.
AAAAAGGAAGAATGTATAAAGCAATAGGGAGTCGGATTGAATGGGAAAAAGAGAAGAGTTGGGCGAGAGAAATTGGAGGAAAAGTAGAGATAGAAGGGCGAAAAACGAGAGATACTTGAGATATGCAGAAGAAGAAGAGAGAAAAGGGAGAGCGCGATGAAGGAAAGACGAGAAGAAAGAGAGAAGAAATGGAGAAAAGAATAGAGAGAAGAGATGAAGAATAAAGGGAGAGGGAGAATAGAGGAAAGGCAAGGGAGGAAAAGGTAGGGAAAGAGAGTATAATAGAAAAGTGGGAGACAGTGGCAGAGAGAGGAGTGAGGGAGCGAAAAAGAAGAGAGAGAAGATAAGAAGAAAGTGGTAGTGAAAGAGAAGAGAATATTGAGAGAGGTGGAGAGGGGAACACGGAGAGACGAAATTGTGATACTAAGAGGAAAGGAAGAGTATTAGAGTGAGCAAGGACGCGAGCATGTGGGATTAGAGAATGTTGAGATTAAGAAAACGGCGGCATTGATGTGGTCGGAGGAAACCGGTGTGCGCAAGTATGCAGAAAGTAAGAGCTTTGGCGTAGCTATCGCAGACACTTGAGAAACTATATATAGGATACTGTTGCTTACATAATCGCTAAAACGACCTCTCCAAACACGTAAATACCGACCTTTTTGTTTATGCAGACGACACGGCGATAATTAGCCAATCCCTTTTCCCGGACCTGGCGACAAAAAGAATAACGACCCACTTACGACAAATCTACAACTGGACTCAGACATGGAGACTAAAAATTAACCCCGAGAAAAGTGCCCACATGCATTTCACCCGCTTTAAGCGATACTCCCTTACCTCAAACCCAGAGATTGCAGTCCAAAAGATCCCAACAGTTCCGAAACACAAATTTCTCGGCATAATCCTTGACTCAAAATTGCTGTTTACAGCCCACTCCCAACACGCCCTTCAAAAAGCAAAATTAGCTAAATCAATCCTCTCCTCATTACTAGGACCTCACAGCAAAATAAGCCTTACCGATAAAATGCGCCTCTACCTCCTTCTAATCCGCCCACATCTTACTTACGGCAGTGAAATTTATTTAAACACTGCAAAGAAAAACAGAGCCAAAATAGAAAGTTTTCAATCATCCACCCTCCGCTTTATTGCCCAGCAATCCAAACTAGTACCCATCAGAGAACTACAACTTGCCCACAATATCCCACCACTTTTAGACTTTACTAAACTGCAAGCACACAAATTCAACCGCCGGCTCAAACTTACCAATAACCCTTTCCTCCAAACCATATGGACCTATCACACCGCCAAACGCCACAAATACTGGATGACGAAAGATATCCTTCAGCTTTAAATTCCTGGTACCACTATTAACCCCCAAATACCTCTTATCCCTAACTTACTCCTATCTGTGCATAACCCCAACTTAATTTTTTTTAATGGTCCTGAAAAGGTCCTAAATCCATTAAAAACCTATATGAAGATGATCGCCGCCAAACCATTACAAAAATTTTCCCCTTCCTTCTAAAACCTGCATATACGCAAACTAAGCCTCACCACCATCATATATACCATACTCATTGTAAACATTTCCTGAAAAGGGTTGTTTTGTGACGCTCCCGATATAGATCTCTCCTCTCTACTCTCTTTTATTTTTATTTTTATTATTTTATTATATATATATATATATGTGTGTGTGTGTATGTATGTGTATGTGTGTGTGTATGTGTATATATATGTATATATATATATATATATTTTAGCAATTGCATACTTTATAATTAGTTAGTTATTTTATAAGATCTCACATCTACATCTACATTATACCCTGCAAGTCACCTTTTCGGTGGATGGCAGGGGGTGCAGTGCACCAAGGGTCCATAGTTTTCCTACGTTATCTTTTCCTATTATGGTCTCTTATCGTCCTAGGGAAAAACGATCCTCTATATCGCTCCGTTCTGCAGTCAATCTCGCGAATCTTATCCTCACTGTCCTGCCTTCCGAAATACGTCGGGCTTCTGATAAGTCCTACTACCTCATTCGCTAGTCCCTCCGACATAATTTTTTTTTCCAGTAGTTTAATTCTAGCCTGCAGCCTACGTTCCTCTAACGATGTCCATTTCAAACTTTCTATTAATGATGTTACGCTTTGTTTACTATCGTAATTCCTCTTTACAAATCTAGCTGCCCTGCGCTGAACTTTTTCTATCTCGTTAGTGAGTCCCTTTTCGTAGGGATCCCACACAGCTGAAGCATATTCGACCTGCGGTCGAACCAAGGACAAATAACATAATTCTTTCACTTTTTCGGAGCTATTTCGAACTATTCTCCCTATAAAGGCCAGCTTTTTGTTAGCGGCACCTATCAATCGGCGAATGTGGGTGTCCCACGAGAGATCACGATGGATCGTGACTCCGAGGTATTTAATCGAGTCTGAAACTGGAATCTCTACTCCGTCCAACGAATAATTACTATTCAACGAGATACTCTTGGTTCTCCAGAAGTTGATGACGCAGCTTTTCTTTTGGTTTATCTCTAACTGCCATTCCTTACACCATGCAGAAATAGCTTCTAGGTCATTTTGGAGATACTGGTGGTCTTCCGGATTGCTTATTTCTCTATAGATGACGGTGTCGTCCGCGAAAAGCCTAATTTTACTTCTGACTACTGAGCTGATATCGTTTATATAAATTAGAAATAATAACGGACCAATTACACTACCCTGTGGAACGCCAGAGACAACCTCCACTAAGTTCGAAGATTTCCCATCTATAACAACCATCTGCTTCCTATGATTTAAAAATTCACGGATCCAACTAACGATTTTTAACGCCTAAGGTTTTTAATTTCGTTAGTAACTTCCTGTGAGGTACCTTATCAAAGGCTTTCCTAAAATCTAAGAAGATGGCATCGACCTGCGTATTCTTTTCTCCGCTTCTCAGTAAACAATTAACAAAAAGACCGAGCTGAGTATCACATGACCTACCTTTCCTGAAGCCGTGTTGACAATCATCTAACAATAAATTACTATCAAGAAATCGCATTATGTTGCTAACGAGTATATGTTCGAGAATCTTACACGATATCGAAGTTAAAGAAATCGGCCTGTAATTTTCTGGGTTCTCCTTGTCTCCGCCCTTATGAATTGGGGTAACGTGCGCTAACCTCCAGTCGCTAGGGACCTCTGCGCGAGAAATGGATTTCTCGAAGATTATCCGAAGAAAAGGTGCTATTTCTTCTGCTAATTCTTTTAAAACGCGAGCAGGAATTTCTTCGGGGCCAGTGGCTTTGTTATGTCTGATGGAACTTAATTACTTTAATTACTTATTATATTTAGTTTAGTCTTAGAAAGAGAAAAAAAAAATAATAATAACTATTGCCCATATTGTACAAAAAGCTCTACCCAATTTAAAGCTATTTTGCAAAAAAATGAAAAAAGGGGGAAAAGTAAAGAAAAAATAATATTATATTAAGAAATAAATAAATAATTAAATATATATATATACCTCATTTTTATTATTTATTTATTTATTTTTGGCTATATATATATATATATATAAAACAGGAAAAATGCAAAATAAAAATAAAAAATAACAATAGCTAGCTGGTATCTTTTTGACTTAACTACCTTACCAATGTACATATTTTCTATTTTTTCATGTTTATTGTATTGTATTTATATTAATTAGTAGTTATAGTAATTTTAAACTTGTAAGCAAATCACAAAAACCGCAAGGTATTAAAATGATGTAAATATAATTAACAACCCCTATTGTAATTGAGCACTTTCTGACCGGCCGGGAACGAGGGTGTTATCACGAGGGACGGCCTATATTTGTGGTAAAACTACTTACCAAGCCAACGAAGAGAGAGAGTACATAATCGCTAACATTAACGTAACGCCTCAATTCATACATTTATTTTGCAGATTTTTGTGCAATAATTTTTAATAGTATTTAATAATCCATTAATATGCATGCTCCTTTGTCTGATCGATGCCACCACATCGCGGCCCCTCACTCACACAAATCTCAATAAAAAAACCTTCAGAAAAAGATCGTGCGTGTTTTTTCTGAGCATTAATTTTAATTATTTCGGTTTGTATACCTATGCTTTACATTCAATCTTACTGTCTGTATTATCACGTTTGATTTAGGTAAGAAATGGTACATTTGTGTCACAAAGGTTACAAAGTAACTTACGTACTTCTTGTACAGTTAGTTTGCAAAAATTAGGTGATACTACACGTCGTTTCCTCGCATTTTCCATTAACCAATATTCGACTTATAGCGCGGAAATGCGTTACTTACAATTGTTAAATAACAAGTATCTTTCTCTCTAACAATGTACATCACGCCGGATTTAGATAATTTTCCTACGTTTTAAATGCAGGTAGTTAATACATGGCCAAGTAAAATTTGGTGAACATTACTATTTTCGTTCTAGAAATATTTATTTATCTCGAAAGGGTGAGGCCCTTCTTTTGAAATACACACTTTGGACGTATAGTTTTTATTCCTCGCGTCAATGTTGGGCCTCCATCCTCAACAAAAGTCGTTTGTAGAAGCACCATCGCCGTTTTTTAACTCGTTAAACACACTAAGGATTCCCAAATAATGGAGGAGTTTTTTTCATATGATTTTTTTTTCAATTTGGACTCTTATCCTTATTTGTCGTGGTGGATTTATTAAGGCAAGGGAAAAAGAAACAAGGATCCGACTCATTAAACCTTTGAACAAAGAAATGTTTTCGAGAGTGATGGAGAGAGAAAAAAATATGGTGGGATGAAAGGGAGAGGGACAGAGAGGGAGGGAGTGAGAAGGGTTAGGGGCGAGCGCTGATCAATAGTCCCAATGTATCGCCGTCCCAACCCGGTTCATAAATACCAACCCCCATTGAGCAAACCGAAAGAGATCGCTTGGAAACGCGGCCAATTCTATTTTTTCAATATTCTAAAGCCGTGATGAAGGAGCGTGCGTAAATAAGCGTAATTAAGTGAGAGAAAGAGGAGCCAGAATGAGGATATTTCGGAATGTTTGCCTGTTTTCGTTAAGGGTATTCCCGTCTCTCCCGCCATTTGCATGGTTAATTTTGATGAACTGCAGCAGGCATGCCAAAGTTGGCATGCAAAAAAATTTTACATGACTAGTTACTTCACAGAAAAATCGCTAGGAATAAATGTTTTAAAAAGAAATTTTCTGTTCTTTTAGCTACATTCCGTGATGTTATTACTCGACATTATATTACAGATGCCTTGAATTTAAAGTTTGATATCGTGATAACATGTCTGTGGACCGTGTATTTTCTAGATTTTGCTGAAAGTATATTGTATTGAAAATGATTGCTGAGAGCCCAGTGTGATGAATATATATATATATATATATATATATATATATATATATATATATAGATAAATGTTATTATACAGACTTTCACAAAATCCTGATATTCCCTTGTTTGATTTATAAGAAAATGACATTAAAAATCCGAAAAAGGAGAGTGAAAAGAACGTAAAACTGAAAAATGCGTTATAACGAAGTTTTACTATATCACTTTACTTGAACTTGACAGAAAAAATGAATTTTACAGTGGCAAACGCGGAGGATCGCAGAATTTGAATATCGATAAAGAAGGGAACCCAAGATTTGGGATTCGGGATATGTTTACAAATCTCCATAAACAACGAAATCAAAATGAGTGAGATTGGCGTTGTTGGCCTCAGCCTCCCTCACTACTATTTGTTTAAAGGTTTATATTGCATAATCTCTAGCATAAATTGCATTTGCAATACGGTAACTTTGATATTATAAACATCTTTAAAAAAGCGTTTAATTTTGCTTGATAATGCAAGATATGGCTATATGATCTGAAGAGTGCTTTACTTGACTGTACTTTGCACTTAAACTTGAAACTGTCCAGCATTTCGCTGCATTATCATGTTAATTCAGCCGCGTCAGATAGTATAGAGTACATTGTATTCTCCACATTCGTCTTGTCCTCTGCAACATTCTTAATAAATTCCTATTTACAGCTGAGTAAGGTATATGAGCAGATTCTAACATAAAGCAGTATTTAACAAGATGATCCGAACAGAACTTATGATGCCTACATTCCATTTAATCATTTTTTTAATAATTATGTTGGCTTTCATTGCTTTAAATTCATCGCGGATATGTAGCTCTTTGTGTTCCCAAATTTCATAATTTAGCCTTATCATTATATATCGACGACTCTTACAGAGGAGGATATAACATATAGGAGGATACTAATGTTTAGGCACTTCCAGACGAGCTGGAGATTCGAAATTTTTTTCTTAGGTAGGATTTTGTGCAAAACCGACTAGAAAAAACGAAAATCTTGAAAAAGTGCAACAATGCGGCCGCTAAAAATTCGCAATTGTTTAAACAAATTTTCATGGTTTATGTATTTTCGCATGTGCTACGGAGTTGAAATTTTTTTAATAAGTAGAATTCTTAAAAAAACGAAATAGGGATTATACAAATTTTGATATTTTTATTTGTTTGGCAGTTAAAAATTCTTAAAGTTTAAACAAATGGATAACTGTTTAGGTACTACGGGATGAGCTAGGAAGCCGAAATTTTCAAATTATTTACAGAATAGTAAATTTGCACAAATAAACATTTCAATTTTACCATATATGAATTGCGGCGGCCGTTAAAAATTATTTAAATTTAAACAATTAGAAAAATATTATTTCACTTCTAGAAGTGTTACAACTTTAAAATTTGGCTGAAATGTGTAGCATTAGTACCCCATAATGGAGAAAGTGTAAAATGTTTAAAATTGCAACATTTGGGGATTTTTTAAAACTATTATTTTTACATGCGGGAAAAACGAAAATCGCTGCGGAGTTGAAATCTTTAGAATTAAAAGAATATTTGTAATGATGAAATGCCTGTCTGAAAAATGAATGTTTTTTCAAGGTGAGATGAAATGCTTGCAGTATGCAAGCACCAATTACTAGTAAAATACAACAAATACATTCGAACGGATTGTTAAATTGATCACGCGTATTTGTGCGGCAAAAATAACGCATGTATGTATTAGAACATACTGAATCTGAGTACAACAATAGTTGTTGTTATGGCAACACTCTCGTAATGAGTGATAAAAACTGAAAAATCGTCAGTATTTACGCGAAATTATAAGAAATACAATCGGTAAGAAAAATTCTACGATAAAACTTATGATCTTCATTCCTTTCCTCAGAGAATAGTACAAAACTCCCTCCGATATTATAATTCTAAGATATTTTAATGTGCAAGAGAAAATTACCATGCACAATGCATTTCAGATTTCCGATTTAAATCAAATGGGAAGAATAGTTCCTGGAATCGAACCCGGGACTTCAATCTTCGCAACAAAAACTATCCTCGGGAGCTCGGCCTATGTAGCAAGAGATTTCCACTAAGTTTCATGAAAATCGGTCTATTAGTTCAAAAGTTCATAGGGGGATGGACAGACAGACAGACGGACAGACTGACACAACGAAAAAACTATAAGCCTATTTCCATTCTGGAAAGTAGACTAAGAGTGTGGAAGTTCCCAAGTTATGATATCTGAAATTTTTTACGCCATAAAGTTGGGAGCAATATATTTCTGTTATTATTTTTGTGTGATGATGTCCAACATTTTAAGCAGACCACAATATATTTCACGAAATAAAATCTAATATTAAAGAAATGGACAAAAACTACAGGATTCCATTGTATTAATTTCCTAAAAAATATATGTTAGCATAATTAACCGCATTATATATAAAATTTCACTCATCAATTACATTCTCTTCTCATCCAAAAGCAGTTACCTCGCGTTTCTGAAACCAATACTTCTCACTCCAGTTTTCTTAACCACAGAGATTAGAGCTGTTTCCTCGAGTGCAGTCCAAAAGGGAAATTCAGAAGCCCGGGATTGAACATGAGACCTTTTGATCTTCAATCTAAGGCTTTCCCAACTGAGCTATTTCGGCTTGTAGCATTTGTTACCATATATTACTTAATGCACTATAACCTATAAGTAAATGAGATGTTGCTGGCAAAACTCCCATAAAATGTAATCAGTGTTAATATATATTCTCATAGGTTAAACTTGCCAGCGTGAGCGTGTTAACCGTAAACTTCATCTAGATCAAACGTACCAAACTCCAAGAGACATCAGGGTTGCACTGAAACGAAGGATGTTATAAAAGAGCCACATCTGGATTACTCTTGTTTAATGAGGACAAGATTTGGGAAAATTGACTTTATCTGTTTCGCAATTAACAATAATTTAAAAAACGCGTTCTATTTTACCTCAATAACTCTGAAAAGAATTTCGTCCCCTTTTCACAGAAATAAAGTATTTTTTATTAAAACTCGAATGATTTAGTTAAAACAAATAGTAATATTCTGGCCGCAGTAAATCACAGTTACGGCCACCAGTTTGACATGCTTGATCTCGATAGATGAGTATTAGAGGATTCAATGCACTTATAATTAGTAGTCCCCAAGATGCCTCACTTAATATAAAATCTTGTTTCTCATACTGTGATCCATAGGTATTAGCCTAAGAAAAAGGAGCTTCAATAATGTCTTAAAATCAATTCTACAAACTTTTTTACACTTACATTTTCAATATTACTCTTCATGCTGCAATAGTCGTGTGGCAGGGAGCGCCGTTGTATAATACCTAAAAGAATTAACGGCAAAAGAACTTAAAAACTCTGTTGTTATTGAATATTTATTATAGTCGCCCATAACAAATGTACCCTCTCTACACTGGACCATTTCGATATCCAAAGCATTTCGGCAATTAATGTCACTGTTTGTAATTTTGGCCCCCGTTGCTGCGCAGGCGCGATCGCTATTGACATTTTCAATCCGTTGTAATGCGATCGGCAGCGAATGATATCCGTCGCTAAGCATCGAAAGGAATAATGCCGTTCTCGATTCGCAAACACGACGCTACAAGAACCAAACACATATAGACATACCCTCTACCTCCTCCCCATTCCGTTTTAATATCGCGAATCCGAAAAAGTTATTAATAATGCAAACAGGTTGGCCTCTCCCCTACTCCAACAACCAATCCTCCCTATCTGCCGCGCTCTCCCTCGCCACTGTTTTCTCCCTCCATTACTCCCCTCCCTCCCATCTCACTGCCCCTGCCGTTTTCTTGCTCCACACTCCCCTCTGTCCCTCTTTTACTCTTTTCCTGCCCAAGCACTTGTGTGTATGGGCGAGGGTAGACCCCTTGGGGGCAGAGGGCGTACGGGTTAAGGGGAGAGTGAGTTGAAAAAAGTATTCGGGTGGTTAGGGGGATGGCAACCGTGAGCTGAAGTTTCGTGTACTTAATCCTCATCCCGCCCAACTTGTTCTATCTCTCCTCCCGTTCAAATCTCTCCCTCCCCCCACCCTCTCTTCCAAAACCACCATTCTCCTACCTCCCTGTTTCCACCAGGGCATCGAACCGGAACCGTACCGAAAACCGAAACCGAAAAAAAAACCGTTATTTTTGCTGGAGTGAAACCGAACCCGAACGGAAAAAAATATTTTTCTGAACCCGAACCGAAACCGAAAACCGTTATTTATTTCGTTCCATTTTTTCGGTTCGCATATTTAATATGAGCCTTTTTTTGACAGCCTCACTTTTCAACACCGACCAAGGCAGCGGTTTTCTTGATAATACATGGTCCTAAACCTTTGGAGGAATGCATCTTTGTGATGATATCTGTCGGTTCAATGGTGGGATTTTCCATGGACATCTCAATACATAGAGAGAAGGCCAAGGATACGTTTTCCAGAACCCTGTTAAACGAGACCAGTGGAAAGGAACTCGGTGTTACTTTGAAGACAACCGCTAATCGTCTTTGTCACCTCCCCCTGAGCCTACTCCGTAGATTGTTCCGGGTAAAAGTGTTTCACGATTCTTAACTTGGATTTTGCTTCAAGTTGGAGGTTATTGTCCCCATAAAATTTCATCCCTTCCCCATGTGCTCTTATATTCTGGTAGTCTTTCTTTAAAAGTTATCCAGGAAGGATCGCTCTGCAGTCGTTCTTTTGAGGTATTCTTACTTCCTTTGTTACAGGTTACTAAATTTCTATTTATATAGTGTATCTTAAACAAACTGTGTACACATATTAGCATTCGTTGCTTAAAATTGAAGAGGGATTAAGGATTAAGGTGAATTTATTATTTTTAGTGAAGTATTTTACCGACTGCAAAAATGCACATTAGAGACTCCGCTTGAAGAAAGACAGCCGTATATGTAAGTCTAATTTTCTTTCTGTGTTTGTGTTTGATTTCAAGAGGATATTTACTACAGGAATGTAAATTCGGTTTCGTCTCCATTTCTCATGGAAAAACGTAAAATCTATTTCCTGGCATGCAGACTTTTTTGGTTATTATTTTAAAATATCTAAGATATTTAACCACAGTTGTTATGGTTGTACCAGCAACACAAGTCAGTGTAGAGGGGGCGTTTTCGGAATTCAAATATATCTTAAGAGATGATAGTCTCAGTGATAATTTATTGGGGGACATTTTATTAATTAGATCGAATTTTGGTTACTTGGGGTAAATGTTAGTGTGTAGAGGAAGTCCGTGTAATTTGGATCACCTAACTTTGAATGCATTTAAACTCCTAAAAAGCATGGTGAGTGGAAATGGTTTTTGTGACGAATAGTATAACATACAGCTGACTTTGACACAAGTATTTTGTATTTATCTATAAACCAATGTTTTTAAAATATTGTTAAAAGAAAATTTTACAGCTGCGTAATTTGGAACCAAGCCGCGTAATTTGGACCAAGATGCTGTGTAATTTGGACCTGTTCAATAAAGCACATTTAAGTATGTTTTCTGTTATTATTGGCTATAAATTTCAAAACTAACATTAAAACATATTGTTCAAACAATAGTTCTCATCAATAAATTCGACACAGTTTTTATCTAACAATTTTTTACACTTATCGCACTGAATTCAGTCTTCATCGTGCGTTTTCCCACAAACAAGGTAGCAAGTCTCTCCAATATCCAATCACATTTGATTCTTTTGAGTCACAATTTGTGTTGTTGCAAATAACTTTTTCCTTTTCGATTTAGCTCCCGAAAAACTAGCTACGTTATTAAGAAATTTCTTGTGTGGTCTTCCAGTTAACAGCGCACAAGATGCAGACCCTCGCTTCCTTAGCTTTTACCTCGTATCCTCTGCGGAGCTTGAAGGAAGTGGACTGATGTTTTCCACAGGAATATAATCATTATTGTTTGGAGTTTGTATTGGAGTTGCACTCTTTCATTGTTGATTTGGTGTTTTGGTTGAACCGAGTTTTCAGTTTGTTATGCTCGGCAATCTCGAAGGCAAGTTACATTACTTCCCTTATGGTCAGCCTGAAAAAATTTAAATCTTCCACTTTCCATTTCCCATAGACTCCTTTTGATTTCCTTGCTTCCCTTGTTGTCATCTGGAAAATTGCATCATTCATAATACTCGGTGTAATTCTGACCACTAGATCAAATTACACACTCTTCGCTGGTCCAAATTACACAACAACGTACATTCATGAAATACCATAAAAGGATTTTAAAACTCACGTACAAGGCTCTCACATAATTTACCTTGATATATCGTAAATATAGTGGCTTAATTTTTACTTAAAGTGTGGAAAATATTATCCAAAACACGCTTTTTCATCGCACGTCAAAATTATAAAGAAAATGTATTGTACTTCCTGCCACAACCACATGAACCAGAATGACGAAAATTGGAGCGAAAACGGCTCCATCAGAGGCGCTGTTAAGACCGCCTGAAGTGTGTTGCTATCTATCATAGTATAGAACTGTATCAGGTCCAAATTACACACTGGTCCAAAATACACGGACTTCCCCTACATATTTGTCATCTTAAGAAAATTTATGTAATTATATATTGTATGATATTTGTAATGTTAACATTTAAATTACTGTATTTAAAAATAGTTAAGTAGCTCTTCTTTGAACATCTATATCAATTACATTCTACATTCAAATGTGAATTAATGATATTGTACCTGATCAAATACGTGCATGAGTACTGTTGGAGAAAATTTATTTTGATAATGAGAGTACCGTAAATACCCTCGTATAATGCGCACCCTCGTATAACGCGCAGGGGGTGTTTTCAGCCTCGTAATCTATGATTTTCTATATACCCGCGTATAGTGCGCACAGATCAGATTTTTTAGCGTTACCGTTCCAGAATAAAGTAGATGGTGTAACGTGTTCTAAAGCAATGATCGAATTATTGGTATTATGTATTGGTAACATAATGAAAGTGCGAAATGAAATTTTCGAATAACGTTCCAAAAGAACATCAGCTAACTCAATCATTACATACTCTATGTTTACTTACAAGGTGATATTAGGACATAATAAATCGAATTATATTAATTTCATAGTATGGCATATGACATTCTTTGAGCTAATAAAATGGAATGACGATAATCCTATGTTTTTTACATACGTTTTAGTCACGCCTGAGGTGGACGGGTTCGTCCAACCTTCAGTTTTACCCTTATTAGAACACTCGGGAGCACGTAAACACGATAGCAAATAACCATAATTAACTACAGACTCGAAGAACCAAGAATAAATCACGTATGAATGCTGAGAGAAAGGTAGGGAACGATAACTTTATTTAGTTCTACAAGAAGCATCAACTCCCAGCGTACTCAAAGGCATCAGCTGCCATGGTTTCTAATTGTAAATAGTACCAGTATCTCATCACCAGGCCGGGCGCCGGTGTAGGATGACGTCATGCGTAAGATGACGATTCCGATAACAACATCGAAGAAGAATAGTCCAGTGACGAAGAATTTCTTGGCTTTTAAAATGAATAAATACTTAATTCATTCTTTTAATATCTAATTAATGTATGTTTATAGAATTAGTTAATAAATTTTTACTATTATCTATCTTACTTTTCGTAAAAATCACCAATAAAAATATGAAGATACCCGGGCAGTAATCACTGTGCCGAAATTGTGGAAATATGTGGTCAAATGAAAATAGGAAGATTATGTACCTTCGTATAACACGCATCCTAATTTTTAACTCGAATATTGCGAAAAAAAGTGCGCATTATACGCGGGTATTTACGGTATCTGCTTATATTGGAATCTGGAATATTGGAATTGTAAAATAAAAAATGTTGACTTTTGGAATAATAAGAACGGTTTTACATCAAATGAAATACTAAAAAATTAATAACATATTTAATAGCTTTTAAATGCGCTAAAAAGACAAAAATCAATTTTAAATTTCTAAAGAACAGTATTAGACAGAGTTGTATAAAAGCAGCCGTTTACAAATTGAATAACAAAAAATGTAAGAAGGGAATCCATACAATGTTTTACTGTTCGTTACATGGTGGGAGGGTGCGCTTCCACGATTTTACTTTCGGATATCTATTTTTGTCTTCTTGACTTGCGATAGTGAAGACGTATTTGGTTTAAATAAAAAATAAGATTAATTAATAAAGATTATTTTGGAATTCTCTTCAAGTTTTCCCCAAAAAATTAAGTCGGAGCGAAAAAAAACGGTTCGAACCCATTCAATGCTGGTTTCTGGAGCGAAACCGGATCCGAACCGAAATTTTTTGTTTTGTGCGAACCGAAACGAAAAGAGCAGCGAAAAAAATTTCGGTTCGTTGCCCTGGTTTCCACTGCGTCCGACGTCCTTTGTACGTACAATTCTGTTTACTCCTCAGTTTACTTTCAACAGTACCTCTCTCTTTCTCTTCGACTCTCCGTTACGCTCTGGCTCCCACTTTTCTCTTACGCATAATTTTATTTTCCTTATTCTCTCTTTCCCATACCACGTCTTTCATTTTCTTTTCGCTTTCGGTTCAAAAATTTTATTGTCTTTATCTGCTTAATGAATGACATGCTAACGACAGAACAACCTATACAAGTTGTATACAACAGAAAAGAAGCGCGTCAACTAAATAAACCATAGATAAAACAAATATAACATATTTGTTTCAGTTTTACCACTTAATCTTAACACCTGAGTGTAAAGGGATCGCTGGGACACCATGTGCATAGACATACCTACGCAAGCTTCTTTCGTGTTAGGTAATTTCATTTTCACACAAATTCTTTTTTATTTGCTAAAAAATTTCCGTCCTTTTTTTCTTCGACATTAAACAATATCTTCAAATACTATTATGCTCTTCGAGGAACCCATAAATAAATCTACCAATTCGAAAAAAATGATTCAGTGGAATGTAAACAAGGAGTTTATTTGCCGAACACAGAAAACATCGACAGAAGAACTTCCGCGCAGAATGTTGAAAATTTGTGTTGTGTGAACTTATTGCTCTGACTTTTTCAATTCACATGGCATATAATGTTGAAGTTTAGTTTCTTTTTATTCAACGACAGACGTATTTCAATCAGCATTTGTTATTTTAAATAAGCCTAGCATTCATATTTACTTATAATCGTTTTCACTTTATCGTATGTAGAAATGAAGAAGTTGCGAAGGAATACGCTCGTTCTTTTTGCGTATGTGTGTAAGTATATGTGTGTGTGCGTGTATATATATATATATATATATATATATATATATATATATATATATATACGTGTATATGTGTATTCCTTATACGTTTTGTTAAAATCTGATCGTTAAAAATTCGTACAAAGAAGTATGTATATAGAGACAATATAAAAACAAGCATTAAAATTTGCAAAAATTTGTAGCATAAAGAACAAAAATACTTTACGAGACGTGTAACATCGAATTTCATAGAAATGACACTGAAGCATTTCACGGAATTAATGGAAATTGAAACTTAATTTTTTACGTTACGTGGCTAGACAATTTTGGTAATTTTCTTAATCTGTATTATATTATGCGAATGGATTGTTTCCTGACAATTTACGAGCTAAAATTAATTTTGAAACTTTTTGTGAACGGGAGTACCAGTTATTTTCCTTGGTTACATTTTCTGAGCAGCGTACATTTCTCTTATAATTACATTTTTACTTTCTCATATACGTAGTATATTCAGAAAGTATTGTTATCGTGAAAAAATTCGACTTCGATATTTTGATGGAAATACACGTTTTAGGTGTCCCTGACTCCATCGAAGTGGTTTTCCCCATGTCGTCTGTCAGTCGGTCTGTTCGGTGTTCTAGGGCCAAAACGCGTAAATTAAATCGAATGATATCTCGTATATGTGCAATACATCATCTTTTGCAGACCATTTTTTTCTTAAAAATGATATTGCGCAAAAATAAAGGGTAGTTTATTCTTGGCGATTTTTAGAAAATTTGGATTTACTCAAAAATAGAGAATTCTATTAAAATCAATTAAATTGTAGAGCCTGATGTCGCAAATAATACTACGTAAGCAATATATCTCTTGAAATCACTATATGGCGTCCAGTGGCATTCAAATGTACGCTAAGCTTCCTTACCTAAGCCCTATGACGTCACGCCTCCGCCGCGATACACTCAAATCTTATTACAGCCTAAAAGGTTAGACTAAATCGAATGATATCTCATATTTGTGGATAATATCATTCATAATAGACACTCTGAAGAGATGAATTATATTGCGCAACAACTAAGGGTACTTTATTCTCGTATATTTTGAAAAAAATTTCGATATACTTAAAAATGGCTATAAGGATTTAGATTAAAATCGATCCAATCGCACAGCCTAATGTCACAAATAGTACTAACTAAGCCATATATAAAAAAAATACTAAATATCGTTCAGTGGCATTAAAATTTAGGCTAAACTACGGTTAACTTTGAATTACAAGCGTTTTTCTTTTATGAGAGTACACAGAGTACACGGAAATACGTATACGAGAAAGTTTGTGCAATGCTTATTGCTCCGTTTATTGAAATTTGTAAAATGAGCCGAAATGCTAGAGTTGTGGCCGGATCAGTGGCGGATCCAAGGGAGGGGCGATGGGGGCGATCGCCTCCCATTGCCATCCACTGGGTACATTCTTAAATTCATTCCGCGCAACATTCCTTGTTTCTATACCGAAGATTAAGTCTGTATGACAAGGAAAAGAAAGTTTCTGATGGGGATCGGGATTTTCAAAATGTATGGTCGTCTGCAGAGTCGGAATCAAGAGGGGGGGAGGGGCAATTGGGGCGATCGCCCTCCCCTTGGGAAGTTTCTGGATCCGTCCCTGGGTCGGATTCATTTGCGAATGGTCTCCTTTGTTGTTAATTAGGTTTTGGGATCAGTGGTTTCGGATATTTATATTACAATTTCTTTACTAATTCATAAAATTGACCTTTAAATAAAGCATATTTTTCTTTAAAGAAAGTTTATAGCTGAATGGGGAGACATAGGGAGGAAACGAGTTCTGGGGAAACTTAAGGTTGAAGCCTAAAAGATCACTCTGTGAAAAAGCATGTCAGAAGAGTTATAAACCAATGTTATGTTAAGTCTCCGCCTATTACATTTTCGTGCAATATAATCATTCCCGCCAGTAAACTGTTAAGGGACATCCTTCCCGAAGCGCTTTATACAACTGTCGAGTCCGAGGGCCATCAGGAAGCTTCGTCATAATGCGAGCATTTAAAACTCGGGCATAAATATGAATGAAAATAAGACTACAGTAAAACGGGGAGGAATATTGTCTTAAGAAAGGACAATGCCGTATTTACTAAATAGTAAAATGTTATAATATTAATTTTTGCAAATGTCTACGACATATGCACACAAACACATAAGACGATACACAAAAACCAAGCGCCTTGATAATCAAGGATATAGTTCGCCTCCACGCTAGGATGCATTCGCTATACACGAGGCAATTTCTTCTTGGGGACGCGGCATTGAACGAAGAGAAGAGTAAGGCGGATGCGGTAAGGGGGAAGTGGAGGGGGAAAGGAATGCGGGGAGAAACGATAATATTTGGCAGAGGGTGGGGGAGAGAAGTGGTTTGGTTATGGGGCGAAGGCACTCCGATTGAATCCGGAATGACATTATGAAAAGGGGGAGAATTTGAGCTTTGGATGTGGAGATGAGAGGGCGGCGTGGCATCCTCTTTCCGAACAAGGATTCCCTTTCCTATTTAATCCAGGGATTTGCACATGTGTGTCGGTCAGGGTGTCGGGGGATATCTTTGTCACTTTTGGCTGTTAAAAGGTCAAGGGCGGCGAAGGGAATTCGGTGGACCGAAACAAATTATGGATCGTTTGGTCTGTTACGGTAGGCTCTGTTAAGAGAGCCGAAAGATTGTCGGCGGTTTGGTAACATTCAACGGGAGAGAAATTTGAATTTATTTTGATATTCCGATTGAAGAGAGACGCCATTTATATTTTTTAGCTGCATGTTTCTTGTTTTTTCTACTTTATCAGTACTTCGAAATCGTTTGTGTGGCCAAAGAATAATATGATATATAATATGATGATAATAAATATTACAAGTTTTATAAAAATAATGAAAAAATTAGGTAAATTTAGCTATATGTAATACATATATATCACGCAGTTTGATGACTATGATGAACAAATTTAATGCAGTCTAACTAATCTGAGATGTTCGATTATGATGCTCGAGCATTCGTTCCTATTATACTGGCAACGTGGATTTTCCACCATTAACTACACAAATAATTAGGGCTTAAAAATTCAACGTGCTCGTAGGAGACCACATATGAAGACGCTGGAGCAATCCCAAAATCGATCGAAATTCACTATTAGAATATATGGAGTATTTAATACATTACTGAATGCATTTATCCAATAACCCTCTTTAAAAACTTTTATTGGCATTTTCATCCTTTTATAAGGTTTTTGCCTACTCGGACATATATATTTCGCCATCTAAGTGACTAAAAATAGAGAGTATGAGTCGGAGAGGGTAAGAATGGTTAGGGTTGAAAGATTAATGAGAGCTTAACAAAAATTCTTGCCTATAGCTAAGGGAATAGCATGTCAAAACTTAATTTCCATTAGAAAGGAGAAGAAAAAATGAAAGATAAAGATAGGAAAAGAGGGAGAAGAGATGAGCGATAGAAAAGGAAGAGAGGGAACAGAATGAAAGAAACACCTGAAAAAATAAACAGTATGGACGTTGTCAATTTCCACTTTTATTACAATTCAAACAGCAAACCAAAGCAGGCGAAGTTGCTTTGAATAAAGACAACTCGGGTCGTGTTTTGCAATTCAGTTTGTAAGGAAAGGGGAAATTGTCAAATAAAAGTTATATCAACTCAAAACATTCCACAAACCGTTTCCTCAAAAATTACCTGTGTAAAGGAAACATAATGGAGAATAGGAGGAAAATTTGAGTGTTGGAGAAAGCGAGATAAAGAAAATGAGAGAGAAAGAGATAAGGTAAGGAAGGCGAAAGGAATGGAGACAGAAATAGGTAGCTGTAGGAGGGAGAAACAAGATATTATGGAGAGATAGAAATAGGGAACTAGATTAAGAGGGATAGGGACAGAGAGAGGCAGAGAGATCGATAGAAGTGTAGAGAGAGGTATAAATGAGGATGAATATGGGAGGGGGTTGGGATAGGTGAGAGGAGGAGAGAGGGAAGAAGTAGGGGAGACGAGAAAAATGAGAAGTAGGTGTGATGCAGTAGGACAGTGGTACCAAACCTATGGCCCGCGAAGGGGTTTTGTGTGGCCCGCGAAGGGGTTTTGTGTGGCCCGCGAAGCTATCATGAAAAAGCCATCCGAAAAATGTAACACACAAATTCATACATTTTTATGAAAATTTTTATGATAAAATTTTTAATATTGAAATGTTAACTATAAAAACTTTATTTAGAATTGATTTTCACTTTCACCTCAGAATATGTAGGTAACATCCAATTGAAACTCTAATACGGTCCGCCGAAGAATTCGCAACCGCCGATGTGGCCCGCCATGTAAATAAACATTGCACAAACTTTCTCATATACGTATGTACGTTTGGTCCACTGTGTACGCCTGTAAAAGAAAAAAGCTTACAATTCAATGTTAAGCGTAGTTTAGCGTAAATTTTAATGCCAATGAACGACATTTAATATTTTTTTTGGCTTAGTTAGTACTATTTGTGACATTAGGCTGTACGATTGGATCGATTTTAATCTAAATCCTTATAGCCATTTTTAAGTATATCGAAATTTTTTCAAAATATACGAGAATAAAGTACCCTTAGTTGTTGCGCAATATCGTTCATCTCTTCAGAGTGTCTATTATGAATGATATTATCAACAAATATGAGATATCATTCGATTTAGTCTAACCTTTTGTTTGTTTGTTTGAGTGCCCTGTCAGTTCGCCTCGCTTACAGCATAAATGGGTATCCCAGAGGCAGTGCAATGAATAACCGGGGAGGGAGGAGGGAAACCCGGTGCCGGCATTTGCCTGCTCTTACGAAGAACACCAGGGGGGGGGGGCACCAGGGGGGGAGCAACGGCTTAACGTCCCTTCCGAAGGACGGAATAGCTGAATTTGCGCGGTCTCATCAAACCACACAGACAGGGGGCCGGGCGACCTTGAGAAAAATCCTATTCGCGCAGGATTCGTACCCGATGACTTTTTCAAGCATCGGGCGAGTAGCAGCCAGCGTCCTAACCACTACACCACCGGCACCCCAGTCTAACCTTATAGACTGTAATAAGATTCGAGTGTATCGCGGCGGAGGCGTGACGTCATAGGGCTTAGGTAAGGTAGCTTAGCGTACATTTGAATGCCACTGGACGCCATATAGTGATTTCAAGAGATATATTGCTTACGTAGTATTATTTGCGACATCAGGCTCTACAATTTAATTGATTTTAATAGAATTCTCTATTTTTGAGTAAATCAAATTTTTCTAAAAATCGCCAAGAATAAACTACCCTTTATTTTTGCGCAATATCATTTTTATGAAAAAATTGTCTGCAAAAGATGATGTATTGCACATATACGAGATATCATTCGATTTAATTTACGCGTTTTGGCCCTAGAACACCGAACAGACCGACTGACAGACGACATGGGGAAAACCACTTCGATGGAGTCAGGGACACCTAAAACGTGTATTTCCATCAAAATATCGAAGTCGAATTTTTTCACGATAACAATACTTTCTGAATATACTACGTATATGAGAAAGTAAAAATGTAATTATAAGAGAAATGTACGCTGTTCAGAAAATGTAACCAAGGAAAATAACTGGTACTCCCGTTCACAAAAAGTTTCAAAATTAATTTTAGCTCGTAAATTGTCAGGAAACAATCTATTCGCATAATATAATACAGATTAAGAAAATTACCAAAATTGTCTAGCCACGTAACGTAAAAAATTAAGTTTCAATTTCCATTAATTCCGTGAAATGCTTCAGTGTCAATTCTATGAAATTCGATGTTACACGTCTCGTAAAGTATTTTTGTTCTTTATATTACAAATTTTTGCAAATTTTAATGCTTGTTTTTATATTGTCTCTATATACATACTTCTTTATAAGAATTTTTAACGATCAGATTTAAACGAAACGTATAAGGAATACACACATACGCGTATATATATATATATAGATATATATATATATATATATATACGCACACACGCATATACTTACACACACACAAAAAGAACGAGCGTATTCCTTCGCAACTTCTTCATTTGTACGTACGGCAAAGGAAAAGCGATCATAAGTAAATATGAATGCTAGGCCTGTTTAAAATAAGAAATGCTGATTGAAATACGTCTGTCGCTGGGTAAAAATAAATACGAGACATCATTCGATTTACTGAACGCGTTTGGGCTCTAGGACGGCGAACAGACAGACAGACAAAGATGGCATGGCAAAAACCACTTTTATGTATTCAGAGACACCTAAAACGTGCATTTCCAATATCGAAGTAGAATTTTTTCACGATTACAAGACTTTCTCAATATATATTACGTATATGAGAAAGTAAAAGGTTGGGCACCACTGCAGTAGGAGATGGATAGAATTGGGAATAGAATGGAAAGAAAGGGATGGGGAGAAGGAGAAGGTGGAATGAGGCATAGCAAAGAGGGGGAGGAAAAGGGTAGGAAAGAATGGGAGGTCGCGGGAAGGGGTGAGGGCGAGAGAGAAAGGGAGGAGGGAGAGAGTGGAGGCGAGGTGCATTGTGGGAACGGAGGCACTTGAATGGGAGTCCTTATCGCGTATCCGATCCACGTCTCCGAGCAGAGGAAGTCCCTCTTGTCGCCCGCGTCGACATGATTTTCACGCACGGCGACCACAAAGGCGCTCTTAATCTCTCCCCGCGTGTGGAAGGAGGGGCACGAATGCAAAAGTGAGGAGGGTGAGGGGGAAATGTCTCTCCCCCTCTCTCACGCACGCGGAGTCAAATTCGATATGCGAGACTGAATGGTTTCCCATCAGATGTCACCGCGTTCGTTACGGGCGGAATATACAGACCTTTTCGAAAATATTAAGCGTCAGCGTTCGGAATGAATATTGAAAAATGTTCGCCCGCGAAAAGGGGAAGGGAAGACGATAAAATGAAGGGAAATAAATTTCGGCCACGTTTTTTTTATTGGAGGCTTTCCATGTGCAACGAAATTCCGTCAATTGGCAAGTGGCTAATGTTTTATATACCTAGTATAGATAAGGAGCAAGGATATTCACCTTAATACTAATAAGATAATAATAAGAAAATGAATATTTTTATTCGAAACTGTTTCCTAATAATTCGTTTAAACCTGGCTACAGCAACAATTACATAAAAACCAAGGACTTATAAGTTTAGATATAAGTTCAAATAAATTAAATTATGAGAACGACAGAAAAACAGGCATATAAAAAGGGCTATAGCTGCAGTGAATTTCTTTAGTTTAGTTCATATCACAAAAAATTAGGATGTCAATAGATAGAGGTTAAAAGGAATGGTTGGTTTTACGGATTGCATGCAAAGAACCGAAATCACAGGATGCTCCGTCGGACATGAAACAAAAATATGAGATCTCATGGGAAAATATTTTTCAACAGCATAAAAGGAAGGTTAGTTCTTATGTAAAGTAAGGTCCTCCCATCAGTGAAAATAGGTATAACCACAACTGTGGTAATACTTCAAACAACTAGATAGTCTTTTCCAAATTATTTAAAACAAGTAGTGTGTTATCCACGAATGTGGAGAAAATTATCGCGTTTTTCTCTTAATAAATTTTGTAATACTTTATGCTTTATTTCGCTATGAAGATTTCTCCCATTCACCCAATTGACCATCTAAGGAGAATTTGGATTTTGGTCACCCGTTATACGATGCGTAAATTTAGCTTATCTTATTTTTTATGTGGTTATACCGCCACATATTCGGCCACTGGAGCATCATTTGTAAGTGGCATCGATGTGAAAATGTACGCTCAAAATTTCAACTTTTCGTATTTTATACCTTCGGAGATGTTAAAAAAATATTTTAACGAGCCCCTATTCGACCCATTATATTTTTTAAAACTCAAATTTAAAGAAAAACAAATGGCAGTAATACATAAATCTACACTCCAAGTTTCAGCTGTCTATCATTTATGGTTTCGTCGCAATTTCAATTTAAGCAAGTGTGCAGATAGATACCAAAGGGAAACTATAAGTGCATTTTTTCTTAAAGCGCACTAAAAACGGACCCCATAGTCCGGTAAAAAACTTAAACCCTTGCGACGAAGCTTGCAAAATTTTACGCCAACGGAATGTTTTCGCGAAACCTTTCGGAGCGTAAAACTGCGAATTTCTCTCTTCTGTAAAACGATTCCAGCTTTCCGTAATAATGTGCGCGCATATTTCCGTAATATGTAACATGCATAACTTTATTTTTACATAAAATGCATTGTGTTATGCTAGGCGTATTTGTATTTTCTTACGAGGGGAATTCCCTCTCTCGCCATCCTCAAACGAGGGAATGAAATTATCTCGGCTGCTGGAGACTTGTTCCGATATCAATATGCTAAAATTTTCCTTTCGAGGAAGCGACAAAACCCGAAATATTTCTTCCCCTTCTCACAAAACGCAACCGACTATTTTTCTCCTCACGCTTCATACCGTTCTAAGCTCTTTTTTTTACTTCCTCGCAGCAAAGAAAATCCTCTGTTTTTTCACTTCGTTTGTTCTCTTCATCAAATTCTGGCTTGTAAAAACATTTATTTATCGCATTTCAAGAAAAAAAGGGACTGCCTCGAGATTGATTCACAAAAAATGAGGATCTGTGGTAAAATATTTTCCCCCGAAGGACATCCGCCCAAATACATATTAATTATTAAAACCTAATGGATAAGGAATTTAAGATGCGAATTCCTGAAAATATTAACGTGATCCGAAATGTTCATTTTCAACCAATGGTGGATACAAATGGAGATTACATTGTTTAAATATTGTTTCAACTTGTTTTTCTATACTATTGGTATTCTAGTAATACTTTGCAAATATATAAGTAGTGTATAATATAACCTGCGTTTTATTATAATGAGACAGTATTATATATGAGTTTGCATCAGAATATTTATTTGTTTTTTATTTACCATCCCAAAGCTGTGCACCTAGATCAGCCCTGATTTGCAACTAACCACTCTGTGCTATTTTTACCCATTGAAATCGGAGTAATTAAAAAATAGCCCAATTTACAAAATAATATTAAAAATAATGCGGTATGATTTTTTGAAGAGGTCGATGCCAAGTGGAAATCCTTAATACGGGTGGGAGCAGGCAAAATAATTATTAACAACATTACTTGTTTTGACGTTTAATCGAGCACATGTTGGCGAGGTCCATTAAAATTGTTATGGAAATCAGTAAATTTCGACCAAAGAAGCCTTCACTTTGTTGAGCACAATCGTAAATGAAATTAAGGAATAACTTTGTAAAAGTTACACTTTTATTATGACAAACGACCGGTTCCGAATAGTAACTGGTCATCATCATGATGATGACTACAGTCAAACCCCCGTTTAGCGCCACCGTTTGTCCACAACTGACACTGGCGTTAAAGCGGGGGTGGCGCTAAATCAAGGTATATACTTGCTCTATGTAATCATAAGATGGAGTGTTCACAATGATTCATGTGTGGTATACGGTGGTGGCACTCTATAGGGAGGGCGCTAAATCGGGGTTTGGCTGTAGTCAATAAAAGTGGAACTTTTACAAAGTTATTCTTTCCTGTCATTTAAATTAGCAAAAGTTTAAAATTTACGCGTACATCCATCACTCGCTTTTCACGACACATCCGTTACTGAATAAGATGGCGAGGAAGGTAGCAAACATCACTTTGTAACAATTTCACTTGAGAACAATTTTATTCAGAATTTCTCCCTTTATTCTTTCTTATAACCTCGGAGACGAATTGAAACATTAAATGATATTTTTATGCTTGGAGAATGTTCTGAAACCGAGCTGAAGTGAAATTAATGGCCGTGAAATTCAAGTTCTTTAAAATGAAAACTGTGGTAAACCGAAAACGCGCAATGCGAAACCGTGCAGAGCAAGTAATGGGTGCATCGTTTATACGCGTTATCTCATACCTTGAAGACTCGTTTCTTATGCAGCCAAGACCGTGGTTCTTTTCTAATTGTAGTACGAATTTCCATATATTAAAACTTCATTCCCACGAGCGACTCATGGCTGCCTATTTAGGGGCAACCGACCTTTTCCCACTGAGCGATCCGATGTAATTTAGACCGTAATACCCTTCTTTTTCCGTAAAATTGGGAATTCTCCCGCATTGTCCCCAAGATTTCTCGATTTCCTCGCTTCGGGTCACGTGACCAACATATTTTACAATTCCCTCCCTCCCCATTTCTCCCTCCTACTCAAACTTCAATCCCCATTCCTGATCCCCTTCATTCCTACCTCCTCCTCCCTCTTTCTCCAGCCACCTCTTATCCCCTCATTCCTTCCCCAATATCCTCCGCCCCCTCCCTCGTCCCTCCTCCCTCGCCCCCCCATAGCCCTCATCTCCACTCCCAATATAAAATCATTCCAACGTTCATTTCCTCCTTCATCTCAGCAAGAAAACAACTCCAATATTTACCCGACACAATATGGTTATTTTTTATTGCTTGCTTCGATAACTGAGACATCTTTTTTGCGCTCTGCGTAAGAGATTTTTTCAAGTGCGTTAGGTGATATTTAACGGAGAAGGCGTAAAAAATGTGCGACGGTCGTTGAAATGGTTTTGACAACGAGTAAACTTTGACAAAAACTGCAAAAGTTCAATATCTGTAGTTTGTACCTGTTTAAAATATGTTGAACAATTTACAGTTAGTCTAGATTTTTTCTATACTACGTGGCACTTAAATGTATTCACGCCTTAAAAAATAATTAACTGTCGGATGAATTATTATTTGAAAATGTACATATTTGCTATGGGGTGGGTAAAAGTTATGGATCTTCCAAGAAATTGGTCCATATTCGAGTGTCGTCGTTACTGTATTTCTAAATCGGCCTCTTCTTTCTCGCTAGTTAAGGAATGAGACATTTATTTTACATATTTTTAATAGTATCTGTGAATTTCGTCATATTCTACGTATTTTGCCGTAGCGGAGTGTTGACCTTCCAGGCAGCGGTCACGAGTTCAAATCCGCAGAGGTCGGATTTTTCAACCTGGGATCGCCATGTCCATTTACGTGTGTGAGTTTTGAGGAAAAGGCGAAATTCAGCGTTCCGTCCGTCGGAAGGAACGTTAAGCAGTTATAGCCCTCTTGATGCTCTTCTTAAGAGTAGGCTGATACCGGCACCGGGTTTCCCTCTTCTCTTCTGTGTGTCCGGTGTGGAAGGAAACGGGAAACCACCAAACACACCATATACTTACGCGTTCCCTAGTCAGCTAGACCAATCGAAAGATTGGTAATATCGATGATGACTGTACCTGAATTTATTTCAGAGATACCCGAGAACATGTTTCCTCTTAAAGGAAAATGACTCTAAACAAGTTACACGCAATATGCTCTAAGAAGAAGTCGCGTAACAATATTCCATAAAAACAGCGAAAATCATAAATCAGTAGCTAAGTAATTACTGGACATAGTTCTGACTTACGGTCCAAATATAATTTACCAATGATAGTTATTTATTTTTGATGGGTATTTATTTATTATTGTTATTGAAAAAGCTCGCGATTAAAATATGAAAGAATTGGTGGAAAAGTACAGACACCGTTTCCAAAGTGATACATTTTTGACAGGACTCGGGTCACCGTAGCACACGAATTAACGAATTTCTCGTAAGAAAATGTGGGATCGAAGAAAAATAAATCACTGACATTTAAATGAAGCGGCTTTGTCAATTACGATCGATTCATGCAAATTATAATGAAATTTTTTGTGTTGTCGCATCGAATTCCATCGTTAAGATTTAATAATATTTTACTACGGTGTGGTGGAAATTTATCACATAACTGAGGAAAACTAGCAAAACCTTTCGCCAAACTGCGAGTTTTGGCTCCGCGTTGATCTCACCTTTCTCTAAAACCACACAAACAGTGAAAATTTGGGAAAATCCGACAGGTTAAATTTGTTTGCTCGATATTCCTCACCTCGCAATTGATCGGCGTTGAGGATAGACGTTTCGTTAAACCGACTTGTTTATATCCTCAAATCACTTACATGCATCCACCACCCTGCAACGCCCCCTCTCCCGATCGTCCCCTTTGGCTTTTCCTAAATTCCATTTACACCTCCAACTCCCGACCTCCCTCCCTACCCCTCCTTCCTCTTCCCGATCTTCAGCTTCCCTCCATTCCCCTCCCTCCTCGCTATTACTGTACTTCCCCTATTCCCATTCGACCCTATTCTCTCTCTCTGCCATTAATCCTTAGCTAGTAACTCACCCAACTCTCAGCTCTCCATATAATCTCGGAGGGGGCGTAGGGAGGCGAGGAAAGTTGTGTCAACATCCTGCTCCGTGATACCGCTTAACCTCGCTTCTTCCACTCTCTCTTCGCATCGCCGAGATCACTAAGGCACCTCACCCTCTCCTAAATCCTCTCCTCCTTCGTTCGCTCTTCCCCTCCCTTTATCTCTTCCTCTCTTCACCTCCTGCCACGCTGCCAAAAAGAACTCATTCCGCTCTCCCGCATCCCCTTAGATTTCCCCTCTCCTTTTTTCACCTGCCCCTCCCAATCTCTCACTCCCTTTCTCTTTCGGCTCACCGCAGACGCTTTTTCCGCCGCCATTGCATTCCTGAGTTATCAGGCGCGAGAGGATACCATTCAAATTTAGACTGCTCGATGGCGAAACTCGAATCGATGTTTTTTAGTCCGAGTTTGGCAAAACATTCATGAAAATGATTGTATGTTAAATTTTATGAAACATTTCCAACACGAATATTAATTACATAAGTTCAACAACTTTTTCAAATATAAAGTTCTTATTACTTTTTCCATACGTAGTATAGGGGAAAGAATTGTTTTCATGAAAAATTCGATTTCGAGATTTCAACGGAAATACACGTTTTGAGGTCCCCTGAACACGTTTTGACAATTTTCTCGATGTGTGTGATAGCTATTTCGTAGGTGCTCTAGCTCAAAAACTATTAATCAGGTCAACACAAAATTTTATATTTAACATTTTTATAAAATTCGAAAGAACTGATAAGTTTTTGGTAAAAATCCGTCAACCGGAAGTGGGTGTTTGCTCTTGTCACTTATCCGTTATTTTAAAATATTTGCTTAAATAATTGATAAATATAAAAATATATTGGAATAAAAGTTGTAGGAAATTTAACTTTCTACAACCTTTGTTTAAAATATTTTTCCATATAATGCATTGTTTAAGAGATATCTTATATTTTTAGCTGCCACCTACCGACAACTATTGTTAGCAATTGACGCTTGGTAACGCTCTTTTTTCTTTTCTTAATTGTTGGAGCTTTGTGGCTGTATCCAATATCAGAAGGCTATGGTTTGAGTTTATTTCTTTTCTTTGTATAGTCTAAAATTTTCTCGCAGTTTCTTAAAATATTTATTATTATGTAACCTATTTGGAATTCTTAGAAATATTACAGAAGTCATGTGGTGGCCACATCAGATTTTTTTACTAAAGGTAGGCATAAAACTGATAATAAAGTTACATTTGGATATAGTGAACATTGGTTTTAGAGAAATTATTCTTAAGGTTTTGTTTGAAGCGTATCTGAGGGTGTATAGACGTGCCCCCAAACAAAAACACTGGCATATGACTCGGAAAAAATGGCCGGATTATTATTAGAAGCATTGTCTATAGTTGTATTTTTAAAGACTATCAATAAAATCATTCTTACCGCACATTGTATTCTTCATTTTGGTGTGAGAGAAGATATACGATAAGATATATCGTAGGAATGATCAGATATCTGCCCTTGTGTTTTGCAAATCGTCGTTAAAATATCTATAAAAATATGTAATAATCCGTTTGGCTATACGGTCGTTCATCGAATAATTCAAAATCACGAATCACAGTCTCTCACAGAAATATTTTAAAATTTGAGATGTATATGATGAACATGAGTACGGATAAATTAAAACAAATTTGATATATTAATATAATTCTAAAATTTTGAAATCAAGATTTAATGTCTTCGCTTGGATTGCAATGAGCATCACTGAATTTTCAATCTATAATTTTTTATTTAAAAAATCTGCGGTAAAGTTTGGAATATTCTTATTTTTCACCAAGACAACCATAGAAAGTTTCCTCGACGACCCACGTCCATATGATTCCACACGGATACAACTGCTTTTTACCTAAGCGACGATCAATCGCCTTATCTTTTGCACCCCTTTCTCTTTCTCTTGTTTTAATTTCTCTCGCGTCCTTCATCCCAAAACCATAAAAATCCATCAACGAACACACGCAAACCCACATAGGAGCAAACTTACCATAGACTAGCGAACGCGAGAAAATACGCACAAAATCACGGGTTCATCCACCTCCGAACCACCCTCCTATCGCACTTCTCGACTTTCTCGTAACGCGCGCACACACACCTTTTGCGGTCGGCGTGTGAGGGCGTGGAAAGCACGCAGATGAGGGCATCCTTAAGGGGTTCCTTTTTCGGAGAGGATTGGCTTGTTGGTTGTTGTTGTTCGACTTTCGCGCGGAGAAGGAGGGTTGGGATGGAGGGGGGGAGGTAAAGGAGAAAGAGGGGGGAGGGAAGGAGAGTGATGCTTGGGTTTTAGAGGCTTTGGTTCCCGGAAATTGAGGCCATGATTAAAAAGCCCATAAAGTGGAGAGGGCTAGGAATGGGTGCGGAGTGGAGAGGAAGTGGATTTTGGCGGAGGGGTTAGTCGCGGAGAGGGTGAGGCGGGCAAAATCCGAGAATTCCCACACTCCTTGTAGCTACAAGTGCGGTGAGTAGAAAGTGGAGGGAGGGGAAGGGATGGAGGGAGGAAAGGAGGAGGGGAGAGATAGGTTGGGGAGGGGGTGGAGGGGAAGGGACTGACTTGTCTAGAATGAAGGATAGCGAAAATGGTTTTTCTTGCTGCTCTGAAAGAATCATTGTCGACGCAAAGAAAGGCGGAAGGTGCAGGCAGGGGCGGCCCGAGGAAATTTGGCGCCCCGGGCGAGATAGCACTCCAGCGCCCCCCTCCGTTAATGTTTCTTGAGATGTTTACGAAGTACATACATGTTAATTTATTCATCGATCTGTTAAAATTATTGATAATGAAAAATTAATAGGAATTCCATGAAGATCCTAGCCTATTCCTCCATATAAATTTAATATTTATTCACTTGCAAGTAATGCATAAACAAATGATCGGGATAGCGCCCCCAACATTTTGGCGCCCCGAGCAGTAGCCCGACTCGCCCGTAGCTCGGGCCGGCTCTGGGTGCACTTGGGGATCCATTCATCGATAAATTTGGTTCGTGTTATTGAAAAACAAATATTTATGCATACGTGTCTCCTTTCTGCGTCCGCCTTTCGTTCTACACATGCTCGCACGGCTTTTCGTCTTCGGAAAACTCCTTTCCTGATGAATGCACCACGGAAAATAAAACGTTCTCTCGCAGTAATAATATATTGATACCTTTTCCTTTCCCGCTGAAGGTTAAGATTTTAGCGGGAGGGATTGCAGATGGTCGGCAATAAAATACTAAAATTTCATCTTATTGTTGGTTTGGCTAGTATTGTTTTCGATAAAAATCGAAAATTCTCGAAAGGGAGTTGATTCAAGGAAGACGTTTTTGCAAATTGACAATTAATATCAGGAGGTAAGTAAACAGTTCGAAGTTTCGACTTACCACCAGATAATTTTTGCCTTCCTTCTTCGTAGTCCTTATCAGACGGTTCCTCTTTCACGGACACGTGCCCAAAAGACGTTCTGCGATTGGTGGATGAGGTCGAAGAAACTCTGAAAATATGTCAGATTATGGACAAAAAATCAGATTATTTGCTCATTTGTTTCTTACAGAGTAACTACAAAGCTCATACAAAAATAAGTCTTGTGAACTTATTCAAAAATCCTTTGTCCTCATCATAGGTAGAACAGTATTACTTGTACAGCATTTTTTTCTGTTGTTATTACAACCAGTGGCGGATTTACGCCTCCTGGGGCCCCTGGCGCTAAACATTTTGGGGCCCCTGGCGAGACATGTGGGGACATTGCTCTGCAATCTAAATATACAGTAACTCCTCTTATAACGCTCGCCCGCATAGCGCGATTTCTCAATTACACGATTTATTTTTTAGGGACAATTTTTCATATAATGCTCTCATCCCCGCAATAGCGCGCAAAAACTCGGGCGGCGGACTATTTCGCGGAGTGGTGTAAGTTGGTGTAAAATTTTAAATGGTGGGAATGCTGTACTGTGGACACATACATATACACTCACGCACACACGCACTTATTCACGGAGAGTATATGGCAGTGGGAGTATTTTAACTTTAAGCCTCAGAACTTGATAGAGAGTTGCGTTGAATCATCCTCCTGCTGAACGCACTATACGATTCGCGCGTAAAAAAATCAATCACGAAAGCTACAAATGCGTACGCTAGCTACACACGTAGTCATTTTGTGCGGTTAGTGATTTTTGTTCTATTTTAAACATTATTAACCCTTATGATGAGTGGAAAGCGTGAGCAATGTGATATCAATGCAAACGAAAAATTGCTAATACTGAATACTACGTAATACATACAAGCATGCTAACACATACTGTACATGAAAATAACAATAATAAAATAAAATAAAGGCATGAAATGTCAGCCGAAAACGCAATACATCCATTTTCTATTATTTTTAATGAGAAAATTGTCCCCACTTAAAGCGTTTTTGCTTAGCGTGTAAGTTTTCACAAACGAAACTATCGCGTTAGTCGAGGAATGACTGTATAGTGAAAACGCTTCTAACAGCTATCTTCTTTTGTGACATCTCTTAACGATAGTTTTTCAACGGAAACATAGAGAGGTTCCACTGATTTTTAAATTGAGACATTTAATATATCTGAGATTATATACATGAACATTTTTTCGGGGCCCCTTACTTCACGAGGCTCCTGGCGCGCGCCATGTGCGACCCCCCCTAAATCCGCCACTGATTACAACAAACCTTTTCCAAGAGAAGGGATTTATTTAATAGTTATTGTTCTAATTTTTCTAATTTTAACGCGTTCTTAATTGAAATACGCCCAGTATTTTTGGATATGAAACATGTGGACGGACAGTCAAACGGAACT
Organism: Tanypteryx hageni; assembly: GCA_028673005.1. Classification (NCBI taxonomy): domain Eukaryota; kingdom Metazoa; phylum Arthropoda; class Insecta; order Odonata; family Petaluridae; genus Tanypteryx; species Tanypteryx hageni. Next base: position 78,181,131 of record CM054115.1, on the reverse strand, counting down.
GACAATAAGGCGCTAATTTTTTTACTTTAGGGGTTGATTCACGATTGGCAGAAGGAGAAAACAGATTTTTACAGAAATTTTACATATTCGTTTGTATTAAAAGAGCATTCGTCTTCGTCTGTGACCAATATCCCTTTGCATGCAAGCCAAATTTGCTATCGAGAAGTAAGAACTTGAGCTCTGCCGGCTTCCGCTTGATATACTATTTAGAATCACTCGTTCGGTTGAAGTAACATCGGATGCAGTGCCACAGCAAGAAAGTTTAGCGCCCGTGGCAGGATGCTAAACTTTTAATAACTATTATTAACCCCGGAACCAGGCGATTAAACCTTTAATTAATCTTCCAGATCTTGAGGTCTGGCATACCTCATGATATGTTTGAGGGAAATCGTGGGAAAATATGGAAGTAATGAACAGGTAACGGCTAATTCTAACAATATAATTAATATTTAAAAACTTCGAACACAGCTGATGCACTCATTCAACTGAGTGGTCATGACATGAACTACAGTTCATTACGCGCATGCGGCGGCAATCTAAATTGGAGGTGGGGTCTGTCTGGTCCCGCCGTCTGGTTCCAGGATTAAATAATAATTTAATTAAAAATCCAAATAAGAAAAATATTACGCTAATTATCATAAGTGCAAAAATAAAAATTCACGAACAATATTTTTTACAACTATCATTAATAAAATATCGACTTGCTACGGTACTAATCGTTTGAATCACAGAAAAGATCCTATTTTAGAGTTATCTTAAACAACGTCACGGATCTTACCTGTAATTCGACGGGGTCAAATTGAAGAATGCAGACTGGGCATACTCTCCTCCGCTACCTCTCTCCCCTCCCACGCATTCCTCCCCCTCTCCGCTCCCCAGCGAGGCCTCTCTTCCGTTGAGGAAGGAGGGAGGGGGCGGAGGAGGAGGCGGCGAGGAAGCCGATGGGGCGTGGGTAGAAGGGGGGTGGAAAGTGAGGTAGGGGGCAGGCTTCAGACAAGGGGGCGGGACGGTCACTGGAGGGGGATGGGGAGATGGGCGGGAGGGGTTGGGGGTGGGGAGGGTGTTGGGGGCGGAGGAGGAGGTAGGGGAGGTTGAGGAGGAGCTGGAGGATGAGGAGGCGGAGGAAGAGGGCGGGGAGGCGGAGGAAGGCGGCGGGATAGGCTCCCTCTTGATGTTCCTCTGTTGTCCCTGTCCTGCGAATCAAAGGAAATAACCTCTGTTACTCAACCGCTTGATTCGGCTCGCGTTCAAATTGACACAGGCTATTCTAATTGGGTAAGCTGTAAAGCCAGCATTTCTGCGGTCACGTCACTCATAGTCAGGGATTGTTGTTGCAGAGCTGTCGATCCATTAATTTTACTTCAGCCCTATTCAACCATCGACACCCAAACTTTATTTTATAACTGCATTACTCGCACAGATGTATATATTTAGTTTCAAGGAAGAAGTAGTTTGCTCCTCAAATTACAGAGAGCCAAATTTTGCGAAAACAATTTGTAGAACATTGTTTCTACTCGGTTGTCAACAACAGCCAGGGATTAAATCACCCTCTTGCACGGAAAAAATTATCCCCACTAACAAAATTTCAATTCATTTAAAATGTTTAATTTTACCCAAGAAGAAATTAAAAAATAGACTCACTTATTTGCAGTTACGTGGAGCAAATTTGACAATCAAGTCTCAATTTTTGCTAATAATGATTTTTTTCTAAGAATAATAAGAGACAGCGAGAGAGAGACTTCTTTTCAGTATAATTACAACTATACAGTGGTACATCACGTGCTTCGACTCGACACACCGATTACAGAACACTGTTTTAGGGAACCCAAGGATATAACCTTAACAGCAACCTATAAAATAGGTTTTCCTTAAATTAAACGGATGTGTGTGTGTGTATATATATATAACAATGCCATTAACCCTCCAGTACACGCGCCTATTTTTCTTCCTCCAGTGCACGCAGCGTGCCTGACAGACTCCTCGTTATTTTTATGTGAAATTCCTAGATAATCGGGGGAAAACAAAACAAACTTGATTATTTTATAAAGCATTACAATTATTTTTCTGTTAAAAAATTAATGTTTATTATACATACAACCAAAATGTTCTTCTTTTAGTCTAACATATGAAAACATATTCACTTTGTTTTTTAATTATCAGTGGAAATTACAGGATTAATCTTCGATATTTTCGCAACACGCTGCACACTGCATTAACATTTTCCAAGCAGAAGTATTTCTTGCCTTTTTTGCAAAAATACCTACTTTTTCTGTTCCTGTCTACGCAGTTTCCGCATCGACCACTTGAAGTCGTAGGTGGTTCTTGCGCTTTCGTCTGCAGGTCTGACCCAATAATCTTGCAAATTATCCTCTTTATTTCATCAGAAATGGTGTTATTGAGTGATGTCTGTGTTAGGTGTTCATTTACTAGGGCAGCGACAGTTCTCTCATATCTCTTCGAGGTTTTTATTCTTGGCCATTACCATGATAAATTACTTTTGCGTTTATAGCTCCGGTATTCAATAGGCTGTATAATATAACCATCGGCCATCTTCTTGTGTTTTGTGCAATATTGTATGTTGCACTCATTTCGTCAACAACAGCGACTTCACCTTTTGTGTCGTTATAGAATGTAATTATTTAAGGCGTTTTTTCATATCCGGTATCAATATAGATTTTTTTCTTCATGGTGCATAATTGAACGCGATGAAACATTTTTAGCCTTCTTAGGAATGCACGAGACCAATGAAAAATTCTCTTGAAAGCCAGACATTGAGGATTTCTCTTCCCTGTTCCTCGTAGAAAGAAATTCGAGACGAATTTGGCTCTTGTATTTTCTTACAGCGCCAACTAGTGTTTTTTACCTTTATTATCTCCAAGAAACTAATAAATTTTCCTGGTACGAATAACAACCATTAAATTTGCATAACAACAATATAAAACTAATATATAGCGAAAATAATTAGATCGAGGATTAGAGACGCGAGTCCACGCAGGGGGTCTGTCAGCCCACCAAACAGTTTTTGACGTGAGTACACAACAAAGGAGAGCTCGACTCATTGTCAGACTGACCTTGCTGCATCACAACGAACAAGAAAAAATATAGAAAGGTACTGAGTCACATAAGACAGTGATGCCAACACACAAATTTTGCGATTCGATATAATGCGGCCAAGCGCGTGTACTGGAGGGTTAATACCATTTGCATCCTTTAAGAGATATCCCATATTGCCCACTCACTGATGGTAGGAATTACCTCGAATAACTCGTTAAACTATTTACTAGGCAACAAAACCGTCACCTTCCTCGGTATTACAAGTAAAAATACTGCCTCTCGATTCACCGATGACACGGAAACTAATAAAATGAAGCCTTTCTTTTTAATCCCACATCTTCGGTTTAAAATTAATAACCCATAGACGATTTAAAGAGGGATGACAGCTCAAAATTTCATCGCCCTGAGTAATGACACGCCAACCCAAACAACGAGGGCGGCGGTGCAATGGATGCGGCTCTCATAAGCCGCGCAGTAGCTGTACATTTGCCAGGGGGCAGCGCAAACTTATATTACGCAAACATATTAAACTCTAGGGAGAGCACACTTACACGCACCCATGTGCACACACAAAAACACACAGGCAATGGGAATTCACCCTCGGGCTGTGTTTAGAGAGGGATTAATAATAGGATGAGGAGGAGAGGAGAAGGGAGATGTTATGACAGACGCACGAAGGGGGAAGAAGAGACGCCGATGATGAGAGGAAGAAAGAAGGAACACGCGATGAGGTAAACGCCTATAACAAAGCTGATAGGATGGTTGTGAGTTATTATCGCGTAACTGTGTAGGATCGTATCCACAGAAGTTTTTCTTAAGTCCATATCTCTTTGCGACAAAGAAAAAAATACCCTAATAAAGGAAAAGGAGTGGAACCACTCAAAGTTATATGTAATGGAGAAACTCTATCGGTAACCTCCCACGACTCTTTTAAAACCAGGAAAGTGCATTCTTTCGATTGCTGTACCATATATTGGGAGTCGGCAATTAAAATTATTATAATAATGTTCAAAATTTCATGCTAAAAAAGTTAAGACTCTGTTTCCACTTATATGGCATCACAGTCTCCAGGTAACTTCTGATGCGAACTCTTATCCGGCCCGCATTTGCATTGGCAACTTCCAATGCGGCCTGATATGCATAATACCCATGCAAGGTGTGGTTAATATGTGATGAGAAATGATGGTCATAAACATTCAAACATAAAAACAGTTGTAGAACAGTGAGTTGAATAATAAGCGACATGAAGTTTTTGCCATTCCAAAATCATCATGCGTACATCTCGTTTACTAGAGCAGAAAATGCATCGATAGCACTCTGAAAGCAATAGTATGTGTTTTTCCTTAGCCATCGGGAGAATTTTGTTCCTCAGTCCGATGTTAACCAAAATACTTCCAAATTTTTCATCCGACAACTTTCTCCATTTTTACATCCTTATATACTCCATAAATTGTTAGATAGAGAAGCCAATGTTTTAGGACGATTTCGTTACCGCGCAAATATAACTAAAAGCGTGTTTTAGATGATATCAAAATATTTTAACTGAATTAGTAGTAAAAGAGATAAAGGGTAGAAGAAACGAAGAAATACAAAAACATGCCACATATATTTGATAAACGCCAAGAAAAAGATTATTGATTTACAAGTTAGATCTTTGTGCAATATCAAATTATTTCCAGGACGACGGTACGGGTTAAATATGAGCTAAAAGTCTGGGGGGTGCCGGTGGTTTAGTGGTTAGGACGCTGGCTGCTACTCGCCTGCTGTTTGAAAAGGCAGCGGGCACGAATCCTGCGCAAGTAGGATTTTTTCCAAGGTCACCCGGCCCCCTGTTTGTGTGGTTTGAGGAGACCGCACAAATTCTGCTGTTCCGTCCTTCGGAAGGGACGTTAAGCCGTTGGCCACCTTGGTGTTCTTCGTTAAGAGCAGGCTAATGCCGGCACCGGGTTTCTCTTCTCCCTTGTTATCCATCTATTCATTGCACTACCTCTTAGATACCCATTGCGCGTAGGCAAGAGGTGAATCAGCTGGGAACATACAGGAGAATCTACCGCTTTGCTGATAAAGAACGCCAAAAATAGAGAAGAGGGAATGAGAGAAGATAGGAGAGTTGCTGAAAAGAGGTGGCATTGATGAGAGGGGCGGAAAAGGCGAATAAAAGGAGAAAGAAATAAGATAGGAGAGAAATGAGAAAACGAGAGAGATGAGTAAATGTATCGAAAGAGCTAGAGAGCCGGAGGAGGAGGGAGCGTTTGTAAGATGGGAGAGGCATTTGATGGCTGGATCCTCGAGAATAGACGGCGAGCGGTGTGCGTGCGTGTGCGCGCGTCTGTTCGCGTGGGGTGACTCTCGACGGGGAATATAAAGAGGGAAGGGGATAGACCAGTCTATCAAATACCACCGCTGCCTCACTCAATTCCCTCCGAATCTTCCCTCCATCACTCCCCCCCCCGTCCTCTTTTCAAAGGACGAACGCACAAACTTCACCAAAGACTTCCAAGGCGCACCTCAATCGAGAACCGATCTCGCGGCCCTGCGGGGGGCGTGACCACTCCTTTTAAACTTCCTTCGCCCGCGACATCCCCTACAATCACACGCTCCGAAACTTCTCCCTCTTCCTTTACGGATCCCTGGGAAGAACTCACAAGGGGCCCTCTCCCGATCCGCCCCCTCGCTGCAGCCCCCTCTCCTTGGTTCTCCCCCTTTGCACTCCTTCATCCCCAAACCCTCAGCTCCTCCCTCCCTCCCTTCCGTCGCGAAGAGGAGGAAAAAGGGGCTTCCCGTCGATGGTGGATTGAAGGATCAATTTGGGACGGTATTTTGAGGAGAAAGCACACGTATATATAATTTTGTATTTTTGAGGAATAAGGAAAACCGTATGCGGATTTTGATCTTGCTCCGAAGGAAAGAAGGTCGAGGGTGGATGGAGACTTCCACCTTCCTCTCTTATCTTGTTTTTTACCGTTTTCCCTTTATATCTCTCAACATTACTCCTTACTTCCTTTTGGTATATCTCTTATTTCTCCTTCTATGTGTTCGTGATAATATTTTTAATTCATATCTCTTGGTTTTAAAAGAAATATAGTTAAAAATTTGGTGTAGTTAACGGTATGCATAATTAACAAAAATTAATTTAGTGAACTTTACTTCTCGCATAATTTAAAGTCGAATATTTACTTGTTGGACACAATGCGTTAGTGTTTCAGATAGCTAATCTTTTGAAGTATTTCATTTTACCATCCATTTGGACCCTGTCATTATGGATAAGTTTATATTAAAAACTTAAGTTTCTCATTTTAAATTTATGCTATTGAATGCATAATTATATGAATATATGTACAGACTTCTGTCATCTTCTGTACAAAAGTTTCTCACAGATTATTCATCTTCCCATATCCCTCGTATTCTCCCCTAGATATTGCCCAATAATTCAGAAAACTGTCGCTAGTAATTTCTTCTTACATTGTGATCTGTTCGCTTCCATATCAAAGTCCCCACACCATAATTTACATCACATATACTAATGATTGCTTTCATATCGAAGTATTTCTTCTTTAATGCGGTCTCTTCTATTAATCATAGGCATCTTTTTCTGACTCTAGAATATTCTGGTGATTCGGACCTCTGCTTCATAGTCGTGTGTTAAAATTTATGTTTTGTCATACAATTTTTCCTTAGGTAAACTGAGATGCTTCGTTTGAATATTCGTACATTTCTTCTCATTGTACAGGTTATCCCAAAAGTTCCCATCCCCCCAGGTGTAAAGATAAAATAAAACACATATGTTGGTTATACATATTTATTTTTATATGTAGTATTATATTTGCTATATATATATTGTTAAGGTGCCGTATTAGGCGAAAGCTGTTTCATCGATATCAAAAACTTAGTGAAAAAGTCTACCCGCATGCTATACTCTGCACACATTGCAAAAAAACAACACTAGGCCGATGACTCGCTCTGACTGATGAAAAAATAAGGCAGGAGACAACCGTAACTCGATTCGACTCGTGTAGGCTTGACTCATTTAGTGTGAATGAATTCATTATCAAATGTATAAAGCCTATTCCAAAGTCCTAGAGAGTCAGAAAGGACTCGACTATGGAAGTGTGACGGCAACATTATATTAATGGCTTATCAAATCATCGCAACTATTTATTATAATCGAGAACATCAATATGGATGTCCCATAAGTCCATTTACTCCTGTTTGAGGTGAGTTGCAATATTTATTTGGTGTTTTTTATTCTCACTTTCATCAGGTTAAACATGAGTGAAGAGTTCGTTTTAAATGGTGAAGTGTATTTCATTTATGCTACTCAATCTTAACAACTGAGATCAAAGGGAGTTTTGGGACACCCTGTACTTCGATCAATATTCACCAAAAATAGATCTGTCGATAGTGATGAGCCGAGTCGAACATCACTTGCGACTCCTTTAAGTTCCTCTCTACGAAGGGTTTACAAAGGTCTTATAGTACATTGTCTTCGTTTTGCGGATGTTATTATAAGTTCAGACTATCTGCTTCTTATAAAATAATTACTTCTACTTTCGCGGGGTTTCTAAGTAAGCAGTTGGGTATCATTAGTTAATCTCATATGGTTCAAATTTTCATTTGTCAGTGTTCAAGAATAAGCAGTTATGTACAGAAATTGAAAAATATGTAGTTAACTTAGGTATCTTCAATAACTATATCATGGTTACAAAAAACCAAATGTGCATTTTGGCTTCAATGCAGCCGTCTTGAGTGGTGATTCGCCGAAATTAGATTCTAAGAAAAACAATGTGCCCGAAATGCGCATCTGGTTTATTATAACCTTATTATGTCTATTGAGTATACCTCGGATATGTGCATATTTTTTCAATTTTTATACTTGAATTTGTTTTCAGCCATATGTCTAGCATGATAATTCTCTATTGAATTCATCATTGTTTGTATGCCTTCGTAAAGTCTCATCCTCAAGCTCCGCTGTTATTCATATAGGAAATCTCTATGTCTTATTCTATTTTATTTTTCGAATCTGTTTCTTGGAACAGTTATATTACACCAACATTAGAACCTATACGTCACCATAATAGCTCGGGATGTAATGCATCAAACGTCCAATTCCTGTTGTAATCCTTAATCGTACTGAAGAAGAACGATCCTTTGTATCGCTGCGTTCTAAAATAGATCTCGCGAATCTTATCCTCGTTATCGTGCCTTTCGAAACATGTTGGATTCCTGATAACATCTATAACCTCGTTCGCTAGCTCCTCGGACATATACTTTTCTACCAGTTTAAGCCTAGCCTGTAATCTGCGTTCTTCTAACAACGCCAATTTCAAATTTTCTATTAGCGACTTTGCAGTCTATTTATTATCAAAACTTCTTTTTATTAAAAATCTAGCTGCTCTGAATTGCACTTTTTCTATCTCCTTTATAGGATCCATACAGCTGATGCATATTCTACATGCGGCCTTACATAACATGATACTATAGTCGTATCCTCGATTACGAATATACATGTATGTACCAGTGCATGTGTGTATATGTATATATATTTGGTATAAATCGAAAGACATGCACATACGTCTAGTTATCACGTCGCGGTCGGGCTACTGTATGTGTTAATGTCGTTTTCTCCCCTCTTCTACTAATATGGGGCGCGCCGTATCCTTCTCTCCCGTCTTATCCCTCCCCCATTTCTCCCTCTCATCCTCCTCCTTCGGGAAGCAAAGACCGCACTACAAAATGACGAACGGTTGGTTGGTTCCCCTTTGTCGAGAGACACGATCCGAAATCAATCGATTATTTCCGCGCCTTTGGGCCAGGAGAGAAGGGAGAGGGGGGAGGATAGGAATAGGAGAGAGCGGTGGACGCAACGAGACGTGTTTGTCGCCCTACCCTCTTAGCAAAAGGTCTCCCCCTCCTCTCTCGCTCTCCCTCTCACATCCCTCTTAAAAAGCAGCCTTGACATCCCGCCCAGGCATGTCAACCATAAAGATTGACTCTGCTAACCCTCCACCTCATCCATCCTTTCGCCATGCGAATCCTCTTTTTCCCCAGCTACCATCATCTATAATCTCCTTTTCATATTCCCGCTACCTACTTCATCCCGCTGCATGGTGTTACGGGCGAGATAGAAAGATTAGGTGTATACCCTTCTCTGCTTAAGTTTCCCCGTTACAACTGTGTTAATTCTAAGGAGAATTACCTATCTCGCCTCATGACTTGAATCGAATTGATGAAATAGCCACGTCGACCGATAGCCGCAAAAAAGGTTATGGAAACCAGATGCACATTTCGGTTGCATAGCAGTCGTCGTGAGTGGGGATTCGCCGATATCAGAATCTACAATGTTCTGTGACTTGATCACCACTGACGACAGCTGGTTTGTGGCACGCGAAGAAAACACGCAGGAGAGATAGAACTTTACTGCCATCCAGCCGAATAAAATTAACACATTTTAAGACGTATTTTAGAAAAAAAATAACGGCGGCGGCGGTAAAGATGGAGTGGCCAAGTTGAAATAATAAATCAATGAAAAAAATGCGCTCTTTCGTTGGAATATACATCTTCCTTTGGAAAATTTCGGAATGTTACCGGGTAGTCGTGGGTGTTAAAATAATACCGGTTCTCCTAGTCGCGCGTGAATCCCAAACGTTGAAATTGTTCTTTTACAAATTTTTTAAATACATCATTAAAGTGCTCGAATCTGATTTATGTTTACGGTATGGCAGAAGTTAAGATGATAGCAGAAGGAAAGATTTATTTTGTGATGATCCCTTTGAATAAAACGGCTGAAATTCACGCTTGTTTGATACACTTTTGTGAAAGATTATTTAGTTTTCGAGAAAATGTCCACCAAATGTTTCTTCTGCGTATCTGTTTCATTGATGCACCTATTTCAGTTTTACACTAGAGGATTTTATTGAAATACTAGCGTAATTGCCCGGACTTTGCCCTGGGTTTAGAGTTTAGAATTTTTCATGCACATATCACTATATAATATTTTCATCCAAACTCAAGGTACTCTCAAGGTGACCAATATTCCCTTTGAATTGGTATGAACAAATTAAATATGGACTCAAATTTGATACCTCCTTTCCCCCAAGAAATCAAAGTTCTGACACCGAGGTGCATAACGTCTCTTTAGTATATATACCAAGTTTTAAGTCTCTACGTTTCTTGGTTCAACATTGATATTGGGGGAGGATTCATCAAAATCGGTCAATTGGTTGCTGAGATATCTTCAAACAGAATGCTTTTCGTCAAATTCGCCGTAGTATAATCGAATATTAATGTATTTGCTTTGAAATAAGAAAATTATTTTTCCTTATATTGTGGTAGCTCTGCTTCTTAGATCAGTTCTAAACATGTTCATTTCGTTTTGCCATTTTATACCCGCTTTACTAACTCAATTTCTTATTGAAATCGGTTCAGCCAATACCTTCGAAATTCATAGTTACAGAAAAATTTTAACCTTGATATTGTGGTAGCCCTGTTTAGTCGACCCGGTTTAAATATACTATTTGGGTTATTTATTTATATGAAGATTGTTATATACATAATATCTTATTCTAGATGGAAAAAGGGAAAGAGGTAGGAAAAGGTTTCACCTGATAGACGATTTGATATGGAAAGAGAGTTATCAAGATATGAAGAGGACAGCGGAAAATACGTAGTATATGGAGAACCAGGTTTAACCATGAATAATCACGGACCTGTCTACGGACAGAATACCTATGATGATGATCCTTATTCTTTCCGTCCGTCCGTTGGTCCGCCGGAAGGCTCTATACAAATCCCCATAAGAGAACACTTAAATATCCCTTTTTCACTCGCAGGCTTTTTTTCTTTTGCAAAATTAAATTAGAAGTAAATGATTTACAATCTTCTGACAGAGACCATTTTAAAGAAACATAAACATAGATTCTTATTCTTATCGTAGATTTTTGCCTTCAGTTCGAAATCGCTCATGTTATACGTTTAAATAAATAAACTTGATGTTAATTCAAATGAAAAAAAAATATTTCCGTAACTCGAATTTTCTATAACTCGAATAATTGTTGCTTTCACTTGAGATTCAAGTTATGGAAGTTCAACTATAATTCGCTATGACGGCATGAATTTCCATTAAAAGCATTAAATCACTGCAATCGTAACGTATAATATCAGATCCCTTTAAAAGCATTGAGGTCGTTGCCATAGTATTGAAAGATTTTTATTGTTGAAAAGAGGAAAAAATGCATTTTTTTCCGATTAAAAGCGGAATTTTAGGCTAATTCGGTAGGTATTTGAATTCTGTTTTCAAACATTAATAATTCCGTTCTTTCAGATAGACAACTGTTGTTTTTACGAATTCGTATGTCAATTTAAAGTAATTTAAAAATGCATTTTTAGAAAGCCTTGCATTGAATCCCATGCTTTTCGTATGTGGTATTGACATGGAACATTGGGGCTAAAAAGACCCCTTAAATAGAAACTTTTTTGTGATTTTCGATTTTTCTCGTTGGTTGTATTACTCGATCTACCAACACACCAAGTTTAAGATTTATAGCCCTTCTAGAAGTACCTTATAATTTTGTGTCAGTGAGTGAGTGTGTGTGAGGCACAAGTAGCTATATTATTATACGAGTTATCTGCAAGCGCTTAAAAAAATCACCATACACCAAGATCTAAAATCGTAAATAAACCAACGCGATCTCCAGGGAAACAGCATTTCAGTCACGTGCAGCCTCTAAGTATTAAATAATAAATTCCATGAGTCATAGCAGTATATTTATAATTTTTCGTGAAATTAAGGCCACTATCCGTAATTTCCAAATTCTCCGGCAATGAGCCCGTGTCGAAGTTTTCGTATTTCAAGTTTAGTGACTCAGGTCACACTGCATGAGCAATAAGAATAATCATCATTAAGACAATATCCTACACATTAAAAATTATGGAAAAATTAGGATATTTTGTGTTAAGGTTATGGTATTCTAATCCATGCCTTTAGCGCGTATTTGGATAAAAACTATCGAGAAATAGGTATGACGCCATTATATTTAACAATTAAAAAGAGTTAAATTTCTCGAAAAACTACGAAATAAAATATTACAATACTTTTTACGTTTTACCGTCACTGCTATCAAGGTTACTTCTATTGTGATCCCTTATAGCCCTGGAGAAAAACAAACCTATTCGCTCCTTCCTACTGTCGATAACCCAAATTTAATCGTCATGTTTGTGCTTTCAGTAGTAAGTGAGAATTACAATTATCTATGATACCCTCAATCACAGTGCGTTGCAATTAGTGTTTTGGATAGTGTAAAATCTTACATATTATCGGAAGAAAATATTGGTGATGTTTTCATAATATGCATGATATTGAAAATTAGAGTTATATGCTTATGGGAATAAACTTGATGTTAATTCGATTAAAGAAAACGGAAAAAAATATATTTTCGTAACTCGAAGTTTCTATAACTCGAATAATTTTTGCTTTCCTTTGAGATTCAAGTTATAGAAGTTCCACTGTATATATACAGTTATTTAAAAATATATTTCCATAATTTGAATTTTCTATTACTCGAATAATTATTACTTTTCCTTGAGATTAGAGTTATGGAAGTTCAACTGTAATTCGTTATGACGGCATTAATTTCCATTAAAAGCACTCGACCTTCCTTCATGCCGAATTTCAGATTTCTAGCCCTTCTAGAAGTACCTAAGGGTTTTGTGTCATTGAGTGAGTGAATATTATTATAGACTGGATGCGTAAGGAAAGCGTGCTTTGAATGCTTTAGTACGAGAGAGAAGGCGCCCGAATATTTTATAATTAAAATCGTGTTTTTCATTAATTTCTTTTAAGTTAACTTCACATTGAAATTTTGGTAATTAACTATTTTTATAGTTATTTTTATAGTTTTTGCAATGCATCTTATAATTTACCGGAGTTATATTTCGCATCGCATATATAAATCACACAGAAAGTCATCCCTTCACATGCAGACCTTTATAGTTTACATTTCAACATATCTCAAGGATACGGTATTTGACTTAATTATGCGAAGAGAAGATTTTAAATCTCATTCGTTAATCTCCAAAAATTACGTTTTAATACGATTTTTCACGTTTTCACGCATTTTTTTTATGTTGGGCCACTGTGACCCAATTGTTGAATTCTATTCTTGGCCTCATAATAAATGCACCAATTTAGTGCTTTAACACGGATCAGACTTTTATACATGGGCATAACTTATTTACTGAATCTAATAAGTAATTAGAGGGAGGAAGGAAAAGAGAATGGGGAATGGGCAGAAATGGAGAAAGGAAGAGGTCGTAGCATTGTATAGGATTAAAAGGAACTGCATTACAAAAATAAACTGATGTGGGCAACATGACTTTCTCCATATTTATATGGCAAATTACATGTTGTTAGCTCTGGGATAGTTGTCAATATTTACTTCCGGTTGACAATCAAGAAAAGAAAAAGGAGCATTACTAAGACGTAACTAAGCTTCAATTGTTAACAATAGTCTTCGGTAGGTGGCGTGTTGGTGGCAGCTAAAAATATAAGATATCTCTTAAAAAATGCATTATATGGAAAAATGTATCAAACAAAGGTTGTAGAAAATAATATTTCCTACAAATTTTATTCTGATACATTTTTACATTTATCAAATATTAAAGCAAATATTTCAAAATAACGGATAAGTGACGAGAGTAAACACTCACTTCCGGTTTATCGATTTTTACCAAAAACTAATCAGTTCTTGTGACTTTTACAAAAATGTCAAATATAAAATTTTTCGTTGACCTGATTAATAGTTTTTGAGTTAGAGCGCCCACAAAAATCTATCACATACAGACAGACACACAGACATCATCAAGAAAATAGTCAAAACGTGTTTAGGGGACCTTAAAACATGTATTTCCGTTGAAATCTCGAGTTGGATTTTTTTCATGAAACAATACTTTCTCTATACTTCGTACATGGAGAAAGTAATAACAATAATAAATTATAATATATTATAAAAAATTTTATACTATCGAATCATGCGCCTTTACCAAATGGTGGGAATTCATAAAACTAAATATAAGTACCGTAATTTTCAATGGATTTCTTTAAAGGATAATACAGCAAATATTTTGAAACGAATTTCTAATAGGAATGAAAAAATAACATTTTATGACTTATTTAAATTTCTTTAAATAAAGCTAATTTTCAGAAAGAAAATTAAAAACTACTATATGTAGTTAAAAGAAAAGTGCGATCTTAAAATATATTTAAAACTCATTGCGGTTCATGTAAGTATTTAGTTCATTGTAAGTTACTACACATTTTTCCTTTAATGGTAAATTGACTTCATTCACATTTTATCCTGTTTTACGTATTAATAAGAGTAAAATAATTCAGTTATTAAGTTGAATTCTCTACATTTTAAATAACTTATAATTTGCTCAAATATTTGAAGAAAATTTCTGGATATTCTTTATGCATTCATCATCATCATAGGTAGTCTGTCCGTAGACAGATCCGTGATTATTCATGGTTAAACCTGGTTCTCCATATACTCTTATTTTCCGCTGTCCTCTTCATGTCTTGATAACACTCTTTTCCTTTCAAATCGTCTATCAGCTGAAACCTTTTCCTACCTCTTTCCCCTTTTCCATCTAGTTTTCCTTCGAACACGTCTTTAATCATACTCTCTCCTCAGGTAATGTCCAACCAAGTTTGCCTTTCTCTTTCTAATAGTCTGTATAATCATTCGTTTCTCTCCTACTCTTCGTAACACTTCGTCGTTTTTCATCCTATCTGTCCATTTTATCTTCAGCATTCTCCTCCAATTCCACATTTCAAAGCTTTCCAAATATTTTATGTCATTTTTCCTTAGCGTTTCCGTAGCATTTTATGAGCTTTTTGCGAATATCTTCCCTTATATTCCCCGTAAGTAGGTGTTTTCTTCTTCTGAAAGCCGCTTTTGCTTTTCCTATTCTAGTCCTGATCTCATCCGTACATTTTGCTTCTCTTGTTATGATGCTTCCAAGGTATTTATAGTCTGAAACTTGTTCTAAAGGCTTTCCTCCAATACTTATGTTCAGATTCTCTTCTTTGCCCGATATTCGAATGATATTGGATTTTTCTGTATTTATTTCCATACCATATTTTTTACCTGTTATTACTAGTCTATTTAACATTTTCTGGAGTTCCTCTTCCTTTCTTGATAGAAATACTTGATCATCCGCGTATTTTACCGTTCTTATAATTCTTCCTCCAATTTTGAAATCTCCTGTGCCTTCTAACGCTTCTTGCATTAGACTTTCTCCATATATATTGAATAGGGTCGGCGATAGGCAGCAGCCCTGTCTTACTCCTCTACAGATATTTACTCCGCAGGTGTCCGCATTCTCCAACCTGACCTTTACAACTTGATTCACATATAGATTCCTGATCAGTCTCCTGTCTTTCCAGTCTACACCTATATCCTTTAATATCTTCATCGACATTACCCAATTTACTCTATCAATGGTTGGTTTCATTATTTTTTAAATTTAAATTTAATACTTAATTCACGCGTACCCGTCATATTTGACGGGCGATTACGCTAGTATATACCATAATAGGTTCAAATTCATGCAGACAGCTCTCTAGAAATACGTGTAAATTAAATATTATTTTACCTTTAATTGTGGTAGCCCTGCTCTTAAGTTCCGCTTTAAAAATATTGATTTCATCATGGTATTTTGTAAAAATTATATATATATATAATTTATTTGACATCCGTTCAGCCAATTCCTTCCAAATCCTTAATTACTAAAAGAGTTTAATTTTTAATTGTGGCACCCCTGTTTGGCTGATTTGGTTTAAATATGATAATATGATTTTGTATATAAGTGTATATATATATTAGTAGTATTAAATTTGGTTAAAATTTATGCGGGCAATTCAACACAAATTCGTGTAGAAAGAATTTTTTCTATTCCCTATATTGTGTCATCCCTTCTTTCTATATGTATACTAAACCTCTTGATTTTGTTATTTTATGTTGTACGCCTACTTCATACAAAATTTCGTTGCTATCGGCTGGGCCAATTCCTTCCAAATTCATAATTACCGAAAAGTTTAACTTTGCAATTCTGGCATCCCTACTCAATTAATCGAATGAAATTATATTATTTTGGTCATGAATGTATGTGAAAATTCTATGTACTAAATTTGGTTGAATTCAGTTTGGTCAATTCCTTCCAAAAGCATAAATACCGAAAAGATTTATTTTGAAATTGTGGAACCCCTGCTCTGTTGATCCGGTCCAAATATGTCATTTGGTCATGAATTTATATGAAGATTCTATATACCAAATTTGGTTGAAATTGGATTGGCCAATTCCTTCCAAAAGCATAACTACCGAAAAGTTTATTTTGCAATTGTGGCACCTCTGCTTGGTCGATTCGGTCCAAATATGTCATTTTGATCATGTATGTATGTGACGATTCTATGTACCTACCAAATTTGCTTGAAATCGGTTCAGCCAGTTCTTCCCTGATATATGCGTACGGGCGGACGGACATTGCCGAAATTTGGACCGACCGTTTCATGGAGACCCCTCGAAATCGTGAATTTTGGATCGGCCCTTAAATGACGATCCTTGACCCCGTAGACCGATTTTATCCATTTTAGGCTTGAAGATGTGTCTCATCAAAACTGATATTGGTGGAGAATTCATTAAAATCGATCAATTGGTTGCTGAGATATCTTTAAAAAAACGAAATTTGGACCAACAATGGGGATCCTCGGACCCCAGTGGGCCGATTTGAAGTATTTTTTCCACTGAAACTCTCAAGATCAACCTGAAGCTGCTGCCAAATTTTGAAGCTCCTACGTTTATTTTCTGAAGAGTTATGACTGCCACAGACACACACACAGACAGCTTCTTTTATTATTATTGATAAACAGAAAATGTCGTGCAGTCAGTCATATCAGGACTAACGCATTACCGGAAATTAACAACCGTTTCTAAATTGGGGTACTTCTGTTAATTAGTATCTATTAACACACTAATTGTCCTCAAGAATCCCCTTACTTAATCTCAACTTAGCGAGTTAAATGAATATCCTGATTGGATTGATAGGTTAAGGCTTGGTTCCGCTAGTGCGACAGACGCATGCGTCGACTGCGTGTAGCGACTGCTGCGACCGTCGCAATGACCGCAGCACGTGAAAATGAATCTCACTGTTTCCACTGATGCGTTCGTCGCCCACGGTCGCTGACGTCGGCTGCTGTGACTACTGCTTTGAGCAGTCAGCATGCAGCCGCTGTTGCGACCGTTGGGCATCCGCTTTGCAAGAAGTGCTTTATATCGTGAAAAATGAGTGAGAAATTTAGCCGCGACGAAGAAATGACGTTAATATAATTTGTGTCTTTCCACAAATGCTTATACGACGCCTCTCAGGAGGACGGCAAAGATGCCATTTTAAAGGATAACGTGTGGAAGGAGATGTCCTTTCAAATGGACGGAAAAAGTGGCACATAATCGAATAAAAAGTATATATTAGATATATCTATTTTTATATAATGTGATAGACAAAAATCCTACATTTTTTTAAAGAAATCGGTCGAATAATTTCTTTGTCCCGTTCTTCTTCCTCTAAAATGTGAAGAACTACAGCGAGTTTCGTCCCGTTCTTCTTCCTCTAAAATGTGAAGAACTACAGCGAGTTTCATGCTTAGAGCTAGAACTCTCAGTATGAACTGGAAGCTCGAAAGTTTTCCCTCTCAACATTGGTTGACGCAGCAGTCGCTGCATGCCGCCACTGCTCTCGTTGGACCATCTTCACTGCCTGCGATGGTCGCAGCAGTCGCTGCACGCAACCGACGCATGCATCTGTCGCACTAGCGGAACCAAGCCTTTAGATGGATAAAGCATTAGCCATACTAACGGAAGACTCTGGTTTGATAACTTTCCATGCACAAAATTTTTTTCCTTCTCTCTCATGTAAATTTAGCGGAAGTAAAATTTCATCGTGTAAATCGCTGGATAGAATGTTATTAAATTTAGTATTTAGTAATTCTCAAGAACCCAATGAAAATTTAATATATATAAAATATATGCCACTTAATGATGTAGGTGCTTGCATTCTGCAAGCATTTCAGCCCATATTGAAAGTAACACCATCATTAGGCAGTCCCTAACCTCACTACTATCAGGGTTGCTTCTCCTATTTTTTCCCATGATAGTCATAGAGAAAAAAACTATCCACTCCATCCTACAGTCGATATCCCAATTTAAACATCGTGTTTGTGCTTTAAGTAGTGAGTGAGACTTCCAATTATCTATGATACCCTCAGTCACAGTGCGTGATGCAATTAGTGTTTTGGATACATTAAAAACTTACACATTATCGGAGGAAAATACAGGTGAAGATGTTTTCATAGTAGGTATGCATGATATTGAAAATTAAAGTAAGCACCTTATAAGCTTAAGGGAATAAACGTGATGTAAATTCAATACAAGAAAAATGAGAAAAATATATTTCCGTCACTCGAATTTCCCATAACTCGAATTATTTTTGCTTTCCCTTGAGATAATAACGTAATAATAAGCGGCAGCCTTCCTAAAACTAAAATCGGTTTCGGAATTTTGCATTTAATGGCAAAAACCTGTGATAATGATAAGCGAAATTTACTGCAATCGTGTAGTTTCGTTCTGACAGCGATGATAAGTTATTAGGAACGAAGCTTGAAATGTGGACGAGGTGTTATACTTAGAAAACCGCGCCTAATTTAAGATACCCATATAGCCTGTATTAGGTATTTCTGTTTCACTCGATATGCGCTCATTCATTCTGCTATCTTCTGCGAAATGTGCCATATATATTTTTGACTTGGCTAATGTATTGCATTCGTGAAAGGAATTCCAAGAAAGACGACGCCGGGCCACGCCAAACCTTGCCACCACATTTTCCTCTCATTCCAATTTCCACAGAGCACACTCGCTTATCTCTCCTTGTTCTCTCTCCTACCCTCTATCCCTCCCCCCGCTCTGTCTCTCGACTGCTCTATGTTTCTCTTCCCACCGTATCTCATAACGCCTTCGCTTACTCCTCTCTCCGTAGAAGATTGTCGAGGGTTTTGAAGGAGGTGCCACATTGACAAATGAGAGTCAACGGCACCATTTGTCGGTGGCTGAAGAAAAACTTGCGATGATGCGGTGGTCCATTCGTCTCTCGTGCAAGGCAGGAATTGTGGGAAAAAAGGCGCCGTATACTGGATTGATTCGTCGGGCTCGGAAAAAACCGATGAGGACGTTTGTTCTTGTTTTTTTTTCTTCTTTTGTGGGGAATTGATGGATATGATCTTTGTCGAGGGAATTGTGAATCTCACTGCGGCTTATTCGTTGAAACGAACTCGTAAAAGTTTTTTGGGCACGATAATGGGAATAATCTTACGCCAGAAGGAACAACACGTAATAATTCCCTAGGGAGAAGATTTTTAAAATTAATGAATGAATCTGCAGAAAAATTGGTGGTGCATTTTTAAGAGAAAAGTTAAAAAAAAAGCTCCACGAAATGCAATATTATTGGGGATGACGTGACGTCTTTCAAAGTTTTGTCACGCTGACACTATGCCTCTTCAACAGCCATAAGAATGTTGAAAAAACAAGATGCTTATTTCTCCTACAAAACATCAATGGTGATACAACGATAGTATATTATAAAAGAAAATTAATGACATTTTAGAGGTCGCCTGAAATAGACAGATTGTCAATTTTATTCTGGACATTATTTGAGCTTGATAGTTATTTTTTTAAATTTTGTCACAGAAAAGCTTTTCAGAGAATCAATGTCATTAGCGTTTTTAATATTCCTTCGCTTTTATCTTAAGCTATTCAAGTACATTTTCGAAGAAAAAGGCATTGAATTTTAAATTTTTGCTGATGAAAGGTGTCAAATGTACAATCCTGGTATTCGCATCGACATAATGACTTAATTTCAACTTAACGTGATTTATTTTGTGGCTGAAAATTAAATTAACGTGGCTGAACACTGGCTGATTTTTTATACTTAAGAATAATTATGATTTGCCATTTTATAAATGAGGAATTAAAATCTTAAATTATGTACATTTTAAAGTGACTGCCGGCATTTTTCTAGAGCAAATTCTCTATACGAATATAAAAATATAGTTGAAGCAGTATTAGTTCTGTAAGTACAGCGCATAAGTAAATAACTTAACTAAATTAAAACATTTTTCAAATAACTTTTATATTTCGCACTAAAAGGTAAGAAATAAATTTAATAACTTTCTCCAAATCAATATAAAAGTTATATGGTACTTTAAATTTAACCGCTAATACTGTTATTTATAACTATAAACTATGTCATAACTATTATATTGGTTTTGAGGAAGTTATAAATTTATTTTTTCCCTTTCAGTGCGAAATATAAAAGTTATAATTTGACAATTATTTTTGAACTTTATTAATTTACTTTTTCCATTTTATTGCGCAATATAAAATTTATTATTTAAAAAATATTTTTAATTTTGTTACCACCAGGCAGCGGCAACCAAAGGGGGAGGTGCGGCGGATGCGAGGCATCCGGGCCCCCGAATATTGGGGTACCCCGAAGTTCTTAGATCTCAGTCATTAAAGTATCGGGTGTAAATTTACTAAAAAAATGCTAAACTGATTATCAATAAAAATTCTTAGAAAAGTTATAATTTTTAAAGCGGGGTCTCATAAATCACTGTAATATTTTTTGTATACTAACAGTTTAAAAATGTTTTTATCGACCAATAGTTTGATAAAAGGTAAAAAATCTCCAAATGCCGTAATAAAATAATGATTGAGATACTTCACTAAGATAAGTGAAGGGGGAAAAATTAAAAAAAAGAAAAATTCACCGATTCTTTGTTTTATTTTCATTATATTTTCTATAGTTTTTATGTTCTCTTCCGCCTTCTTTCGTTTTAACTTACAAGGGTCACTGCACCTCCCCCTTTCTCGCATACCCGATAGTTTCAATCACTTCTAATTATTCTTCTTAATCGGCTTCACCGAGGTTTCATTTTTTATTTTTTGACCTTGGTCTGTTTTGTTTTTTATCTATGACAAGGGTCACTGCAATTTTTTCGCACACCCGATCTGTGTGAATGTTGAGCGTATTTGTAGGTCTCTGGCGCGGAGGAGTCTCCCGTAAACCTTGGTTGGCTGACCTGCTGTCTCTGGCGCTGGCCTTAAAAAGCCCCTAAACAGCAGGTGGAGGGTCTGGTTGTATGGGTGAGGTTTTCATGAATCCAATTTTTATTTTTCAAATTTTTAAAAAAATTTCACCCCCTTTCCTTATCTTAGTATCTCAATTGTTTTTTTTTGAGGCACTGTGAGATTTTTTACCTTTTATCATTGTATGTGTGCCGTGAAGCTCATTCGCAATTATAACCAATAGTTTGTAAAAAAACTGGAATAATTCATTATTCAGAAGTCACATATATCAGGGGGGCCCATGGATATTCGCATCTGGGCCCCCTTCAGTGCTTAACCGGGCCTGCCGTCAGGTGTCTGCGGAACTTGGGAACCATTGATCTAATCATGTCCAAATGTCTTCAATAGTATACAGAAATTATACCTTTACCAATTATAGTAATATGTTCCCGTGGTGTAGTGGTTATCACATCCGCCTAACACGCGGAAGGTCCCCGGTTCGATCCCGGCCGGAAACAGTTTTTTCTTTTACTAATCAAATATGATATTGATCGTATTAAAATTTTACATCCTTGTTAATACGCGCGTTAATTTATTCGTTTTACGCTACTATATCCATGAAATTTCAAACAGCGTATCAGTGCCAATCCTTACAACCAGATTTGGCACCTTTGCAGTTAATCTAATCTGGAGATATGGGGACAGTAGGTATATAGGGCATACGCAATATATAGTGTCACCATAGAGAGTAAAAATTAAAATGGTCAATCTTTCAAAATACTGCTATTCTGTAGTTATTTCTGACAACTCAAATCCTGGAATTCCCAGCTAACGTAACAAAACACGCAGAGTTGGAATTGCCTATTTCAATTTTTTCGATTTTTTTAGTCGTGCAATCATACTTAGGCAATTCGTCATGAAATGTCTCTGGTATAGTTTTTGTATGTGAAATTTTAAGTAAATTTTCCTAATCTCACTGACCCGGAGATATTATGACAACCCCTTGCTCAGGTTTCGGCAAATTTTTTTATATTATAAGTGTTTACAATGGAAAAATTCGCTGATTTGGTGTGTGACGAATTAAATAGCGTCACACCGATTTTTTTGCTTATTTATTTAAAATGTTTCATTTCACAACATGCAACGCAACATGCTTTGCGTAAAGAATGGGTAACATCTTTTTAAATTTAATATGACTTCATAAACATAAACTTTCTCACTTTTTAAGCATTTGATACTTGCTTTATGCTCGAATCTGCTGATATAAGCTCATTGTCAGTCGCACAAGGGTTTTACCGAGCTTAATCCCTTATAAATCTCGGGTTTTTGTTTATAAAGAAAGCTTCGAAATTCTTTTATTTCGTTTATTCACACGAGGTACTATAGCAAGCGGCAGATTAGATAAATAGATAAAAAATTTTATTTGGGCGAGATTTTTCTATCCAACCCATTGTCAATTAGTAGAGTATGCCACAAAATTTTACAAGAAACCCTTTCCACCACTTTCAGTTATACCTCAGGTGTCTTCGCCTCCTCCCGTACTTCTCATCTCTTCCAGCCTAACTCCACTTCTTCCCACACACATCCCCCACCCCTTCCTAGCACGTGAACACCCTGACACGGGCGATGCGAAACTGAAGCACGGAAAATAAATAGAGCGAAGCAAGCAGGGGGTGGAGAGCGTGGGCGAAAGAGGGGTTTAGAAGGAGAGAGAGGTGTACGGAACTGTCGGGGAGGAGGGAAAAAAGACATATAAACTCGAAAGGCTCAAAGAATTAATCATCCCAACGAAAACGGGCGGCAGTCTCGGGGAGGGACGGGGGAGGGGAGAAGAGAAGAGAGAGGCGTAGGAGAGAGTTGGTAGAGACAAATATTGACCTCCCATTAGGGGAGACCAAATTAAATTCTCCCCACTCCCTACCTCCTCCTCCTCTCTCTCCTACGTTATGCTGCTCATCTCTCACCTTTGCACTCCTTCCCTCGTACAACTTCTCCCTCTATATCCTTCACTTCCTCCCATTCAGTTTCATAGATTTTTTTATTAAAATTTTTTTTACGTTGCCTTCGCTTTGGTTTTATATATTTCCATGTACACACTTCTTCAAAATAGGTGCTGTAGGAGCTGTGTTGACCCTTAATGTCAGAGATGGGTTGTAGTCAGGATATGATATGGTCAGTATCGTACAGTAATTGTTCAGGAGAATCAAAATGAACGTCGAAAATTCATAACCTTCCATTATGAAACAATTTTTTGTGGAGACTTAGTTTCTGTCTTATTGATTGTGTTAATAAAACTTAATGTCTTGTCTCTCTCCTTCTCAAACTATAAATTTGATGCGAATA
This sequence comes from Tanypteryx hageni, assembly GCA_028673005.1. Taxonomy (NCBI): domain Eukaryota; kingdom Metazoa; phylum Arthropoda; class Insecta; order Odonata; family Petaluridae; genus Tanypteryx; species Tanypteryx hageni. The sequence continues at coordinate 78,157,564 of CM054115.1, read as the reverse complement.
GACGGCCTCCTAGCTTATATCATCATAATATGTTAAAGATATGATTCAGTTCGTATTTATTTATTTATTGTCAAACCTTAGCCAAGACAATGAACATTGTTACTAAAATTTCTAATCATAGAAATCAGTATATACATACAGTAATACAGTCAAACTTCGATATATCAAATTTTAGATGAGTCGAGTTAGTTATTTTTATATACTATAATTTACTTAATTAGCCGTAGCTCTTTTCATCGCCTTCAATTAATTTTCTTCCTATAGGCAATAAGCTATTTTATGCCAATGACACAACAAAAGAGAACCGGGAGCTATAACAAATGTGTTTTCTCTCGTGGCACGCGAATAAACAAAAGTCGATTTCCGGGTCGATAGACAAATATTACCGAAGACTGTGAAAACTGATGAAAGCGCCGTAGGTTAAATTATCCTTCTCTTCACACGGGTTCAAACAGGAAGAGGAAGGAAAAATTTACCAATCCCTCGATTCCTCGATACCTCGCGCCACCCCTTTCTTATCGATATCGAAATGCAATAGCCTTCTCCGTTTCCATCGGCGCCTTATTTGATCATCGACGGCGGAATGCGATTTATTGAAGCCGAAAACGTGGTTTTTGTATTTTTTAGCGTTTTCTATCTTCTCTCGCTCTCTCTCTTTATCTTTTTCCTTCCTTCTTATTAAGCTTCTTGATTCACTGAACCGAATCAGCAACAAACACCTAGGAAAGAACGTGTAGAAAATCCAACGAAGACGCCATTTATTTTGCTCGCGAAAGTGTCGATATTTCTGGTTAATTACTGAAAAGAGAACGCCACCAGACCGCAGGAAAACGACTCCAGGGCAGGATCGTAGGATTTATGAGGTAAAAAATGACTCCGAATCCGTCGCGATCCAACTGGGATGTTAAAAATGTCGAAAATCACCGAAAGAAAAAGCAAAGGCGAATCGAAGCAAAACGCGCAGGAAATGCTCCAGAATGTGAATCAACCGGCTAATTAAAAAGTCGTTGCGATTTCCAAGATTATTTTTTTTTCAAAGAAATCCGTCCAAGAGCTGAGTTATTTCCGCACTACAAAAGAAGCGTTCCGCGATCGACATGTTTGCGTTGACTGTTTGATAACCGTGATTGCATCGCAGATTCGTTTACTGCGGGAAAAAAAGCCTCACCGAGTCAATAAGAAGATTATGAAATTTTAAGCCGAGAGATAAAATCGAACTCGATTTAAAGAGGCCATTTAGAACGAATAAATACAGGGTGTTCAAAAAGAAACGCATCTCGATGGAAAATGGATAATTTTTTACAATAAAAATTGTTGCAAATATTGTCCGTTATGTCGAGTCTACACCAAGTCAATAAAACAGCAGCGGTGTCGATTTTGTTAAAACTGCGCCTAACTGTCGACTTTATTTCGTATTCACGAGTCGTTGCTGACAATTTCTTAGTTTTCTATCCCACCTTGAGGCGGAAAGATCAAAGAGTTTCATCATTTTGAAGCAGTTTCAAACAACAATGTCTACGCTGCGTAGACTGGTGTCGCAGTTTTTAACAACGCGACACTACGTTATTACACTGTATTTTAATTAGAAACATACCATTAAAAATAAAACGCAAAACCCAAAATTTATAAAAACTTATTGGAGGCACACCTCACCGCAGTTAAGTAATTGTAATATTATCTTTATCCCTTTTCGAAAGTAAATTGAACATTTTAACGCTTCGTTTTTGTTGTTGTAGCAAAGTATATAAAACGGAAATCATGAATGTCACCAAATGAAACTATCTTGAAAATTTGGTTGTTCTAACTTGAACGGTGTCCTGTATGTCCGACATCGGACACTGAAGTGTGACGGAAGGACAGACGGACAAAACGATGATATTAACGGATTTAAAAAATCGCTTAAAATAATATTTCGTACGCCACATGTAACACGTAGTTGATTTCATTTGAACATCGTATGTCTCATAAATTAGAGATGAAAACTGGGCTGAGGAAACAGAAAAATTCCATTATTTGGCCCAATTTCTTAAAACTGAAAGGGAAATGGTGCAGAATTCAAGAGAACAAAAATGTTGGTTTAGGCTTTAACCTAAAAGAATGCGAATTGCATGGTCCGGTAAAAAATACTGAGGTCAGTTTTAATCGAAGAGAAAATCAATGGAGTAAAATATGGATAAATTGGCATGCAAGGTGGAAATTTCTGTGATTTAATCACGGATTTTTTAACGAGCGCCGTACGGACTAAGCGTTCGTTTAATATAATTCATCTATCATTATATGGCAAATAGCAAACGATCCTTTGAGACAACGTGCATATGTGTTAAATGCACGCAGCTTCGATGTAATACAAATTTATGTACACACCGGAAATGGAGCTCTGGAACACAGGAACATATTGGTCCCGCTCCTCAGGACCTGTGAATGAGCAATAGTAGGGTGATTTAATACTCTGAAAAAATAAGCCATTGTACACATAGAAACATGGGTTATGCAGGGATATTTGAGGGGTGAAAGAGAGTATAAAAAGGATGAGTTAAAACCTGTTAACAAACACCGAAACCCCGGAAACAGCTGATGAGAGCCTATTCTTCTGCGGCCGTAGAACAGTACAAACGCATACATGGCAGACATACGCAACACTTCGATCCTTTTACGATAGCGATAACCTGCCCCGTTATCACCATGTTAAGCATAATTTCGTATTTATATTTCAAGTCCTCGGTAGTATAGTGGTCAGTATCCCGCCTGTCACGCGGGAGACCGGGGTTCGATTCCCCGCCGGGGAGGATTTTTAGTTTTTTTACATATTTTAAATAATTTATATTAAAATTGCTAAGAATGAATATTTTGTCTTTGCACGACTTTATACTCAGGATTGGAAGAGACGTTTTTCACACTGAGTGTCGGAAAAATATAACCAAGAGGCCTTATGTCTTTTTAAAAGCCAAATTTTGCTCTATATATTTTGGGAGATTTATCGATAGGTTGCAATAATATTTTATATATAGCTGTGTAGAGATAAAAATTAACTGCAGTTGATTAAGCAAGGAAAAATTAGAAATGAAATAGATTTTATCTTCTAACGAAATAACCCTGGAGTAATAACATATATGCAAAGCTAAGGTTTTATAACCAATTCTTCTCTATAAAAACTCCAATAAGCAATCGAGACCTCTCTCAACTATTCATTTAAATGAGCATATAATATTTACATCGGGTCATAATTTATTTGTCCGTGCGAGGCTTTGATATATTCCTCGGTAGTATAGTGGTAAGTATCCCCGCCTGTCACGCGGGAGACCGGGGTTCGATTCCCCGCCGGGGAGGAATTTTTTATTCATTACTGATTAGTTGGCGCAATAAATGTAATTTTTGATAAAAATATCTTATTAGACCATATTCTGTAACTAATGGAATTAATAAGAAAGCAAGCAGCAGCAGTAATGATTAAGCATGAATTTTAAGGAAGCCACTTCAATGTTGCGGGTCGAGAGACCTGAGTTTGATTTCCCGCTCTGGGGATATTCGTTTCTATATGTAAAGTTTTAGATAATTTTAAGTGTACGAAAAAACTATACGAATTACGGCAAAAAAACTATCATAAAACAATTCATACATCATTATGCGACATTCGAATAAACCATCATTCATGGTTATAAATCAAGTTAGAAATCTGACTCCTATGCAATTCGAAAAGGTAAGATCCTAGAAATGAAAAACTTTTCAAATGGAACAATTTTCTTTTTCCGGTTTGTTGGAAAGATAGTTTAAGAGGATTAAACGATGAGGTTATATTTTTTCTTTTTTCAAAACATTGAAGTCTAGAGGATTCTCTTATTTTATTTTTTTAATCGAACAAGTTTGTAGTGTTAGAATTAATTTTGCATATCATTGCGCAAATTGCGTCGCGCATGGGTGAATTCATTTTTTTACTATCAGAAGTTTAAACATTAGCTCTTAATTCAATAATACGAAGTTTATATGGTAGTATAAGTCTAATATGAATAGTATCTAGGCTCGTTCTTTCCGAGGACAATACGAGATCACAATAGAAAATTTCAACCTGCGATAGACAATCTTTAGGTAGGTTTTGGTGCATTGCACCCCCTGCCACCCACCAATTAGGTGAATTGCAGGGTAACATGTAGATGTAGATGTAATAAATACCCTGCAAACCACTGCCATTGGTGCGTGGAAGGGGGAGAATACCATCGACCTATCATGTTTTTCTCCTTTTATGCTCTCGTATTGTCTTAGGGAAAAGGTATCCCTCGTATTTATCCGTCCTGCAATCAATCTCTCGTATTCTATGTAAGATGTACTCTTAATTACGTCTGATAAATCCTCTTTAAATCCTGTTCTATACCTCTGCAATAGTCGATGGATGGACTTTTCAGGCCGTTTCTCCAGAGACTTCCAACCAAGCTCATTTATTAGACTCGTGACATTTATTTCCCTACCGTATCGACGTTTCACGAAATTCTCTCTCTTTCATCCTATCTCTACTATAAATATTTTGAAGAATTTCTTTGTTTGTTTGTGCATTTATAACGCAACAACTACAGAATGTAGAAGCAAGATGAAGGTGCCATTTTAACCGCAATAAAAAGTTAAACAAAATGAGCGGGTTTTTAAAGCGATTTGAATTAGCTTTTTCATTTAAAAAATGTTCTTCCCTTTTAATTATTCCCATTTAAATAAAATGGGAATGAGCGTATTGTTGGATTAACAATCTACTTGACAACCGTTATAAACAATACCTAATATTAACTAAAAGAAATAATATATAACTACTCCCCCGTTATCCACGATCTGAGTATCCGCGAATTCACATATCCGCGAGTTGGTTTTGTCTCTCATTACCCCGTATTCGCTAGCAAGGTCTCGCATGTCCGCGAATCTCTCCAACACGTTATTTTACGTAACCACTTTAGGACTGAGTTTTTTATAAACATTTTGTTTATTAGCGATTAATAAGTAAAAATTGATCGTTTAAGATTATTTATTGTACACATAAAAATTATAAAATAAAAATTGAAAAAATAATTTTGACTTTTCCAATTTAAATCATTATTATTAAGTTTAGATTTTCATTTTTTTATTGGCTCTTCGGTTTCACTATCGTTATTTCAGACATTAGAAGGAGTAGAATCGCTTTTAGTAGCAAGAAAAATACTACACAATTCTTCGAAATCGTATTCCCTTCGACTGTAAGAGCTTAATTTTTATAAATTCAAGAATTTCAAAATCTTGCCATGTCCGACTTTTATTCAAATGTCCCATGCTATTTACTACATATGCCGTGACTTGGCAATAAATATGTATTAGGAAACCATTTTACTTTTGATAGCAGTATCTCTCAGATAAGCGGTAATCGGTATATACTCATAGTATCTGAGTCATATTCTTTTACAGTATATAATATAGTATTTAATATTTTAGTTTTCCTTTTAGAACTACAAACGTAGGTAAAGTTCGTAGTTCTCCAAAGAAAGGTAAAAATAACGCAGATACGCAAGGCTATTATTTCTTTTATCCCTAGTAAAATACGAGATCCCCAACCTTACTTGAGACAAACCGGAACGAATGTAACTGATGAAATATTCTTCAATTTCACATAGGCGATATTATCTAGTAGTATTACCAGTACAAATAAGCCTAAATAGCGGAAAAAATTGGTTGAAATTACTTCTTTTATATGGTGGCCCTATCCTAAGATATAATGTAAACACAAGGCCCAGTATCCGCGACGTTTTTGCAGAACGCATCCCTCGCAGATATCGGGGGAGTAGTGACCTAATATAAACTAGGGAAGAAAGAAACACTAAGGATATTCAAAGAAGGGAAATCACCAAAAAACTACAAATCTGGCTAATTGTTTCGAAAGGTAGGTGGAAGACAGTTTTAATGCGCAATTTTAAGCGCTTTCGTTCTCTAAAAACGTTTTATGTATTCTGCATATTCTTTATACTTTATAGACAGCGAAATTTCTTTTTCATTAGCATTGAAAATTATAATGTGAAAGATATCTCAGAAGGTACAATAAGAAAACTTCTATAACAGTTCTTTAATTTCGACCAAAATTTATAATCGTTAACTCTTTCTTCCCTGAAAATCTATATGCAAATTTTATTATCCTTTCAACTAAACATTTATATGCATCAATTAAGCCAAATTATTAATTATTAAAACAACAATTTCAATATCATACTAACATACGTTTTATCGCCTAAATGGATTTCAAAATCCGGGAACTCTTTTTCTTTCGTAGTTTTGACTTTAAAATATTCACGTGACAAATCAGACCCACAAAATCAGCTAAATTTGAATATATCTTCAAACGTGTTTCCACCGGTTGCATCCCTAGAGTTTTGCAATTCCTGCCCAAGTTCTTAATGATTTTGAGATTCATGACCACATAATATCATGCAGTTTCTTCCAATGAAACTTAATTTGAGTGCTATATTTTAAAGTGATTCCATCGATTGTTTATTGTGATAATTTGATAAAAAAGTCCAGTCGCCAAATTTATCGATAAATTATGCAGGAAAAATTTATTTAATTGGGCAAAGGCAAGACGAAATATTGCATGCCATTAAGCACTACAATAAAAATTAACCTGGTTTCGTTACTTGGTTTTATTCTCAAATCAACATCAATATTTTTTGTTTTGACTTAAAAACCCGAGCAACGTCGGGTAATTTCAGCTAGTTTTCTCATAAATTAGGTCTATTTCATACGGGTCTCGTACGCTACACGCATCAGTATACATAAATTCTCAAGTGTCCGTCTGTCTGTCACGGTACTTTTGGTCATTTCACGATGGAATGAAGAACTGAAACTTTAAAAACCGTTCAATCCCAATGAGGTGGTCCATAGAAAAATCAAAAATCCCGGAAAAAAACCCGGATTCGACTCCAGGGGACGATTTTATTTTCCCATAAGTTTACGCGGGATTTTCGATTATTCAAGGCGCAAGATTTTTTTCTTTTATCCATCAAAATACGTAGACATGGACCTGTTCTCTACATTTTTGATTTTTTCGACGGCTAATACTATAAAATATGTTATTCTTGCAATGTTTAGATGTTACACTGAAGAATTTGTCAGAAATAGGCACTTTTATTTGAAATATTGTCGCTTTTTCGTACTCTTTCTGGGTGTTACCAATGCGACCCGCGTTGTTGACTCCGATTCAATTATCGTCTATTAAGCCTTCAAATAAATGAAAGAATTGAATTATTCGCTTCGCACTTTTTGTGATGTATCGAAATTATTGTTGTAGCAACATCTACATCTACATCTACAAGTTACCCTGCAATTCACCAAGTTGGTGGGTGGCAGGGGGTGCAATGCACCAAATCCTACCTAAAGATTGTCTAACGCAATTCGAAATTTCCTATTGTGATCTCTTATTGTCCTCGGAAAGAACGAGCCTAGATAGCGCTCCGTCCTACAATCGATCTCACGTATTTTATCGTCTCGATCATTTCTACCTATATACGTCGGTGCCACAATTATTCCCACCACCTCCTCTTGTAGACATTCTGACCTATATTTCTCTAGAAGTTTCAACCTTGAGTGCAATCTACGGTCCTCCGGTGATACCCAGTTCAAATCGCTCAATAAAGAGGTGACGCTTTCCTTATGTTCGTACTTTTGTTTTACAAATCTGGCTGCTCTGCGCTGTACTCTTTCTAGTTGAATTATGTGTCCCTTCTCGTACGGATCCCATATGCTCGCTGCGTATTCCACTTGTGGTCTTACCAGTGATAAGTAGCATGTTTCGCGTACTTTCTCTGTAGTGTTCCGTACTATTCTACCTATGAATGCCAGTTTCTTGTTGGCCGCGCCTATAACTCGACGAATGTGCATGTCCCACGAAAGATCTCGACAAATGGTTACTCCTAAATATTTTACATACTCAGCTTGTCGAATACTCATTTCATCTATTTTATATTCGAAACCTAAATCTTTGTTCTTACTTTTCCAGAACGTGACTGCGGCACATTTCGTATAATTAATTTCGATTTGCCATTCTTTGCACCACGCTGAAATGGCTCTTAAGTCTTCACACAGAGACTGATGGTCCTCCTGATTTTTTATTTCTTTATATAGAACGGTGTCATCGGCGAAAAGCCTAATTTTACTACGAACAACCGAGCACATATCATTTACATAGATTAAGAAGAGCAGAGGGCCCAATACACTTCCCTGAGGAACACCCGAAGCAACTTTAACGGGGGACGAGTATTTCCCATCGATGACAACTATCTGTTCCCTATTCGAGAGGAAGTCTCTCACCCAACCGACAACTTTCGAATTGATACCACATTGTCCTAACTTCGCAATTAATTTCCTATGAGATACTTTATCGAACGCCTTCCTGAAATCAATGAATATGGCATTGACCTGAGTATTTTTCTCTCCGCATCGCAACAAATCGTCCACGAACAGGCCGAGCTGCGTTTCGCATGATCTACCTCTCCGGAATCCGTGTTGGCATCCGCTAAGCAATGAATGACTATCTAAGTAGCGCATTACAGAGCTAAAGACTATGTGCTCAAGTATCTTGCACGATAATGAGGTTAAGGATATCGGCCTATAATTTTCGGGGTTCTCTCTGTCGCCACCCTTATGGATGGGCGTAACGTGTGCCACCTTCCAATCTTTAGGAACTACTCCTTCCCTAATGGATTTCTCGAATATAATTTTCAAATACGGCGCGATTTCAGCAGCTAATTCTTTCATTACACGCGCGGGAATTTCCTCCGGTCCAGGAGATTTATTTGGCTTAATTGAATAAAGTTGGAGCGCGATGCCATTTTCCGAAAATACCAAATCATCCATCGAATCGCCCTGACGCATAGGAATAGGGGTTTCACATTCATCGTCATCACGAGTAAAAGCTTTCTGAAAGTGATGATTTAATAGGTTTGCTTTATCCATACTATCGTGAACTACGTTTCCCGTTTCCGACCGCAGTGACGCAATAGTGGGGCCCCTACCTTGAACTTCCCTGACGTAAGACCAAAATGCTTTTGGGTTCTCTTTCAAGTTTTCCTGTAAAACCTTCTTTTTATAATTGTTAAACGCATTACGCATTGCTACTCTGGCTATGGAGCGCGCCTCCTTGTATTGATGCCTTATTGTTGCAATCTGTTCGACCGTAGCTGTTGAGGATGTGTTATTTACGCGAGAGTGGAGTTTTCTTTGACGTCGGAGAGCGCTTCTTACTTCCTGATTGTACCATCTAGGTTCTGCACTATCACGCTTCAGTTTGCTCGGAATAAATTTATCTGTACACTCTCGCATCATATCTCTGAACATGCACCAGGATTCCTCCGCGCAACGTCAAACTTAATAGATTGCAACATTAATAATTGCAGATAATTATTATTGAGTTAACTGCGTATGAACTATGGGCATTTTGTAAAGATTGGCTAAAATAAAAAATCTTTCCTTATTTCAACACCGGAATATTACCTTTTTCATGAGTAAAATCATTTCATTCTACATATTTATTGCTTATTAAAGCAAATAGACCTACGCATCAGTTAGAAATTTTATGATAAGAAGAATATGGGCTATTATTAAGAAATGAAAAATAACATATTGTAAAGTACAAAAAAATTTCTGTTGGAAAAGATTCATGAGTAAAAAATTAAATAAATGTTTGAAATAATTGTATATAAAAATGACATTTATTTCAATAAAAAGAAACAATTTTAAATTATAAACAAGATATAACTTTGAAAATAATTTATGTGTATCATTATTTTCCTCTGTAAGATAATTTTTAAACATTCAGATTTCTGAGTGACTTAGCAAAATGTTTTGTGTGCACCACTAGTACTCAATTAATGGTATAACCAGAGAAAAATGACAAACCTCACGTCTCTTTTCATCGCATAATATTCTATCGATAAACCCTAGCCTATTAAGAGCAACTCCTACTATCCGTTGAATATGCTCATTTCGGGATAAATCGTGCGTTTTATTTATATTTATTTATTTAATTATTTTATTTATTCATATAATTACACATAAGATACCAAGATCTTTATGAGTTTTTGCCGTTTTTATGACTCACGTTTCGTGAAAGTACACACCATTGATCTCTTTCACGAATGCCAAAAATTCACCAAGGAACATTTATTGCTGTTTAACTCTAACTGCCACTCCTTACATAATTCCAAAATGTAATGTAAATAACGTTGAAGTATCTAAACATCTTCTTCGTTACGAATTGTTCCATAAACCACTGTGTCATCCGCGAATAATCAGTAGTTGGTCCCATCTTGTTTATTCTCTTGTTTTGTTCAATATAAATATAAGCGTACATCAATTTCTAAGGCACTCCTTTATGACGGGACAAAAGCAATCCGTTTTTTAATTTAGATTTCTATCATGGCTTACGGATAGTACATTATCGCCAATTAAGGGACACTCTCTTGTCTGAAAGATTTTTCAATACTCTCGTTAATTACCTATCGATTTTCTCGTCGATACCTCGGCGTCATAATTTCGATCCTCTTTGAATCAAACAAACACACTTTACTTTTCGCCACCGCCCTCACACAGGATCTCCCCCCTCCCCATCATACCCTCTGTCTTTCTACACGCAGTTCTCCTCCCATTCTTCCCTCCTCTTACTTTCTATCCCTAGCACACACACCCCAACCCTCCCTCTTTTCCCCAGCTACCTACCCGCCAGCATTACTGAGATTAGCCCCCTCACAATGGGAGAGTCCCAGCGGGGTGTGCAGACTAGTTGGATGGCGAGGGTGAGGTTCGGAAGGGGGAAGGAGAGGGCAACCGGATTGGGGAGGGGGGGGCTCTTAAGAGGGAGAGGATGAGGGGAGGAAGGCGTATAGGCTGACTACCGAGATATGTTGCACTCTGTTCATGAAATGCGTTATTCCCATCGTAAACGAAGGGGTATAAAACGACATCGTTCGGAGTCATTAGCGGCAGATTCTTCTCCATCTATGTGAAGATAATTTATCCAATTTCTTAATTTTCAAGGAAAGAAAACTCTTCCAACGCTAATAAGATTATGCAGCATGATATATTCAATCATCTTCGTATAATTTACATACTTTTAGAATTATTTTCTAAAACCGAATGCTCAGATGCTGGCGGAAAATTTAATTTTCCTATCAAAGATCCTCTGAGAAACCTATTAGCAAAAAAAGAAAATCATTTCTCGTTAAAATAACGCTTAGTATACAATTTCAGCTGAGTATAGTAATATTGACGAATGAAAATGGTTAACAATTTCCAACAGCTATCGAAGTGAAAGCCTCCCGTTTAAAAAACTAATCGTAATCCTTAAAATGTTGTTCGTAATTTTCACCGTATATATATATATATATATATATATATATATATATATATATATATATATATATATATACTATGTATATGCACACAAACGAAATTCAGGTCGTACAAGAATGCCGGAGAGTATCCCTAGAATAAAAATGGGATTAAAATATAAATTTAACAGTATTTCGACTATAATAGAATCTTCAATATGGGCGACAATATCCAAGTCTAAGAAAAAAACTCCCCGGCGGGGAATCGAACCCCGGTCTCCCGCGTGACAGGCGGGGATACTGACCACTATACTACCGAGGACTCATTTGAGTTTAATGAGAAATAACATCTACATCTACATCTACAAGTTACCCTGCAATTCACCAAGTTGGTGGGTGGCAGGGGGTGCAATGCACCAAATCCTACCTAAAGATTGTCTAACGCAATTCGAAATTTCCTATTGTGATCTCTTATTGTCCTCGGAAAGAACGAGCCTAGATAGCGCTCCGTCCTACAATCGATCTCACGTATTTTATCGTCTCGATCATTTCTACCTATATACGTCGGTGCCACAATTATTCCCACCACCTCCTCTTGTAGACATTCTGACCTATATTTCTCTAGAAGTTTCAACCTTGAGTGCAATCTACGGTCCTCCGGTGATACCCAGTTCAAATCGCTCAATAAAGAGGTGACGCTTTCCTTATGTTCGTACTTTTGTTTTACAAATCTGGCTGCTCTGCGCTGTACTCTTTCTAGTTGAATTATGTGTCCCTTCTCGTACGGATCCCATATGCTCGCTGCGTATTCCACTTGTGGTCTTACCAGTGATAAGTAGCATGTTTCGCGTACTTTCTCTGTAGTGTTCCGTACTATTCTACCTATGAATGCCAGTTTCTTGTTGGCCGCGCCTATAACTCGACGAATGTGCATGTCCCACGAAAGATCTCGACAAATGGTTACTCCTAAATATTTTACATACTCAGCTTGTCGAATACTCATTTCATCTATTTTATATTCGAAACCTAAATCTTTGTTCTTACTTTTCCAGAACGTGACTGCGGCACATTTCGTATAATTAATTTCGATTTGCCATTCTTTGCACCACGCTGAAATGGCTCTTAAGTCTTCACACAGAGACTGATGGTCCTCCTGATTTTTTATTTCTTTATATAGAACGGTGTCATCGGCGAAAAGCCTAATTTTACTACGAACAACCGAGCACATATCATTTACATAGATTAAGAAGAGCAGAGGGCCCAATACACTTCCCTGAGGAACACCCGAAGCAACTTTAACGGGGGACGAGTATTTCCCATCGATGACAACTATCTGTTCCCTATTCGAGAGGAAGTCTCTCACCCAACCGACAACTTTCGAATTGATACCACATTGTCCTAACTTCGCAATTAATTTCCTATGAGATACTTTATCGAACGCCTTCCTGAAATCAATGAATATGGCATTGACCTGAGTATTTTTCTCTCCGCATCGCAACAAATCGTCCACGAACAGGCCGAGCTGCGTTTCGCATGATCTACCTCTCCGGAATCCGTGTTGGCATCCGCTAAGCAATGAATGACTATCTAAATAGCGCATTACAGAGCTAAAGACTATGTGCTCAAGTATCTTGCACGATAATGAAGTTAAGGATATCGGCCTATAATTTTCGGGGTTCTCTCTGTCGCCACTCTTAACAGAGCAATTCCTTTGGGTTGCTTCTCCGTATGTTCGAAAGTATTAACACAACTCTAATACTTTCTCAGAATCATGGAATAAAAATTAAATTATTACAGAGGTGAGTTATCTGGACATTTCCGAAGATTTTGGTGTGAGAGAGGGTAGGAGTAAGACGAGATAAAATCGAAATGTTATCGGCGTGTTTTGAGTTTTTAAAAATTTTCCGTAAATTTAATAACAGTGCAAAACAATTGCAGGTCGATCAGAAATTAATGTTTATGGATATTCTGTTTTTCATAAGGGAATATATAATGATAAATCATAGGAAACAAAGAATGAAGGGGGGACTCAATGAGGACAATTTGGATGTATTTACAATAATTAGAGAAGTAAAACAAATATCCTATCAAATGCGTTATAAAAATTAAAAAAATGAAAAACACTCCAATATGTATGATGTAGGCGGGGGCATTAGCTGTTCGCGTGGAATTTATTAGATAAAACCCCTGCGCCAAAATTAACCAATCAACGTACAGTTAGATATTTTCATATCCATTTCTAAATGTTAATGGCGCAGTTCGTTTCATTAATTACTTGTTTATTAGAAATTGTTCAGAAATACTCGCTTGGAAAATATGAAACATTTTGGAAAATTACTTAATAATTTTAAGTAAAAATTTCCGACCTGGCGGGGAATCGAACGCCGGTCTCTCGCGTGACAGGTGGGGATACTGACCACTATACTACCGATGACTACAGTGACAGGTGGGGATACTGACCACTATACTACCGATGACTACAGCGAGTGCGGGGAAATAGATTGTTTTCTAATGTAAATGATAAATGCTAGAGGAAAAAAATCTTGTATCCTCGAGATATCAACTTGAAAACTGTGAATTGGGTGAGAGACTTCCTCAGGAATATAGGGCAGATAGTGACCATGATGGAATGCACTCGTCCCACGTTCAAGTCGCGTCAGGTGTTCCTCAGGGAAGAAGTGTATTGGGCACTCTATTTTTCTTAATTTATGTAAATGATATTTGTTCGTTAGTAGATAGTAGAGTTAGACGTTTCGCAGATGACACCGTCATATATAGGGAGATATTCAACCAAGATGTCCATCAGTCGCTGCAGTAAGATTTAGAGGCCAAAAAAGTAAAAAATTCAACTCATAAAAAAATCTATCACAACAAACATTGTCCACATCATTGCACACAGTCTAATTAACCTAACACTCATTTGAAAAATATATGGCAAAAACAAATGAAAGTGTGAACTAAATCGCCATTCGATAGCTTGCAATTAATTAAATGCGCACAAAAAAAGAAACTCTCCTGACAGTCTTCATAATCTTTAAAAATCATTTCAAGGTAATAAATGGCCAATTGTTGCATTTATTTGGCAACATTCATACCCCGTTTAAACCGAAAAGTATGGGGATTAAAATTGTATTTCGGTTAAATATATACAGATTTTCTCTGCCCAGTTAAACGTGTCTTAAAATTCGTGCATATGTTTCGGTTCTAATAGGAAAGTTTTTTAAATCAAGGCAGCAATCGAATGCCTTTCTGGGACCGACGTTCCATTATTTGAAACTTCCTTCGCTGCCCTAATTTCTCTTTAAACGGATCATCTAACGACCACTTTGAGGCTGATGGGTCTGAACGACCCCGACGTGATAATGGCAGCATCGGAGTCCCGTAGTAACTCACTTTACCCCTAACCCTGTTTCCATCTATACTCCTCTTGGGAATACGGCTGTAGATGGATTTAATATGAAGGGGAGAGAGAGAGAGGGGGAGAGATGAGGTGGAGTGGGAGTTGCCTAGAAGGGGGGCGCGAGAGGGAGAAGAACGATAGAGACGAATAAATGTAGGAAATAAAGGATTAGTGGGAGGTAGATGGAGGGCTACGTGAGGAAGGGTGAGGTGAGGAGGGGTGAGGTGAGGAGGGGTGAGGCGAGGAGGGGTGAGGTGAGGAATGGTGAGGTGAGGAAGGGTGAGGCGAGGTGAGGAAGGGTTACGATGATAACGTCAAAGAGGTGGAGAGGGATGGGCGTGAAGGAGAGGTAAGGAGACACATTGCAGAATAGTGAGAGATATGAAAGAAAAGAGGAGAAAAACTAAAAAGATAAATTATAGGAAAATATGGGAGGTGACAATGGTCGAGAGAGAAGATGGAGTGAAGTAGCTCCGAAAAAATGAAGGAATTATGTTATTTATCCTTGGTTCAACGGCAAGTCAGCTGTGTGGGTTCCTTACGAAAAGGGACTCACTAAGAAAATAGAAAAGGTTCAGCGCAGAACGGCTAGATTCATAAAGAGAAATTACGATAGTAAGAAAAGCGTTAAATCATTAATATAAAATCTTAAATGGACTTCGCTAGAGGAACGTAGGCTGCAGGCTAGATTCAAACGTCTGGAAAAAAATGTGTCGGAGGGACTAGCGAATGAGATAATAGATCTTATCAGAAGCCGGACGTATCTCGGAAGGCAAGACAGCGAGGATAAGATTCGCAAGATCGATTGTTGGACGGAGCGATATAGAGGATCGTATTTCCCTGGGACGATAAGAGAACATAATAGGAAAAGATAATTTAGGAAAACTAGGGGCTTTGATGCACTGCATCCCCTGCCATCCACCAAAAAGGCGACTTGCAGGGTATCATGTAGTTGTAGATAGATTTAGATGTAGATAGTAAAGGAAACATTATAGGCAGTGGGGGAGAGTAGTTTAAAGAGTAGGAGACATTTTATTGAGGGAAAGCGGGATTGACTGGGAGACTGTGGGGAGGAAGAAAGGAGAAAGAGATGAAATGGCAGAGAAAGATGCGGAATGCTAATGGAGATAGGCAATTGTAAACAAGTGAGGGAATAATTGTAGAGAAAACTACATTAGACGCTTTTTCCCAAAGTTGCTTCCCTGCAAAAATCATCTTTCTAGCGTGAATTCTTCTCAAGTTATTTGCAGAGCTCTGTTGTAGATACCGATTACTCAACAGCTAATACTAGGCCCACCAAATTTGTACCATGTCTAGCTCTCATATAGACCATCCCATCCTAAATATTTGGCTTTTCTAGGCTCTAGGATTTCAGAGACATAGCCCACGAAGGAGGAGAGATAAACCAATACGTTAGCTACTTTTTAAAAGAAAAAAGCGCTCAAAAGATGAGACAGAAAAGAATAGCAAGAACATTGGATTGATACAATTGGCAAGTCCAATTCCCATAAAAAGGCTATGAACTGCAAATCAGCCGTCATCAGTGGTGATTAACCGATAATAAATTATTATTAATTATATTTTCATGACATTTTTACATCTATCTGAGATCTTGTCACTTTGAGTTTACCCATGAGGTGAGCTTGATAATTCTTTATTGAAGACAAACGCTGAAAAGGGAAAATGACGAGATAGAAAGAGATGGAGAGAGGAAGAGATATGTACGGAGAGAATAGCGAGACAGTAAGAGAGAGAGAGATAGGTGGAGAAGGGAGAGGTGAGGTTAGGGAGCGAGCGAGGCCTGCATGGCTCATACCCTACAATGGGTCGGATATCTGGGTGGGCCCCGCCTTAATGACTAATTCAAACAGGCACTTAGGGGGCGATATGGGGTCATCCCCTTTCTCCTCTCGACCCTCTCCCCCCTTCTGCCATCCCACTATAACACGCGCGCTCTCTCTCCCTCCGATCCCTCCCCTCTTCTCTCTCTACCTGCTACCCCACTTACTCCGCTAAGCCGCTAGCCCCCGTACGCATAACCCGTGAAGCGTGAGGAGACTCGTGGTCTCACCCTACCCACCCTCTCTATCCCCAACAACACTCTCCCAGTGATCCATACCTCATCTCTGGAAGCATTAGGCGTGCACGACGCTAACTTACATCTCACGAGTATGTTCCATCGTAGGAATTGCGGCAGGTGAAAACTTAACCCGTCAACGCATGGGCATTTAGTATATCCCGCGTCAGCTCCTGATTCGGCATTTATGAATAATCCACGTACATTGTGCATCCATAATATATTTAAATGGATATTTTTTCGGTTGGATTCGTTTACATAACTGGCTGGATGAGTCAACTCGTCATCTCGTGTTAAAGGGTTAAATATATTGGTATCCTATTAACACTCGATTTATCTCGAAAGGAGCAGATTCGATGGATAATAGGAGCAGCTCGTGAAAGGTTAAGATTTGTCCGTAGAATATGAGGTGAATGCGATGAAAGATACGTGAGGTTTGTTATTTTTATCTGGTTATACCTTTGAGTATTTACCTACTCGATAGATGGTGAGAGATTTCCTGTTTCGGAATCCGTGAAATACCTCGGGGTAACCTTTAATCGTGACCTGTCTTGGGACACCCACATAAGACGAGTGATAGGTGCGGCAAATAAGAAGTTGGCTTTTGTGCGTAGAATAGTCAGGAAAAGCACGGAAAAGGTGAGAGAATCCTGTTATTTATCGTTGGTTAGACCTCAAATGGAATACGCAGCAGCGGATTGGGATCCATATCAGAGGGGACTCATAAAGGATTTAGAAAAAATACAGCGGCGAGCAGCTAGATTCGTGAAAAAGAATTACGATAAAAAACAGAGCGTTACGTTACTCATTGAAGAGTTGAGTTGGCCATCGTTGAAAGATCGTAGATTAGAGGCGAGACTTAAACTTCTAGATAGATATAGGTCGGAGATATTCGTAAATGAAATGAAGGATATTACTCGACAACCAACGTATATCGGACGGAGGGATAATGAGGACAAGATTCGCGAAATAGATAGTAGGACGGAGAGGTATAAGGAGTCCTTTTTCCCTAGGACAATACGTGACCACAATAGATAAGTGAATAATAATTAGTTAGGAACTTGGTGCGCGGCACTCCCTGCCATCCACCGTCAAGGTGACTTGCAGGGTGATATGTAGATGTATGCGTGTAGCGTATGGGACCCGTATGAGAAAGGCCTTATTTATGATTTAGATACGATACAACGAAAGGGAGCGCGTTTCGTGAAACGTCGATGTGGTAGGCAAGTAAATGTCACGAGTCTGATAAATGAGCTTGGATGGGAGTCTGTAGAAACGGTGTGAAAATTCTCGGCATCGACTTTTACAGAGGTTTAAAACAGAAGAATTTAAAGATGAACTACTTGTACTGCCTGTCAAAAATTACGGGTAGGCACGACTAAAGAATTAAATTAGCCCATTATTTTGAAAGTGGCATAAGTCAAAATATTGAAAAAATTGACTTTGTGTCAGATATGCTCATCAAACTGGTCAAATTGTATATTTTGAAAATGGCGCGAGTCATAGTTCAAAATTATATGGGTAGATGACAGTACAACTTTTACAATTGATTGCAACTGAGAATCCCTTCATTTTAAAAGTGTTTCCTGTCAAATAATATGACTTGTACTACTTTCAAAATAAGGGGCTCAAATTAAAACTCTTCCCATTCTCCATCGCTCTTTCTCTCCCATTATCCCTTTCTCTTTCTCTCATATTCTCCCATTCTCTCCCCCTCCCTCTCTCTCTCTCTCTCTCTCTGCGATAGCGGTAGAATATGTCCCTGTATCTTACGCCACCGGTGATGCATATACCGCTATAGATCGACGTACTGATGGACACCTAAGAATTATTATATGTATAAGGATTATCAGATGTAATTAGGACCCCATGTTAGGGAAGACGCCGCGACCACACTGATTAGATACGAGAAATTCATTGTAGTACGGATAGATACAAGGGATCCTTTTTTCCTGAAACAATGTGATAGCATAACAGGAGAATAACATGATAATTCGATGATATTCCCCCTCTGCCACACACCAATTGTGGTGGATTTCAGGGTATTATTCAGATATAAGGTACATATATATATATAATGCATATTCGACCCGATGTATAATGATAAATTTTGTGCTCTTTCCCACTCCATCCCACTATGCCTATGAAAGCCTCTACCGATTATCCTACAAATACGATATAAACATCCTACTAGAAATCGCGACAAATTGTGGCTCTTACAATTAGATATTTATCATAGTCGGCTAATAGTATGCCTAGCGCATTGATTTTTTATGCAAAGTCTATCTCTTGGATCCTGCTTTTCCAGAAATTTGTCAAGGTACAATTTTTATCGTTAATTTTTAACTGCCGACCATGCAATAATTGTTTAGAAATAATTTCGCAGCGATTCCTGATAAGTCTTAGCGTTGAGTTCTCAGTATATGACTACGCATATTATTCGTGAAGAACCTACGAATTTTTGAGGAGATTTATGTTGTTGCTCCCTTTTTTCTTTCAGAACAATTTTAATTTATAGTCCGTGACGTTTAGGCTGGATTAAGCCGCACATCTTTAGATTAATGAGCTGCACATACTTGGCCAATGTATGCGTTGTTTAAAATAGCCATTAGATGAAAGTCACCAACTTTAGCTGAAAGAAACCAGCCTGGTATCAATTTGAAATTGCCTGAAAGTTGGATGGAAAGAAAGTTAAAACTCCTGCCAAAAACAAGTGGTATTAGCCCGATGCATTTCGCCCACTAAGTGAGCATTTTCAAGGGCGACGTTCCTTCGACAGCGACCAAAGTCGACTGTGCCGGAGTGGAGAGACCAAGGGTGGAGAAAAAACTTGTAGTTGCTGAACACTTATTTTGCGATTGTCACTTGCGTGATATAATTAATCTAAAATCCAAATGAATTCAAATGATTGCGGTAAGTTAGACGACAAGTTTGTCTAATGCTATCGTTTAAAATGGCTAATTGACTAACTCGAAGCATGTTTTCTATACATTAACAAATGTGAAATATAGGTAAATAATTGAAAACCTAACTTTAATTGGTATCAATTTACTAGAGGATACGATATAATTTATTATTTTAATGCAGCACAGCAATTATTAACATTTCCTACGAAGCGTCGCACATGGTAGACGGGCATATAACCTTTGTATGAAACACCACAAAATAAAACAATTTACAGGTTATGGCGTAACTCTGTAGAATTTATCCACGAAAAAACACAAAAATAACAATGTTAAAACTTCATTTTAATAAACAAAAATATTTGCGACCAGTGTTTAACCTTACAAATTCATCGTGAGGCGAGCATAAGCGCTTATACGACAAATATATCTGTTTTCCGGAAAAACAAAGCCGAAAGCCTCCATTTTTCGTCTCCATCAGATTTTAATATAGTCTTCAATGAGATTCGATGAAACACGTGGCATGGAATTCAAAATTAAACGTAAGGGGAGGGAGGGGGTAGGGCGTGGCAGCTTTTCCATCCTTTTATTCCTTACCAACCCTCAGCATCAGCCGCTCGAATGAATAATTAAGAGAAATTCTGGCCAATGCCCCTTACGGATTTTATGGAGACCATACCATAGAGGCCGCTGAAATATTCACGTCCGTGGATGCTAATCTTTGAACGGTATTAATTTGATGCAGCGCCATCTATTTTATTTCATCTGCGAATTACGTTTGCATGAAGTAAGGTCACCTTCTCATTTACGAAAGGAGTTTTAACGCGCTTTATGTATGGGACGGAAAGGTCTTATTACTGAGCGCCTTTCGCGTAACTTTTATTGTAATTTAGATCTTATAACTTTTGTAACCCCTTTCAGGTTACGTATCACTAAGACTTTCGTTAAAGTTTTACATTTCATAGAAAAATACCACCTCGTTCACATCTAATATAGAGTAGAATGTGCACTCGCAGCATTGCATAATTAAACCTATATTAAATCATAATTAACCTATATTCAATTAAAGTTAACATGACGCGTTCGAATTGAACTGAATTGATGATTAAAATTAAAAAGATATTTTCATGTGCTGCGCTTCCTTGGCTGAACGGTTTCGCGCCGTTGAAAATAATTATCACCCTATAACATACTGTAAAATAAAAGGGGCAAGGAGTATGGTGCAGTATTTCCAAGTTGTTCAACCTCTGAAAAATTTACTATTATATATATATATATATATATATATATATATATATATATATATATATATATATATATATAGTTGAATACGAACAGAAAATTTATGTTGTTCCTCAAGTATCTATGCAATATTGATTTGCATTCGAGGTGAACAAATCTCATGTGAATTAATATCTAAAATTCCTCCGACTCTTTGACTCTTTAATTTCAGTTTTATATTATTTTCCGATATCTCACTTGATAAAATATTTATTGCCATGCACGCCTTATTGTGCCCGGTATAATCATTCTGAGCATTGAACAAGAACTGATGATACCTAAATAAACAAATGGAAAAGCTGACCAAAATTATGATACCTCTAATACTTTTTTATTTATAATCATGTCCTTTAATAATTTTAACCTCGTTCGCGTAACCGGTAAAGAAAGTGTAATTCGGCTTTGCTGAAGTTTATCCATTTATTCATTCTAAGTGAGGACATAAAAATTGTGCACGATAAACTTTCAAATTAACTGTAATGGCAAGATGTGAAAGGTACACTATTAATGTAAAGATTAAAAAAGACCGAAAAAACGCTCCGCGCTAGCTCCTCCTAAATGAAAGCAGACAGACTTTGTTTTAGCGCCAATCGGCTTAGTAATGTGTCTCGTTGCTCAGGTTTACTTGTCATAATATTATTTCAGACGAATCATACTAGTAGATATAAAATTTAACCTTTTTGTATTAACAAATCTTTTTTGAAAAACCGCCATGTACTCTCTGCTTCAGCAGTTTTTTCTTTACTTATTTTCCATAGAATTAATGTGTAGAGTACAGGATGTGACGCGGCGCTAAACTTAAATGCTTTCCTGATCCTTGAGAATATTAACGTACTAGCGTAGTTTCCCGCCAAATATGACGGGTATGCGTGGATTAAGTATTAAATTTAAGGAACTTCCCATTCTTCATCCTTTTCTCTCTTCTTCTTTCCCATCCTCCCTCCCTCCCATCCTCCCTCCCTCCCATCCTCCCTCCCTCTCCTTTCTCACTCCTTCTCTGGAAAAATAGACTAATTCTATACCTCCCTTACTCAATATGTACCTTCCATTCTATATCCCTTCCTTCCTTTCTCCCTCCCCACATCCCCCTCTCTCTTATTCTACATCTATATAGTCGTTTAGATAAGCAAAAGAATCCAAACTAAATCCCAGTCCCATTAGAATTACGTAATTTCACGAAAACTCCTACGATAATTTAAGGCTATCTATGCATACGTATATATTACACATATGCGGGTTGAGACAACAATTGATTCTCGAAGTTTAACAATCACGTGGTTGGCAAGACAACATCCTGTTTAAAAGCCGATATTTTCCCAAAACATGTGATTTAAATGTTTAATATGAGAGATTTCGAACGGTAGGCGAAAAAAGATGAATAGAATAAGAAACTTCATTAATATTACTAAAACATAGTTTAAATTCGAAGATCGTACTTCAATTCTTTCTACTTTTAATATCAAAGGAATGAAAGCCTGAACTTGAAAAAGACGCTTTTTACGTGTTATCTTACGGGAAATGGAAATCGCCCCCCCTGGAGTTGAACCCGGGTCTTTTTCCGTGTTTTTGTCGTCATTTAATTTTTATATCTGAATCAAACATTCATGCGAAATTTCAACCTTCCACCTAATCGGGAAGTTTATTAAAAACGCGTTAAAACGTGCCATTGATGACGTCAGCGTTACATTACGGACAACGGCTATTATATTAAGTAATGCTGTCAAAACATATTGAATGCCTCCGCATTATTGTAGAATATTTTTACAGAAAGAAATTTTTGAAATACAGTACATTCCAACTTCGATAACTCAAACGTCTAAAACTCAAAGTTTCGATTAGTCGAAGTGGAAAATTTTCCTTGTTTGCATACACATGTTAAAATGAGTCTATTTAACCAAAGTGTTACATAAATTAAACTTTTTGTCTTCTCGTAAGGCTCTATTTATCGAAGTTCGACTGAATTTTAAAATATCACGTTAGTTATCCTTAATTTTTCATCGCTCTAGGTCAGTGCTCCTGACACCCTATATTTTCAAAATACATCACGCGAATTAATTACTCCTCATATGGCAAGTATTGCTGCTCATTGAAAATATTCCCGCATCCATCTGCTGCAGGGAGAACCAACAGGAAATCGATACCTCAATGCATCTTCATAATATCCTGCAATTCACCAGGCAGGTGGTGTAACGCACCAGATTCCTTAGAAAATCTCAGTTTCAGGCTTGAATAAGTGATCTTTAATCCTATGAAAAAAGATCCTTGATGTCACTCCATCCTATGGTCTATCTCACGTATTTTATCACTGCGGTCTTGCCTCCCTATATATATGCGTAGGCGCTTCCATTATTTGAGTAGTCAGGGCAAGTACAAAGGTTTTTATGGGGTTGTGCGAAGTAATATTTGGCTTAACCAAATAGAGACAATTTTAAATACGTTTATAAGTGGAATACATCTAGTAGAGACCCAAAGGCCGCCTCTCAGAAACCGCCCGAGTGAGGTGGCCCACGTCGCCCATGCCTAGGACCGGCCCCACGACTACATCTACATCTATCTACATCTACTACTTCCTCATCTACGGTTTCTGATCTATATTTCTCTATGAGTTTCAGTCTCGAGTTCAGTCGGCCCTCCTATAGAGATACCCGTTTCAAATCCCTAAATAATGAGGTAACTCAATGTGTATTGGTTTCACGAATCTTGCGACCCTGCGCTGCATTTTCTTCAACTCGAGCATGTGGCCTTTATCTCGTGAATGGAGTCGAGCCCCGATAAATCGAACAAATCAGTCCGAGCCATCGGAAATCCCAATCGTTTGGATCCTGTTTAAAACTCGCGCGAATCTTGGAAATTTTCCATTCAGAGAGTTTATAGCGAGATCGGGACACGACGGCAGTTTGCGGGAAAAGCTTTCGAAACGGAAAATCATCGTCGGTAATCGGCTCGATTCGCGGAGGCGGGAGAGCGATTAAGGCGTCCGATCGAGTACGAGTCCGTTCATTTATTCACCGAAATCGACTTTTTGCGCAGGCGCGTGTCGGCCAGTGGACCGCCAGACCGCAGCACGCAACCGAACCTCCCCGCCCCTCTCAACCCTTCCTTCCCTCCCTCCACTCCCCTGCGCCCTGACCCCAACGCACAACCTATCCCGTCCGCAACCGCCTCCTCTGTCCCATCCCCATTTATGCCCTCCTCCCTCCGTTACACCTTTCCCTCCCACACGACGCGCCCTAATTAATTGGCCACAGGTGACTCTGCGAAAACCCAGAGCCCAGAACACGCCGCACTCCCTGAGAGTCCAACTCACTCTATCCCCACTCCGAAATCCACCGCCGCTCGCCTTCTACCCCATACACTCAAGCACAAACAACCACGCACGCTCCGCATCGTCTCTACGCTGAGAAAACTTACTCATTCTATCTCCGTTTCACAAACCCAAACTCTAAAACCTTTTTACCTGCCCCCCCCCCCCAAAAACCCCTTTTATGGTAATCGTTTTTTCCCTCCCCGACTTCCTTATTGTTGCTTTTTTACTGTGTGTTTTCAGGGTTATAAGGGAACCCCTTCTATAAGGAGAGGAGAAGGTTGAACGGTGTGGGTGTAAATTGATACGGAAACAGGGGTAACGTATGGGAAAATATACAACCTAATCAAGAAAAAACGAGAATTGCTCTGCGAGTTACGCGAGGAGTTTATTTGTTCATAAATTTCACGTCACCCATCTTTAGTCCTAACCGTCTTCTCAGGAAAATACAGGGTCAAATACCAAAATGTCTTAACGATCGTTAGTTGGTCACGTCAATGTATTTCGGTCATCCTAGCTCAGGGGTCGGCAACCTACGGTAAATTATGTAGACTTGATTTTCGCTTATATGGGACAACAGAAACTCTAGATAACTTTTGATTTGTTCACTCGCCCGGACCGCCGAGGCTTTCTTGACTTCCAATGCGACCCTCTGAAGCATTCACAACTGCGAGTGTGGCTCGCTCTGCAGAAAAGGTTGCCGACCCCTGCTCTAGCTCAGAGATTTCAAAACTTTCCGTCGCTACGTGCAATAAGGTTTTACGAGAGATGTATTAAAAATACCCGCAAGAAAGTTTAGTATAAAGTATTCTTCCGGTAAAAACAAAGCAAAACTGCGTAAAAAATATACAACGATCTATGATTGTAAGTAACACTAAAACTAAAAAAAGGAACACAAATAAATACAACCCCAATTACCATATGAACTAAGGTGTTTGGTTTTAATATAAACTTTATATTATATCGCGTTAGCCCGGAGGTCGGCAGCCTGCGGCTCTTTAATCAGTTACTGATCGCAAGCTCACCATACACTGCAGCATTGCATACCCTGTCGGTCTCTTCTCGTATGAGTTTAAAACATTTTTAACACTTGTTGACACACTTACTTAAACATGCACAAAATAGGAAAAAATGGAGGATGAGCGGTGTCGTGTTAATTTTAGTACGCGGCTTAGAATGTCGCCACCAGAAAAAGTTTGGAAAACAGTGCTCTTGCTTCATTAATTGAGGAGGTGTTCTCCGAATAAACGGAAAGAAAAAAGGTCGAACAGATGATAGCCAAAATATTGCTGCGCCTTATTCCTAAGGAGTAACTTCCTGAAAGAGATTGAGTCATTAATTCTTTAATTCAGCATATATCTTCTGTACGGACAATTAAACTAAAGAAGCGAATATTTCAACAAGACTAAATGTTGATTTGTTGTTTTGCGACGATAATACAAGTGAATAAATTACAGATGAAAACCATGAAACAATTATTAAAAATATCTCTACTCCAGCTAATATGCTTTAGCGATTCTGGTCATTTTTTTGATGGAAGCGAGTTTTCCTCAGAATTACTAATTATTAATTAATGCGATGTAAGTTTAAGTTCAAGATGGCAGTTCGATTTTTGGAAATATTGCATGCTGTCTGGTAACATTTTTTTTAGGTATATAAACCACCAGTCTGATAAAATTTCTACAGAGGCTTTTATTGTAACATCAATAGAAAATTTCTGTCACATTTGTTATCCAAGGCAAGATTAACGAAGAAAGTTGTTTAAAATTTTTGTTTATATGCATCTCCAAAAAATTGTCCTCAAATTTCATAAAATATACAGCGCCACTGGCACACTTAAAGCCAGGGGATTTAAGTAGTATGTCGTAACACCAAAAACTAACAATCCAAGTATGGAGTACAGTGTACAAAATCTGCTACGGGAATATAACATTCAGTTATACTTCTATACAGGATCGGTCCTGATTATTCTACTTAAATACATTCCAATTTATTTTCAATCCTGGATACATGGCTTTCGGTGTTCCACCGCGTCTGGTTAGCCTTTTGCTATGAATTAGTTATAAAGGCTACGGTCCAAGGTGTGAACAACATTTAAGTGCTTTGTGGGGCCGATATGGAGGTAGCTTCCACCTTTCTGGCGTTGATAGCATTGGCATAACATAACCCATTTGAGACATAACACTTAATAAGGTTATCGAAAGTGCTCATATAAACCTACTAATGCTAAACTAAAACTACTACATTATAATATAAAAGCAACATTGTTAAGTATGTAATATATTATTTGTTTTGGAGTTAGGAGCGTTTTTATTGTAAATATTTTTATAAATTTTTAGTTGAAGTTATAACAGTAAAGAAGAGCATATATATATATATATATATATATATATATATATATATATATATATATATATATATATATATATATATATATATATATATGTCGACGGTAGGATTCGATCACGCGACACTATAACTTTTTCCGGACAGGCTAACCAGCTCTATATCAATGTAACGAATTAGTGCAAAAGCGTAAACGGGAGTCTATTAGCCTCACAAATAGTGGGTTCAATTCATACAAGAAAACGTGTAGATCCATTAAATGCTAATAGTTACAACTCACCATCGGGTAACCAGGAACCTTGCAGATGGCGAAAATCGTCCAGAAACAGATCTGGGGAAAGAGGAGAGATGATTGTGTAGAATGCAAAATCAAGAGAGGACTTGAGTCTATAATAGATTTTGACATGCATACGTACACACAAACATACGCGTAAACATTCTCTGCCTTGCTCTATAATCTTTATAAATGTTATTCTCTGATTATTTAACCAAAACAAAAAGAAAATGGTGCTAAATTATCGGTTGTTAACTGACTTGAGGACGGATTTAAAATGTTTTGATGCTTTACAAGATAAAATAGTTTTGCCCAATGAAACAAATTCAATAATATAAAATTTGATTTTTGTAGCGTTTAAACATCATACAAAATTCTAGAAATAAATAGAATTGGGAATAATTAGGTAATCCTATTAAAGAACGGGTTAGCTGGTGCGTAATGTTTTGCGTTATGCTAAATATTTAATAAGCAGTCAAAATATCACAAAATTCTTACTTTTGTGAACTACTAGGGGGTTGTCTTGCTCTGCGCTCTAGCCAAGTGTGGTGAATGTAAAGGTGACTGCGATCGCATCCACTTCTTTACAACGAAACTAATCGAAATAAACTATTATATTGTTATCTCCTTGGATTTTTGTCATGCAAACATTTTCCAAACCTCCTTTACGAAGACATTGAACTATAACTATATACCAATATGTCGCATCATAATTTATCTGTCGTGGCAACTGTTTCTTTCTTATTGCGTTTTTTACGTGACAAATTTTTCGAATTTAATGTGTATATATTTATACCAGCGGGACCTAATTCGGGAGATTATTTTTATACACACTTAACATAGTGCTTCGGGAGGAATCATACAAGAAAAACGCATGATATGGTGAAGTCCACGACACCCTATCCCGGTGCTATGCTTGTTCCATGACGAGGCGTTTACGGTTATTCCATACTCATTCTTTCTGAGAACAATACGAGATCACAACAGCAAAGTCAAACTTGCGAGAGATATCTGTTAGGTAGGCTTTGGTGCATTGCACCCCCTGCCACCCACCAATTTGGTGAATTGCAGGGTAGTATGTAGATGTAGGTTCTAGGGGTCGGTTACGTTTTCTTTTTGGCTTCCACTCTTTATCAACGTTGAAAATTTGTCACTCTCCACGCGTGCCATCTTTAAATTCACTTTGTCCGCAACGTTTACGAAAAGCGATAGTTACAGCAGTTTAAAATGCGAAACATAATAAAAAGGAAGATAAAATTCTTCCAAAAAATATATGTACAAATTTATAACTTTTTGACGTTTAAAATCACTTCGCGCGTTATAGATTGCCGATACCTTTTACATAACGTTGGGTCAAGTTACAAGATACGAAGGTTTGTTTTGGTGCGGAGTAAACACCACCGTTCAATTCGTCGCAGGGACAGCTACTACTACTGCTAATCGCCGTGAGGAATAGCTAGAGAGAAGAGGAGGGGCTGGGGGTGATGCGGGAGTCGGGTCAACGAGGAAAATAAATGATGCGTTTTAATTGAAACTGCACGAGCGATCCATCTTCATTAAGGATGGGGCATATTAATAGTCTGAGGCTTTTAGGTGAGGGAGGTAGGGTGGAAAGGGGTTGACGAGGGGAGGTAATGGCGGTAGGATAGAGAGAAGGTTGGGATCGAGATGTTGGGAGAGATGGATTGAAAAAAGGAGATTCTGACGAGGGATACGATTTTCTTATCGGGAATGCTGCGCCGTCGTCGGAGCGGAAAGAAATAATGTCTAAATTATTCATAAAATATTTTGGATCATTTCCGAGTGTTATCTTCTTTTCGGCTCTTTTTACTATCGCCATACTCAGTATTGAGAAAGGATTGTTTTCGTGATTGATGAAATAAAATTTGAGATTCCAACGGAAATACACGTTTTAAGATCCCCTGAGTACATTTTCGCCATTTTCTCGATATTGTCCGTGCGATAGGAATTGTGTGCCCACTCTTACTCAAAAACCACTTATTAAATCAGCAGAAAACTTTGTATTTAAGATTTTTATTAGAAAATAAAAATCTCATTAGATTTTGGCTTCTATTGATCAACCGAAAGTGGATGATTACACTTGTCATTATTCCGTTTTTACGAAATATCTCCTATAAAGCTTCATTAATGCAAATATTTGTTATTATTAAAGTTGTTGATAATATAGTTTTCTATAACTTTTATTTGAAACATTTTTTCATAGTATTCATTGTTTCAGAGATATGATATTTCGATTACCCGCATGAATTGATGTTCAGTGCATTGGACATCTCTAGATGATAGGTTTGTTTCCGTTGCTATGATGAAAATTTCGAACTGCAACTGGTGTGGAATTGGTTTTTCATAACCTTTCTACGATCATTGGCGACACCTAAGATGAGTACTTATTTTTGAGTTTCTGTTACTTAAGTGGTAATTCAGGAATTAATACGGACTTTAATACCAACCTTTAAAATTGATACTCTCTACACCAAGAGAACTAAAACGGCCACGCGACGGAGGTGCGCGCCATCCTTCCTTAGAAACACGTGAGCTACATGAATTATCACGATACCAAATGTGTCCCAAGGAGACGACTTTATTTCCGCGGCGGTCGAAGTTCCATTCCCTCAGATTAAAAAAATGCCTTAAAGAATACGCGCAGCCAGGGAGAGTAGGAAGATAGGGAGGGGATGGACAAAATGAAATTTCCACCGAGTCACAAATCCAGAGATGCCACGGGATCCCTGCTAGGAGTAAGGTAGCCAGCAGGTGGGCGGATGTCTGATCGAAGGGAGTCGGAGCGAGGTCGGGACGCCGCCGAGAGGGATGCGTTTGATGGGCAAGGACGTGGAGGAGGGGAGGGGCTGCTTGAAGATTGGAGATGAGGAAACATGCTTTGGAAGTTTTTGGATCGCCTATTTCTATGAAAAGAAGAAAGTGGGTCACATCGTTTCGATGACCCCTATCCAGAAAACCTGACGTCTGTAACGAACGGGTTTGGTATTTGGAATAATGGGACAGTTTTCAATCGATATTATGACGTTAACAAGTTATAATCGCCAGATCAATCACGTTGTTGGTATTTTTTTATATGCCGCTGTTTAAAACACGTAGTATTTTAATTTATATGACTTGGAAAATTTATTCACCAATTTTTCTTTCCGTAGGCAATAACGTTATGTAAAATGCAGGAAATAATTTTCCTTTCTCTTTCAACGTTAACTATATTAGTGGTTGTGGTATATGATATACGCAGTTGCGAAGTATATAAGCTAAACGTTTTGTCTAAGAATATGTAGTATATTCATACATGAATGGGATGGCTCAAGTCAAGACCAAGGCAGTACCAACAGAATAACTGTAGGAAGGGTACTGGCACAAAGTTGCTGTGTTTCACTAGTCTTATTTAATATTCACGGAGAGAGACAAAAGCAAGAAGAATGATGTGTAGTCAGAGAATACAATATAAGAGGTTTAAATTAGTGAAATATGAAGATAACAAATTAACATATTGAAACCTCTATAAAGCGAGAATTTGTAAAATTCATACAATATTCGTAATATTCGAAAATTAAACACCGTATATATAAGGTTAAGAAATTTATGATGACGGTCTAACCTTCAGTCAAATATCTCTCTACGGAAATATTACTAACGACGATAACCTTGAATAAATAAACAACCTGCAAGGGAACACAGGCAAATAGTTATATATTATAACATACTACCAACAGTTTTAAACATGAATCATTTGAAATAAATAAGGCAAAAGGATTCATTTCATCCTCGATTCCTGTCTTGCAAAAGAATTCAAGGGGAATCTTTTATCCTTTTCTCACAGTCGTCAAAGGTGGATCAAAGGATTGTCAACAAAGGAGTAATCTGGCATCCAAATCCCTGCATTTCTCTGCGATCAAAGAAAGAAGTGATCTGACACTCCTTTTTTGTTCATGTCATAAACCGAAGAATCCTCGTGAGAGTAAGATATATATATATATATATATATATATATATATATATATATATATATATATATATATATATATATATACACACACACATACATACACACACACACGTGTGTGTATGAGAGAGAGTGAAAGAGATTCTCAGCCAGAAACAGCTCTAAAAGATTTTATTTTTTTAAATGCTTGTTACTAATATTCGTAAGCATCAGAATTTAACAAAGGTAACATTTATATTCAATACCATTTTTATCCAAAAACAAAACTTGACCTATGTGATGTTAAGCATATTCTTAAAATCAAGAACAAGTGCTTCAAAAATACTTTTCCCAAGTATCTCCAATGGCCACAATAAATATCCTTAAATTAGTTCAAGGGATTTCAGTCTTTTGTCAGCTTATCGTTGACTGCTATAATTTAATTTAATTTAACCAAACTCACAATAAAAAGGGCGTAACGTATGGATGATAAAATAATATTAATAATTTATTTATCTCTCAGAAATATAGTACCTTCTGGATTTCCCGAGGGAGCAGGTGGTGGAGTTTCCTTCGCCTTTCTCCCTGGATGCTGCAGATTTGGCGAGTCTGATGACGTCACCCGTGTAAACGGTGAGCTCTGAAAAAAACGTAGAAAAATTATAGTATTTCCTTCTTTCTATCGTTATAACATTTTGAAATGAGCCAAATCGCATGATTAATAATTCGCTTCAGCTCACTAGGCCTCTATTCCCATTCCTTGCTTGCTAGGAAAATGAAATCCGTCAATGTTCTAAAATGGGAAATTTATCTGAAATTTCCATTTTATGGTGATATGTATCAGATTGCTCCCACGCCATTTATATTCTAGAGATAGTGCACGCAGGGTTCTACGGATGGAGGTCCAAATTTGATAAACGAAAGTAATACATTTTATAAATTACCCAAATCTGTAAACTATGAGAAAGTTATAGGTCAATGGGTACAATGTTAATTTTATCTTGATACTTTTTCAAAACTCTACTCATAAATATTAAATTTATATTTTTGCCTTGGGAACGTTAGCCCACTCCCATATGTTTGCACTCGTATTTTAGTTTATAATATATAATTAATGCAATCGTGTTCGAAGATATAACATTGTTCCATAAGGAGTAAAAACATTTTTGTAGCTATTTTATTAGTCTCTTCGATATCGATTCTATTAATTCTTCTTTGCATTGTCAAGGTAAGTTGCTAAGATCTATTAACTTTTAAGTTTGGTGCAAACATTATCGATAAATAAATGGTTAAAGAATCATATAATGACTTGTATGACATATGACACAAAAGAAAATGCCAAATATGTAGACGAACTAGATTTGATAAAATAAAATTTGTGCATACCTGGAAAATACAGTGGCAATCATTTCTGCGGATTCAGTAGAAAACGGCTAACATTTGAGAAGAATATTTGTTTTAATGTTGAAGGTTTTTCGCTATTAAGTGACTTTTATAGTTTTTTAAAAATTTGTCTCTTAGAATTCAAAGTCATATAAATAATATTTCTAAGTTAGAATTGTTTAAGAAGTACTTTCATAACAAAATACTAGGCGAAAATGCGTTTTGCAATTGCTAGAATTAACTTTTAATGGCCAATTTAATTAGGCTCCTTAGCATCCACAGGATTCAATTCTTTTTTATTACTGACAGTATAAAAATCAATCGAATGAATCTAACAGAATACAGAGCGTGTAGAAACTATTGCTACAGTAAATATAGTATTTAATGACTCCTATTTTATGCAACTGAAATATATCTTTTAATTAAATCGCCCAAATACATACGAATATTATCAATATATTTTTTTTATTGTATCGGTCGTCACGCCGATATAATTTTAAAATTCAAATGTGTATGAGGGATGGAGGAATCCTATTAGGGACACGCAGCGAACTAAACCTTAAGCCTGAACTTATCATTTAGTCTTAGGAAATAAAATGCACATTAGTTTGGATTACTAATTCATAAAATAATAACTGTGAGGGCCGAGTTTTTTTTGTAAGGAAATATTCAACGAAAAAAAATCGTGTTTGGTTTAAATGAGTCGAAATCCAATCGCACTGACACGCCCTTCGTCATGAATCATAATAATCGTCTAATTTTCAAAGGATAAATCTCTCAATTCTATAAACGGAGGCAAAGAAACCTCGTAGCATCGATGGAATTTTCATTTTTCTTCACCTCCGAAGAAAAGATACGTGGATAAACAACGATTTTTTTTCGTACCAACTCCCTGTGGAAAAAAGGAACGCGACATGAATATTTCATCCTCTTAAGATTCAAGGGGTGGAAAAATGAGGGAATACGGGGTGTTTCTCGCTCCCCTTCTGACCCAGTCCCCGTTTTTTTCATCCTCCTCCTTATGATATGAGGGAAATAGAAGAGGATGGGGAGACAGGGTGCGAGTCTTGGGGGGAGAAGGGGTGGACGGTGCGCGAGGGCCGTTTCATCGAAAATTTTAAAAAGAGGTCTTCGAACGGAAGGAAAGGGGGTGTTTGAGTGGAACAGAATGGATCACGGGATCTCACCTGCGACCCTGCCGCATTCGAAAATCCTCCCGTGCCCTCGTTTTTTTAGGGCTTCACATCATTCAACCTCTCTCTATGTTCCTGTGTTATTTTCTCCCTCTTTCTGTACATCTTCCTCTATTTCTTTCCCTTTCCTGTTCTATCTCCCAACCTTCATCTCCCTTCTTTCTCTGTTTTTATCTTTCTCTACTGCATACATATGCACACACATTATATTTTCGTGATTATACGAAAAAAGAGATAATTTCAAAAGAGCAAGTTTCAAAAGGGAAAGTGAGATAAATGAGCAGGTGGACAAAAGAGCAATTGGGACAATGGCAATTGGAATATAGGTGCTAGTTTATCAAAAGAGCAAGAATACCACAATGCTAAATCAAGTAATGTAGGTATTATAGTTTTGCAAAAGGGCAAATGTATCAAATCACAAGCATAAAATGAGCAAGTGTACCATAATATTAAATATTTTCGCTCCAGAAATTCTAGGGGATGATACTACCTTTGCACACAAAACATTTAAGGTTAGGTATTATACCGATGCTAAGCGACGTGGAATACCTCGGTTGAGTCCATCGTTCTCCGGTGGTGCTCATTCGAAACTTTCCCTATAAATTACCGCCAATAAACCACGTTCTAATAATTAACCCCACCCATAGATGACAGACCAAGCTTATGAATTCCAAGGGTTGCAGCATAGGAACAGCAGCAAGTGCGACGATGACGATTTGATACTCTTTTTAAAAAATTAAGACATTGATTTTTACATAATGATATATGTACTTGCTCTTTTGAAGCTTGAGATTTGATATACTTGCTCTTTTTGACAAATTTGCTCCCATATTCGACTTGTCCCGCTTGCTCTTTTGTCCGCTTGCTTATTTGATCCACATGCTCTTTTGGAACTTGATTTTTCGGATTTGTTCTTTTTTGGGCGCACTAAATTGTTTGTTCTTACCTCTCTCTGTATTCCACTCTTTCTCCTCTCTTCTGCCTCTGCCTATCAACTTCTTATCCTTCTCTTTTTCGATAATCTCACACTCGCCTTCTCTTTAATCCTAGCTCCAACATTTTCTTTTCTCTCCTCAACTCTATTAATTCATTCTACTCTTACGACTATCATTTGTTTTCTCTCATCCTCTCATTCCATTATTTCTCTTCATATCTTTTGTGCTATTTTATTCCCGTCTATCTCATTATCATGTTGCCTCTCCTTACCTTGCTTAAATTTTAAGGATAGCATATTCAGAATAAATAACTTTCAAATGAAGAACTTTATCTTTTTCTATCTATGCCATTAACCTCCAACGCCTGCCTTTGAAAAGTTATACCTTACTCATGATTTATAAGCGAATAATGAAATATTATAATAAGAGAGGGACTATAGCCACTCGCACAGTAGGAAAACGCTCACAAAATCTCGTGATGAATCAGTCAATAAGGCTTATCCTCAATTTTACATTAAATGGGGTCTTATTTTTCTGGAATAAAAAGTTTTTTTTGAGAACTAGGCTGGTAGTTGATAGTCACTAGAGAGAGATATATTTTTGAAGACTTCAGTATAAAATTTTATCTTTTGATGTTTGAGAACACGGTCTGTAAGAGAATGAATATAGCAAGCTACCAAAAACGTACTCATGATAAAATTCGCAATTCTACCTCTGTATTTAACGTAAAAGGAAACAAGCGATATTACTTAAAAATAACTTCTTTATGAAATTAGCAAATTAGCTGCGCTCTAAGGTCACGAAACCGTTACTAGAAACGCTATTGACAATGTGATTTCGTGTATCTAAACTTATAGTTTACTAATGAGTTTTGTTCTAGTTCTTACGCAAAATCATGATTCGTTATGATCCAGCTACAAGATTTAGTATAAAAAGAAAGCCTCTCAAAAGTCACGAAAAGTTTTCCAAGGAGTTATCAACGAACATATCGAAGTTACTGTCGAATATGTTTAGCAAGTTACCCACGAAGATACCTACATATCCACCTGATAAGCTACCTTATCTCTAACATAGCTATCTGCAACGTTACCCGAAAAGTTACCTGCTAGGTATTTTTTGAAATCTCAAACGAAACTACCCATGAAGTGACCTAAAAATTTACTTCTCGTGAAGTTACTTAAAACAATTCCAACCGTTAGAAACGCGCAAATTATTATTTTTCCAGAGTAAGATGCGGTAGCAACGCCGCAAAATGATAAATAAATTTAAAAAACTTCCGAATTAAATGCTCTATTCCCTCATAGTCCATCCCCCCCTCACCTCACCTCCTTTCCATCCCACCTTGAATATCTCCTGAAGTCCTCCTCTTGACTCCGACTGAGCGACGGACAGGGAGAAGACATCACGTCCTTCGCGAATGTCGCGCAAAGAGGATTTGGACCCGTGAGACGGGAGGAGAGAGGAGAAATATTTATGGAAAAGTAGGGGGGAGGGTGCGGGGGAGTTCGAGAGGCACGAGGGTAGAAGGAGTGGAAGAGTTCTCGTTCGGCCCGCCTCACCCCGCCAACCTCCACTCCTCATTTCCGGTTCCCGAGAGCTAGTGTCGCTTCTTCCGGTTCAAACCTCCCTCTCCCGCCCTTCCCCCGCTCTCTCTCTCTCTCTCTCTCTCTGCCTCCTTCCCGGTGAATTTTATTTCTCTCTCCCAACTCGACGACTCCTCCTGCTCCACCTTTCGGAAGTCAAGATTCCATCTATTCCAGCAAAAAAATGGCGGATAAAATCAGAAAACTATTCGGTATGAAATCCCTGAGATTGGTTCCCATAAATCGTGCGTGAAATTACAAACAATTGGGGTTCGCCCCCCCGGGTGCGTTTTCATCCATTGTATCTCTCTAGTTGTCTTTCTCTATGTTTCCATACCCTATCTTTGTAGTTAAATGTCATCATCATGTGTGGAATGCGCGATATATTTTTTTAGTTTTATCAACAACGCGGCCCTCTATAAAGTCGGAATTCCGACCAGGTAAATTGCATGGGTTAGAAATGTGGCTACAAAACTAACGATAAGCTTCTAAATATTTTCTCCTATTTAAATCCGAAAATACCGCGGCGTTAGCCTTATTTATGGCAACGTTTTCCTAACGCGATCATAATTTTCTCATTAATTATAGGGATGTAAGAGTATTCACGTAAGCAGTTGTTTTGGCTTTCACGACCTTGAGGAACTACGAGGGTGGTTCAAATGAAAACAGCAAAAGTGAAAAGAAAAATTTTTTATCGAAGCCATTGACAAAATACTCATTTACTTTTCAACAATGCAATGCATGTTTACCATCGCTTAACCAACACATGGATTCTGTCGGAGAAGAGCGTTTTTGGTTGCTTGCTCAGCCAATCATGCGCCGCACTTTTAAGATCGCAGTCGGAACGGAAGTGTTTCCCTCGTAATGCCTCTTTGAGTGGGCCAAAAAGATGAAAATCACTCTGAGCCAAGTCTGAGAAAGAAGGGGGATGGGGTATCTCTTCAAAATGCAGATCCTGAATGGTTTCAAGAGTCGCACGGGCACGATGAGGACGGGCATTGTTTTATTGCAAACAAACTCCTTTTCGGATGAGTCCCCGATGTTTGGACAGAATTGCAGGCTTCAGTCCATTCTTAAGAAGATCGTGGTAGGAATCTCTATTGACAGTTGTCCCTTTTTCCATATAACTCTCCAAAATTACTCCATTTTTGTCCCAAAATGCAGTCAACATCACTTTTCCTGCGGATGGTGTCACTTTGAATTTTTTTGGCTTCGGCCAGCTTGGATGCCGCCATTCTTTACTTGCTCGCTTACTCTCAGGCTGAAAGTGATTGACCCATGTCTTATCCCCGGTCACTATGCGGTTCAAGAAATCTTCCCCTTCAGCTTCATACCGAGAAAGTAGCACAGAGCAGGTGTCAACACGTTGTTGCTTCAGGTCTTCAGTGAGTTACCGGGACACCCACCTCGAACAAACTTTATTGAATCCAAGCTCTTTGTGGACAATTTTGTGAACAGATCCAACGCTGATGCTCAATTTCTTGCTGATTTCTTTCACTTTAATGCGACGATTTTCGCGAATGAGCCTATCAACGGCAGAAATGTTCTCCGGTGTGACTACGCGATCAGCCTGTCCTGGCCGAGCAGCGTCTTCCATGTCTTGTACACTATTTTAAAACTTTTCTACCCATTTATACTCTCTCCTCTGTGATAAACAGTTATCTCTATACACATTAACCATCCTTCTGTATATTTCAAACTGTTTCACTCCTTCTGCGTTCAAAAATCGTATCACTGATCTCAACTCCAACTTTGTGCAATGTTCTATACGAGATGCCATATTTATATGACAAGGGGTACCAGATACCACAAAATATCCCACCAAAATAATAATAACAAAAGCAACAAAACAAAAATACCAACAAAAATAGCAATTACAATAATAATGGGATTTCATACTTTTTCCCACTTTCTTTTCACTTTTGCTGTTTTCATTTGAACCACCCTTGTACTTATCCTAGCCTTTCCACTCAAGCTTGTCTCCTTGCGCTGCATTTAGTGCGCATACAAGTACGTATGTGTAAGATTCGTCAGGAAATGCTGTCAGAAAATTTCCTCTTTACCAAAGTCTTCACGGCGAAACATTATTTCTAATTTAGACGGGATTCTTTTTTGTTATTTTGGACGATATGAACTAATCTTTTCTATTAGAATTTGTCAGATCTGTTACTAATTTCTCCGAAACTGACATCAGGAATCACAGCTTAAGTGTGTTAGATAATTTACTCGTCCAAGCATATTTGACTTTTTCCATTCATTTTAAAGTATTTTGACCAATTTAATGTTTCAATGCTGTAACAAGTAAACCTCATTCGCATTTTTGAACTTTTAACGGCTTGTTCAGATTGGCTCTTTACTTTTATCTCCTTACGAACCTTCTCCATATACCTTTCATTATTTTTTTTACCCGTTTAACTTTCTCCCCCAAAAAGTTACGCTTGTGCATGCATGGATCAGGAAGTCACTTTTATAAAAATCTCACATTTAAATACATGCAACCTCATACTTAACATTTCGAAAACACTGTAAAAACAAAGTTTCGCGATCAACATTTCAAAAGCACTGTAAAGAAAGTTTCTTTGATCACGACAGATTGAAGATACAATTTTGATTCTCATTCTTTGTATTCGGTCGAAAGGAAGATTATTCTAATTTCGAATTACTTTGATGTTCATGGCTTTAAAAGTTGTTCAGTTTACGAATTATCTTTTAAAGATGGAAATGCGAAGTATTCTATAAATGACATTATTAATCTAGGAAATGTTAACGATTTATGTTGCAAAGCACATCGACATATGTAAAATTCGTTTATAGATTGTGATTCATGAAAATCGTCGAACACGTTTTCTGTGGCTACTTTTCTTAATTGCAAGGGAAGAAAAATAATATTCGACGAAACCTTTTTATGAAAGGTGCTCACTTATCCTCTTCCATTGGCGCCGAATCTTTCAGCTACAGCTCTGGACATAACATTATTTGTTTTGAAAGACAATATTTTATTTAGTTGACATACTTGCAATCGCCATAATTTTCTTGTATCTCCATTTCCTGGGTTTCAATTTGAAAAATAGACTAGCGTCGTGATTAGATTCCGTTTCCATACTGCCACTTTCAAGCCACCTCTCAAGAAAGCATTTTGTCTTTTCATTTGTGTTTCTTTTAAGAAGTGGATTTTGGAAGCAGAAGAACCTCAGCCTCTCTTCTCAAAGTTCAAATGAAAGACGAAAGCACAGTAGCTCATATCATAAAACCAATCACAGCCATTCTTTCGGCGATTCCGTTGTTGCTTCGAAAGTTTTTATCCCAGAATGAAACCCATTTTGGAAATCTATCACTCTTCTCCCCACCCTCTCCTACCTTTCTCACTCCTCTTCTCTTTTAATTCTTTTCCCTCCAATACCCTACCAATTCCATCGCTCCATTCCACCCTAACCGAGTTTCCTCCCTTCTCTCGCCTTTCCCTCTCTCTCTTCCTACCTCCGCCTTTTGCCCCAACCTTAACCCCCTTCTCCCCATCTCTTCTCACGTCATCCTCCTCGCCCGCAAAACGTCAGTGAGTGGCTTCTCTCGACTCCCCTTTCTCACTCCCTTGCATTGTGCTCCTGTGTTCTCCCAGTCCATTAGCGGAGTTGGTTGTTTGCGGGCCGGAGTGTGGCTCAATTGTCTAACGAACGCCCTCCTCCTGTCTCTCGCCTCTGTCGATCTCTCCTCATTCTCACCCCCTCTTTCTCCCTCTCCCATCTCTCTCTAACTCTCTCTCTCTCTATCACTGTTTCTTCTCTCTTCATTTCCATATGTTTTCTATGTTATACATTTATTTTTATCATATTATATTTTTCGTATCATAAAGGGCCAGATGGAAATAAATCTGCTCTCAATCTCGCCTTAGTAAAAGCTATCTCTCTTTTCCTTTTTCTCTCCTCACCTCCTACCCTAACTCTTTTAGGAATTATTTTATATTTCGTATTGTGGTTATTTTTATTTATTACTAGCTGAAACCCGCAAAACATTTGCGATTAAATTAAAACTTTATTCCAAAAATATTTCTTTAAATACAGGGTTTTTAGTTAATATATCACCAAAGACTAATAGAATTAAAACTTCTTACTCTGGAAAAAGCCACATTAAGCTGTCCATGCTGCCCTGTAATAAACATATTACCAGGCTTAATATTCAGTTAGGCTGCTTGGTTATAGACATAATCTAACAGACTTTGATAAAGCCCAACTCGTAAAGATTTCTGATTTTGTTTAATATAAATAAGGCTGTTGGCCTCAACTCTAACAAAAGCATCGACTATATACTGCTGAAACAGTTTTCAACCACTATGAAGTATGCTAAAGCCCTTCCTTACAGCAAGTCTGTATGCGTAAAATTGAAGCGTTGTTACCTTATATCTTATTGCTGTCCTTTGTTCTTCCTCGTGTTCTAAGTGAACCGACTATCCCTGTTCTCCATATGGAAACAGTAAAGGATATGTCATGGGATCGCGTTTGGGACTTAAAAAATTAATATTCTGGCATGTAACTCCACGAGGATAGATATATGTATCTCTATGTAGAGGAGGGTTTCCGTCTTCGCCTATGAATACTGCGGCTATGTCTGAATAACCACTTGCAGTTTGATTGCTGTAACGTCTTGTATCTTTTACGTTGTCTGCCTTAAATTACATTTTAACTTCTCTCACCTGTCTACCTTCTTTAATAGCTGTCTCGTTTTCAATCTTTTCAACTTCATACATGTTCTTGTAAGCATGGGCGAAAGGATTGACTTCTCGGATAAGTTCATCCAATTGAATAAATAGATCCTCAATGCGTCTTGTTTATATTAAATTGTAAATGTAGTGCATCTGTTGCATCAAGTATGTAAAGTTGAGCATAAGAAGCACTATCCGTACTTGATGCATGCAATGAAAACAGCGTGTTAAACCTGCCCATGAATTCTGTAGCAAAATGGTCCTTTCCCGAGAGGTAGGTCTACTTTCGCTCCCATTGAGGCAAAGGCTGGAGAGCTCTGTTATACTGCTTTATGTGGTCCCTAAAATTTCTGCTTTTTGAGGAGTCTTCAGTTAACAATGCTTTGATCCAATGAGGAGAGTCCCGTAATGCTGGCAACTATACTTTTTCATTATGACAACAATCAGTATAACGTTTCGAATCGTTTAATTCTTTTTGAAAATATTTGGCTCCACAATAGTTGCATTTTTCTGTTAATTTACCAAATTTTAATTCGCTACTTGTATATTTTCTTTTATCAACGCTATTAAGTGATTTTTCTCATTTCTCTGCCTCTCCGAGTCTATGTTTGTTTTTTTCAGCTTCTAAACGTTTACATAATTGCTCATTTGATTTATTGGCTCTTTGCTCTTGGTGCCGTATTCGATATGCTTTTAGACGTTGAACTCTTTCTTCTGCCGATTCATTTTCTCTTGCTTCCCTTTTTCTCCTTTTATCATTTTCACGGTACACTTTTTGGTCGTCTTGGCATTTCAAGAATTTTTACAAAGCACTTTTAATATGTTGTACAAAATGTCTTACGAAGTACTTTTAATATGTTGTACAAGATATCTATTATATGTAATAACTTTATTGCTAAGGTAAACAAATGATAATTTATAATTTAACTCCAATAACAGAAGATATAGTTCTGGTAGATCGCTGATAGATATTCTCCGGACAGACAAAAACTGTGTATTATTACAATACATTGTTTCACATGTTTGCATGTTTCTTTTTCACCCCCTTCCTTTATAGGCGTTTTCCTGAAATGTGGGTTTTTACTCAAGTAGCCCTCAGTCACTGAAATTTTGTTCCCACGATCCTACTCTTTTTAATATTTAGAAATTGTTTTTTTACTAGTTTCGCTTTGTTTTTGTTATTGATTTTTGTCCTTGTCTTTGCCTGTGTTATTAACTTCTACTTTAGAATTAGCAACAGACGAGATTAGGTGGAAGAGAATCCCAACAAGGTCTAACCTCCCAAATAAAGGGTCAAATCAACTAAACAACCCGCTCTCCCCTTCCTCTCTGCATCTCTTACATACCTCTTGACCTACCTTCTTTTCGCTATCGTCATTTCTCACCGAATGGCTTATTCTCTGAATACTATATTTGTCTCAATGGCGTTGAGTCATTGACTTAATTCTTTATTATAACTTTTCTATTATACTAACAGGTATCTTTTGTATTCATGTCAGATTTATGATTCAAATTTCGAATTGCGCATGTGCAGGCACAGAAACGCCTTGCCTAGGAGTTACTCATTTTTCCGAAATGCAATAAAAGTACTTGTTACTATAAGCAACAATACAATATAAACAACTATAGGTATTATCCATTAAAAATTAATTTATAAAAATTCATTTTTATATTTTCACTTGCTGCGAATAAATTTTAACAAATTTATTTGCTCAGAATTGAATCTTTATTATTTATTTGGTAGTAACGTTTTATCGTTCATTTTTTATAGTTGTACAAGAAATTCTCGTGACTACTAGTCTAAAAATAAGGATGTCTGGATTGCTTTATGTACTCTGAAAAGAAATATACCTAAACAAGTAGAGCAAGGTTTCTCAACCGGGGGTACGTCAAGAGATTTTAAGGGGTACACAAGATTGTCTAAGATTATAGTTTTTTTTCCTTACTTTGTCTTTCATGCATGACTTCGGAATCAAAAGTTTCGATGCGACGATTAAGAATAACGTTAAAAACTAAGAAAATCGCCGAAACTGTGAATTTTAACGTAGGTAATCTATCTTAATACAAGTGTTATTCATTTTATCACCACTTTAAATTGCACTTTGAGGTACGTGGCTGTTAAAAAAAGCTCTGAAGCGCTCACAACCGTTAACAAAATGCTCTAAGAGGTACATCAGTAAGAAAAGGTTGAAAACCCCTGAAGTAGAGGGTTATCCATGAACATGGAGAAAATTAGCGCACATTTTCTTCTATTATTAAATTCACTAATGCTTTGTTTTATTTTGATATGAAGATTTCTCCAATTGACTTAATTGAAGAATTGGATGACCTGTTACATACGTAAATTTGGCTTATCTTAATTTTGCCATGTGGTTATACAACCACATATTCGATCGATAAAGTCTCATTTGTAAGTGCCATCAATGTGGAAATGTAGGTTCAAAATTTCAGATTTTCATTTTTTTATACCTTAGCAGATATTATAAAAAAACGGGCCCATATTTGACTCTGTATATTTTCAAGACTCAAATATAAATAAATACTAATAAAAATCTACACTCGAAGTTTCAGCTCTCTATAATTTACAGTTTCGTGACAATTTCAGTTTAAGCAAATGGACAGACAGACGGACAGACAGAAATTATAAGCACATTTTTTTAAACGCGCTAAAATGGATTCAATAAAGCGTTATGACAATAATAATTAAGGCCCACATGCCTCTCATGATTGTATTGTCTAATATGCGAAATAAATTAGGCGCCGAGAAAACGGTCGAGGATATGAGTTTAACTTAAAAAGTATCCACTGTCATAGATACTTACTGACCACTGACTCCCATGAGATTTAGTTGCACATATATCGGCCGGAGAAAAAGGCCGAAGAAATTCTAGGAGATGATCAATTCGGCTTCAGAAAAGGGCGAGGAACAAGAGATGCTATCTGTGTGGTGATAATCACTGAGTACAGCCAAGATTGCTGCGTATGCTTCGTGGACTGGTGGAAGGCCTTTGATAGAGTAAATTGCGTAATGGTGATGAGGATATTAAAAGATATAGATGTAGATTGGAAAGACAGGAGAATGATCAGGAATCTATGCGTGAATCAAGTTGTAAAGGTGAGGTTGGAGAATGCTGACACTAGCGGAATAAATATCGATAGAGGGGTAAGACAGGGCTCTGGCCTATCGCCGATCCTATTCAATATATATGGAGTAAGGCAAATGCAAGAAGCGCTAGAAGGCATAGGAGATTTCAAGGTTGGAGG
Organism: Tanypteryx hageni; assembly: GCA_028673005.1. NCBI lineage: Eukaryota > Metazoa > Arthropoda > Insecta > Odonata > Petaluridae > Tanypteryx > Tanypteryx hageni. The sequence goes on along the minus strand of CM054115.1, from coordinate 78,113,658 downwards.
AGGGATTATAAGAGCAGTAAAATACGCGGATGATCAAGTACTTCTAGCAAGGAAGGAAATGGAACTCAAGAAAATGATAAATAGATTGGTAGGTAATAACAGGTAAAAAATACGGAATGGGAATAAATACAGAAAAATCCAAGTACATGCGAATATCGGGTAAAGACGAATACTTGAACATAAGTATTGGTGTAACCCCTTTAGAACAATTTTCAAAATATAAATACATTATAAGGATCATAACGAGAGAAGCAAAAGTGGTATAAAGTACTTGCTAAGCTAAAAAATGTGGGCATAGAGAAGAATGCGCATTTAGGGTTATAAATAAATACTGATGTAGTTGTGTGTGTGTGTGTGTGTGTGTGCGTTTTTGTGCGTGAGTCCTTGGGGCGGAATCTATTTCCCGCAAACTCACTCTCATCATACTTCGGTCCCTGAAGGAATTAACTCTCCGTAAACCGGATAGATGTGCCTGTATGTGTGTGTGTATTATCACCAATATTTATTTATTAATTTATTTTTTTAGTGTATAAGGTGGTTAAAAATAGTTCACTTAACTTGCACACCAAAGGCTAGCTCGCGTATTTAATTTTATGTATTGATAACCTTATATATGCGAAAATCAAACTTTATAAATAGTTAAACCATACATTAATATAAAGTATTATGTGGAGTGGCGAAGCCACACAGGCGCTGCAGCATTATTGCTGGACGACGATAGTCGAGAGAAGTGTAGATAGCTGGTTGGTAGCTGGGCGTAAAACTCGATTATTATAATGTCACTGGACGCTGTATAGTTATTTTTGAGGAGTATGGCTTATGCAGGATTGTTTATGACTCTAAGTTCTGTAACTGAATTAAATTTAATCCAAATCGTCTTTTTTTAATAAATCAACATTTAGTGAAAAGAATGAACTACTCTTTATTTTAAGCTATATCGTTCATCTCTTCTAAGTTTTTATTCTGTATAATAGTATGCCTAACTACCAACTACCATTCGATTTTTTTCAACCATTTAGACCAGGGGGCTCCAAAATTTTAGCACCCAAGATCTACTTTTCACATGTAAATTTACCGTGGATCGACCCAGAGGCGTACCTATGTCTATGTGGGCCGTTGTGCGAAAAGTACTGTTGAGCAAATTTATCCCAAACTTAGAACCATAGAAACCAGCATCAAAACTTGTCCTGCTTAACATTCCCCGCCAATTCGATAGCAAACAACTTTTTTTGAGTCAAACAGACCGAAATAAAACTTTAAGTTTTCGTGCTGAACAAGAGAATATTTTACTTACAATAAAATTTCTTTAATAGCAACAGAAAAATCGTATGTTATGAAGCATTATTTATTGAATTAATGGGAACTCTGTCACTGCATATTTTCTACAATACTGGAAAACTGTGGTGTGTGAGTTGATACTGAAACTCAAATACTGCCACTCAGATGTTTGTTTGTTAAGTTGGTGAGATATTTTGTTTTGATTCCAAACAAATATGTTGAGCCAAGTATTGACTTTACTTTCAGAGCTACATTTACTAATGAACTATAAAAATTTCTATCAACCAAAGTGGAAATCTATATCGGTTCAAAATTTCGCACTTGATTCAATAAAAAGTAATACCGCTGAGGGAAGGCTCCGCGATCGACTTTAGAAAGACCAAAGATGGACCGGTCGATCGCGATCGACTCTGTTGGAGACCGCTGGTTTAAACTCTAGAGCCGCACACAGAGAGACAGACGGCATGCCGAAAACAACTTCTTTGACTTGGGGACACCCAACGTGCATTTCCGTCAGAATCTCGAATTCGATTTCTTTCGCGATTACAATACTTTCTCTATCTTCTATGTGCATGAGAAAGTAAAAAAATCCAAATTCTGAATCTTGTTGCAAAGGTTATAAGACATTTCATAGCATGAATGGCAATGTCAGGATATTCTGTTAAAAGCCCAATTCAGAAATTCGCAATTTCCTTTTTCAAACCTAGTTCTTAATGTGAAATCAATTAAAATGTCATTTTTTGCTCCTTTTCTTTTAATGATAATTTAAATTCATATCCAGATGCAGTGGTGCATTTACGCCTCCTTGAGCCCTGGCGCTAAACATTTGGTGGTCTCTGGCGCTAAGCACTCGGGGGCCCTGCAATCTAAATATACATACAGTGAAACCGCTCCTAATTTGTGACACCTCTTAACAATCGTTTTTCTATGGAATCATGGGAGGTTCCATTGATTTTTAAATTGAGATTTAATATTTTTGAGATTATATACACTAACATTTTTTCGGGGCCCCTGTCACGCGCCAAGTGCGACTCGCCTTAAATCCGCCACTGAGTGCGAGAGAGAAATTCAACAAGAGTTAGGGCAATTGAGCGGTAGGGAAATCTTGACTTTTTCTCCCATTTTCGCAGATCCACACCGAACCTCAATTTACTTCACGGGATCCCTGGCGCGACTCTCCTTCCCCCTAAATCCTCTACTGTCCAGATGCAAAAAAAGGATTCCAAAGTCAATCTAATGTAACCGTTGGAAGTGGCATTCTCTAACTGTTGTTGCACGCAGGCCAGACAAGTGTTGGATGACCAGCTCTGATTAAGGAAATTATCGATATTAGCTCGACCGAATTATATCTATGTATCTCAAAGTTTCTTATGTTTCTGAAAAAATTAATCGAAATAAGTTCAAAGTCTAAAAAGTGTTGTTAGTCCGATATCATCATCTTCATAGGTAGTCGGTCGTGATTATTTTTGATTAAACCTGGTTCTTTACATATTCCTATTTTCCTCAGTCTTCTTCATGTCTTGATAGCTCTCCTTTCCTTTCGAGTCGTCTATCAGTTGAAACCTATCTCTTTTTCTTTCTAGTTTTCCTTTTAACGCGTCTTTAAATGTTGTAATGTTGTTCGATATGAGAAAAGCAGCATGGCAGGCATTCGAGAATGAGAAAGACAGTGTCGCTGCATCGAGGAGAGAATCAGCTTCGGCTGCGTTAGTGCCTGGTGCGAGAGAGTGCCAAATGACGGACAAAGCCATCAAGTCTCGTTACGAGTCCTCGTCCCGTGACCAATTAACTCTTCGGACCTCTGTCCGAAAGGAAGGAGACCGCGAGCTGGACCACCCTCGGAGCGCGTGTGTGAGAGAGGAATGGGAGTCGGATAGAAGGGAAGGGAAGGAGGGTCGGGGAGGAGTGTGAAGGATGGATGGAGGGGAGAGGGAGAAAAAGATGCAAGAGAAAGAGATGAGGGGCAGAGCGGCACGGAAAGATGAGTGAGAGGAGAGTAAAGGGGAGAGAGGAAAGGGAGGAAGAAAGAGGAAAAAGAAAAGAGAAATGGCATGGAGGTGAACGTTGAGAGATACGACAATGAGAGCGAGTCGACAGAAAAGAGAGGAAAGAGAAGCGGCAAAGAAAGATAAGGACGAAGGAAAGGAAGAGTGGGAAACGTAAGAGGAGGGAATAGATGAAGAGGGGGAAAGTGTAGGATGGAGAGAATGGATTAGCAGGGGGTATATCTGAGAGAGAAAGGGATAAAGGAGATGCAGGGAGGGGTGAGTATGGTGAGGAGAAAAGGAGAGGGAGGGAGAGGGGACAATGAAAGAAAGAGTGACGAAAGGAAAGGGGAAAGATAAGGGATGCGGTCCAGATGACATGGGCATCGAGGACCCAGAGTGAGAGACAGACAGACAAACGACTTTATTTAGGGCGAAATTGAGACTATATAGTCCCTTCTTACATTTAACCCTTAAGAGAGAGGCGGGGAGGAAAAATTAAGGGTAGAAGGGAGGAGAGGAGGGATGATAGGAGGGAGGATAGGCGGGAGAGAAGAAAACGAAGTAAAGGAGGAAATGTGACTCGCGATTGAGAGGCCCATTCCTTCGCCACCTTTTCTTAAAGCTCTTATTGAGAGCTTTACCTTTTCTAACTCACACCCCCACACAACACCCTCACACACAATCCATCCATAGACAAGACCTCTTCCGCTCTTTCGTTTTGACCGCTCCCCAAAAGACAAAGGGAGATCGGCCCCTTTCTTTTTGCGCCTTTCATCCCACCGGCCGTCAGCGGGAGAAAAAAGGCCTGAAGTGGACCGGGAAGGGGATCGTAATGGAGCGAGTGACTCAGGATTTTAATTCGGTAAAAAGTACCTTTTTAACCTTTCTGAGATAGTCTATATTTTTAGTGAATCATTCGCTTTCAGACCTAGATAATTTATTTCCTAAAGTGAGAGAGAGAGAGAGTTTTATCTAAATATTTATCTTGTGTTTATCCTTAAAAATATCTAAATCTAGGAAAATATTAGCTCAGATATCTATGGTGTTGGTTATTCGTGCATGACACATCTGAACCGAGCATTTCGGGTAAATAGATTTCCAAAGCAACAGAGACAGCTTCGTCGTTGATTTTTATTTCTGTTAATTTGAAAAATCTGTTAATCTCTCTATCGATTTTGTTGAATCGAATGATTATTATGGAGAAGAATTCGTTAATGCATATAGAATACTCTCTCTATATTCCTAAATTAAGAACATGACCATCCCCAATGCATTGAATTTCAGACTTATTATTTTAACAAGCTGGGAAAAGAAATATTGAATCAGATATAAAGGACTGGTTTATTTATTGCCCTAACTTTTCTCCTTAAGCTTACTCAGGAGACTCCAAGTTTCAACCGCGGGAAGTGCTTATGACCATGAATAATTTCTCAAAATTTACTAGCTCTATCTTAAAGGGTGTATTTCACCGGACACGGAGTATGACAGACGCACGGATTGATGGACAAAACGAATACATTAGCGGATTTAAAATAAACTCTACAAAATCTTAATCCGACAAAGATATTAAACCTATATTCCTCGCAATATGCTCAAATAGAAAACCTCCTCTGAATCCTTGCACCTTTTTATGGAGTTAAGCGTAACTGACAAACATTGAGAAAAACAAAACCTTTCCTCATAAGCGCTCTTGCAAAACATAAAGATGACAAACTAATATCGTAAAATGCGTCGCAACTCACCACCGGTCCTTGGAAATGCGGCACAAGGGTGTGGATCTGGTGCTGAGATGGTCCATGAGCGGCTTGATGGTGTTGGTGGTGCACGTGGTGCTGGTTTGCGGCGGTGGTGCCGAAGAGACGGGGATCTGTCACCTCGGTCGCCATCTCCACCGGATGGGTCTCAAACTCACCAGGATAGTAGCATTGCGTTTCCTAGAGTCTCGGAGAATAGGCCCACTCGAGGAAAAGCTCCTGACCTGTGGACAGTGAAAATACATTAAAACGCTTAGGTAATTTATAACTTCTTCATTTGGTTAAATAGTGACGAGGTAGTATAATTAGTTTTAAGGTTCATGAGTTTCTTCCATCAATTAAAATGTATAAATTTAACTGCAGCTTTAAAATATTATCGACAATACTTATTGGGTCAAATTGATTAGGTGAAAAAGGTAATAACGCTATTAAAGAGCGATAGGCAAATTACTAGCGAGGACCGCTGCAAAGCAGATCTAATTTTTTCGAGTGATTAATAAGTTTCGTGTACTTTTTATGTGTTTTCCGCGGTGTAGCAGTTGTCACATCCGTCCAAGGTATCAAACCGGAGAATTTATGGGTTCGGTTCGGGTTCAGGTTCAGGCAGTTTCAAATTTTTTTGGTTCGGGTTCGGTCCGGTTCATGAAAAACTTTTTTGAACGGTTCGGTTCAGGTTCGGTTTAAAAAATTTTTAATTCATTTTAAATATAAAATTCATTAATTTGTTATAAAATTACTTCATTTAAAAAACGCAAATCATCCTCGAAAAATACATTATAATAGCAAACTAATAACAAATGTTGGTAGAATTGGGAACTGTATAAAAAATGTTTGCCAACATCTACAACAATTGACAAATAAAAAAATCAATTTAAAAAAATTTAACAGAAAATAAACATTTTATTTAACAAAAATTTCATTCAAACAGACCAGCAGAATATTTTCAAGTGTCTCGAATAAGTTGGCACGCTTTGTTGAGAAAATAAATTTTAATGCTGAGAAAGCTCCATCAACACTGACCTGCGTCGCTGGAACTCCTAAAGTGACCTGAGAAACATGATACAAAATTGGATACTGGTTTTTATTTTCTTTCCAGAAGTTAAGAACTTGACTGTCATTTGGAATCCTTTAAATTTTCTCATAAACTTCAAATGCACGTTCTAAATTATTTTGATTTCTATAGTCAGGTTGGCTTTTAGTGTTTGTGTGGGATTTCTCGTTTTTTTTCAGAAATTGCTCTAGCAAGTCGTCATCTGCTGCAGAGCCTGGAATACTTACTGCAGGAACAGAATGTTTCATATTTTCTTTCAAGTCGTCTGCAAGTCGTATATTTTCCAGTAACTTCACCATTTTAATAATTTTGATTTTAGCTTTCTTTACTTTATCTTCATCTAAAGTCAATCTGTATCTAGGATCTAAATATACAGCAGCAAACGAAATATCATTATTTAGAAAATTCTCCTCTCTTTTAAGTATATTTGAATGTATAGCTTGTGCCAAGCATTGAACATTGTTACAGAGGTTCAGTTTAAAAGGAAGTTAATCACCGCCATTGATTCACGATGTGTGGGGAGATAAAGCAACAAACCAAGTCTAAAAACGAAGAGAAATGTTCTGCTTTTTGAGAGATCTGAAAATTTGAAACATAATATCCCTCTCGTCCACCAAACTTCAGTAAGAATTATTTTCTTTTCATTTAGTTGTATACTATCATGGATTGTCTGGAAGATTTTAAACCCATTTTGAACCCGTTTTAAAACCAGTTCAGGTTCGGTTCGGTTTAAAAGTAAAAACAAAATCACGGTTCGGGTTCGCAAAATTGAGCTGTTCGGAGAGAGTTTTCGGCTCAGGTTCGGTTCGACACCCTGATGAAAAAATATAAAATACGATATCCTGACACTGGGACGCAACACTGAAAACCGGAGAAATTCCGGAAACCGGGGAAATCTCGGGAAACCGGGAAAGATCTTGAAAAATCGAGACGAGTGGCCATCTTAGACGAGAGCCTAGCCTAGGATTTTCAAAGTTCCGGTCTGTGGTCTATGAATTATTATCAGGGGTGGCTGACATGCGCGTCTACTTCTTTGCGTAAATAATAGACATGATTTTCTGTGGATCCCGTGTAGTGATTATCACGTTTGTCTAACACGCGGAAGTTTCCTCGATTCGATTCCCGGCGTTAACAATCGTTCTTTTTATTTCTTATACTCGATATTGTTTAAATCCTGATCTTTAACAACATTAGGATCTCGAATCTGAATAGTGTTAGGACGCCTCCCCTCCAGTTTCAGTTCTAGAAAAAAATATGCACAAATTGTGCAAGTATAAGTTGGTCCAGTAATCTCTTTACAATCTCTGCACAACAAAATTTGCGTACATAGAGATCTACTTAAAGTTTCGTCAAAGAATATAGCAATTATCTAAAACTTCCTTAGTCGCCAATTTTCGCCGACAGCAGATTTTATGTGCTAGTGTTCCCATGAACTACTAAGGTCAAACAAAGAGGCCTTTCAGTTACATATTCACAAACATATATACAGATGTATTAATTTCTTATAATAATGAGTCTCTTATAAAGGGAATAATATCATCTGCCGAAATAGATCAGTTGGGAGAGCGTTTGAATGAAGATCTAAAGGTCCCTGGTACGATCACGGGTTTCGGCAGTTATTTTTGTTTTACGGTGGGAGTAAATTTTTCTATCAGAACATAAAACCTGAGAAATGTTATTGCGTACAAAACGTTAAAATGAATTCAAGGATGCATAAGTGAACTCCGCTTTTGACTTTACAACTGTTTAAATTATTGGATATTACCAAACCCATAATATAAGAAGTTCATATATCAAGTAAATAAAAAATAAATAAAGAACACATTTAAACTTTTTCGTTCTCGTTGGTTGATTACTGTAGCTACTGAACAATTAGGAAATCACATATACTTTTCAGTTTCAAAGCAGCCGTCATCAATATTAATTCACAGATCATGAAGAGAGATTAAATTTCGATACAATGTGCCATATTGATTGCATTGGATTGATAAAATGTAGGTATATATGCTGAATTTATTACTCCAGTGCTTACAGAAAAAGGAGATTTGCATGGAGAGATGCATCTTAGGAATCACCCGAAGAGGTCATCTGATAGGAAAAACCGGAAGAAGTTAGGATATGAGAGGAGATGGCCAATGATGATAGTATATGTACTTACAAACCAACACTTCCTCTATCGCCGTGGGCTTCCATACCAATAGTAAAGTGTCTACACTAACTCCTTCCTATCCCTTTCAACTCCTAGTTGCAACTTTGTGCATATAGTACATACATATATCATGGAATGGGTCCGAAGAACATCAAGATACCGAAAGACAGAACAGAGAAATTGTGATGTTCTTTGGGTCGATTTGGAAGGAGAAGGCAGGTGCTAGGGAAAAGTAGAGGATTATATGTCCATATGGGTGTGTGTATTTATTCACCGCATTACAAACATCTGCAACAACACAAACTACAAGAGACGTTGGAAGACAGTTCGTTTCATTTGAGTGAAAAACTCATAGACTTTTGTTACACATTGGCAATCTTTACGTGAGTACCATTTGTAGCACGCAGGATATATAAATGGTATTCTGCTTCGCGCCAAGTGTTTTTCCAGCATCTGGGGCGTCACAGAAGTTATAAATCGGTTTTCCACGTCCCTGGTAAGGTAAACCGGCACAATTACAGAATTTGAGGTTCTGAAAATTCTCATGTGGTTTTCGAACATGAACGGGATAGCCTCAAGTTAAACGTGTGGTGCGCCCTTTCCCGCTAGGAGGTGATTGGACCCTTCCTCTTCTTTGAGGAGACCGTTAACGATACGAATTACCTGGACATGCTTCAGTTGTTTGCAATCCCGCAGATGGCATACCGTCAACCGAATGTTTTCTTTCGACCTCATCGGGGCCTGGAGGTTCGAGATTTTCTCTATGAATATTTTTCTGGTCGATGGATTGGACGGGCAAGACCATTTTTCTTGTCCCAACCACTCGCTCCCGGGAGATTCACCCAATGGAAGTATTCGTCCGGGGTTATGTAAAGAATCAAGTCTTATGTACGAAAGTTGCAGATCTGAATGATCCATACGCGAATCAATGATGCAATTGCCTCTGTGACGCCCCATATACTGGAAAACACTTGGCGTGAAACAGAATAGAGATTGAAAAACCTACGTGCTAGAAACGGCCATGTGAAGAATTTTCATGGTCAACAAAAGTCTTTGTGTTGTTTCTTTCAAATGAAACAAAAAAATTTCCAATATCTTTTGTAGTTTGTATTGCACGGATGTTCGTAATGAGGTGAATAAATTATAGCCACCCTGTACCGGCCTTGGTAGAAAGGCGATTAGAGTATCTGCCAACGGATACTAAGGTTGCGGGTTCAAATCCCACCTACGACATGGATGTTTGTGTTTGTCATATCAGGGTTATATATAAGAATGGGCATGATTGTATCACCCTCAATAAAGACGGGTTATTATTATTATCTTAGTATCATTAGATATATACACTTAGACCCTAATTTAGCGCCATCGATTGTTCATCACCCACATTGACGGTAAAACGGGAGTGGCAGTAAATCGAGGTATATGCTACCTCTATGCATTCATAAGATTAAAGTTTTGTTCACAACGATTCATGGGTAATATGTAGGGTTGGCTCTGTATAGGAGGGCTCAAGATCTGGGTTTGACTGTGTGGGTGTGTGTGTGTTTATAAATTATATACATTATGATTAAAGACGTGTTGGAAGGAAAACTAGATGGAAAAAGGGAAAGAGGTAGGAAAAGGTTTCAGCTGATAGACGATTTGAAAGGGAAAGAGAGTTATCAAGATATGAAGAGGACAGCGGAAAATAGGAGTATATGGAGAACCAGGTTTAACCATGAATAATCACGGGCCTGTCTACGGACAGACTACCTATGATGATGATATATATCACGATTGTAATGAAACGGCACAACGGTGTAAAGAGAATAGAAATTCGGGCGTATGTCATTCGTTTCGCGGCGTCGATTCGAAATTCCCCGACGCCACGCACTACCCCCTCGAAGTCCGCCCATCAATTTTAAAATCCCCGATTTTTCCCTACATGAACATCGTAGTAATCCAGCAATCGAGAGCGGAGTTCGATACAACAATTCAGAATGCCCAGCCGCCGCGGCGGCGGCGGAACGAGATAGCCGCGATCAATTTTTAAAATGTAATTTGCAGAGGGGAGTGAATGGGAGTCACGGTTTCCACCGCGAAACCGCCACGGCGTGTTAGGGTCGATGCGATGAGCGCGGCGCCAGCCACCGACCGAAAACAATTGAAGCAAAAAAATTGAAAGAACGTGGTCTAAATTTGTTAATAAATAAATAAAACGGCTGCCGTAATTTTCTGTTCGGAGGGGATGGGAAAGGAGGTCGATATAGATTTATGTTTCGAAAAAAAAACGGTTGTTCTGAAGGGTTAATGGGATTAGTATTAAAAAAATATTTTAAGGGGGAATCAAGGGATGGGAATTATTTTTTTCGAAAGAATAAGACTGTCGCTGTTGGGGATTTATCGTCGTATTTCTCACCCGAAGCCAACAATGGGGTATGACTTCGATTGGAGCGTTGCGGACAGCGATTCGCAGAATAACAGATTAATTCTGCTACGGCCTTCCCATTTTTTTGACCGTTGTGAAGGACATATTTTTTTAATGGTACCAAGAGATTAAATCCGGGAACAAGTCCATCGAGAGGACATGTTCTGTAATGGAATTAGAAAAAAAATCAGTTTCATTTTCTCCTGAAGTTTATTTTTTCGAATTGGCGATAAACAGTCCGGAAAAAAATCGTCGTGACACGAAAATTAACTCGATTGAATAATGAAGCTCACTCTATTGAAACGGTTTCATCCTTTTAAAAATTAAAGTGCAAGGTTTTAGGCAAACTAATATTTTGTTCGAATAATTCCAAAGCTTCATTTAGCCAAGTTAGAGTTGTAACTTAAAAAAATTATTTTACAGGAAAAAGTGCTTGTTACTGAATTCGTTTATCATAGTCATTTCATTCTCTTTATCTATAAAAAAATCCTAGTTCTTTTCCTATATTGTCGACTTTCATATCAGCTTCTTTCAAAGATTCGGCCATTTCTTCTCCTTTTTCTCTAATTAAGCTAAGCTTTTTCCTCCTGCATTTCATGTCATTCTAAGTTCGACTCTCTCTAGCATACATCAAATCCATCTCTCTTCCATTCTGATTACATGTAATCCGGGTCTCTATATCAAATTCCTCCTAAATCTCTTTTTAACAACTTTCTACGATAATCCTGCCATAAATTATCCTTTTCTCATAAATATTTCCTATCAATCGTCCTGATCTATTTGCTGCTTTTGCCATCCCGAGTCAGAACTCAATAAAATGTTCCAACTAATATGATCTTTACCCATTCACTTTAGTACAGTGTTTCCCAAACTTTTGAACCTCGCGATCCACTTCAGCAAACCATTCAGTCCCTGCGGACCACCTCTTTACTTACTGTCATATGAAGGAATGGGAAAATGTTTTAGCAAAAACGCCATTAATAAAAATATTCAATATCTGTGATAGTGTACAACTTTCTTAATTTTTCCAAAAAACGTTTATATATATATATAAACTTAAGGAAAAGAAAATGTAGTGATAAGGGTGGCAACAAGGTGTTGAAGGAAGCCCGGCGGACACTTACCAAGTTGGCAGGCTGCTGGGGGCGTCGAAGAGACACGTACAACACATGAACACGAAAAAACACGCAAGCTTATCGGGCCTATGCCCTTCTTCAGCGATAGAGTAACTATATATAAATATATATATAAGGTAGGGACTAAAAATAAACCAATTTTGGTTTTGGAAACCGCGGACCACCAACAAAACCTTCGCGGACCATAGATTGAAAAACACTGCTTTAGCCTATACGGCTGATTTTCCATCCTTAAAAAAAAACTTGTCTTATCTGTTTTCATAAAGATTACCTCTGCTTAAATAACTTATTAGTGCCTGCGGGCAATTCTTAATTCTTCGTTGATCTCATGTTGTTGACGACATAATTGATCTGAATAACTTACCTCCTACTGTATCCCCTTTCTCTTCATATTCCCATCCATAGACTAACATTTCTCCCGCATAAAATTAAACTTTGCTGGGGATAATGGGCAGACCTGTCCAGTTCCTCATCTTAGGATTTCCCAATCTGATTCTTTCTCTCCTACACTTATCTCTAATGCCTGGCTCATATACAATTTTTATTAAACGCCTGTCACCTTAGTTTAATTCTATTTTCCTCAACGAGTAAAGAACTCCAAAAGGAGAGAAATGAAGAAGGTATTAAATATAAATACTCGCCTAGTTACACATATTTGAAGGATATTTTCGTAAAATTTTCAGATGTTCCACATTTGAGCAGTAACGATACTTTGCGCGAAATCCGTCCGTCATCTTACATTTTATTATTCCTTTGTGTTTAAAAGTTCTTCTGAACGTCTGATGGGAAAAGGCTTTTTGTGACCTTAGTGTACATTAATAGTAAGTATGAAAAGAGTCGCTGGAAAAATGATTTTCATACCTGTGGCTGAAGAAGATGGCATCTAACCAAAAGATAAAATTGTTTAATTTCTTGAAATTGGTCCCAAAAAAGTTCGATTTTAAGAGTTTTATCTTCCAGTAAGGAGTGACATAACATTACATCAGTGACGTGTTATTCAAGGTCTCATTATATCGCTACTATTTCGACTTGGAGCCATGGAATAGAAATTTAAAAAAGTCGGTTAATGACTTTATGAAGGTCGAAAGTATGTTAAACATAGTTCCTGAATATTTCATCTCTTTGAACGTTTATTATTTGTTTAGTTATTGCTTACGAAATGGTTTCATTAAATCTTGCTAACGCCAGTGCGGTTCCAATATATTTGAGTAAGAAAATAATTATATGAATCTTTGAACGTGAAAACGTCTTTGTGAATTTTTAGGAATTGAAGTATGATTTCAAATATACCTAAGCGCAGTTCTTTTTTCCTTCGAAACGCGCCGGAAAGCCGGAGTATTTATTGGAAAAACACCTTAAACCAAATCAAATGAGATTATTTGCAATGCAGTAGCATTTTACTCATATTGCACAATTACACGTACTCCTCCGCTGACAGTCAGCTCTTATTTTTTCCCCACTTACATTTTTCACGTTCCGGTAACTTTTTTGTTAGAAAAAAACACTGCATAAGCGATTATAGCATCAACCTACCTTCTTGTTACTAAGCATTATTTAAATAAGAGCTTCAAATATCCATTGTGCAAAAAACTAAGTAAATTCACCAATCAGTGAAAACTATAAAAACGTCATGCCTAATATAAATTACGTAAGATATTATTTCAGCTTAAAATGAAAATTAACAACAAAATTTTTATTGCTATCAAAATATACTCATAGTCACTCTTATTTCCTTTCAGTTATTACAATAAATTATTTTTTATTGACTAAAGAATACTTTAATGAAAGATATAAAGTCAACTCTTCATTTTTACTACAAATTTCAAATAGATTTTTTTACTAGAGGTAGAGGGATCATTCAAAGTCGGGTTTTCTCTCTGCATTTTTGCAGTGCCGAGTACGATGTATTAATTATTTTTATCACTGCTAACGTACTCGAAATATTCCGCTACTCTAAAACGAGAAAGTAATCGACGATAAGCAGTTCCTCTCTTACAATCAAATTTAAACTGTTCACGCATGTTACTTCAAAATTCAATCATTGCAAGATAATTATTTTGAATAAATAACCATTCGCGGGGGACACGTTTCTGAGACAACCAGAATGGCGAAACTGCGAATAATGGGTTTTGGGTGAAAAATATGCTAATTTCCTGGCTCACAAAATTACTTTACTTCAAAAAGGAACAATGTGCACTTTATTTTAGTTCATCAACGGTAAGAGTAAGAATGTATTATTTGGACGAAAGGCGATTTTTCGGCTCAATGACCCAATGCTTCAACATAGAGAATATTTTTCCTTCCAAGTCAGCGATCATTTCGTTTTTAGTTCAATTTTTATATAAAATGGAAAGCTGGTTGTATAGATTTTGTAAAAATAGTAAAGCATATACTGCCATTTATTTTATTTCATCATTAATTAGAGAAAGACTATGTGCGTGCGATCGGCGAGTCATTGACTGATTAAATAATAAATATAAATATATCCGCGATCAGCCGAAACCGTGAATGAAGGGACCGCGAATGGCAAAGGTTTGTTGTATTGATGTACATATAGTTAGTAAACGGAGAGCAACGCAAATATAATGAAAACAAGTTAGGAAAGTATAAAGTGTATTACAAATATGCAAGTTTCTTGCGTCCGTCAGCATGTTAAAACTCGGGAACCGCTGGATGTGTTTTGATGAAATTTGTTATTGGGGAGTTTTGGTAAAATTGGTCGACCGATTCCAACTTTGGTTAAAATTGGACAACAATTACGAACACTTTACATGACCTACATGTAGTATACAATGTTCCTTTGTTTCAAGTCGGGAACCGCTGGACGTATTTTGATGAAATTTGGTACTGCGGAGTTTTGCTAAAATTTGTCGACCAATTCCAATTTTGGTTAAAATCGGACAATAATAACGACAACTTTACATAAGGACTTACGTGTATTTTACAACGTACCTCACTAGCTTCTCGTTAAATACCCATCTCGAAAAATATTGAGAACATTGTGAAATCTCAAAGAACGCATTTAAAAACTCTGTGTACTCCGACACCTTTCCAATCTTGTCGTAACTATTGCTGATCTCATTTACTTAATTTACTGCGAAGGTTGTTTTTATTGACAACAATTAGGTAGCCATCTATGAATTTTTATTAATTCAAAGTGAATTACGACTTTATTGTTTGATTTTCTTGAAAACGGCTACTACTACGATAAAAATGTATTTGAAAAATATTTCATTTGTCTAGTCCTTCGAAATTTTCGACATTATTAATATTTTACGAGATATGAGAAAAAGTTTGTTTTTTGTTTGCAGTAAAGTGGTATCTCTTATGGGGTTATTTGAATCATTTATGCCATTTTTATTGTTTTTGGCCATAAGTCCTATATATCAAATTTCATGAAAATCCGTTTGGTAGAAGCCGAGAACGAACATGCATACGGATGGACGGATAGAGCGAAGCTTACTTTGGAGACGAAACGAGCCTAAAAATAAATTATCGATACCATCTCACAGATCGTATCAAACAAATGAAATGGATAATTCTATATACTCATACAACGATCGATTAAAACATAAAAATGTCAAATCCAGCTCTCAATGGTTCATTTACCAACCGTTAACTATAATAACATAAAAAATTTACATAACAAGCAATAGTTGAATTATCTCTGAGGACAGGGCGGGCGTTATACCTTTGGGAACCCTCGAATTATTGTTCAAAGAAAGTGTTCAATATTCTGATAATATGGGATATGATGTTGCTGAATGCGCTGGTAAATTATGCATTCATTTAATTGATATACCACAAAACGAAAAGTACATAATTACTGTAAATTTGTTTAAAATTAATGTGGACAATTAAAATTAAGAAAAATTACTTACACACTATAGATTATCTATATTTGAACTGTGAGAACGTGGATTTTAGCAATGCCCTTTATTTATATATTTATACTTGTTGACGTTAGACATTTCAAGTGAGGATTCTCTTTATTTGCAGACAATTCATTATCAGCCATCCTTTGCTGAAATAACGTTCAACAAAGCTTTCTATATCTGGAATAGTTAAAAATAGGCGCAGAGCAATCATTATGTTGGGGAAAGGTTTCTGTTTCTGTAGAGAAAATTAAGTAACTGCAATGAAATCATTTCACTCACATTGCTTTTCTACAAAACCTTTTCAGTAAAAGTACTTCTTGCAATAAATCATAAATATCTCCCTTGCAGTCATATATTATAGTCTGACACTGCAATTTCACCTCACTTTCTTCATGATCTAACGCCTTACTTAATTGCATACTGTTTTGGCTGCAGAAAATTGCTCTGATAGTTGACTAAGCATCTTAACAAGGACTAAAAAAGTCATTTTGAAATTGTACTCATCATTAAAAGGAATTTCATCGGGACTGGGTTCTTTAAAATATTTCTTTTGTGTACATTTCTTTTGAAGATACTCAGAACTGAATCCAAATCCGAAATGAGATAATTTTTGTCATAGTAATGTGTATTGACTTTCTCTCTGTGAGTTCTCGAGGGAAAGGAGCATGATACTTTGTTTGATAGGTAAAGATCGACCGCGTGGAATTTTGCTGTTAAGCAGTTAATTGAGAAAAAAGGGTAATAAATTAGTTGCAGGTGTACGATTCAGTATCTTTATAAGAAATTAATGTTTTTTAAAATTTGAACTTCGCTCCGCCTAGAAATATTGCCGGCCAGGTAATTTGAGTTCCATTCTACCCTAACCTCTCAGACGGAAAAATATATTACGCAGGATAACTATGGTTCTTCCAGTAGAATATCTTCCCGAGAACGAAAGTGCGAAAACGTGTCATTGTTTTACATTGCGTCTTACTTTTACCTCTGCTGCTAAGAAGACATCGCAATTTTGTCGATAAACAAATCTTGTAAAACCAGACGTTTTTCAGTACGTTTCAACATGAAATGACAACTTGTTGAAAATATCTATAAAAATGCTAATATTGCAAAAATTATTTTGTTTGTGAAAATGTTTCTCAAAACCCATTATTTTGTAAGGATGTTGCTGAAAGCGGGTAGCATATGAGTAGATGTAAGTAATGAAGTTAGACTTTATTTTGTTATCATAAGGGACATAAAAGATAAAATTAGTTGGGCAGAAAGGAAAACGAATGAGGAAATTTTGATTACAGTGGGGGAAGAGAGGGTCCAAATTAGAGTAATAAGCGACAGACAGAATAAGTGGGTTAGTTAAATTTTGAAAGGAAACGATCTACTGAAAGAAGTCATAGAAGGACGAATGTTAGGAAAGAGACAAAGAGTAAGGAAAAGGAAAGGTATATTATATACATCAAAAGAAGGAATTGGGTATGTGTACTTGAAGGGCAGGCTTTTGATAGCAAAGACTGCGTTAGTTGTGCCTAAAACCTACCTAAAGGTAAAATTCAATGCAATGTAATCTAAGGAAGTAAAATTTTATGGCAAGTATTTATTCTTGTACAAAAAATTGAATATAACTCTTGACTTTTCCAAGATGAGGATGAAATGTCGACATGAAACAGAATGTGCCTTGATTGTTCAAGTTTTTTTCTGCAAAACTGTAATTCAAATGTAAAAGCGTTCGATGTCGACTTCACAAATTTGCACACACGCGTCCTGAACGTCAGTTACAACACTGAAGACAAGTAACCTCTGTAACAAATAATGCATATAATGTTCCAATAATTTTAAACATTTTATATGTTCATTAATATGACAAAATTATTTCTAGTTAAAAGTAAAATTTAGATTTTCATTGTAGGACGTGCGTAAGGCATATGCATTTTAGTTGTCGACGACGATGAGGAGTCATGACGAATCTCATTTGTATGGCCCCTTTTTTCGGGATTCCCTATGATCAACATACTCGGCATATTCCATTACGCAGGCTCTAACTGAAGATGGCTACTTTGTGTTTGAAGTACGCAGGTGAAACCTTGAAACCTCGACCTCAACTTCGATGAACGACCTAAATCTCCCGTGGATCACTATTTGTAACCATGCCTGTTTTTAAATCTATTTTAACTGGACAGAAAACCCATGTTTTGACGTTCTATAGAAGAAGATCGTAAATTTTCACGCCCATAAATCGCAAGCAGCCAAAGTTCTTGGTCCAGTACATTCATTGTTTCCGTAAGCATGTATCGTGAGGACCCAGAGATCATTATGGTAAATTTTCATAAAATATTTTTGATATGTATATTGACGTGTATGTAAGGCTAATGATCAGTATCACCTGTGGTATTTAAAAAACACTGCTAAATTACAGAAATATTCAAATGAAAAACTATAGCACAGTCATATAGTATAATTGGCACGATTGCACAACCCGCCTATTGCTTAATCCATAGGAATACTTATTTTTTATCTTGATGTTGTGGCGCATTTCACAAAACGAATCGCGAATGTTTTTATTTTCCTTAAAATAGTTTTTATAGAACAACTGGAAATAGTTCCACAGAGTCACCACTCCAGCTGTTTACGAGTAAAAACCATTCCATTGTATATTATTATTTTGTTCGAATGATAAAACTATATTTCGAGACAATGGATTAAATCATACGCTTAGGTAGGACGCAGAGTTGAATTCTCTTGATGTCGTCAGTAATGAGTACTATTATCTCGAATAGATATCCCATAAATCATAAATTTCAACATGCTGTCTCGTTCAAGGTCATTTTTACGATAGTGGTGGGAAGTGAAACAAGAACAACTATATTTTAAAATAGGCCAGGGTTTGGACCTAATTTGCAAAACATTTCAAAAGTAATACTGCGCTGGTGTCTATTGCAACCTTAGAGGCGGATGGTATGATATATGACTTAGCAAAAGAAATCATAGCATTATATAATATCCTGATTTCAAACATTAGCATAGATAAACTTATAAGTTGTCAATACATCTGTGATGACGAGTTAAAATAAAACAAATTAATAAGGCCAGTAATGTTTTACGGCGATATATGGAGCCAATAAAATATATGGAATATCAAAAATGTCTTTAGGTTATGCCTGAAAATTCATTATCACTAGTTAAGTACATTTTTCCAATGAATATTATTATTTTGGGTTGTTTTATTTTCGTCTACGAGGCTGTACGGTACATTAATATTTATTCTGTAATTTCGGATATATTTTACTGAAGATAATATTTTCAGTGCCAAAGTAAAGATTGTTAAATTAGTTAGATTTAATAGCCATTAATAAGTATTTGTCGTTGAATTCATCGCTGAATGATATATGTCGATACGTTCCAGCGAATTTCAACCGTAAGGCGGGAAAGAGTAAAGAAGATGAATAAAGAGGTTAACACGTTGAGAATGGATGGCAGAAGTGACATTCGCAAGCGAAGAACGGGAAATACCATTGCTTTATCTTAAAGCGATAAAGAGAGTTGATATATTTATTTTATAATACTTATGGGCTGTATATCGAAAGATATCTCTTTCAGTAATATATTTACAATCAGGTACACAAGTTTACTGCCCACAAACTAAGAGAAATAACTTGTAAAAAACCATTAAGCGATAGTTATGTGAAATGTATAACACCGTGAATACACTGAATTATTTTAAAATAACTCCGTAAATTACGGGCAAATGAAATGAAAATTTAAAAAGAGGCAAAAATTTTTGCATGTGGAAATGCTTCTCAAATTCGTGATTGAAAAAAGTGATAAATCAGATCCAGTTATTAAGCTACTAGGCGATAAAAAGTTATCAAGAAATGAAAAAGATGAGGTAGGACAGGAAAACGCGGAGAAATTGGTTTAATCGGTAACCACTGAACAATCTTCCAAGAGGTTGCTAGCGGCGACGATCTTTCTATCTATGCAAGCGAAACATTTCCAGCCTATGGTAATCGCCATAGAGAATAAAACGCGAGATCTAATATCATAAGCGTTGTAAGGTCTGCGCAGTACGCGGCGATTCGGTAAGCCGGCCGGATACGCCTACTACTCGCGCCGTGTTATTGGTATCTTACCGTCAGCGGGGATGAGCGATTGATAAATACACGAAGCCTGGCTCCAGTGACCCGTAATTAATGCGGAATTATTTGTTGGAGAGAAAGCACAATGTACATGGCGACGTTACAATGCTCATTTCATAAAAATGGTTCTCTGTTTTCCTCATTACAAAGAACGTATATAATTTGAAATAAAATAATCACCATATATTAAATATATAAATTTGAGGAAATGCGTAAGTTAATTTTTTTCGGACATCAATTTCTTAACCATCACGAGATGTTTGTTTACTCAGTGCCTCCCTGAGCCGAATTTTCTCGGTTATATATCTTTGTAGCGTCTGTCTCTCACTGATGAGATTACGTTCTGATTTTGCCGTTGGAAATAACGTTGCCTTCCACGGTTGCTATTACTAACGTTAATATTAACTTAATAATAAATATTTGGCAAAACTCTTTAAAATTATCATTTTCATTATATAGTTGTGGTGTTAGTTCCTAATGTGTATATAGTATAGCTCTCTCTTAGTTTGATGAGAATGGTTAAGGCGTTCATAATCTAACGGAGGCCCTCAGAGCAAACATAAAAGTCACACTGCATCATCCTACGAAACAATCATACAGCTACTAACGTGACTGTCCATTTATCAACCATAAACATTATTTATATTAAATGAAATATACAAAAATAAGTGATAGAATTGAGGAATTCGAACAAGAGCACTAGTCAGTTTTTTTATATTTTTAAATGAATTGTTTTGGAAGTAAGACAAAAACAAGATTCCGTAGCTAATAAATCACCATTTCTTGTAGATAGTTACATTAAATATCCCAGACGGTGGAAAAACGACTTAAACATTGTGATCCCGATATCCCCGGTTTTCCGATGCATTCTGCACAGACTAAAATAAGAACGCAAATTTCCTTAGCTATATTTTTCAACGTTACAACAGTAGATGACACTCGCAAGAACAAAATCATGACAAGAATAGCGACAGAGAAAGAAGTGTTCAACAGAAAGAAAGTTCTGTAAAGAAGAAAGAAAATCGAGAGGCAAGGAAGTAGTTACTGAAATACTGCGAATGAATTATCGCCTTGTGTGGAACGTTGAGTGCAAGGAAAAACAGCGATATTTGGAGTAAGATAGAAAAATTTATTCACGATTAAGCCAAAAAATAGAATTTATTAAAAAGGAACAAGAGAAAAAAAAAGAATGATAAAATAATTGATTATAAAGAGATCGGCTAACTGGAATGGGCGTTTCCTGCGAAGAATATCTACGTGTTTCACGATGCTTCTGATGGTAAATTAGAGGAAATTATAACGAGTGGAATGGGAGGGATACAGCTTACTGACGGCTGAAACGGTAAAAAGAATAGGATTAAGAAGTTCGCGGAGGACAGGACAATGCGAAGAAACCGATTCACGGACCCTAATGAGGACACACTACTAATAATATTATCGAATTATTGATATAATGCGTCACCGGCCGTTGAAAGTAAATTCGATCGATCCGACTGTCGTCGTCTCCGCGAGATTATTTTCACAGGGCTGAGGAATAAGTGGCTCGGCACTCACCAGCGAAGCGTTTCCACACCAAGGAGAGTCTTCGATGTAGGTGCACGTCGGAGGGTGTCCCTCGAAGTCGACGGTCCAGGAGAGGTGAAGGCTGGATGATCGTCCCTCGGGGAACCCGTAAAAGCTGGCGACCTCCTATAAATCTACTACTCGCTCGAAAGATTCGTGTGGAGAGGCAAGAGGAATCACTCAAACCAACTCAGCCGACATGGAAGGGAAGACAGAACAGGAGTAACGCCCCCTTTCATCCATCCGAACCTACACCCACCCTCTCTCTCTCTCCCCATCCTCACTCCATCTCTCTCCTGCCCTTCGTTTCCCCATCCTCTCACCTCCTCCGGCGCGGGCCGGAAATGATGTATACCTCCCTCCCTCCCTACGTTTCTCTCCCTCTCCCCTCGTCCCCGTGCGAAATCGCCCCCGAAATCCTCCTCCACCCCCTCCCAACCCTCCATCAATCCCTCGTTCCTCTCCCTCTTTCTATCTCTTTCACTCTTCCCCGTCTCCTCCATCCCACCCTCTTCGCCAAGTCGACCCATTCACCCCCCGCAATCTATGGCTCTACCCCTCCCTTTTCTCCCTCCCCCATACCTCTCTATCGCCCCCTAAACGTGCATGGTGCATGTGTGTATATGGAGTGTGATCTCTCTCTCATATATATATATATATATATATATATGTGTGTGTGTGTGTGTGTATGTGTGTGTGTGTGTGTGTATCCTAAAAATCCTAGTTTCTCTCGCTTGCCTATGAAAAGGTACTTGTGGATTCCGTCTTCAGGTGATCATCCGTGGCATCGCTATTTTTTTATTTAAAGCTAATTTATCAAAAGTGTATTCTTTTTAAGATAAACGATTGCCGAATTAACGCCGAGGGCGGCTGCTATTTTTAATTCTCTACGCTGTTTTATGGCTCCTACAATTAGCAAGATCATCAATGGGATTTGATCGCTTGAATTAGCACGTATGTTGAAATAAAGATAATTACAATTCTCTCTTTTAAAAAAGGAGGCCCTTGGGACAGGAATAGATAAGTGGGGGGAGGGGGTTGACTGAGGGGGTCAGAAAACTATTTGTTAAAATTACAGCATTAGAATTTTTCTAAGTTTAACTAGAGAAAATACAGAATATTTCTGTATCGTAGCTTTGTTATCTATAAATTATTTTGAGACTGGATGTTAATTTCACATGTTTTATCATTATAAATGTTTCATGTTTATGATTTTCTAGTATTCATTGAGTGCTAATCTTCAGGTCCTTTTCATATTTTATCATTTTTCGATTATAACATCCACAGTCTGTTAACTACACCGACAAAAAATTAAGTATACCGAATTAAAATTCGTAAATGTTCTATCGGAATACATTTACGATTACAATATTTCGTAAGTACTATAAAGACTATAAATCTATGATTCATTGATACATTCTTTACCAGAAGCATAAATGTTCCTCGGCCACAAAACTAATGATAACATGTTAAATTATTACAGGTAAATTAGCACAATTAACATCTTTTGTAATTTTATCAAATAACGCAATTCCAGTTGCTATGGTCGATCAAATATTCATAGCTCTCTGACACTAAATAGAAACTAAGACGTTGCTTTAAATCATGTCTGTTATTCAAAACGAAATTTAGGGGATGCTTTAGCTCCAGACCGTTGTTTTGTGGAAATTAATTCCAATTCATTCAAGAACCATACAAGTGATTAAATACGCATTCGTGCAAATCGTGTTCGACGAATAAAACGCTCGTTGGTGAGTTTTAAAAGTCATAAATCAAACAAAATTCATCAATGATATAGTACAGGGGTGGCCAAACCGCGGCTCGCGAGCCACATGCGGCTCTTTTAACTTAACTTGCGGTTCTTATTCATTTACTCTTAAGGGTGTATCAAGGCTTATCACCTCAGAAAGCAATAATGCAGTGCGGGTATGAGGTTTTGGGAATGCTAAATGGACATGCAGTCTATCTGTATTTGTTTCGAATACAAGTTATGTTTACTGTTCGTACATTTTTGTGCGCAGAATGTGTGCCTTGCGGCTCTCGAACTCAGAAAGATTATCATATGCGGCTCTGATGGTGAACAGACTTGGCCACGTCTGATATAGTAGATCGACAAAATCTGTACAACCTTTTGTTGAGAGTTGGGAAACGTGACGCGTAGGTCGAATCCTTAATTTCAACCGAAAATGGAGTGTAACCGTTATTAAAATGCTAGGAGTGACAAAATTTCGGAAATAGGAACCGTTTACACTCGATAAACTCGTTGCACAATTATTCCTCAGTCAGATAGGTCGGCCGAGATGGATTTTACTAAGCTTTGCAAATTCCGTGTAAGTGAAGCGCGTCTTGCAAAAAAAATCCATGTCTATCTGACAAATTCTTTTTTATTAAGATTTCATCCTTTTAATTTGAATGTTGCTCCAACTACGCCTTAATTTGAATGTTGCTCCAACTACGCCGAATCAATGCCAGATGAAAATTTATCGATAGATGTTGGTCAAAACAAGTACCTGAGTAGGATTTTTTAATTAACAGAAATTCCATTCAAGCCACGACCATCGAAGTGAATTGAATCAGATCCATCAGGTGAGGCATCGACGCAGAAGTTCGCTTTTTTTTAAGATTATCACAAGTCAAAATAATAATAATAATAATAAATACGTGAGTTAGGATTGTTGGTGCTGATTTGGTGCATTTCATCATCTGCCTGTCATTAGTCTGACGAATTCCAGAAGGCTCATATTACATAGCTGGGACCACATTCAAAACTGACCGCTCCACAGATCTCCCGATAGTCATTAACTCGGATTATGAGTTCGAAACTCGAGGGCCAGATTCACTCACGTACCTGTCCCTTCTAGCCGACCACGCCACTTACAATAAAATTTAAAATATTTTGTTGCCAACTTTTTGAGAAAGTAACTCAAGTATCGAATTCGGGCAAATGCTCTGATTAAGAGCGTCTTTTAAACGTAATTCTACGATAATTAATAAGATACTTTCGTTCACATGTAATCTTGACGTTCAGGAATACAAACCTTTTAAGAGTTTTTAGGTGTTACGTGAAGGGTTAAATGCCAGGATCCGAATCGGTAGATTGATTCCATGGATTCCGGTCTTCAGAAATTATACGTTCCAAGCCCCGGAATTAAACCACGCCACAAAAGAATAGGTACATCGAGAGCGATTGACTTGGAATTACACTATCGTTACCCTATATCTGTGATATAAGTGTCCGGGACTTGGAACGTAAGAGTTGTAGCCTTAGAATGGCCATCTTGGGATATAAATTAAGGAAATTAATCTCATGGTAGATGAAAAATGAAATATTAATACAAATTAGAGCATAGATTTAACGAGCGTCTATAAATGGACCATCATTATGTCTTAAGAACAAAATTTCGACTTGAAGATTAAGGAGAGAAAAACACCGATCGAATTTAGTGTGGCGTAAAATCAATGCCAACTTTGAATAAAATGCTCGTAATAATGAATGCTCACGTACGATATCACATTACAATACGTTACGGCGCAAGTATATATATTTGCACCGTGTTCATTTATTATTCAGTTGCATTACTATTCTAGTATTATACGAACAAATCGATAATCCAAACTAGATCCGTCATCGGTTCGGATATTCGTCGCTCTCTTGTATTCATAATTGAAGAGGGAGGCTCTGTTAACAAGATTAAGTCGTCATAATTATTTATGGGAAATATTGAGAGGGAATAGCATTATACACGGAGATTATCGAACGAGAGGTAACAGGTGAAGAGCATAAGAGAGAGAGAGAGCAAGAAATATGGTTTGTTTGAACCCTCGCCTCTGGAAGACTATTTTCATCGTTGTATTAAAAATAAGACATGCATTAAGAATGCTCATTCTTCAGAATGCACCGTATGAATATTTTGTTCTTATTTGATAATTACTAAGAAATTCAAACCAAATATAAATGTCTAATTAGGCATAGGGTATTTATGAAATCCCGGAAGAACTTTTATTGCATCGGGATCTGAGAAATATTTAAATTCCTCCACGTTTTAGAGTTAAAAGGATCCGCAGTTATTGAGATATTCTGTAAAGGACTTTTAGAGAGGATAATCGGGACCAGTAAACCACCGAATTTACCAAAAATTATAAAATATAATGAGAGTTAAAAACCAGTTAATTCGTGCCCGCAAAACATTACCGAATTCCAGGATAAAGCAGGGGAGCTTTCAGGGAGGTGTTTCGTTTTGATAAAACACCATCAAAATTCGATTTTATTTAACTTCTTACGACCAATAATTGGACTTCAAAGCTGACGATGAATTCATCAAGTCGAAATAATCGTCGTAGCTTATTTTTATTTAGTTTAAAGTATAGTTCGAGGTATGACATAAAACTTTATTGGACGAGTGCTGTCCGTTTTTATCATTGCCGTGCGTTGGGGACATGAATAAGCCAATAGAATTGGGGCAACAGCTAAATTTCCTTTGAAAAAGACGGGCGTTACATCGAGAGTAATGGGATTAGGAAAAGAACAAAGTTACGAGGATTGCGGCGAGAGGCTAAAGGATGGCAGTGGAAGAAAGCCTCTCTTTATCTTCCCACTCCTCCTCCTCCTCTCTCCA
This sequence comes from Tanypteryx hageni, assembly GCA_028673005.1. Classification (NCBI taxonomy): domain Eukaryota; kingdom Metazoa; phylum Arthropoda; class Insecta; order Odonata; family Petaluridae; genus Tanypteryx; species Tanypteryx hageni. The sequence continues at coordinate 78,087,714 of CM054115.1, read as the reverse complement.
AAAAAACCCCTCCTCCATTGGACCAACACCCTCCGACTAGCATCTCCGCCATTGGGCGAGACCCTTCCGTCATCGATCTGAAACAACAAAAGGATCCCCGCCCTAGAAACGCCCCCTGCGGTACTCGGCAGCCAATTGGGTGGCGTCCGTGACGCAACAAACCGGAACCGCCTCAGCATTGGCCGGGAACGGATTTCCATGGGAACCGAATGACCGGTTTTTCCCCTTTTGTTTCTTTCCTCCCTCTCTCTCTCTCTCTTCTATCCTCCCTCCGCTCCCTATCCCGCTGCAACCCCACTTCTCTTTTTCCTCCTTCCCATCGAATCTCTTAATCAGCTTCTTCTCGATTCCTCTCCCATCACGCGCACAACAAGTGTTTCACCGCCCTTTGTTTGCTTTCTTCATCCCCTCGTTCGACTCATCCTTTATAATGAGAATAAAGAGAGGATTTCGCGCGTGATTTGAACTTGCACGCACGATCGCAAAAGGTCGAGTGGCTAACCCGGGTTTGCCGAATTTCGGAGCCAATATTATTATTCGCTTGACGCGATGGCTGTGGAATTTCTGTCGGGACTTGGGAGTGGACTTCGTCGACCTACGACCGAATATCGAATCGTGCAGGGCACCACTGGATCACTCTGGTGTTCACTACACGCCCGAATCGGCTCAGAGAGTAGCGAGTAGGATTCTCGAGCACAGTAGGGATTTTTTAGGCTAGAGAGTAGGGCAGGGTGTAGGTCAGTTTTGGGTCAGGGGATAATCGATGCATTTGTAGAAAATAAGAATCCCGCAAGATTATCTAATGATAGAATATACACCGAGCGTGACATGCAGCACCAATTTCGCGATAGGTCATTGATAGAATGTTCCGTTAAGGGCGCGACGGGTCGCAATTCCAATTTTGATGCGACGCCATACAGTCGTGGGAGTGATTGTGGTGGGAGCGCATGTAGTTTTAGAGTGGAAGAGAAAGTCAAGGGTGAGATTAGCATGCGAAGTGATAGTGAGAAATTAAACGTCGTCGTACTGAACTGTCGCAGCATCCGTAGGAAAATTGCTGAGTTCGAGCATGTTATTCGCAGTCTGCATGCCGACGTCGTGATAGGCACAGAAAGTTGGTTAACGGATGAAATTCAGAGTCAGGAGATATTTCCTAGAGACTATCGTGTCTATAGAAAAGATCGCGCTAATAGATCGGGCGGGGGAGTTTTCATAGCGGTTAGCGATAAGTACGATAGCAGTGAGATTCCGATAAGTGACAAGGATATCGAGAGTGTTTGGTGCCGCATAGGTAAAGATGGCTCCAAAAAGGTGTTCATATGCTCGTTTTACAGGACACCTAACGCTGGTGTAGATTGTATTTTAAGTCTCGAGAAACAATTATCAAAGCTTAGACTGATAAATCAAGATGGTATCGTTATAGTCGGTGGTGACTTTAACTTACACTCAATTGATTGGGAAAATCTATGTTTCGAATCTAGAGGTAAAGAACGCGAATCCTGTGAGGCATTAATCGAAACATTCTGCGAGCACTCTCTCCTTCAAGTAGTCAGAAAGCCAACGCGATTGGGAAACATATTAGATTTATTAGCAACTAACGTCCCAGAAAGAATAAACAAAGTCACCATTGAAGATGGGATAAGTGATCATCAGGCCGTATATGCAGAGTGTAAGTTGAAAATCGATAGGCACCCCAAGCCTCAAAGAAAGTTTTATATATTTGCTAGGGCAAACTTTTCAAGCTTCAGGTCGCGCCTACGAGAAATACTACCTGGCTTCCGTGATATGACCGAACGATCAGGTGCTGAGTCGTCATGGAAACTATTCAAGGATATAATGCTAGAGAGTATCGATAAGTACATTCCAATTAAATCGAAGGTCGACAATAAAGAGCCACGTTGGTACAATAAGCAAGTTAGGAGTGCGCTTAGGCGTCAGAGAATATGCCACGCGAAAATAAAAAATATGCCGTCTACATCATCCGATGAATACAGAGCAACTAAAGTTAAGACGTATAAGGAATCCCGCGCTAAAGCGAGAACTACTATGCGCGAGGCTTTTACTAACTTCCGGAATAAGGTATTAAATAATTATTTGAAGGAGGACCCTAAAGCGTTTTGGTCCTATGTGAGAGAGGTCCAAGGTAGAGGCCCTACAATACCTTCCCTGCGTAATGACTCGGGTGACGTTATTCATGATAGCGTAGAGAAAGCCAACCTGTTAAACGGTCATTTTGTAAAAGCATTCACAGCCGTCAGCGACCATTGCGTACATTATGCACCCGCAATAAGGGGGGACCTGATGGACGATATAGTATTTTCTGAGGTGGGAATAGCAAAGCAATTAAGTTCCATCAGACATAACAAAGCCACTGGCCCCGAAGAAATTCCTGCTCGCGTTTTAAAAGAATTAGCGGAAGAAATAGCACCTTTTCTTCGGATAATCTTCGAGAAATCCATTTCTCGCGCAGAGGTCCCTAGCGACTGGAGGTTAGCGCACGTTACCCCAATTCATAAGGGCGGAGACAAGGAGAACCCAGAAAATTACAGGCCGATTTCTTTAACTTCGATATCGTGTAAGATTCTCGAACATATACTCGTTAGCAACATAATGCGATTTCTTGATAGTAATTTATTGTTAGATGATTGTCAACACGGCTTCAGGAAAGGTAGGTCATGTGATACTCAGCTCGGTCTTTTTGTTAATTTTTTACTGAGAAGCGGAGAAAAGAATACGCAGGTCGATGCCATCTTCTTAGATTTTAGGAAAGCCTTTGATAAGGTACCTCACAGGAAGTTAATAACGAAATTAGAAACCTTAGGCGTAAATTCTAAAATCGTTAGTTGGATCCGTGAATTTTTAAATCATAGGAAGCAGAAGGTTGTTATAGATGGGAAATCTTCGAACTTAGTGGAGGTTGTCTCTGGCGTTCCACAGGGTAGTGTAATTGGTCCGTTATTATTTCTAATTTATATAAACGATATCAGCTCAGTAGTCAGAAGTAAAATTAGGCTTTTCGCGGACGACACCGTCATCTATAGAGAAATAAGCAATCTGGAAGACCACCAGTATCTCCAAAATGACCTAGAAGCTATTTCTGTATGGTGTAAGGAATGGCAGTTAGAGATAAACCAAAAGAAAAGCTGCGCCATCAACTTCTGGAGAACCAAGAGTATCTCGTTGAATAATAATTATTCGTTGGACGGAGTAGAGATTCCAGTTTCAGACTCGATTAAATACCTCGGAGTCACGATCCATCGTGATCTCTCGTGGGACACCCACATTCGCCGATTGATAGGTGCCGCTAACAAAAAGCTGGCCTTTATAGGGAGAATAGTTCGAAATAGCTCCGAAAAAGTGAAAGAATTATGCTATTTATCCTTGGTTCGACCGCAGGTCGAATATGCTTCAGCTGTGTGGGATCCTTACGAAAAGGGACTCACTAACGAGATAGAAAAAGTTCAGCGCAGGGCAGCTAGATTTGTAAAGAGGAATTACGATAGTAAACAAAGCGTAACATCATTAATAGAAAATCTGAAATGGACATCGTTAGAGGAACGTAGGCTGCAGGCTAGAATTAAACTACTGGAAAAATTTATGTCGGAGGGACTAGCGAATGAGGTAGTAGGACTTATCAGAAGCCCGACGTATTTCGGAAGGCAGGACAGTGAGGATAAGATTCGCGAGATTGACTGCAGAACGGAGCGATATAGAGGATCGTTTTTCCCTAGGACGATAAGATACCATAATAGGAAAAAATAACGTAGGAAAACTATGGACCCTTGGTGCACTGCACCCCCTGCCATCCACCGAAAAGGTGACTTGCAGGGTATAATGTAGATGTAGATGTAGATGGCATTTAAATTTCACCCGATATTATGAGGCGGAAAAATTTCTATTGGCGATTTGAAAAGTCTCCGCTTTATGTAACATGTACGTCGTTTATGTTATCGCTACTTTTGCATTTTTGGTTACAATAAAACATTCAGCGGGTTCGTAGCGGTGTTACAATTCTTCATTGATTTGACGTTGCGGCACGGAGATTAGGCTCAGGATTCCACATTGAGGGGTTTAGGGTTCCGTATCAACAGAGGGGATGTTATTAAGAGAAAGGATCCACAGCAGCGGATTATCTATAGAGATAATAAAAGGCTATGGCATGGGGTGGCACATTTAGAGGGCGATAAAATCCATATATTGAAAGGGAAAAATGGCAAATTTGATCTGTTTATGATATTCTATATAAAAACTTGAGGATTCTCTATACACGGATCGCATTCGATTCATTGGAATTATTACATGGGAATACATTGAATCACATGTGATTCATTCCTATTTTTAATTGCATCCGATTACAACTCTGGATATCTGAGGAAGCCAGGGGCGGATCCAGAACCTTCCCAAGGAGGGGGCGATCGCCCCAATTACCCCTCCCCCGTCTTGATTCCTCCTCTGCCGACAACCATACGTTTTGAAAATCCCCACCCCCATCAGAATCTTTCTTTCCCTTGTCATTCAGACTTAATCTTCGGTGTAGAAACAATGGATGTCCCGCGGAATGAATGTAAGAATGCACCTAGTGGAGGGCAATGGGGTCCTCCAAGGGGAGGGCGATCGCCCCTCCCTTGGATCCGCCACTGGAGGAAGCTTTAATATGCTGGGGCTTTTCTGAAAGGTTATGAGCACAATATAATCATGTCATAAGCAGTGGCGCAGCTAGGAGAGGAAGGGTCCGCGGTAAAATATTTTCGATGGTACCTCTCCCCCTCCTTCATCACCCAACAAATTCATGTTCAATTAAAACTGAAACCCATTCTAAAACCTACAAAGTTGGACTGATTAATCGATTGTCAAGAACAGTGGTCGGCAACCTTTTTTGATGGTGGGTCAAAACCGTTAGGTTTTTGGAAAATGCGATGGGTTGATTGAAAACTTCGAATGAAAAGAAAAATCAATCCTGGTTTTTTACATAAACTGTATTTACTAATTGAATTACTCTTTTATTCTCAAAACTTAAACCCTTCTAAACACGGTTACCTTTGTGGGTCACCCAAATCGTTATGGCGGGTCACTCAATCATCCGCGGGTCATAGGTTGCCGACCACTGGTCAAGAACATGCTTTTAAAAATGATCGGCCCAAAAATAATGATTGGCTGGAAAGTCATTCAGAAATTTCGATATAAGAGAAATATCGTTAAAAAATCTTTATTTTCTCTATACACGTGAAAATCGAGTGCCCCGAAGATATCCGAGGGGGCCCGAGGCATTTGGCCACCACGTCACCCTATTGGTACGCCACTGGATATGAATATGATTCACCGAGTTTACACAAAGTGGTAACAAACGAACGCAATGCAAGGATCGTCAATACATCTGAAGTCTTGAGTGCGCTCGGAAGAAAACTTTTCAATTAATCCTCGAAAAGTGGGCGTGTTAAAAATGTGACTAATTCCTCCTCGGGCTGTAAAAGCGCGCGAGATCTCCGGAGTTGGACGCTGGAGAGACGAGGTTTTATTTTGAAATCCTGGGAGATGGATGGCCGGGTGGCGCATTTACGTGTAAAAGCTATCTCGGAGGATCTTTCCGTATTTTGGCTCAAAGCCAAGAAGATCTCACGGAATTTTGTTCTATCATCCATCGTGCCTGGACAAATAGTGGTGAATGTTTACGTGCTGGGCGCTGCAAATTCTTCGTTCTGCCACTGATGGTACAAAGTTAAATTTGCGAGCTCTACTTTTGGCATCTGTCGTGTAAATTCTTCATCTAGCTTCTAATCCCTTTACAATTATGAGATTGCCCGTAATGTTTATTAAAGTAGTGTCACATATAGTATTTTTAATGTCGTGCGACACTAACGAACGCATCTTAAATTAAATGTTTACCAAGGACGATTATTGGACGTAACGGGGACATCCTCGTGAAACATCATCACGCTGCTGTCAGAAGACAGGTTTTATCTGAATCGCTGCCTCCATCTCTCTCTCTCTCTCTCCCCAGAAGCCTCTTTTATACCTCTATAAGTACTATATTCCTGCTTTATATTCTCTAATATTCCTATTCTTTTTCTCCCTCTTCCTCTTCTTCCGCTAGTTTTGCCTTCTAAGATCCTCCTTTGTAAACACTGTCTTTTCAATATGTGCCCTATCCAATTTGCTTTTCTTTTCCTGATTGTTTTTATTAGCATCCTTTCTTCTCCCACCATTTCTAATACTTCTTCGTTTCTCTTCCTCTCTGTCCATTTAACTTTCATCATCCTCCTCCATACCCACATCTCAAAACTTTCTAAATATTTTCCCCCTTTCTCCTTACTGTCCACGTCTCTGCGACATAAAGAACTATGCTCCATATGTAGCATTTTGATAATTTCTTCCTTGTTTCTAAATTTATTTTTTGCTTGTGAGAAGCTCCTTCTCGTTAAATGCTGCTTTTGCCATTGCAATCCTACTTCTGATGTCCTGTGTACTTCTTCCATCCTGCGCTAAAATACTGCCAAGATATTGGAAACTACTTACTTGTTCCAATTTTTGGCCATTTACCATTATATTTAATTCTTTATGCTCCTTTGAAACCATCATGACTTTCGTTTTTCTTCCATTTTTTGCAGCATGGCTGCTGCTACCCAAGGTTTTTTGTTTCTTTCACCTGTTATCTTCCCTACCTTCTTTTCCATTACATTTTTAATGTTGCTATGGATGTATCTCCACTCCTCATCTACATTGTTCCTATTTTCTTCAGCTCTCTCCCCCAATCTTTCCTCCAGCTCAGTCATGATAGCCTCCTTGTTCTTAAAGATTTCCTCTAAGTGTATTTGCCACAAAAAGGTTGTGGTCGGAATCGATATCTGCCCCTGGTAGTGTTTTCACATTTTTAATGCTATTTCTAAATCTTTCATTGACTAATATGTAATCTATCTGGTATCGTCTCTGGTCTCCAGGGCTTCTCCATGTGAAAAGTCTCCGCTGTTGATGCTTAAACCATGTATTAGTTACAATCAATCTATTTCTATGGCAGAGTTCCACAAGTTTCTCCTCTCTTTCATTTCTCTTCCCTAGTCCATATTTTCCCACTATGTTATCTTCCTGTCCCTCTCCGACTTCACTGTTCCAGTCTCCCATTACTATGGTGGTCATCCTTCCTTTTCCCTCCTCCTCCAATATCTCCGTAATCTGTTCATACATTTCATGTACTTCGTCATCACCAGCATTAGTTGTTGGCATATACACTTGCATTTTAAGCATTTCCGCTGGCTCCATCTGAAGTTTTACGGCTATTAATCAATCATTAACTGTCACTACCGTGCTAATTCTTTCAGCTATCTCTTTTCTCATTATAATCCCCACTCCCCTTTCCTTTTTCTCTCCTCCCGAGTAAATAATCTTAAATTCGTCTGAATTTATCTCGCCTTCTCCTTCCCACCGAACTTTACTAACACCTACTATACCTACATTATTCCTTCTCATTTCCCTTTTTAATTTCTCTAGTTTACCCCTAGAATTCATAGTCCTAACATTCCATGAACCTATTCTTAATTTCTCACTACTTGCTTTCTTCTTATTAATGTTACATTTCCTCTGTGCATCCCCCAGGGTAGTCCCCACCCGGAAATCCAATTGGGGACTATTTTACCCTAGAGAGATCCATAGAGGTATTTGCAGTTTTTCAGTCTATCATGGGAAATATAATGAGGTAGTTTTCCCTTGCTTTTACAAGAGTGATTACCCATCTGTAGCTGTTCAGATCCACATGATCACCACCTACAGAGGTACTGTGCAAGCTGCTGCCCTTGCACAGGGGGATGTAAAAACCCCAAGACATAAAGCATAACGTACCCAGTTCAATCGGTAGTGAAAATTGTCGACAATATTCGAGTTCCAGATTACAGTCAATAGACTATTTCGTGCGACTTTGCGTGTGGCTAAAAAAAATAGCTGAGGATGTCATTTTCAGTCCACAAAAAGGAGGCATTTGAATCCTCACTTTAATGCTGAGGAGGAAACATTGTTTGGCGAAATAATATCCGACGAAGAATTGAAAACGTAAAATGTTTTTTTAACATGTGAAACTTCCTTTTTAATCATTTGATAAAAAATCTTGTATTTTATCTGTGGAATAATCATTCCTTATACTTAGGGAATTTGAAGCAGGGGTTCCCAACCTTTTTCATGTGGCGAGCAATAAGTTGTGTTCTGGTATATCAAGAAAGCATAAGGCTATATCCTAGAATATCAAGCGAGCACCACTATACTTTTAGGAAAAATAATAATGATCATAAGTACTAAAATCAAACCCTAAATGCTATTAATAGTATTCTTACATACATTTAGAAGGAAAGCAAACGATCATATTAAATTAATGCTGTAAGGAATCGCGATGTAAGCATCGCAGAAGTGCACAACCTGGCTGCCGAAGAGCACAGTTAAGCTGCTAAGGATCACAGAGGTGCTTGCGAGGACCAGGTTGGGAACCCCTGATATGGAGGAACGAGAAAACTCGTCATCTGAAGCGGAAGAGCAGTACCTACATTCAATAGTAAATATCTTGTCGTCTATAATAATCAAAGTTTCCCACAAATACATTAAAATTCATATATAGGTAATCATACTTTCTCAGCATTTTTTGTGCGCCACATGCAAAGCTTCTCTATATATTATTGTAAAATTTGTTGTTTAATCCTGAGACGAGTGTAGAAGAAAAAATCATTTTTATAAAAGCTTAGAAATTTTGTTAGAGGTGTTTTATTTCATTTAAGTTATTTTTGCAAAACCAATATAATTCTTCATCTTAAAAAATTATCTGCCGAAACCCGGGATTGAACCAGGGACCTTTAGATCTTCAGTCTAACGCTCTCCCAACTGAGCTATTTCGGCTTGGCGATTCGTGGTGATGGCTTATGTTACTTTCATACGAGGACGGGAATATTCCCGAGTCTGATTGACATGTCAATTAAAAATACTGGATATCTTGATAATGTTAACCGCGTACGAATATTGGTAGTGGAACTTCTTGTAGATTTAGTACATTTTCCATCTATTATCCTAGGGTTCTGTAAATCTCAGGAGAAACTGTGATTAAATAGGTATTACCTTTATATATATATATAACAGACGTGGCCAAACCGCGGCTCTTTTAAATTTCCATGGAGAGGCGTGTCAACATTTTTCTCTACAGGACAAAATGACGTAGTGTGACTTGAGACGTGTCTGGAATGCCTAATGGCATGCATTATATCCAAATTGCTTCGGATACAGGTTGTTTTATATATATATATATATATATATATATATATATATATATATATATATATATATATATATATATTTATATGGATGGCAACAAGATGTTGGGATGAGGAAGCCTAGTGAACATTCACCAATCAGACGACTTCAGGTTGGCGAGGCCCTGGGGATGTCGAAGCGACACACGTGAAAGAACACTAAAACAACACAGAAACATAAAACATATATATATATATATATATATATATATATATATATATATTTATTTATATATATATATATAAGGGAATCTCACGTTAAGGGGGTAAAAACAATGGATGTAGTGAAACTGCATCCTAGGGAAAATATTTTAAAATAGATAATTCAAACAAACAAAATGCAATGTTTCCGCCCGGGATCGAACCGGGGACCTTCCGCGTGTTAGGCGGATGTGATAACCACTACACCACGGAAACGCATGGTCTGAAAAATGTATTTAACTCTTTTCTGTCTGTATTCTTTTTATTAAAAATCAATTTTTTAGTATACCTACATTTGTTTATAATGAACCAATAAACATATTTCACACATTAAGCAAGAATTGCAATAGCTATTCCATTTTCAATATAGAGAATGTGACATATATGTTGCACACTCAAATAATCACTGCAATAATTTATTACGTTATAAGGTTCTCAAAATTATTTACTAGGATTGAAATATTATTTCTTTTGCCATAAAGACACAATTTTCTTTAAAATTTAAATAAATAATCTTGAAAAACATATTTTTACTCGTTCCATTGCTTCTGCAGAACTGCTTCACGAGTTAGTTCAAACACTAGGTATTTAACCAGTACAGTGTAGTTAACTGCAGCAATGCCAAAACAGTTTAAGCATTAAATGCAGTAGGCATAGTTGAAAATGTGTAGTCTGAGCCAAGCTCATTATGACATCTTTCTTCTAGTATCGAGAAATATAAAACGTAACATATAATATGTCACACTAGGCAGGAATAGGTTAATTGTAATTTATTATAAAGTTATTTTTATATAATAGAGAATGAATCTCATGTTCATTGCCGACATTAGAATACCTAACTACCTTAACCTAACCTGTGCTCTTTCTGCTTATTTTAATACATCCGTTGGCTGACGATGGTTACTCAAGTGAAGTTAACGTAGATTCATTGCCGAATGTAGTTAGTCTTCCATTCTATAAAGTTTTGAGTGCATGACAGTGATTAAGTTATAAGAAAGCTATTAGGAAACCATAACCATTATTAAGCATTTATGAACCTACGATTGCTTAAATCTTATGAAGAAGAGTGATTGAATCTTTAAGATCTTTATAATGACCTAGCGAGTAAAAGCTTCAATATTGGGTCAATTTGCGTCGAATGTCACAAGCAGGCTATATCATCGTATTGAGGTAAACATATTGCTATGATAAAACATCCTCTTCTGAACATAATTTTTAAATAAAGCAAAAGAAGTTAAATGTTTCCGCCCGGGATCAAAACGGAGGCCTTCAGCGTGTGAGGTAGATGTAATGACGAATACGCCACGGAAACATAATTAACGCTGAAATAAAATCTAATTTGTTAGGAGAATTTTCTTATGCGGCACTCAGTTAATGCGGTGGTCAAGTTTAAATGGAACGGTGCATAAACAACGAACTGCGACATTTTCGAGTATTCAACACAAGCAATAGCGGATACTAAATTTAAATGGTTTTCCTTCAAAAATACAAGTATTGTCATATATGTTAATATTAATTTCAGCCTTCAGATGCTAGTGATGCAGGGTATTGCGGGAAACTCTGGCCTGTCTATTCGTATAATAAATTTCAGTTTCTTTTATTTTACTGAAAATAGCGCTATTACTCATTAAATTTGAGAAAATATATATTTTTGGAAAACAGACGCCAAATATGCTAAATGAATTGACCGCCGAAGTGTGCGGAGGTTACTATGTTTTACACCGGCCTTTGATGGCGCTCTAATCATCGCTTCTTACACTCCTGTCATCTATAAACCATAAAAGCAACTACGTGCTCTTTCTCTGTGAAGTAAATTTAAAATGTTGTCCAATTTAAATGATAACTAGCAGATGTACCCGGCTTCGCTCGGGATGTTAAAGCGGCACAGTATTTATTTTGTTGAAGGTTAAAATAACATAACTGAAAAAGAAGTCCGAGAACGAAATAAAACACAGATACCGGAGCCTGTCTGAAAATAATCTAAAATAGTAATATGCCATCATACTTTACCTTTCGTTTATAATACTTCCTTGTGAACAATGTTTATTGTTTTTCCTCCAGATGTTAGGATGGTTAAGTTACGTGGGCTAAAATCTAAAATAAAAATTTAACCTGGATTTATTTCTCAACTTAGGCATAAATGTAACACACACTTCACTTTTTAAAAAAATCCAAAATTTTCTGCCTGCAATACACACGGGTGAACCACACAATCAAACTTATCTGCAATAAATCAACTTGCAATCTATTACGTTTGACGTTGCTACAACAATAATTTCGATGCTTCATTAAAAGCGTGAAGCGAATAACGCAATTTTTTCGTCTATTTGAAGGTTTAATAGACGCTAATTCGATCGGAGGCAACAATGCGGTACGCCTTGGCAACGTCCGGAAAGAGTACGAAAAAGCGATGAAATTTCTAAAGGAAATGCGTATTTCTGACAAATTCCTCCGTATAACATCTAAACATTGCAAGAATAAGATATTTTATAGTTTTAGCCGTCGAATAAAGCGTACATGGAGAAAATTGGTCTATATTTGCGTATTTTGATGAATGAAAGAAAAAATCTTGCACCTTGAAAAATCGAAAATCCCATGTAAACTTATGGGAAAATATAATTGTCTCCCGGAGTCGAATCCGAGACTTTTCCGGGAAGTTTGATTCTTCCAGGGACCATCTCATGTTGGTTTAACGATTGTGAAAATTTCAGCTCATTAGGCTTAGTAGATCCGAAGATATTAAGCGAGAAATATTTGAAGGAAACCGCAGACTCCCAGCCAGCCAGACAGGTTGAGTTTTATATAGATAGAGAAGAGATTATATAGATAGAGATAAAAATAATAATAATTTATTTTCACCGTAGGCAAGTACATTGCATGGTTTCGTCACATTGATATAAACATTCATACATCATCTAAGTATTAAATAATGCTATAATAAGTTTTTCACAGAAGGAAATTTTTTAACTGTCTTTTAAATGATATTATGGGGGATATTAACTTGATTGCAGCAGGTAGTTTGTTAAATATAATAGCAGCTGCATGGTGAGGTCAATTTTGAGAAAGTCATGTGATATTTATTGAGATGATGTTACAATCTTTGGTGTGGTGTGATAATGATGGTAGTCGAGATTTCTTGGGAAGAGTTGAGGATATTGCTTGACAAAATGTCGCAGTTAAGAATGTATATGGAAGGAAGAGTTAGTATTTGAAGAGACTGGAAAAGGGATGCGATATGAGACCCGTAGCATTGCTTTAATGGCTTGTTTTTGTAAGAAAAAAGCTTTATTAGAGTGGGTTGCATTTCCCCAGAAAATGATGCCATAGGAAAGATGGGAGTGGATATTTGCATAATAAAGGAGCTTAAGGGTGTCAATAGAGGTTATGGGTGCTAATTTTCTGAGTTAGAAAACTCCAGTAGCTACCTTTTTCATCACAGCATTAATCCGTAACCACAGGCATCAGAAATTGACGCACCAACACAGACATGCGGTCTCTCAGACCACACGTCAAATATAAATAACTATGTGAGAAGAAACAACATTGTATATAGTTTTCTTATGTTTATATTTGAAATAGGGTCTTGGCGAACAAACACAAAAATATGAACTCTTAGTATGCAATATCTTCTTAGTAAGTATGAAAATAAAATTTTTTTACACAATAAAGTAAGGCTCTAATTTTTGATAGGTTACTTTTTTAAATTTCATACAGAAACTTTAGTATTTGCTTTAGTCTTTTGGAGAGGGTTTGTTTAAACACATGAATATAAAATAATTTAAAAAAGAAAAACTTATTTAAAAATGAGGACCATAAACTTCGTCACTTCAGCGCATGCTCCTCAAACGGGCGCTGGACAATTCAAAAATATTGAGCTGCTACAAATAAAACATTGGAAGGCAGGTTTTGTTTTCTTTTACGGACGTGCGACGGTCCAGGACGGTTTAACTGCGACATATCTTCAGAAATTTCCGAAACCGTGAAAAAGAACTGTTCTGAAAAAATTACGCGAACACAGGCATGCGGTCTCTCAAACCGGCAACTAAATTTAACACGCTCTAGCACGCACAGGTCCGTTGCTAGAAGGCAACTGCCATACAGTAAACAAAGTCACCTGAAGTATACAAAGGTAAACAAAATCTCGAAGGCGGAGATGATTCACGAACCCTAAATGAGACGATTGAAATTTTCGTGCGGTCTGAGAGACCGCTGCCTGTGGTTACGAGTTAATATGTAATGGCCGGTCCAGGTCTTCACTGATAAGAATTTCACTGACTGTGAGATGGAGCATTCAATGCTTGCATTGTTCATTGAAAGTTGGAGGTTGAAGGAAGGCAATGCTCTTTTGGTGAGAAATTGAATACAGACAGTTTTAGCATCGTTCTCGGCAAGACCGTTGGAAGAGCATACCTCCTATTCAGGGTTGGACTGGCCCGGCGGGACACCGGGACATTTCCCGGTGGGCCGGTGAGGCCGGGCAGATCGGCCGTTAAAACCGTAATTTAATAATTTTTTTACCCGTGAATCCAGAAATATGGAAGAACGGATTTTATGTCCGTTTTTAACTAAGTTTCCTCGAAGTTATCTTTCCAAATCTTTTACGTCTCTCACTCCTTTCATCGTTGCTAAGTTCAGAGATTTCTCCGCAAGTCAGCATCTTTCCCCTCTCCGTTTAAAAATATTTTCAAGTACAACAATTCTTTATAAATATTTTCTAACTAATAATAATATGGTATTATCAAGCGCTTTTGCTATGGTTCATGCAAATGTGAAAACAATATCAATGATATTAATAAATTAACTGAAATAAAAATATTGAGTGTTAAATCCGTCACAAACGATTCTGAAAGTTTTTCATGCCTTCAAGTTCAACAAAATTTTCAGGTAACTGAAAACAAAAACAAATATAAAAGTATTGAAGATATTAATTCGGAAAATCTAAAAAAAATCGAAGAAAACGTTTTCAAACGTGATTTCAGGCTTTCGTTAAGGCTTTTTAAATAATAATGATTCGATAAAGAAATGTAAATTTTAAAGTTTTTCTAGAAAACCGTTAATCTTCCAAAATTAATGAAAAAAATTTCAAATATCTGATTTGGTCGCAGAGTACAGCGATTTTGCGCGAAATTGGATCTTTAAAAAAAAACAGTCCCTGATATTTATGTCACTTCAGAAGTTCATGAAGATAATTTTGATGACATAAAAATGTCATCAAAATTATCTAAATGATGATAAAATGACAGAATGTAAATCGGTACTTTGGGATTAACGATGCTCCAACTCCGCAGCGTTCCTCTGGGGGCGAGATATGGAACTACAAGGCACTGAAAGTGGCGAGATTAGGAATTACGTGGAGCAGTAGACCATTGGAATTCGGATGTGCCAGGGAAGGGAAATTTGAAAATGAAGGAACATTTTACGCATCCCCACCGGGTTGGGTTGGTTGGTGAAAGTGTTTTGGTTTCTCCTCACGTTCACAGTTTTCTCCCCTCGAGTAGGGAAGCCTGCGGAGGTGGAGCATCGCTAATCCCAAAGTACCCTTTTTTCATTGCTATATTAAGAGGAACGCTTCCGTACCCGAGCGGGGAACACTGTGAACGTGAGGGAGGATCAAAATATGTTCCTTCATGTTCTAATTTCCCTTCCTTGGCACATCCGAGTTCCTATGGACTACAGCTCCACGTAATTCCTAATCTCGCCACTCTCAGCGCCTTGTAGTTCCATATCTCGCCCCAAGAGGGACGCTGAGGAGGTGGAGCATCCAAGGCCATATATATGGCCTTGGGAGCATCGTCAATCCCAAATGTAAATCTTGTAAAAAATGTTTTTCTTTTGTTTTAAAGTATTAAATGAATATAACTTATACAGTTCTGCTTATAACAATATTTATAAAGCATATATAATTATACTTACTTATCTGTTACGCAAGTTCATTGTGAGAGAAGTTTCAACATTTTAAGTTATATTAAAAATACAAAATAGACTAGGACAGTGTTTCCCAAATTTTTTCGCCATGTGGCCCAACTGGCTTTTGGCCTGGCCTAGTGGGGATCAAGCGCGCCATAAAACACAAGTGAATAAGTTGTCAGCAACTGCCAGAAACCAAACACTACGCAGAACACGGTATGACTCATACCGTGTTCTGCCAACTTTGTCAGGTACAACTCGAAAATGGTGTGGCCATATGCCTGTCAAGAAAAAAAGACAAGAATTGGGAAGTTTCTGTGGCCCACCTGGAAAATGTTCCATGGCCCACGATTTGGGAACACCTGGACTAGGAGATCAAAATGTTGATTCTTTTAACACTATGTCGGCGAACAGAGATATTCTGGTCAAACTATAAAATGATCAAATAATAAAAAGTTATGTGAAAATAGTAAGGAGTTTGATGACAAATTATAAATTTAATACGATACTTATTATTTTTATTTTCACTTAATATTGTGCTACTTAAAAGTTACTTCAATGTTGGAAAATTTCAAGACAAAGTAAATTTTATTTATTTTTTTCAAATGTCTAATAATGTTTACTTCTTTTTATATTACAAAAATAATTAAATTTTTGTTACGAATACCTAAATGTTTACTGAATTTGAATTTCATATTATCTACCTGTAAGTTATACTTGATTGAATAAACATATATAGTTTCATTCCCTTTTATAAATTTCTTATTTATTATGAAAATGTTATGGTCAATACAACGCAAAAATCCAGGAGGAAAAGGGGAGAAGAGGAGATTGGGGGGGGGGGGGGATGAGGCCCTGATCTCGATTTCCTGGTATGAAATTGCTTCCCAGTCCAACCCTGCTCCTATTGAAGCATTGGATAAATTATGAAGATCAAGTGGATTCTTGGAGTAAAGAAGGCCTGATGTATCATCAGCATATAATAGAGGTTTCCTGTAAGACATGCTATTAGGCAGATCATTAATTGATATGATGAAAAGTAAAGACCCCAATATGGATCCTTGAAGAACACTACATACTACTTGAAGAAGTGTTGACTTTGAAGTAACCATACCTTGGGAGGAGCAAGAAGAGTATTTAACAATTTGCCTTCTGTTCATCAGGAAAGAAGTTACCCAGTTTAAGGCATTACCTTTGATACCAAGGTTTATGAGTTTTAGAGAGAGTAATTCTTGGTTTATACTATCAAATGCTTTTGATAAATCAAAAAATACCAAGGGTAAGTTCTTTATTGTTTAATGCTTTATAGATTTAATTGAGTAGTTGGAAAGAGGCTGATATTGTTGATCTGGCTTTTCTGAACCCATGTTGAGATTTATGAATAAGATGGTTAGATTCAAGAAAGAAAACAACACAGTTATAGAAGATTTTCTCTATAATTTTAGAAAACACAGGAAGAACCGATATGGGCCTGTAGTTCTATGAATCAGAGAGTGGACCTTTTTTAGGAATACGAAGGACACATGCTAACTTAAGGTAAGAAAGAAACTGACCTTCATAAAAGAATTGGATAATAATATTCGATAGGGGGAGAGCCATATAATGGATGGCAGCTTAAGTAAATATTATTAGTTGTATTATAGTATTATTATTAGTAAATATTAATGGTTTAAAGTGGTGGTTTGTATGCACAGTATGCTTTCAAAGATAAAAAAGATTTCGCACCACCCCTACCTTGAAACAAGGATTTTATATCTGTGGGTATCAAAATCCTTGGATGTATTCATTTGTCGATATGATGACATAATCAATTTACTAAAGCAAAATTATTGCTCTAATGGTCTAGCAGCATTTCCAAGTCATTGACCTATTTACTTAAGGCTTTCCACAACACCTATAATAAGACTAATCAACAAGGTTTTCGTAACATTAATGAAAACTAACTTTTTACAATTATTCTGACATTCTCATTCCATACTTAAAATTTTTTCATCATGTCACAGTTTAGAAAAAAACAGTAATGACTATTTGTCATAAATTTTTGTAAAAATAAGTGTCTCTTACTAAATGTTGGTGGAACTGGTGGGTATAACATGAGTGTTGGCAGAAATGAAGGATAGAGAGGAAGTAGGATTGTGATACTGTAACAAACACATGCATTTTTGGCATCAGTCACGTTGTTTTTTTGTGAATTTGAGTTCTGCAGATGGAGAAAGGACACCATCGCAGCTGTGTGAATTCACCAGACAATTTTTGTTATGTGTGTGGACAGTTTACAGCAAAATCACGCCGATCTATAACAAAGATGGTAAAATAAGCCTTTTATTTGTATTTTGGTTGTCATTTGGGATATCAAGATATAAGTTGGGCACCACATGTATGCTGCATAACATGCCGCATAAACCTGACAGAATTGATGAAAGGAAATAAGAAGAGCATGCCATTTGCCATTCCAAAGATCTGGCATAAAACAACCAGTCACCTTGAAGACTGCTATTTCTGTTTTACAAAAATTGAGGGTTTTTCGAGGAGAAGAAAAAATAAAATAGATTATCCAAACATCCCATCTGCAATGAAGTCAGTGCCACACAGAGATCTTCCTACTCCTGTTCCATCACCTATGCTTTGGACAAAAATAGTGATGGTTTTGCCTACTTAAAAGGAAAGCTTCCAAAACTGAGTGACGCAAAACTAAAAGATATCATTGTTGGTCCACAAATTAGAAAACTTTTGCATGAAAACAGTTCCGAATGCAAACTAAACTCCATTGAATTAGCTGCATGGAAATCCTTTAAATTCAATGTTCATGGGTTTCTGAGTAATAAAAAAGAGGAGAACTATCAACAATGAGTAGAAAAACTGTTGCATAACTATAAAAAATTATGATGCCAGATGCCATTCAAAATACAGGTTTTACATTCTCATTTGGACTTCTTTCCAGACGACTTGGGTGCTGTTAGCGATGAACAAGGTGAAAGATCCCACCAAGATATAAGTAACATGGAACATTGCTATCAGGGAAGGTGGGATCCTGTCATGAGGGGTGACTATTGCTGGTTTTTGCAAAGGGAAGATGATACTGATCATAAGAGGAAAAAAAACTTTCTCTATTAGTAGATTCCAAGTTTATTCTCATTTAAATTATTTGCTTCTTTTAAGAGAAAAAATAACTTTCTGTGATTTGAATTTTGAGTCAAAACAGTGTATTTGTCTTCATCTGTTGTGTATTTTTTCTTGGTGTTTTTTTTATTTGCAACCATAGGGTGAGTCTATGATATTTAAACCCTAGAGCTACCAAGCAATTTTCACTACCATGAACTACCAAAGGGGGGGGGGAGGACTCAGAGGCCCATTCTATGAAATACAATAAAAAGTCATAGTTATGTTTCAAACCTATTGTTATACATTTAAAAACATCATAGGAATACAGCTATACAATTTTAGTAATTTATTTGCAATTAAATATACATAAAGACAAAGATTTACATTAGAACAATACTTTTACATTCTTCCTCATTATGTTTTTAAGATCAGATTAATATTGCAGTAAGAATGTATTTACAGAAATAATAACAAATTGATTAGAAAAATGATTTAATCTGATTTATCTGACACAATAGTTTAAACAAATAGCACACTTCACACAGTTCTTTCCACACATATGGTGCCCTATAATTTAGGCTACCCGCATGTACAGGCATCCAGCCAATGACTAAATAATTTTCAGAAAATTGACATATGCATACATTGATGAGAAACTTTGGGTAATTATTTCACATAAGTCTCTGCACAATGTAATAAAATATCCAGACTTTTCCTTTGTTTATAAAAGAGAAACATACGAAAAAATAAGTTGTGGGCCTTGCTCCCCTGGTAGTTCTAGGTTTAATACTGATTCCAAGTTTAATCTCATTTAAATAATGTCAATCCTTCAAACTGCATAATAGGTGATATGTAAGTTCATATATTTTGAATACAAATACAAATGAGGAGATAACAAAAAAACTGTGCGTGCTACAAATTTTTGACTGTCATTTTCATGATCAGCGTATTCGATTTAGTTTAAAAAACAGCTTATTTTGTTCATGCTATCGACAAAAAGTGAACATTTGTCCTATGTAATCAACGGCGTCTCTCAGCGTGCCGCGGGTCCCAGTTTGGGAAACACTGGTTTAATGGTTTCCCGTATTCATTCATATGGAGAAATTGTGATAATTATTTTGTTTAAAAAATCGATGTCAAAGTCTCCGCCACTTACACGTCCATTCCCAGTCTCTACGTATCTGAATGCCTAATATCCAAAACTACTCGTATTATCTTTCAAGAGTTTATTAAAATCGATTTTTCGGATAATTTACGGAAAACTTTCTATCATTTTTCGCAAGAGCTTTAATAAAAAATTTCCACATTGATGTATTTTTGGAAGATATAAACCTGTTATCTGGTAAAATCGTTTTATTATACGTAAATCTAAAGAGAAAAAAGTACTTATTCCCAGGGGCGGATCAACCTATCGGGCATTCGGGCAGGCTCCGATGGGCCGTTCACATTACGCTAAAAGTAGCAAAATTTAAAATGTATAAAAAAATTGTTGAAATATTTACTCCACGACATGGAAAAACAATAAAATAATGTTAATTTCTATGTGAATAATGTTTTGAATTTTGTTTGCTAGTGTATATAAATATTTAAATAAAAATATGATATAACTATAAGGGCCGGTTCAAATAAAAACCCCCGGACCGATATTCTCCCTCGATCCGCCCCTGCTTATTCCACAGGATAAGAAATTATTTTGTTGGTGAATGATTTCGATTATAAACAGAATTTGTTTGTTCACTCTGTTAATCAATTCAAAGATTTCCTTTAAAATATATTGAATTTATATTTTAATTCTCTCAATACTAAAAAATATATCTGTTTGAAGTAGTAAATAATAATTTATTTCATTACCCGACTGAATTATTTTCTCACGCGGTGTTGTGTCAACATATTTTCCTTAAGCAAAGTTAAAAAGAGCATTTAAAAAGTATGAAACGAACTGTTCTAACAGAAGCATGGGCAAAATCTTGCCGGGTTTTATAGGTACCAAATAAAAATATGCCATCCAGAGGCAAGACTTCCGAATCAATCGTTTTTTCACTTGATTTTATCATAAAAACCATGAATACTATTTAGGAAATAAGCCCTGCAAAAATTTGTTGATTTACTTGCCATGATAAAAAGCGTTAACTATAACAGGACAAATGGACGATTAACCATTAACTATTTTTCTTTCATTAGTCAATGATATATTATTGAAATCGCTCAAAATTTTCTTTTCTTTTTAAATTAATGATGGAAATATTTTAACGGTGAAAACATTCAATAGACAAAGTACACTTATAGTATAAATATAGGACCACACAATTTTAAATTGCCACAAAACCAGTCCTTCGTATATCGTTACGCAATTATTTTCCCATGTACCAATGTTAACAACAGTTTTAAATTTGAAAGTCTTGTTCTACTTGGAACAACCACAGGTTCGTAGATTCGTTGAGGACGTCGTGGAATGCACATGTTAAGGTTGTCTGGTTAATATTTAGAATTGTTTAAGCTGATAAGTACATATGGCGATCATCACAATGTTCTCTTTTTCATGGCATCATTCCTAATGTCTCTGATAATCTGATAAATATTGCGGAAGTTATTTGTTATGCGTAGGAAAAGGTATCAATTAATATCATTATTATTTTATTTCGTTTGAGTATAATGAAAGTATTTAAATGTCGTAATAACAATCACGTGTTACCATTTTTAGACGAGTGCCGATGGGGTTAATGATACATACCTTTTGCAGTGAATATTTTTGGTTTTGAGTTCCCTAGCATGCACCATACCGTTGATGTTTTTTATGAAAAAACAATTTCATTTACAACCTGCTTGCCAAACACTTGTTCAAAATAAATTTATTTAGCATTTGTATTTCACTTACTGCTATATCCGTGATACACGTAGTATTTATCCGGACTTAAGTATATTTAAGTTTTAATTTTAGCAACAGTAAAAACTGCATAGCTACTATAAGTAATAAATATAATATATAATGAATAATATTGAGGACCAATGACTAAATATTTAAAAATAATGCTGTCGATTCTGGCATATGTTATTCATAAAGAAAACTCGTTTTTTACTGACCTTTACATTCTGGAAAGTATAATCCAAACGTCTTTTTTAACCATTTGTTCTTTCTGCTATATGCTGTACCAATCCTCTCTCTAGTTTTGCCTTATTGTTATATATAAGATTGTTATATTTTGATAATTTACATTTGGGAGAACATCTTTTTATAAAGGAAGATGTCCTTTAGGTATAAGTATAAACTCAAAGAACGAAAATATTAACGAATCATTACTCTTGGCTTTAATGTATACTGTATAATGTTTAGCTGAGCTTTTTCGTTTATTTATTCGAATCATGGCGGGAATTGTCTAAAATTACCTTAGAAAGTTCAGAAACAAAACTTAAAGTCATCTTTTCTTGAAGATGATAATAATCAATGGAATTTTGTTCTGGAATCACATACTAATGTTAATTTTTACTACAGAAAAATTTTCCTGGCACAGTGGAAGAGAAATGCACATATTTTGAGTATGGCCCTGAGAAGATGAACAAAGAGTGATCTGTCAATTTATTTTTATAACTTCAAAATGTTTGTAATATGTGCTGGGAGCGATGTCTGCATCTGTTTCTTTCAAAATTATAACTTGGATAATTTTTCTGCTAGCAAAGGTCATTTATCTATACTGCATCAATTATTCCCAAACGCTCTTAGAAAATTTATGTTGATATATGTATACTTCTTTGGGGATGGGCTTAAAAAGATGAACAAATTATTGGTCGGGATTAAGTGGGAAGGTGTTTAGCCTTTGAAATTTACTCAAAATAAGGTCACTAATTTATCATTCTAGATTATACAAGAAAGCAGTTATGTGGAGCATTCAAGTTGCAATGAAGAATCATTTGAAATTCTCTTGCCATAACTTTGAAGTTGGCCTTAAAAAGATGAACAAATTATTGGTCGGGATCAGTTGTGAAGAGGTTTAGCCTTTGAGCTTCTCATTTCATTTACTCAAAACAAGATCACTAATTTATCATTCTTAATTGCACCAAGAAAGCAGTTAATGTGAAGCATAAAAATTGCAATGAAAAGTCATTTGAAATTCTCTTGCTCCAACTTTGAAGTTGGCCTTAAAAAGATGAACAAATATTTGCCTCTGAATAAATTTGCCTTCCATGTATGTACTACTTGATATATGACTACATAAAGCTCCCATTTTATAGGTAAATTTTGAAAAGATTCTCGCATGAAAGTTAATATTTATTAAAAGGAAAGTGACTGTGGCCATTAAGAATTGTCTTTTTCAGCTTTTATGAATATTCAACTTGAAAGACTGGGTGGTACAAACCTTTCATAGGAGTTAATTCATCAGGATTTGGGGCATGGTTTTGGAAAAGATGAAGGATGATGTTTGAATTGAGGAGACACACGAAACTTCGGACCAGCTGTTACACATTTGTGGACTTTCATCTTAAAGTGAGGTTGCGGAGTTATCTGAACAAAGCACAAATGCATTCAAGGCTGCTTCATATATTTGATAAGGTGAGAAACACATGCCTAAAAATAGCTAAGCAGGCAGATTGCTAATTACTGTTACAAAAAACATATGGATACAAGATGAAATTAAAAAATAAGGTACGAGTATGAAATACCCACTTAAAACCAATGGCTCCTGATATTTCCAAGTGAAATGGGATGACAGTAACCAAAACATTTATGGTAATTAAAATTCCCACAGCCTAAGACTAGAAAAATGTTTTTGCTTAATTTCTAAAATAATTTGTAGAGCGATTCAAGACAAATTCAAAACCCCTTATCAATTAAAATAAAGTTTTTTTCTTGTTGCATACAATTAGAAAGTTGAAGAGAAGCCTTATAATCATTTGGAAGTCACAGGTAAAATACTTCATCCAATGAATCCCATTTTTAATTAGATAGAGAAAAGAAAAATTCCAGAAAATTCTTTAATTACAATAATTCAACAAAAACATCCAATTAGTTCTGCTAAGTAAATGTTGAACTGTTGATATGTTATTGGCCATTCATGACTTAAACAATTTCCATATTGTGACATATAGATTACCTACCAAATTTATTAAATCTCTTTTAGTAATAACACCTCTCGCTTTATTGGGAAATTTAACAATGCTGCAAATCATTGCACTTTTAAAAAGTCCTTCAAACTAGTTTAAAAACTAGGGTCCTTCAAAAAATTTGGAAATATGAGGAACTAAGCTAGTCATCTTCAACGGGGAAAAATTATAGCTAACTTTAAAATGGTAGAGTTAATAAGTTGCTTACAGCATAAGCACCTATTATCTTCAGTCTATCAGTCCGTCCATCCTCATGTTTGTTCTCAGCTTCTACCAAACAGATTTTCATGAAATTTGACTTATAGTCTAAGACAATAAGAAAATCACATAAATGAATTACGTAAGCCAATCAGGGGTACCACTTTACTGGTGACAAAAAATGAACTTTCCATCATATCTTGTTAAGTATTGGCCATATTAAAATAATTTTCAAATAAAACTTGTAGAACTAGTAGAGTATTTCTTTTCCTATACATCTTTATCGTAAGAGTAGCCGTTATCAAGAAAATCAAACAAGAAAGTCTTAATTTGCTTTGAACTTAGAAAAGTCATGCATATTTACCTAACTGTAAACAATCTTATTGGTTACTGAAGTAAATAAGATCTGGTATAATTACAAAAATACATTTAATTCCTTATGCATGCATGAAAAATTTTGTAAGCATAAGGAAAGGGATTATCTATGACGAAGAAAAGAATGTGAACATAAATATTACAACTACTGATCTCAAGTGAGGTATTTTAAAAAATAATTTTTGATTTATTAGTCGATTAAAACTGATTAGAAATTAAATCGGTAAATAAAAATTGAATAATTCACTGGCATCATTTCTGATATATTGTTTTGCAGTATTTAGTCATTAAAATTATGTAATATGTTTATTAATGCACCAAATCAGGGGAGGAAGAAATTTTTAGTAGATGGAGAGATATAATCGGGTCATGATGTTTTGCTGTTTTATAGTGTGCAGTCGCTCATATTATATCGAAGGTTGGTGACTTTGTTAACTTATGGCTCAATTTTAATCAGTGTGACAACTCCTTCAGCCATGAAAAAAATTAACAAAATCCAATGCATTTCACCCACTAAGTGGGCATCTTCAGAGGGAACTTATAACGACAGTGACTGGAAGTCAACTTGACTTCCAGTCACTGTCGTTATAAGTTCCCTCTGAAGATGCCCACTTAGTGGGTGAAATGCATTGGATTTTGTTAAATTTTTTTATTGCTGAATGAGTTGTCACACTGATTTTCAAATTATATCATTTAGTTTCAAATACTCCATTGCATGAATGTGTTTATTTGTGATACACTGTACACTTTCCTTACTTATCTATTTTTATATTTTCCCTTGTATGATATGTATATTCATTCAGTTTTTTGATATGGTAATATATTAATTAATCTTACCCAAAATGAGTTTTTTCATGTGCTGATATTTAATATTCAAATTGCTACTTATTTATAAAATAGCATGATATAGTTTTTTTATAATTTACCTTTTTTAAACATTTGCGTAGTTCTTGTGAGTGATTATTCAGTTTTGTATCAATGCCATTATGATGGCTTAGTTTAAGTTTACTGTCATATTTATAAAGTTTAAGATATTATTTGTAATAGAATAGCTGCCTGTCAGAAGGATTGCAGGGAAATGTTGGTTGAATTTTGTTTTTAAATTTTTATTTCATCTATAAATCAAACTGTAGCCTCTGATTCCCATTTTATACTCTGCTAACATCATGGAATCCATTCCCTTCCCTACCTGTTTTTTTCATGAAATTCAAATATATTGCTAGTCCAAGCTCAAAAATGTTTGAAGTGAAAATGAAAATTTGTGTCATTTTTTCAGTTTTTATATTTTTATTTATTTTCATTGTAAAATTTCAAATGCTTTTCGTTAATTCAATTTACAGGTAACCAAACTGGCACATTATAAAGCCGAATTTATTTAACAAGACTAAGATATTTAGATGAAACTTGGGGATCTCTTAATCAGGCAAGAATTTCCCTTGATTTATCCACATTAATTTCTCCAGCCATTTTATTTTCAATGCTAAGAATGTTAATTTTTGCATTTTGCTCCCTGTAAAATTTTGTGCCGAGTTCTTTGCACCAGCCTTGAGATGGCCATTTAGCTGCCTACATTTTGTGAGAAAAAATGTCAAAATTACAAAATCTTTCAAACAGGCAATCTCATGACAATAATTGCCCAAAATCTATCACAGCAATTAAAAGAACTTAACCCTTATTGTACAAAATTTAAATCCAATCTGTGGGAACATATGGAGTTGTCATTTGCTTTCATACTTTTGACAAAAACATTGAAATAAAAAGCAGTTATGAAGTGAAAACTCATGCTCCCCTATGTTCCCATTTGTCCTTTTGAACCTAATTTTTAATGGGAACTTAAATTTCAGTCACAGTGTGTAACAACTGATCAATTAATTTTTAGGTCTGGCACACTTTTGTTTTTATAATAACACCACTTTCTGTCTGCAAAGTTCCCAATTTTCACTTCTTATTTTTAATAAAAGAAAATTAGTATGCAAATTACATTCTTTTTCTCTCTGCTTTTTAATTCTATTTGTAATGTTTTTAATTGAATGTAAAATATCCACAACATGAATATCTATTGATTTGTAAATGTTTTCCTGCAAACTGAGGTTTTATGTAAATGTACATAATTCAAATTCATCAAATAGTGGACGGGGTAACTTTGTGGAATGGTCCATATTGTGGAACTTAAAAAGTGTTTTTCCTTGTGTATACAATTCAAATTCATTAGATTCATCTGTGTTTTAAATTAATTTGCCATGTGCCAGTTGCTTTGCAAGAGTTAGTTTCATGGGAATAATGAAAATATGTTAATCTTTTTCACTCAGTTCATAGGGAAATTAAGACTTAAAAATATTTTACTGTGGTATATGAAGAATTAAATACAGCATTTACTTAGCATGACAATATATTTCAAGTAAGTTATAAAGAGTTTCCAAATTTCTAATTATATTTCATAAGGAAAACGGTAATTATAATTTACCAGCATCTGCTAGTTTCTTGGTTTCAGAGAAAATTTTGTGGAAAATTGCATAATATACTAATTTCAAAATAATTTTTTATACTCTGGTGTGTATATAAATGTTGTGATGAGACTAAAGTGATCATCAGTAAAAATGCTGTCATTGTTGTAGAGTTACAAAATCTGCATTTTTTGTCAGATTTAAAACTAATTTTCAGGCTAATTTGGAATGGATTAAATTCTTAAAGCAGATTAAATTAAGTTTTTTGTTCTGCCAACACATATTTAGTATAGCCAAGTATTTTTTACTTCTGCATTTTCCACCATTATATTGCTTCTGAGGTCACCGTACTAGTCTATTGCTGTTCTTAGACATGATTAATGACCTAGAGTACAATGTCTGATCAAACACCATATTGTATGCTGATGACACACGCTTTGCCAAGTGTGACCCTAACCTTTCTGTCTCAGAAGTGAAGTCACCCTGTACTTTTGATGATGCAAGGACCTGGTTCTCAGCCAATGAACTTGAATTAAATCAAGAAAAAACACAGAACATCATGTTTACCTTATGCGAGTTACCCATTGATGATAACCTGATGCACTCAATCAAACTTCTCAGTTTCTGGCTAGACTTCAAATTGGCATGGAGTGACCATGGAATTAAGACCTCTAATAAACTCACTCATGTAATCTACATGATCTGTAAACTTAGATCATGCATTTCTCCCCATTATGTCAGATCGGCGTACTTAGTCTTTTTCATTGCCAACTAATCTATCGTATTCATCTCTGGGGACATGCCCTGTATCAAATCTATTTTTGCTCTGCAAAAAAAGGCTGTAAGACTAATTTCTGGAGTATCCCCAAGGGAACATTGCAAACCTTTGCTTGTCCATCACAAAATATTAACAGTGTATGGCTGTTTCATCTACACCAACCTTTGCCGTGTGAAAGTTAATCCACTCAATATGATATACATGACACTATATGCAGCAATAAGATTGCAATTCCTCAACTCAACTTCACCAAACAGTTACAACACCTTCTCCTTAAGTTTCTTTAATAGACTACTGGGAAATGCCAGAGGAATCTCATTGAAATTTTCAAATCTGTACTAATGAAATGCCTGATAAAGAAAGTCTTCTACTCGATCAACGAATATTTTGAATATGATGTTGATATTGTTTTTTTAGATGTTCTATTATAACTTTTGTACGGCAATGACTATTCTGGCTATGTATTACCAGTTAATGGATGAAATAATTGATGATGATGACCTGCAATGCTGAAAATATGCTCTCTTTCAACTGAGGTTGGAGAAGGAGCAAGATATTTTTGTGCGAGCTTGGCTAGTGTAGGATACTGCTCGTTTCTTTTTTGCCACCAACTTGTTGGTCATTCTTTTCTTTCTAACATTGTCTCCCCATGGCATTGAATTATCTTCTACTCACTTCCAAATGCAGTTGGTGATTTATTAGATGTTGATGAATATGCAATTTCATTGAACCAGTCCCATAAACTGAAACCTTGTTCACTAGTTGATGCAGTTGCTTCATGGATGTTTTCAGAGCCCGATGTAGCAATAGCACAACCATTTATCTATTCTAGTTCTAATACCTTTGCTTGATCTTGCTGCTTCATTCTGTCATCTGAAAAATTTGTCCTTAAACCTAGGATCTAGAAAAGTGACAATGGAGCAATGTAGTTCACTTTCAAGATAACAAAATTTTCTCTGGTTTTCCTTGTGCATCTCAGTCTTCGTGACATGCAAACCAATGTCAGTGTCTTCTTTGGGGTAGAATGATAAAAGGCTCTTTACAGCAGGTATCATGTAAGAAATACTTGCATTCTGAAGGCACATTACTTGTGTAATTTCTTCAGCAGGCCCCAGCAAATGAACTGCTTTCTGCAATCAACCAATAGTGATTTGTGAGTCCCAGTACACTGATATTGTTATCCATGAAGTACAGGATGATGGCTTTCTTTTATTCAAACAGCCTTTATAATATGTAGTAGCTCCTATTCCATCTGCTTTGAACATCTTGTATTAGTACATGATGAGACAGTTCCAACTTCTCTTGTATCTCACGTAGTTTGTCTTTTGCAGGAAAAGAATGATGAAAGTGCCCCATAATCTTTCCGCTTACAGTCAGTAACTCTACTACACCATGTCATGCTAGAATCGCTTTCTGCACGTAACTGATATATCTGAACAAAGTAGCTTCGTAGATCCCTCACTGCCTTTACCATGTTTACTCCATTGAAATGAGGATTGTGTGGCATTTTGTTTAGTGATGTTCCATTCTATGAATATTTCTTCTATTGTGCTACTTATGTTGTTAGCACTATGCGATCCAGAGAGCTCTCAGTAATCCAGTAAAGCAGAAACAATTCATCATAAATTCCAACATACTGTTAAAATTAAAAATGATTTCAGGTTGTTACTGCATGTCCAAATGTTCACTGTGCAAGGTACAGCAGTAGCATCTTTTATCTTATCATTAACTTTTTTGTGCACAAAATAATGTACATTAGGAAGAAGTTTTTCTGTAATAGGACTTGGCCTGGATAAGTCTCAAAAAACCTTCATCTTCAACTACTGAAAATGATTGGCACTCTATTGCAATAATTTTGACAATCTTCCTGTTTAATCTTTTAGCCTCCACAGAGTCTGGGCTGTATGAAAACACCCTTTTAAAGCATTCTTGTAATGTCTGCTGCCGTGAAGTAGACCTAGTGAATATACTTAGTATATTGGATAATTGATTTTGGTATTTTTCTTGCGAGGCTGCAAGTAACTACTAACTTCTTTTCTTCATAATTGTCATATCCTGTCTTGTTCCTGGATCACAGATGATGTATCGTAGATGTTTTTATGCAAGATTTTGAATTTTTTCCTCCACGTGAAATTGTAAAGTTGCAAACTTTACACATTCATCTCTACTAGAGATGAAAAATTCCCAAACAGGACTGTATTTTGAAGTGTTAACGGCCCATATTTACGTGAATTTATTTTAAATTTATATAACACCAGTAAAATGACAGTTTTTAAAAATTTCATCAGTACGAGTGTATCACATGTTTTCACAGAGATCATAAAACTGATGTAATTTAAGGTATATAATTTCTTTATGTGCTGTAGATTTACCTATTATATTTAAATTTTAGAAAACTCTCTTTAACATTGAATTATTTTTCTTCTTTACTTCTGTAGTCACTTGTTAATTTTTAATACTGACGATGTTTAAATAAAACAGAATAAACAGCTTTTACAGGTAGCGCTGTTACAAGTTACTACAGTGCTTTATTCTTATTCCTTAGAAGCATGGTGTTACATGTCTGCAACATCATTTTAAAAGTGCATCAGAGCAACTAATTTATTTTATTTTTAACTAAAATAATACCAAATATCCTTCGTTATTTATTTTTTCGTTTCTTCAGTTTTTCAATGGGTAGCAGGTATGAGGCATTTAGTTTGATTTTAATCTTGGTGGTCTCAAGGTGTTCGCTCAACCTGAAATGTGTTTTTTTTTTCATAATTGAAAATAGATTGAGTGATATACCATAAAAGATGCTGGTTAGTTGGAACCAAAGACTAGTACCCCTATGGAAAGACCGGAAACTTAATGCTATAAAACGATTCCCAGGTTTTCCATGGAGGGGCGACAATCGATGGGTCAACGGGAAAATTTGGAACTATGTGTTAAAGAATGCTAGCGTGACATCATTACAGGATGTCCCTCGCCCCCTTCCCCTCCCATTTTATTACGATAATAATAGCACATATAAATTGCACGGACATATTAAATGGACATAAATGAAAGAATTGCATATAAGAAATCAAATTTATTACCATATATCACACATGCGAGAGTACAAAGTCATTATCAAATTACATAACAGCGAGGTACTTTTACATAAATATTATACAATAAAGATATAAAAATGAATTATTGTAACAGAATTTTATAACGTTAATACCTTTTATGCATGAAACGTAATTAAAGGAAATTCACGTGGGCGACTAAAAACGTCAAACTTTCACGTCAAGAATGAATTTGTGGATCAAGCAAAAATCTATTTGTAAAGTGATTTCTTCGGCCCTGGAACACATTCTCTTTCTGTTGCACCTGTAAAAAGAACGAAAATGAATATCTAAGAATGTCAATCATTAAACCTGCTAAACCTAATGAAATTGATGCAGGAGGCAATGGGCATGCTTCAAATGTTGCAATAAATGTAAAATAAGTCAAATGCGCTTACCTCCCATTGCGGTCCATAAACAATGTTTCTATGAAGATCACATTACCATTTGTAAAATTAAACACATCACATTGCACTAGAAAATGTCCACTTTATCTATAATTTACTCTAAGCACAGTTGTATTTGCTGATGTTTACGTGATCTCAGCAGTTACAGTTAGCCCATTTAAGATCTATATGTATTCATCATATAACTAGGAGAACTTTTGACATAGAAATTTCAATTTCTCGATGGAAAAATATATACATATATCTAAATATGTTTTGAAACAAAGAATTATCTTAAAGCATAATGAGAAACAAGAAATAATCAAGTTAACAATTTCTGTAAATTCAAAATATTTCAAATTAAAACAATGAAACATCGCTACGGTACACTTATTTCATTCTATTACAAGCACAATTCTATCCTCTGGCATCTATGTTGCAGTTTAACTTCCAAACTCACTATAATCTACTGATAACCGCGAGAAGTATTAAACAGAAATTTCAGTTACTCAATCTAAAATTACGGCTTATTTTGTGAACTGACACGTACCATATTCATGGCCAGGGCAATGGATGACACAGCTAGGTGAAGTAAGTGAGGCTTAACACCTAAAAATGAGAAACATTTCCTCTCAAAATGCTTCTCGCACACAAACAAACGAGAGAAATTTCTTTCCTTCCTTCCTAGAAGATCTATCCATTGCAGGTATCTGTTAAGAAAATATAAAAGCATTCTCACAAAACGCATTCACATAACACTTCGTAGAACTAGTTCGTTAGAATTTTTTTCAAAAATATATGATATTTTTAAGACTTACCTGTTGATTAGAGATCAGATCAAATTCATTCCGTCACGTTTTCTTAAACAGTGATGAATGCATATCTACTATATATCTACTTGACAAAAACAGAGTAACTGAAAACCGCTCAATAAGCAATGGCAAACTTTTATCAATCAAAATGGCCTCTGTTCCGTTACGATACACAAGGAACGTGTGGCGCTGTGGTGATGCGGTAGAGAGAGAGAAATAGAGGGAGAAAATGAGAGAGAGAGAGAACTGACTGCGACTGCAGCGCCTATCGCGGACCCCTTAGCATAGTGAACTACGTGTAAAAGCTGGGAATCTATTCTCCCATAAGAGTTTCATACCCCTGGTTGGAACCAAGGTAGCCAACCATCTGTAAATTTACAAACGCCATGAAAAAGAGCAAAAAATTATGTGTCCATAGAAATGCTAAGAAATTTCCAGAGGTTTAAAGGAGTGGTATTCAACCTTTTTAGTCGGTGTGCTTCTTAAAATATTTTTGACGAAATTCATGTCCTCTGGTATATTGTAGAGTTAACAAACTCGGTTATTTTTGGGTAGAGTCTACAAATATATATGCACTTCCTAATCATATGATTTACTTATATTTTATGGGTGTCCTAATTATTAGATTTTGCTTCACTAGTTTTATTTTACATTAGATATCCTTAACATCATATCTCTTTGAAAGATCTTGTGTATCCCCGGGGATATGCGTACTTAAGGTTGAATACCAGATTTAAATGAATATATGTTTATCTTATATATTCTCATTTTGGTTAAATTTTTAAAAGTAAAGCAACTTTTCTTTTTCAATGGGCACAAATTAACCTTTTAACTGCTGTGAACGCGTATACGCATTTGAAGTATTTGTGCCACTGTTGCTACTCACGCAATACACGTTTGAATTCCTATGTGATATTCCTGTAAACGCGGATATATGTTTCTATATTTGAGTCTTGGTCTGCCATCTATGATATTTTTTAAGTACTTCCTACTTATGATAATCATCTTGGACGCCCATAATATATTTCTTCAGTTGTTTTTTATCAGTTAGTCAAACCCCACATAAACATGGCTTCCACTTCAATGTCAAGTGTACGTAAGGATGATATCATTCAGCTTTTAGACGAATTGAGTGCAAGTGAATCAAGTTCCAATGAGGATATTGATGACTCAGTGTATTTAGATGCAGATTCCACTAAAAGCGATAGCAGGTCTTCCAGCAGAATATCCATTGTCACTGATGATGATATTGTTACCAGCACTCCGAGGAAGGTTAGAAGAGTTTTCCCTATTGAATACGAATGGTCAAATGCACCTTTTTCACCAAGGAAATGTGTTTAATCCTCAGAATTGTGGGGTGAGAATATTTTGAAAATAAATATATATTTAAAATATGTATTTTAAAATTTTGATTTTCCTAAAAAAAACTCGGCATAGAGCCGCTTCGAACATTTAAATAACATAGCAGTTGAAGGGTTAAAAATATGAAACAAAATGCTCGGAATGAAAAATCAGGTAGTATTTGTGTTCCAAGAATATTTATTGAACACATCCGAAATTTCCTGTTTCCCTAAGCCAAATAAGTGCGCTAAAACAATGTAAATAACATTTCTGTTGCAATGTATGAATGGCAGCATTGACTATTGTTCACTTGTGCCTTTTTGAGACATCTCCATAATTTTTTCCATATTGTCCGTAAAAATCATTTTCACTTGTTGGTATCCCTGGTTGGAGCCTAGATATTTGAGTTGTATTGAGCCAAACACTCAATGTATCATACTTTTATTTGCCATTTACAATTTGTTTCTATGAAATCTTTATTCAAATTCTTATAGGCTTAAATTTGAACAAGAACTTTGTAAACATCCTGTATATGGTTAAATAAATGATATCTATTTCATATTTTCCCCTTCATATAAAATAAATGACGGAATATACATTGCACAAACTTTCTCATATACTTATAAACGTTTGGTCGACTGTGTACGTTTATAAAAGAAAAATGCTTATAAATCAAAGTTAACCGTATTTTAGTGTATATTTTAATGCCACTAGTCGATATTTAGTAATTTTTTTGGGACATATGGCTTAGTAAGTATTCTTTGTTAAATCAGGCTGTATGATTGGATGGATTTTAATCAAAATCCTTATAGCCATTTTTGAGTAAATTAAATTTTTTTCAAAATATCCAAGAATCAAGTACCCTTATTTGTTGCGCAAAATCGTTAGTCTCTTCAGAGTGTCTATTATGAATGATATAATCCACAAATATGATATATCATTCGATTTAGTTTAACTGTTTAGGCTGTAATAAGATTTTTAGTGGATTGCGGCGGAGGTGTGATGTCATAGGGCTTGAGTAAGGTAGCTTATTGTTAGTGTACATTGGAATGTCACTGGATGCCATATAGTGACTTTATGAGATATATGGCTTACGTAGTATTATTTGTGACATCAGGCTCTATAATTGGATTGATTTTAATCAAATTCTCTGGAGCCATTTTTGAGTACAGCAGACTCTGGATTTACGACCTAATTGGTTCCTGTACAATGGTCGTAAGTCAAGACGTCATAAGTCGAACCCTTATTTCCCATAGGCGCAATGTTATAAATTTGGATTTCGTTCCTGGAATCACATTTCACATAACAAAATACCAAAATTGACCACTAAATTTTAAGAAAACTGACAAAAAATTAAAGAGCTTTGCGAAAGAGATGCGTTTGTTTCAAGCGTAGGCTGCAGACTGAATCACTAATGTATGTTCCCAGCTGATTCACCTCTTGCTTACGTGCAATGGATATCTAAGAGGTAGTGCAATGAATAGCTGGATAGCAAGAGAGAAGATAAACCCGGTGCCGACATTAGCCTACTCTTAATGAAGAACACCAAGGGGGCCAATGGCTTAATGTCCCTACCGAAGGACAGAGCAGCTGAATTTTCGCAGTCTCGAGACTGAGTCAGCTCAGACCGTGCGTTCGCTATATTGGCCGTGCTATGACGCTATGAGACCACGTGCCACTATGAGACCACGTGACATTGTGAGACCACTCACTTGTTCCTTTGGCGGAGAGGGTAAGGCAATGATGGATCAGCCATCCGAACTGCGCAGCGCAGCTATATGAAGAGAAATCGCCTACCTGGCAATCTTCAGCGATATAGCATCTGCCACATCTGATACATGCTATATGGTTCGCATTCAGTGTGAGGCTACATTGAGAAATCTATTGTGGTGATTCAAAGACATTGCGTAGAAAGCTTACTCACGTGGCTTAGCTTTCGGTGTGAGTTGGCAGTCGTATATATGAGTTTGAACATAAGTGTGTGGATCTTATTTACTTTAAGAGAGGACGTATGAGCAGGGAGTCATAAGCCGAGCAGTCGTAAGTCGTGGGTCGGCTGTAAATAAAACGTTTCTAAAAATCGCCAAGAATAAACTACCCTTAGTTTTTGAGCAATATCATTTTTATGATAAAAAGGGTATGCAAAATATGATATATTACTCAAATACGAGTTATCATTCGATTTCATATATGCATTTGGGCCCTAGAACAGCGAAAAGACCGACAGACAGTATGGCAAAAACCACTTTTATGGACTCGGGGACACCTAAAATGTGTATTTCCATCAAAATGTCGAAGTTGAATTTTTTCACGATAGCAATATTTTCTCAATATACTACGTACATGAGAAAGTAAAAATGAAAGAAATAAGGTGGTGGTGTAGTGGTTAGGATGCTGGCTGCTACTCGCCTGCTGCTGGAAGGGGCAGTGGGTATGAATCCTGTGCAAGTAGGATTTTTTTCGAGGTTGCCTGGCCCTCTGTTTGTGTGGTTTGAGGAGACTGTGCAAATTCAGCATTCCATCCTCTGGAAGGGAGGTTAAACAGTTGGTCCCCTTGGTGCTTTTCGTAAAGAGTAGGCTAATGCCGGCACCGGGTTTCCCTCCTCCCTTCTGTGTGTATGTCCATTTTATGACAGTGCAAAATGACCATAGCAGTCAACGCACTTAAAAAATCAATTACTACTACAATGATAGAAATAATATGGTATTTGGGCAACATTCATTACTCAGCCTTAAAAAGGCTGAGGCCGAAGCTGAATAGTAGATATTCGGCTGAATGCAGAAGACGAACTTCAGTGCATCTCTGGTTTTTTTATT
The DNA here is from genome assembly GCA_028673005.1 of Tanypteryx hageni. NCBI lineage: Eukaryota > Metazoa > Arthropoda > Insecta > Odonata > Petaluridae > Tanypteryx > Tanypteryx hageni. The sequence continues at coordinate 78,051,892 of CM054115.1, read as the reverse complement.
AAATAATGTGATTCATATAAAAATACAATTAATTGCAAATGTAAAATGAGTTGTGTGAATAGTCCTGCAGTTAATTTGACTCCCAGTTAATTTACAAACAGTTTATTACTTTTTACTTGTGTTTTAAACAGTTTGGTTTGGATTGTGAGAACTGTGCTTGGAGATAAACTGACGTTTTTAGCCTACTTTCCAAAAAAATGAAAAGTAGCCTTATGAGATCGTCCCGGTGCCCGTGTGTATGTGTCCCCCTAACATCTTCTTCATGAATGAACCGATTTCAACTAAATTTAGCACATAGAATATGCAAATATATAAATGACCAAAATGGCATATTTGGACTGAATCAACTCAGCAGTGGTGCCACAATTGCAAAGTTTAACTTTTTGGTAATTATGAATTTGGAAGGAATTGGCCCTACCGATTTCGACGAAATTTTGTATGAAGTAGGCATGCAACATAAAATAACATAATAAAGATGTTTAGTACAGATATAGAAAGCAGGGCTGCCACAATACAAGGAATAAAGAAATTAATTTTACACATATTTGCATTGAATTGTCCACATCAGTTTTAACCAAATTTAATACTTATATACAAAACCATATGAGCATATTTAATAAGCCAAACAGGGGTGCCAGAATTACAAATTAAACTCTTTTAGTAATTAAGGATTTGGAAGGAATTGGCTGAACAGATTGCAATGAAATTTTGTATATAAGATTTGCACAACATATCATAATGAAATCAAGATGTTTATTGCGGAGCTAAAGAGCAGAGCTACCACGATTAAAAAGTTAAATGATAATTCTTTTACACGTATTCCTATAGAACTGACCTAATGGATTTGAACCAAATATAGTATATTTAATCTTCATATAAATAAATAACCAAAATATTTCAACCAGGTAGACTAAACAGGGCTACCACAATATCAAGGTTACAATTTTACTGTAACTATGAATTTGAAAGGTATTGGCTGAACAGATTTCAAAGAAATTTTGTTTGTAGTGCGAGTATAGAATGGAAAAATGAGATGAATATGTTTAGAATAGATAAAAAAAGAAGTGCTATCATAATATAATGAAAAATAATTTTATGATTTCAAATTCTTTCATTTACCTCTTATGTCTCTTTGATACTCTGCTGATTCATGTAATGTATTTCATTATTCTTATTCCAGAAACGGCAATGTCAAACCAAGACAGCTGAATTATAGAAATCTCTAAAAACAGCTTACATCTAGATTCAACCCAGAAGACTACAGTTGTTTATTGAAAGGTACTTTAAGGGAGCTGGAACTCCTGGGCATAACATGAAGTTGTCAAAAAAGACAATGTAAAAAAGCCCATTTTCATGACCCATCATTGAGTAGCAAAAAGCATCTCAAGCTTGATGAAAATATGGTCAAGTTTCAAACAGATTGCCATTAACTATTGTTATAAGAGCTAATTGATTAGTAAACTTCTTATAATAAACTAAGATTCATTACTTCACAAAGAATGTCTATTCTGTCTGTTATCACTTCAAAGCCACAATGCTGATGCATATTTTCATTCGTTGGAAACCTTTCGTTTAAGCTGTTCAACCTTCTTCCTAAAGATTACTTGGAACCTACCCTCTATTCCCTGGTTACTCTTTCCAAATTGTACTTTGATGCTTAAATTCATACATCCCATTTCTTTGATAAACTTGCACATGATGATTGCTGAGCTGTCTGTATCAGCCAAATGGGAAGAAGTTTTATGAAGAGGATTTTTTTATATAAGCGGTGCTTTAGTTTGCGAAGCTCTTTTTGGATCATAACCATAGGAGTAGTTTTACTCCAAAATTTCGAACCCAAAGGCTGCAACTTAGATACCTTGTAATAGTCAGAAATGATCAAATGCAAATTCAAGGATTCATTACTCAATAACAAATTTATTTTTCAAAACTGCTCTCCATTGTTATCTTTACCCAATGATTTTATATGTAATTTGTTAGTTTGCAGTGTTAATTTGCTCTTTCTTTCATACCTTACTTTTTCTTTCTATCTCTCAAACTGCCTTCTGTACCGTCTCATCAATTCTCTCCCTTTCTCCCTCTCCTGCTTTCTTATGTACATATTGAACTGTAGTAATTACTGGGTCATCTGATGATGCTGATTGTAGCAAACCTAGTGAATCTTTAGTGAAACCTTTTCGTGGACGTTGAGTTATTTTTTCTGCTATTAGGATTACCTGTAATAATGTCTTTTTCATCCTGCTATGAGTGATGCCATTTTTCCTTGATATTTTAATGTATATACTGCGAATCCTTTTTGTTGATTTTCATGCATCTGAAATTTTATATAACTTTATAAATGATTCACATGTAATTTATATAAATTTCCATAATAAATAGTGTTCTGCAGGTTCAGGTGCTCCTCCTCCACCTTTCTCTATCCTGTGCCCTTCTCTTCATCTCCCCATACCCTCCTCCCTCCCTTAGAATATCCAACATTTTAATCCTTCTTCTTCCTCTTTTCTTTCTTCCCTCCACCGTTCCTTCGATAACATCCTTCAGTAATCTCTCCTCAAAACATGTCCTATCCATTTCTTTTTCCTAGTCACTATCATGTCCATCAAACTCCTTTCCTCTTCTACTCTTCTTAGTAGTTCCACATTTGTAATCCTGTCAGTCCATTTAACCTTCAGCATCCTCCTCCACAGCTACATTTCAAATACCTCCACCCTCTCCCTGTCTCTCTTCATCAATGTCCATGTCTCCGACCCATATAGCGTCACACTCCAAACATAACATTTTACTAATCTCTTCCTGAATTCCAAATCCATTTTCTGTTAAAAAGCTTCCTTTTTCTATTGAATGCTTCCTTTGCCAAACCTATTCTCATCTTAATTTCCTTCTCACATTACCAGTCCTCTGTCAACAACGTACATACCTGTACTGTTCCACCTGCTTTATCCTCTTTCCCCCCTTACCTGCACTTCCATCCTTTCCTCGCCCCCTATTCTCATTACTTTCGTTTTCTTTCCATTTATTCTCAACCCATATCTGTCCTCCACGCTCGCCAGATTCTGTACCATCTCCCTCAAGTCTTCCGTCCTCTCAGCAAACTATCATGTCGTCACCAAACCTAATTGATGATGTAATTCTTCCTCCAATGCTTACTCCTGTGCTCATCTCCCAACACTCCTTTATCATTTCTTCAGTATAGATGTTAAACAGGGTTGGTGACAAACAGCAGCCCTGTCTAACTCCTCTCCCAATCTCGAACCACTCTGTCCTGCTTTCCACTATCCTAATGGCCGCCTCCTGTCTCATGTATAGATTCCCTATCAACCTTCTGTCTCTCCAATCTACTTTCTTCTCCTTCAATATCTCCATCATCCTTTCCCACCTCACACAGTCGAAAGCCTTCTCCAAGTCCACAAAGCACAGACTGATACCCTTGTCCTGTTCTAAATACCTCTCTCCAATCGTCCTTACCACCCCTATGGCATCCCTCGTACCCATTCCTTTCCTAAATCCAAATTGTTCTTCTGCTACATTCTCTTCCATTACCCTCGTCAGCCTTCTATTCATCACTCTCAACATTATCTTGGCCGTGTGAGCTATCAGACTAATAGTTCTATGCTCCCCGCACTTCTTTGCCCCTTTCTTTTTAGGTAGTGGTATAATTTCCGTTCTGACGAACTCCTCCGGCCACTCCCCACTCTCATATATTGCATTGCACAGGTTGGTCACCTCTTCAATGCCTTCGTCTTGTACAGGAAACTAATAACACGCTTTAAGGAACACATGGCTCACTATAAATATAATCGTTTTGAAAAATCAAGCGTTGCCAACCACATTTTTGAAACAGGTCATAGTATACACGTAAATGATTTAACATTGATAACTTCAGCCCATAACTCACTAAACTTGTTAGAAAACCTTCACATTTACAAAAACCGCGATACACTTATGAACACGGACACAGATTTCAACAAGACCCTATACAAACTGACAGATTTAAACGACACACACGCCGAAAAATCTTTCCGCGCTTCACTTGTTTCTCGGTCGTCTTCTTAATACTTTCCATTTCAAACCTTGCAGTTGGCTCCCAGTCACTGTTGAAACAGGTTGTACCCCTGACGATGCCCACCTTGTGGGTGAAATGCATTGGGTTTTGTAGCCCTCTAGTTGTTTTGGCTAAAGGAGTATTTCACCTTTTTTAGTCTTGGCCAAAGTTATTGAGCTACTATCAATTGCAATGTATAACAAAATGTAGTATAGTGAAACCTATTTTCCCATAGACAATGATGAAAGTATGGGTTACAATCCTGCCAGACATTTTGTGATGCATTTACAGCCCTGATAATGCATGATGATGGAGCACATAAGACTTGCTATGTTAAAAATAAGCTAAAAATGAAATAAAATTAATACACAAAAATGGACACCTAAGACAATTCTGAAATTATGACCACGTACAGGGTAATTCGGCAGTGAACAGACACATTTTGCAACCTAGTATATGGTTGCAAAATGAAATTAAATCACATAAATTACTAGCATAAAATTAAAAATGTGAGGAAAGAGATATAAAACTATAACACCTATTTATATGTTGCTATAGGAATTTCCCAAATTCTGTCTTTGGCTCTTTACAAGCAATGTACAGCCTTCCCTCATTTTACAAACTTAATTCATTCCATGAAAACTGTTTGTTAGGCGAAAACTCGTAAAACAAAAATTATTTTCTTATTACTTCCTATGTAAAAATTTTTAATTAGTTCTGAAGGTCAAATTTAAAAAAATCCCATAGTTCACTTAAAAAAAATACAGAACGATACCAAATTGAGAAAAAACATCAATAATGATATATTAATGTATTTAAATGACATTCTTAGTCATTAGCCTATGATGTTTTACTCTATATATTAGCAGTATTAGCCTATGATATCCTAGCATATGTTAGCCTACGATAGGATAAATGTGGCACGTATGTCCTTCAATTGCTTGCCTTTCTCCAATCTTTGAATAATATTTAGTTTCTGGGCTACACTTATGGCACTTCTCTCTTTTTTCACTTTACCACTTGCAATACCTGCAAGGCTGGCACGTTTAGGAGCCATGATTCACAAAAATATATCTTGATTTAAAAGATGAAAATGCACACCACTCAGGGAACTGAATTTCACAAAGAATGGCAATGCACATACTGAGACCGAGATGATGGTTCTTATTCGAAACAGCATGTTGCAATCTGATGAGCATTACTGAGCTTTCCCGAACTTTCCCGAAGTGGATCGAGCATGTATAAGTGAAAATTTATTCGATATTTGAAAAATAGGATTTTCATGCAAACGTAAAGAACTTGTATAAGCAAAAATTTGTTCCAAAATCGAAAGAATTTATGAAATTGCTCAGTTTGTGTAAGTAAAAACTCATAAAACGGAAGTTCGTAAAACAAGGGAAGGTTGTATATGTGAAGCGAAGCAACTTTTGTTGAAGATGTATACGTGAAATGACCAGAGACATATTGGAAAATGTGGGGATCCTTCACAGAATAATATGCCCTCCCTGTGGATATTTTAGAAATTTTCCAAGTTGAATTCCTTATGATTGCCAATACATTAATAAGGAATTCCCCCAACAATACTGATATGTTTAAGCTATAAAATTACTTTAAAAATATAATAATAAAGCGCTATGGCCAGGATAGCTTTAACAAAATTTAGGAATAATGAAAGCATTCCAGCACAGTTCATGATAGAATAAATAAATTGTAATTTTAATAAGTTGTTTAATATATGGGAAACATACATTTTTTAAATAATTAAAGTTTGCATTTTTGCCAATAAAAATATCAAAACCAATTGAAAAAAATTAAACCTCTTCTCACGAGGGCAATTTAAAAGAAGTGCAGCATGAGTTGCTATGGTTTATTGTGGCTGGTGATTTTAATTAAGCTAGGTTGATATTTCAAACAGAGGTCGTCAGTGAGGGGTTAAATATTTTAAAATTTTAACATGAAAATATAATTACAAAATTTATAATTCATAAAAGAGATATCTACTTATGGCTAACTGCTCTGTAATCTTGGAATCAAGCATGTGTAACAAGATTAACAGTATAAACAAAAACGATAACCTCTAGTGCTCCAAGAGACGATCAGTTTTTTCATGCTCTGAATAATCATCATAACATGAATAAACAAATTTGATTATGATTGGCTAATGATCTTTGGAACAGAACTGAAAATGTTCCCATGTGAAAATAAATAAGGAATCCCCAAGATACTTGATCATCAGGGTCTGATGTTTGGGTTAAATCAAACTACTAAATCCTGGTCAAGGATTTTGAATGGTTTTTGCCAGGACATCCTATCGGGACACAAAAAACAATCACATGAAATTTTCATTGTTCTCGCGAAAAGAGCTTGTAATTACAACACAAAGCTTGCTTTGTGTTACAGATCTGTGAGAAACCAAAATATATTAAAATTTCTGAAAATATAAGGAATTTACTCTATTTTTTCTTTCCTAAAAAAATGGAGGCCAGAGGTTCCCTGAACATAATAATGAAAGTATTGTAGAAATTTTACCAAGTTACTAGTTTATTTTTGAATTTCTGCCCTGTGCACTATGTAGGCTGCATTTAGACTATATAATTGTTTTCTAAAAACAAATTTTCATGTCAGTAATAAGCATTTTTATGAAATACAATTTTTTATTTATCAACTCTGTGTTAATTTTCTCAATTTCTAATGGAAATCCCCAAAATGGAATAATTGGCAGTCATTTGTCGCAAAAACAAAATGCATATTATTAATAGTGAAAAATTTGTTAATATATTCAGTAATATCTTATGCAACATGAATTTCGAGGACGCATTTTCATTATTACATTTTAATACATATCCGCTCACAGTGATTACAATTTCAGTGCATTTTTGATGTTTTAGTTCCTAATGAGCCATTGAATAGTGCAATTAATACCACAAAACAGTAGAATTAGTGTAGATGCCATAAAAATTTGATACATATCTAGGATAAATAACGTGTGTATTGAGATCGCGATAGCTACAAAAGTGAAAAGATATGTCTATGCTATTAGTTATATGCTTCAAGCAATTCAATATGCAAAAACTCATGGAAACTGAACAGCAGCACGTCATTTCGGTCTACCTCCCACTGAGAAAAATGATCAATGAATAGCGAAAATAAGGAAAAACTAAAGCTGATGGGATAAGAGAAACAGTCTTCATAAGGTTGGTCTTAAATGGCCACAACTAGAGGAGGAAATGATGGGTAGTAGAACAGAGGAAGTTTTGTATTGCTGTATCGATCAAAATCGTTAAGTATGAGGCAAAACGAGTTCCAGAAGGAAAAGGACTAGTTGAGCATGCATATCGTTATTACATATGCATTCCATTTATTATTTATCCCATTATATTAAAATATCATCTGAACATAAGTTTAAGTAAGTAGGTACTATCGGTAAAGAGTATCTATACATGCGACATGTGCAGCGCACTCCGACAGCTTTAATTAATATGACTGCCGAGTTTTCGCAGAGCACATTTAGATGTACAAGCCTCAATGTAATTATATATGTTTTAGGTCATCCCTGTTTATTTTATGAATGAAGTTTATCTAAAACGTAATATTTAACTTATCACTTATTTTCTGTAAATGTTGCCAGGTACAGACTTAATCAAGGCTGGAAATGATACATGACATGACCCTTCGTAAATGCCTTGGTGAACCAAAATACTTTTTTCCTGAAAAATCTTTTAAAAAACCAGGGTGCGTCTTATACCCCGGTGTGTCTTATATGCCAAGAAATATGGTAGTTTATAGTTATTTCTTAAGTTTGTTGGGTGTAAGCTAGTTAGCCTTTAAAACTACATCCTATGCAGACAGTTGTTATTGCTTACTTGTTATTTTCAGATTTGACCTGTTGAACAACTTGAGTGATGCTAAAAAGCTGTAGAAAGGGGACAGGTTTTTACATTCAGCATTATTACTCACCCATCAGGATCTAGACTGAAATCTGGGAGTTCCATGATTTCTTTGGCATTTTTGGTAATTGTTTCAATTTTATATCATTAAGTGACAATAATAAATAGGATCATTCTTCAGGACTTAATTCATGGGATTCAATGTTAATCTTTGTGGGGCATCTCATTCTGTGAAGACTTCAAACAGTAAAACTGCTTTTTTACAATTATGAAATTGTAATATGTAATCATGTTGAATAATTTGTATCATATTATATTTATGTAAAAATTTTAAAAGAAGGGCCTTCGTAATATTTTCATATTCCTGTCCATTTGATTTGGTGAAATAATCTTTTAAGATCATATTATTTATGATGGAATTAATTATAAATTATTCCAATTGCCCCTTTCCTTTTGGGAATTTTCTTTATCAGCCCTTTGGATTGATGGAATGAAAATACTAACTAATTTTAAAGCAATGTAGGTAGGAATTGATCAAATAATTTTAAATTATATCTGAGACACGATATGAGATTATTAATGCATGAATGCTACTACATGCATTTGTTAGGAGCTTTAATCAGTGGCACAGTGAGGGGGGAGCAGAGGGGTGCAGTTGCCCCCAGGCGCAGGACTGAAGGGACACAAACTCATGGACCAAAAATTAACATGTCTGTTTATAAACCATAATATTATAATATATGCCAAATTAAAATGTTAATATAGTATGTTTGGGTTTCCATCACAATCCACGCATTACATTTGTCTGGATAATTGTACAGGGAGCAAAGGGAGGGTGGCCTCATCTCTGTGACTTGCCCCTGGGCGAAGGAGAACCTAGCTATGCCACTGGCTTTAATGAAACTATAAACTGTTTTTCGTCAACTTCTCAACAAATTTTTATGGATAATATGTAGTTGACTTTCAGATACTCCCTGACTGACTGTTTAAGCATAATTTACATGATGGGTAATAATGGCATGCCTAATCTATATGGCTGGGGAGGATATTATGTCTTTATCTGCCAAACTGGATGCACAGAATGTCCCAAAAGTCCCTTTAACCCCAAGTAATAAGATTGCATACCAAAAATTAAATGCATATATTTTATTTGTTATATTTAATTATTGTTATATTTTTGGTTTATTTGTCATCATTATTTATAATAAGAAAGAGCATCAGTGTGGCTGCCCTGTAAGTACCTTTACCTCTGTGTGTATTGAACTGTAATTGAGATTTGGTGATTTCTTCAATTCTATTTTTCATGGTGAATATGAGTGACCAGAGTTTATTTAAATAAAAGAGTGTGTTTTATTTTTGCTACTAAATCTTAACAAGGACCAAGGACTTTTGGAGCACTCAATATATCTGCCAATCAATGACTGCTCCGTAATCCAAGTCACATAGAATAATATCAGTGTAATATGATTCCTTGATGAAATGCATATTATCTACTACATTGAGTGCAGTACATGTACAATAAAAAATTGTTTTTTTTATGCATACAACTTACAAATTTTAGTGGGAGGGAGAATTTAAAATGCAAGTAACAAGAAATATGGAGGTAATTAGTACAATGAAAATATATAATTTCCAGAGCCATTACTTAATCTCATGTGCATTTAGACACGTTAAAATAGGATCTAGAGCGGTGGTGGACAACCTTTTTGACATTGCAGGCTGCCTGCAACGCAAGTTGCCATTGCTTTGGCAGGCCAAATTAGACTTTAAATCGAATGTTAACTAGGTATTCTAAAATATATTTGAGAAAATCAAGTCTAAATTAGGTTTTTGCGGTTAACATTTCAATATCAAGTGTTTTATTGTCATAATTTGAATGGACAAGATATGAATTTGTGTTTAACCTCTTTTTAATCATCACATCATGGGGTGCATAAAATGCTCTTGAGGGTTGCATGCGGCCCACATGTTGCTCATCACTGATCCAGATAATAAATAAATATTAAAATATATTTTTAAGTCAAATTAATTGTTAAAATGCAATCCAAAGTACAGTCCCTGTCATAAAAAATGCACCATGAATAAATCACTCCCGTGAATTCAGGCTTCCCAGCAACTCGAGAAAATAAATGTGGTAATGTTGTTCATGGTATGAGGGAGAGAGTAGAAAAAGGGGAAATAGTAATGGACGCTTCGCCATAAAACCTATGAACTCGACCATCCAGTCTCAAGCTATGATTTCCATTCTCTTGTTAAATAACTTGAACCTTTCCTCTCTTAACCCTTCCACCTCTATCTCCTCCTTTAACTAGCAGTTTAAATCTATCTTGCTGTCTACGTTCCTGTAATGAAGCTCAATTCAGATTTTCTATTACCGGCATTACGCTTTGTTTATTATCAGTTTCTCTTTAAGAAACTAGCTTACTTATGCTGCACCTTTTCTCTCTCTTTAGAGTCCCTTTTCGTAAGTATCCCACACAACTGATGGATATTTGACCTGCGGTCGAACCAAGGATAACTAATGTAATTCCTTCACTTTTTCGGAGCTACTTCGAACTATTCTTCCAATAAAGGCCAAATTTATGTTAACGGCACCTATCACTCTGGGAATGTGACTCATAGATATTTTACTGAATCTAAAATTGGAATCCTTGCTCCATCGAAAAAATAATTATTATCTACCTCTTTCCCTGAGAAAACATCTCGTCTCTGCATTTCTTATGTCCCCATTTTGATGAATGCGAAGTTCCTTACCAAGACCTTTCCGGAGGACTTGCGACTCCAACACAGCCATTGCCTACCTAAGATTAATATGCGACTTCGAAAAAAATGAATTATGTCTCAGGCTCCTTAGTCAAATTATACTGGGGTAAACTCGAGGCTAGAAGACATCATCTATTATTATTTATTACGAATGGTGGACAGTTTTTTGATGGTAATAGCACTCAATGAAATGTCAAAAAATCTAAAAAATCAAACAAAATTAAAACATGAGGGAGGAGGATGGGCAAGAAAAAAAGAGGAAGAATGGGAAGTGCCTTAAATTTAACACAATCTACGCATACCCATCATATTGACGGGCTTTTATACTAGTAATGGTTATGATCCAAATCTCGTAAACAAACTTTTCAACAAAAAATTCAAAACAAATATATTCTCCGGTCTTTTTCCACTACACCCCAACAAAAAATCTGCCAAATGGAGCAAACTCCCATTTACTGGCGGTTAATAAAACAAACTACCCAATCTACCCTTCATAGGAAGATTTCAAAGTTGCGTTCTCCACCCTCCTCACCCTTTTCAAGTGTCTTATTAATACTAAAGATACACAGATATAGGTTTTTATCTCCTTAAATGTGATAACTACAGTGAGACTTACATAGGGCAAACAGGAAGAAATTTTAAAATACAAAAAGCAAATCAAAAGTGCTACCTCAAGAGGTATATTTCGCAAAACATTTATTAGACAATAACCACAATAGTTCCTTCTCCCCAACTATCTTGCATGTCTCAGAAAAAGGATACAAATTTTATACTTTAGAAGCCATAGAAATAATCGTCCATAAGAAAAAGAATACAATGCTTTGCAAACCACTCCTCTATCCTAGAATTATCTCACTTTGGAATACCTCCCCTTTTATACCAGCTGATCCACTTACCACTTCCTCCATTCTCTTTCTGCTTTACCATTCACCCTCTCCCATAATACCCTGGGATTCCTTACACTCCCGCCCATGAGCAACAAACCTTCCCGGGTTTTTCCTCAACACCCTGAATCCCCCTCCCTTCCTCCTGCTGGATTTACCCACCACTAATGTCCACCTGCGTCTCACCCCCCCTTTTTTGCCCCGCGACATTTCTACCACCATTACTTCTTCTCTATATATTTATGATGCATTCCTATTCTTGTCTTGAAGTAATTTAATGTTATAGAAAGTAAAAGTGACTTTTGGCAAATAAAATTTGTGCGGTAAAGAAATATTAATGAAAATATGTTCGTTGAACATGATGCTACACAACTGTTATATAGCCAAAACTATATTTGCTCTCTGGAACAATTATTTGGAATTTAAATTTATTTTTTACTTTTACAATGCTGGTTGCCCTGGCAGTTAAATTATTCATTGCCAAAATACCCTAAATTAGGTGGTTTTTCTGTTTTAAGCATATTTTTACGCTGTTTTGGAGCGGATTCAAATTCTTTCTCGATAAATATTAAACTGTTTTTCAGACTTATTGACATCCAATTCCCGAGTTCGTATTCCAATTACAGCATATTTTAAAATGAAATTTGAAAACGGTATGCAGCAATTCCCATGTATTCATTATGGAAGAAACGAACGCGTTTGGAATTGAACCAATGAACTTGCGAAAAAATGAACTGCCATTATACACACACAGAATGTCTTGCTTTCCTACCATAGTTTCGCATTGTGTTTTCACAAAAAAGGGAAAGTTACATACCTATTAGACAAAGAAGGGAATGAGGCTTGGGGTCGATGGTCACTTTCCCATCCTCTCCCTCACCCATGTACACTATTGCCAGATTTCACATTTTCTCAGGAGTTTGCCAGGAAGCCAGAATTCACGGGGCACTGCTGGTGTGGTTTTATTGGCCATACCTGTAGATTTTGCCATCCCATATTAAATGCTACAAAGTTTAAAAATTTATTTCTTTAACCTGAATTAAATACAGCCTTCTATCCTATATTGACCTTTTTTATGGCTACTGGAGAGATATAATGTGTAAATCTAATCGTGAAGCACATTAGGAAATTGGAAAAATTCTTTTCATTTTTAGTTAAATTTCCTTGAAATTTAAAATTGTTATTAGTTTCTTTTCAACTCGGAGAATTTTTAATCAAGTAAGGCAGTAGTAATGTCCAAGCCATTTTAGATAATTGCATAATTCATATCAACATTAGCCAAACCCTTAATGCCAGATTAATTTCTAAGCCGTTGTTAGTTTCTACTTCATTTTTAGTCCTTTTCATCATTGCTGAAAAGCACTATTATCTTTGTTATGTCCGTCCGTACGCATATATCAGAGAAGAATTGGCTAAACCGATTTCAACCAAATTTGGTACATAGAATATTCACATAAATTAATGGCCATAATGGCATATTTGGACTGGATCGACTCAGCAAGGGTGTCACAATTGCAAAGTTAAACTTTACGGTAATTATGACTTTGGAAGGAATTGGGAATAATTTTGAAAATGAGAAAAAAGTCTGCTATGACCGGGAATCGAACCCAGGTCTTCTACTTGCCGGACGGATATTCTACCACTGAACTATCGTAGTGGATCAATTTTCTCGTTTCTGAACGCAAATGTTTTCTTGGTTGGGATGGAACTAGCCAAGCTAGTATCAAACTCCTCCCTCTCAAATGGTGAGATTGCCAAGCAAGAAATTGATGGAATCAAGTGATCCGAAGATCCTATGCAGACAGGCATAAGCTGTAAATTCGAAATCAAGATGTTTAGTATAGATATGGAAAGCAGGGCTGCCACAGTATAAGTAATTAAAAACTTTCTTTTGCACATATTTGAGTTTAACTGTCCGCATCAATTTTAACTAAATTTAATATTTATAATGTACATGTGTCAAAACCATAATATCACTTTTGGACTGGATCAGCCAAACGGGTGCCACAATTACAAATTAAACTTCTTCGTTAATGAAGGATTTGGAAGGAATTGGCTGGACAGATTTCAACTAAATTTTATATATAAGATTTGTACAACATACCATAGTGAAATTAATACGTTTAAAGGGTAGCTAAAGAGCCGGGCTACCACAATAAAAAATAAAATAATATTTATTTTACACGTATTTCTAAAGAACTAACCTCATGGATTTTAACCAAATATGGTATACGTAATCTTTATATATAAATAAATAACCAAAATAACTTATATGAACCGGATCTAATAAACAGGGCCACCAGAATATCTAGATTTCAATTTTTCGGTAACTATGAATTTGGAACCTATTTCAAAGAAATTTCATTTGTAGGGCGAGTATAGAATGTCAAAACTAATTGAATATGTTTAGAACGGATCTAAAAAGCAGGACTACCACAACATAAGGACAAACAAGTTTCTAATTTCAAAACAAATACATTAGTATACGATAATACTAAGGTGAATTTGATGAAAAGCACTTCTGTATCACGGGAAACCGGAGTACATCCCTACTTGTTCAGTTTTAAAATCCATGTTGAGTTTGGAAGTATCATATTTTTACCGGTTTTTCCTCGATCCCCTGAGGGCATTTTCTCAGACTTGGGTTTTAATTAGGTTGGAAAAAATTAAGGCAGTTACCGAAAGAATTTGGGGTAGGACAGGATATTAATAAGATACCTGAACATGAAAAAGAAAGAGTAAATAATGGAGAAACCTAATGTATTTTGATAGGAAGAAGTATAAGCCAAATCTGCCATGTTTTTCTTTAGAATGCATTGGAAAAATGTTCAGGATCGGATAGGGTCCCATAAAATGATTTTAATGTTTCCGAAGGCATAAAAGATAGAAAGATGTAATTTTGAGAGCACATTTTCACATTGATTCCACTTACAAACGGGGCTCTAGTGACCGAATGTGGCGATATAACCACATATAAAATAAATTTAGATAAGCTAAATTTATGCATACAACGGGTGATCAAATTCTCCTCAAATCGTCAATGGGAGAAATATTCACAGCGAAATTAAAGACAAGATATTACTGAATTTAATAATAGAAGAAAAAACGCACTAATTTAATCCATGATCATGGATAAAATTCTACTTGCTTCCATGAGAATTTACAATCACGCCGCCCTGGTTGCCCTTAACGACGAGGTAATATGCTTTGGTAGGCTTTTTGCCACACAGCACATCTCGTATTAGTCGTTATGGCTGTTGAACTGTTGCACTAGTCCATGTTAATAGAGAACCGAGAGAAAGGGCACCTGCATTCAAGATTCATTATAGGAGCGGCACAATTGGTTTGTTTGTTCCATTTGGAGGCGATGTAGGCCATCAGATGGAGAGTTTTATTGCGAAGTGATGAGTGGGCTCAACGGGTGCCCTTGGTCAGAATCCTTGCGCACGAGTCAGTGCAGAGACAAGCCGCCTGCTGTAGTTGAGGATTCTGGTCAAGGGCACCCATCGGATCCCTAGGTCACTACGCACACACGCATCCTTACGCAATGAAAAGGAATGCGGAAATGCTTTCCTTAAAAGACTTCATTTGATCAATGAAATTCGCTATTTTTGTTATAATTTGAGAATAGGAAATTAAAATGTCGAGCGTGAAAAATATTCCTTAAAAGCAGTCGCGTAACTGCAGGATGTATCCTCCCCGCATAAAGGTAACTGTCCCTCTCGCGTAATATATTTCCCAAAAATAGTAGCATCAACTATTCTTTAGGTCGATTCCTCCCCCTCTTTGCAGGGGCTGCATTAGTATAGTGACGTCTCTGATTAGCAGTAATATTATGGGAAGAATCGTAAATATATAATCCAAACATCACACAGATTCACTAGGGAATTATTGGGCTTGTCTTATGACTGAACAAGATGGAAGAATATACCCCATACATGGAGAACACAGAGATTTCAAAGACGTTCTTTATGAGGAATACGTTTAAAACGATATAGAAAGATAGGGTGGTTTTTGAATTTTTATCTCCGAAACTGTCTTAATTATGTGGTCTCGCGGACTTTTTTGTGGCAAATTTTGTCCTCAATCCGAATATTTTTTTAAATCTATACCTTACATATCATATAAGAGCATGGGAGAGAAAAATATGGTATTTAATTGTTGCTAGACGGATGCCTAACGAGATACGAGTATAAGTTTATTTAAGTGCTTAAATGAAGTGGAAGTTCTAATTGACGAATGCAGTTCAAAATCACAATTGAGCGATAAATTTTAATAAGGATCACTCGTAATTAATTTAACTAAAATCCGTCCAGCGGTTTAGGAGAGGAAGGTTACGACAGACGGACGGACGAGACGTGCCCATAAGGCGTTCCGCTACTACCGCTTCGCTGGTTAAGAACGCCTAAAAAACTCAAGAATTAGGACTTAAAATTCAAAACATTGGAAAAAGTACTTATCTCGAGTATCTTCAATAGCCACAACAAGTTTATGAAAAACCAGATTCGCATTTTGGTTACAATGGCGATTATCCGAAAAGTAGATTCTAAAATTTCTTTTCGATGAATTACGGCTGGAGACTGCTGCTTTGTAGCCGAAATCCGCATATGGTTTTCACAACGTCGTTGTGGTTTTTGGAGATACTTGAGATAAATACTTTTTCCAATCTTTTGATTTTGAAGTGCTTACCTATTCTTTGATTGGAAAGAAATAACTTGTTTCGTTTAATTTTAATTGGTGGTTTTATTTTATCGTCAAATTAAAACCGCTCTAATAATTTTTTAGATGATAATACGCACATAAGGTTTAATTTAATTTTAATTCTTGATGTGAAATTAATATTGTAAATTCATTTATTTGCGTAGAAATTAAAAAAAACTTTTAGATGGTTCAGATTCAAGAATGCCTATATAACGTAAATTTCATTGCAGCAAGTTCCTCATATTCTCTTGACGATGGAATTTCGTAGTTTGATTCTCATATCTTTAATTCGGACGTTAGCATAGTTCGGGATTTCAGAAAAGAATTTTCCCAGACTGTCCATTTTGTATCAAAGCATAGCATTTACGTTACCACAGATCTGTAAATGCCCAGCAGAAGAACAGCTACGTAGAAACAAATGCCCGGAAAATAAAAACACGAGTTTTAGTAGTTTAGATGATGTTCAATTTAAACCGAATCGGAAGATAATCCCGAAGACTCTGCAGTTATACACTAATTCCGTTAGTGCGATTTGTCATATTTTCCAGTAAAATCAATTAGTGCGTTCCTAATTGCTGCATATTAATATTTCATGCATAACCCTTCATTTCAAGTCATTCGCGTTCTTCGTAATTGAATTGGTGAAGCAGAGCTAGGGCAGGGAAAAGATAGGAAGAGGCGAGAGTAATTTGAGTAGTTCTCGATTTTCTTGAGGAAATGTGAGGCTTAGGGATGTAGAGAGAGGTAGGAGGAAGAAAGGGGTTGAAAGGATTGCGGAGGGTATTTAGACACGTGTTGATGGGTTGAAGAGATTCAGGCGGATGAAGATGAAATAACAAGTAGTTTAACCTCTTAATTTCTAAGCCCAAATACTTTAGAATATTGCTTTCTGTGCCACCGTGAAGTATATATATTATGTATCTACAAAGTTGGTCAAATTTATTTGCTCTAATTGCAAATTTCATCTTAATAAAAAGTTGTACAAATAAATTGTATTAAACAATCCCTATTTATCAGGATCCAAGTGGAGTTATTTATTAATTTAGAATTTTTAGATGACCTTATATATTTTTAATTGCGAGAATTACAAAAGTAAATAAACGTTAAGATAATATTTTTGGGATTCACGATTTTTTAAAGATGATCCATTCTTTTTTTAAAAAAAGATCGTGAAACCCAAAATAATTATCTTAACGCTTATTTACTTCTGTAATACTTGCAATAATTTCGACCTATCAGAATTTCATCGATCCTGCATTTTTTAAAGTTAAAATTACATGAAAATGTGAGTTGTTGATCAATACGTAATTTTTGTAGATGCTTAATTCAATGGGTAAAAGTGGATTTCCGTGCACTGATAACAGAAACGCCACCTCCTCTTTTCTCTTTGGTTGTTTGAAAATCACCTTGTCTTTCCTTAGATAAAACAGTTTTACTGTAGTGATAAATAAGTAGTAATTAATGCTCTTGGTATTTTTCAAATTTCAGAAAAGGAAATTCAACATTTTGCCACTGTCATTTGTTTTTTTAACTCTTGTATTTCTCTAATTTTGAGGATTGTCTTAAATTATAAATCGCCTATGAGTCGGATAAATGCGTAATATATCATTGCATAAAACAAAATGTTTTACCAAACATACATCTATAAAATAAAGTCATAGAAATGAAAAAGGTGCAATTTCGATGACTAAATATTGAATTGATTTTTATAGAAAATTGAATAATACCTATAAAACCAATTATAAATTTCTTATCAGTACCTCAAAAATAAGAACATTATTAGGGTCGTCCTTTATTATAGGTGGTCTTCGATTCGAGAGATTGCAGTGCATTTTACCCCAAAAATAATATCAAAAGTAAATTACAACAAATATGAGGACAAGTGATTTAGTAAAGTTTAAATTAAAAGAGAAAAACAGCAGATGGAGGTAGGTAGTTAGATTCAAATAAATATCGCTCAACGGTTGAAGGATTGGTTACGTAGGCGCACCGGGACCAGATTTGTAGCTGGAAGATTCGGCGCCTAGGGTAGAATTTGAGCAAGCTCCTAAGAAAATAGTTTCCTGGAACATCATTTTTTCTTCGTTTTAACTAAAAGAAATTCCTTCTAGTCGAAACGACTGTGATATTTGAACATACAATAAATATCTTTTGAACGAAAAGATATTTTTTCCTTGTGTTAGTTAGTCGTGTTGCGCCTTTTGCGAGCGGCGCCTATGGTAAGCGCCAACTTCGCTACACCCTAGTTATGGCTCCGGACAGGGGCTCCGAATGTATGGGAGATAACTGGGAATACGGGAGGGAAAGGATTGGAAGGGGAAGGACTTCGTAGTATGTCGGTGTGTGATGGAGGATGGCATCGTAGCGGCTAAGGGTCTAGTTCACTCTGGAAGTTACGGAACGGGTTCTTCAGGGATCCATCGCGAGCCCAATCTGTTCCCATGGGAACGAAGGCGCGGTGGAAAGAGAGGAGAGGACAGGCGAGGAGGAGGGAAGGCTGCCTCCTCCTTATGTGGCGGAGGTGGGGAGAGAGGAGTTAAGGGACTGTGGAGGGTAGTCGGCGGAATTGGGTTACCGCATTTGGGTTAGCTTGTGACACGTGGATCTCCGGAGATTTCGTTCCCTTTAATATATACCGCTGAAGCCCAATCCTCCTTCGGGTAGTTCGCGTTCCAGTTTCGATAATTACCGCGATTGGATATTTACCATTTCGTAACATTTTGTCTTTCCTCTCCTGTGAAACTTTCTCGCTCATCCCTGTTTGTCAGTATATAATTATCATTTGCCTTGAAATAATGATATTAAGTCGCGTGTTCGCGAACGGAGATTATATTGATCTTTAGGACTTCTTTACACATAATAATGCTCGCGGTTTTCAAGTTTGTTCGTAAATAGTCTTTCGGAATCATGACTTCTTGTTACATGCAGTGTCGGGAAAAAGTTTTGGTAACTTAAAAAAAGTTTAAGATGGTGTCTTAAATTTATTTTAATATGATGCTCTTAATTCAATCTAAAAGTAATTTATTGGGGTAATGATATTTTGGCAGATAGGCAGGAAGAGTAAAGGAATATTAGATGCATTAAAAAAGGTGAATGGGTATGAAGAGAAAGGCCATGGATAGTACAGATTAAGTTGGATGAGCCTAAAATCTACCGATAGGTAGAATGACTATGAATAATTGATATTTTTACACTAGTAATCTAGTCTAAATAATGACGTAATTTTCTAAGAGTAAATATAATTGTAAGGCAATACATTTTAAGAGATGATGTGCTTTTTTTCTATTTAAAGCAGTGAAAGTTTTTGGGGGTTCAATTTTTTAAATAATAATTTCTTGGGAAATTCCGAGCTAATGTTAGATTAAACCGCTAAAATGAAAAGTCTCAGACGTAATCTCACTTTACATCCGATTATAAGACTAGATGAAAAATCCTTCTCTCATTAAAGATTTTTATCATACACTAAGTTCACTCCTAAAATATTCTTACGTACGAATATGTTCATGCCTAAAGGTCCATTATTTCTCAAAGAGGAACTTACTGGGTCTTTTCCGCATTTGTCTCGAAGTGACTCCGATGATTTTTTACAAAAATTGACCTTTCTTGAAAAAGTTTTTTTGCTCGATCATAATGATATTACATATTTTACGATGAGAGGGCTGCTCGGAGTACTGAGAAAGCAATAAGAATTATACCTGTCATTAATAAATCCAATTTTTGTTAAAAGGATATATATTAGCCATATTAATTATTGAAATGGAAATTTTAGTGTTCGTAATTAACTAAAAAAATATAGTTCACATGAGAACTATCGAGCTCGACTTATAGCTGAAAGCAAATTCAAGAATAAACACTTAAAATTAAAAAAATACTCCAAATGCACCACTTTTCCAAAGTTTTGACGACTAATCAATATTAACTTTAATTATGTACGATAGTACCTGTGAAAAATAAACCTAACTTTATAAGAAAGAGCTAAGTATAAAAACGCATTTTTTGTGTTTTGTACAACTTCCAATGCTGTGAGCATAAATTCGTTTATTAAATTAAAATGATACCAAAATCCACATTCCCACGAGAATGAGTAATAAACAAATGAAATATACATACGCTAAATGCGTTAATTAATCGATTAACTGCACGATGTTTTTTTTTGACGTGACGAATTTATCCGCGAATAATGAACTCGAATAAAACATCACGCGCCTTACTATCTTACAATTTCATCAGCGCCGTAAGCTAAAAAAGAAATACCGCAAGGTATCCCCAAGAGATCGCAATCGGAGAATTTGTAGAACCATGCGCGACATCTCAAGTAGTTTCTTTCTCTCAATAAAACCCCCCACCCCAACCTGTTAAGGCGATCTATCGATAGGAGCGGGAATTTTCCATCGTCCCTCACGCACCTCCCCACCCCATATACCCCTCCCTCCCCACCCCATATACCCCTCCTTCCCCACCCCATATACCCCTCCCTCCCCACCCTCCTAGAAGACGTACAGATAGAGAAATTCTCCTTCCACTCTCTCTCTCTTTTTCTCTCCTCTTCTGGTAATCATCGCCGCTACGTCCTCGACACCCTTCAAACCCCCCTTTCCCGCTCTATCAGTCCCATAGTCTCTCAACTTATTTTTTTCTTCGCCGAGGGAGAACTGAGGAGCTCTTTGAATGCCCGCTGTCCTCTCAAGGGGCTGTCAATTGTTCGTTTCCTTTATCCTTTAACGAGGATTTAAAAGGAAGACGTGTGCCGTATAATTAATGATAGCCGCTGGGATATTTTTCATGTCATGTCACACCGAACTGTATCTATTTACTGTGAAATCAGCCATGCAAAGAGGGAAATATTTTTATTGATAACAATATACAGGCACTCCCCGGGTTACGTAAAGAATGCGTTCCGGCACCGGTTACGTAACTCGAAATTTGCATAGATCGAAAATTACTACGGATAGTATCCAGTACAACATAGGTGGGGAAATTATACATATAACGAAAAACTAACAGTTGAATTTTCCCCTGAAGAATAATTGAAAGGCCGATATATAAATCATGTTTTAGCTAGAGGAATTATTTCTGCTACTTGTAGACGTGTGCTGTTGTATAGCATCAGATGAAAATGAAATAACATCATTTACTATTACTATGTTAATATTATAATGTAATTTATTTTTGTATTCGTATGAGTGCAGATATACGCCGTAATTATAGATAAGTTACGTGCGCGTAATAACTCGTATCCATATAACTTGAATTTTTGATTATTCGAAGTGATCATCTTTTTTTCTCATTCGATCATACGTTAAAATGGTGGTCTGTAATTCGAAGTTTCAATTATTTGAACTTTTTCTGTGTACTCTTTGAGTTTCGGGTCATAGAACGTAATTTTAACGTGCATATATTAATGAGAACGAGAAAAACATCCACTTAGGTCCATCAAAAATTCGATTAAAAGAAGCTCTAGTTATAGAAGTTCGAGTTAAAAAGGTTATACTGCGAATCTACATATATGCGCATTTTAAAGTGGCCTCAAGCTTAGTCGAGGCGAAACTTGCACGGCAGTTGTGTGGCACCGCCGACCCGATTTTCCAGATATGCGGAAAAAATAAAATCTCCCTTTGCTCTCCAAGTTGGCCAATCACGACGAAGGATTCATTAAATGCCTCAGCTGTTTGCCCGCTGAGCATCTTGCCAGAGGGATTTCTCGAGGGAAATAGATCCACTTTCGACCCTTTCAACACTTCCTCGCGACGATTTAAAGAAAAAAAGTCATTTAACTGGGGAATCAAAAGTGACAGGCTGCGCTTCCTCAATCTGACCCATTCTTTTTGTCATTCTTGAGGACATGTCGGCCCTTTATCGCTTCTCATCCGCTCTCAAAACTCAGTCTCACAACATTCTCTCCTCGGAACTTCACCAAACATCTTTTTCAGTTTTTATATTTCGGGTCAACCTTTCTTCATATCTTGCTATCTCTCTCTTTCTTTCTCTATTTTTCTCAGAACCTTCTGAAATTTTATGCATAATCATATTTTGCTACACTTTCTGCCTTTTGTTTTCACTTCGTCTCCGATTAAAAGGCTTCCTTGAAGACCGATTCCGATAGTCGTCAGCAGCGCCGTAACTAGCTATTTTAGCACCCGGAGCAAGCTACCAAATATGCGGCCCTTTCATAAAAAATCTCTAATACCTATATTTTTTACTATATGGATTTTGGGTGAACAATTAATTAATAATAATAAACTATAATTGATGTGATTTCTCACTATAAATGTACATAATTTTAATACATAATTATAAATATAGTTACATACATGCATATACATATATAAGTAGTTTAAACATAATGTATAAATATCTTAATATTAAAGAATTATTCTACGTGATTTTAATGCAGCAAACTCACCAATAACATCATTGAAATTTATAGTTTATGCTATGCGTAATGTCTGGTACAAGTATAATGGTGATATCGCCCCTGTCATTGTGCCTGCAACCTCGCACAACTTGCCATTCACAATATTTGCGCCCCTTCTTTAGTTGCGCCCGGGGCAGATGCCCCGCCCTAGTTACTGCGCCGATCGTCAGTATTCTCCCCTCCCAAATACGTGGCCCATTTCCCTTTACTTATTGTCCTCACTCTCCTCCCCGTGACGTTTTATGCTAATTATTACCACGTAAAAATATTTCCACGTATATTCTCAACAAATAATTCCATCTTTCCTCAATCTCCTCCTCTGCCTCTCTTTTCATCTTCAATCACTCTCTCTCCCTCTCTTTTCATCTTCAATCACTCTCCCTCTCTTTTCATCTCAATCACTCTCTCCCTCTCTTTTCATCTTCAATCACTCTCTCTCCCTCTCTTTTCATCTTCAATCACTCTCTCTCCCTCTCTCGCCCTTTTTCCCTCTTCCTCTCTCTCCCCCCTCCCCTCTCATCCTTTTCCCTCCCTCTTTCTCCTTTATCCCTCCCTCTCTCTCCCTATCACTCCCTCTATCTCAACGTTTCACAACCTTTTTCTCTTCGCCAACCTCTTGGGTTACAATAGTTCTGGCAGCGAACCCCTTGTAACAATGAATAAATATGGTAAAAACATTTTTTTTGAATGCGCTTAATTTATTAAAAATAAAAAGTTTCTATAAGAAATAGTAAGTAACACATTTGCAATCAAAATGTCAGACATTTTTATCAATTTGTAGTTCGTACCCAGTAAAATTAAAATATAAATCTTGAAAAATAATTTAAAATTTTAATGTAAAATAATCTTTTTCCACGTTTAAATTTCGAGAAAATTTAGGATGAAATGAAATAAGTAGTATACCGCAATTATTGCCGCGACGAAATGAGACAGTCATTTTCAGTTGAAAAAAAAACACTTTTCAACCACCTGCTTTCGATTTAAAAAACTTAAATGCACAATTTAAAAATTAATTTATTCAAATAAGCAAGTGGTCGAAATCACGGTCCTGTAGTTTTTAGCCTACTTTCCAGAATGAAAATAGGCTTATAGTTTCGTCGTTGTGTCTGTCTCTCTGTCTACCCCCTATTAACTTTTGAACCAATAGATCGATTTTCATGTCACTTAGTGGAAATCTCTTGGATAGTTTTTGTTGCGAAGATTGAAAGTCCTGGGTTCGATCCCAGGAACTATAATTCCCATTTGATTTACATGGGTAATCTGAAATCCATCGTGCAGGGTAATTTTCTCTTGCAAATTAAAACATCTTAGAATTGTAATATGGGAGCGGGATTTGTACTCTTCTTTGAGAAAATGAATGAAGATACTAATTTTTATCGTGAAATTTTACTTATCGATCGTAATTTCGCGCAAATACCGGCGTTTTTGAAGTTTTTATCGCTCATTACGAGAGTGTTGCCATTGTAATGACTATTGTTGGACTCGGATTCGATATAGTCTAGTTCACACGCGTTATTTTTGCCACAATTACGCGTGATCAATTTAGTTTTCCGTTCGAATGTATTTGTAATATTTTATAGCGTTAAATTATGAAATTTATAAACACAAAGAGCTACATATCCGCGGTGATTTTAAAGCTATTAAGGCCAATATAAGTATTAAATAAATGATTAAATGGAAAATAGGCATCATAAGTTCCGTTTGGATCATTTGCAGTGGGATGTTTACGAAATTGTATAAAATTTATTTTCAAATCGCGGATTAAAGTTTTTTGAAATTCAGGCAGTCCCCGTTTTTCGTCATTTAGCTCTTAGTCAGTTCCTAATTGATAACATTGTTTCATTCTTCCGTACTCGTGATCCGTTTATTATGCACATTGTCGTGATTACTCATGAGTTTGTGAATAAATTGATTCGTCGGGGCCAGTTCGCGTTTCGACCTCCTCCGGGAGCTATTGGTGTGGATAATGTGCATATGTAATGTGATTTTATAGCTTTCTTGTATTTTTACTTACTCCATATATGTAGTATAGGGGAAAGTATAGTTTTCATGAAAAAAATCGACTTCGATATTTCAACGGAAATACACGTTTTGAGGTCCCCTGAACACGTTTTGACAATTTTCTAGATGTGTGATAACTATTTCGTAGGTGCTCTAACTCAAAAACTATTAATCAGGTCAACACAAAATTTTATATTTAACATTTTTATAAAATTCGAAAGAACTGATAAGTTTTTGGTAAAAATCCGTCAACCAGAAGTGGATGTTTGCTCTTATTTTGAAATATTTGCTTAAATAATTGATAAATATAAAAATGTATTGGAATAAAAGTTGTAGGAAATTCAACTTTCTACAACCTTTGTTTGAAATATTTTTCCATATAATGCATTGTTTAAGAGATATCTTATATTTTTAGCTGCCACCACCACGCCACCTACCGACAACTATTGTTAACATTTGACGCTTAGTTACGTCTTACGTTAGTAACGCTCCTTTTTCTTTTCTTAATTGTTGGCACTTTTTGGCTATATCCAATATAATAAGTCTATGGTTTGAGTTTATTTCTGTTCTGTTCGCAGTTTCTTAAAATATTTATTATTATGTAACCTATTTGGAATTTTTAGAAATATTACAGATATGGAGAAAGAAAGGAGAACAAGTAGGGATGTACACGGGTTTCCCATGGTACAGAAGTGCCTTTCGTCGCATTTGCCGTATTATAATCGTATACCTTTCGAATTCATAGTTACAGAAATATTCTAACGTTGATATTGTGGTAGCCCTGTTTAGTCGACCCGGTAGAAATATGATATTTTGGTTGCTTATTTATATGAAGATTATATACACCGCATTTGATTAATATCCATGCGGTGAGTTCTCAATAATTACCTGTAAAAGAAATATTATTTTAGTTTTTAATGTAGTATCCCTTCTCTTTAGCTCCGCATTAAACATCTTGATTTCATTATGGTATGTTCTACAAATCTTATTTACAAATGTTAGTTGAAATACGTTCAGCCAATGCCTTCCAAATCCATAATTACTGAAAGAGTTTAATTTGTAATCGTAGTATTTAAAAATATATTTGGTTAAAATTGATCCCGGTAGTGCAACACAAATACATGTAAAAAGAAATTTTATTATTCCTTGCATTGCATTTCTATATTTAAATCTTGATTTTTTTATGTTGCACCCCTCCTTCATACAAAATGCCGTTGAAAATGGTTCAGCCGATTTCTTTCAAATTCATAACTACCGAAAAGTTTTATTTTGCATTATTGGCACCCCTGCTGAGTCGATCCGGTCCAAATATGTCATTTTGGTCATGGATTTATGTGAAGATTCTATGTATCAAATTTGGTTGAAATTGGTTCAACCAATTCTTCCCTGATATATGCATACGGACGGACGGACGTCACGAAGATAACATTGCTTTTCAGCAATGAACCTCCTCGGTCGATTTCATACCTTCGGTTTCATTAAACTTTTGCACTAACTGCTAACTTTTCTTTTTCATCTTTATCATCTACTTCTTTATCATCAACCTCTTATTCTTCCTCTATTTTTTCGCATCACCATCCTCCTCTTCCTCCGTTGTATCTACCTACTCTTTTTTTGGTCACTTTCCCCAATCTCCTTCCTTACTCTCCCTCTTTATCTCTTTCCCTATCCAACCATTCTCTTCTTCTTTCCCTTCTGCCTTTTCCTATATACATCCCCATTCTTCATCAGTTTCTTTGCTTCGTTTAGCTCTTTCTCTTCCTATTTCCCTCAATTCCTATATTTCTTCGCCTTTCTCTCCGCATCCTCCTCGCTTTTCGTATACCTCCTCTTTCTTATTTTCCGATTTCTCGCTTCGCTTTACTCGAAGGATCGATACGCACAAACGATTTAACTCCTTAAAAAAAATTTCGCTCTTTCCCTCACATCATATGCATTCTGTCTCATTTTTCAGCTATCTTTTTAACGTCATGCTCTAACACGTGCGAGAAAATTAGTGCCGTTTTCCAGAACTCGGTGAAAATAGATGTAGTTCGTATATGCGAAAATGTAACTGTATTTGAATCGTTTCAGTTATGCCCTTTAAAAAAAACGTTCTAATTGAAATTTTCGCCGTGCCTTATCTCGTACGCTAATTAAAACTCTGATAAGCTTCGTCTTTCTCTCTTCTTTATCATCTCCGGGATGAGTTAATCAAAGAAGTTTCTTCATTTTTTTCGAAACGACCACGAATCGTGCCTTCTAGAGCAGGCAGTTTATGCCGTCCTCTTATATTTTATGATTATAATTTTCTAAAATCCTTGCGGGAAAAGTCGGGTCGGGAATTCTAAAGAGGGTCGAAGGGATTTTTCGAAATTAATTGAAACTTTTTGTTCCCGTAAGACCTTCCGCGCGAGATTTCTCGTCTCCCGTCCGCGGATGAGAAAATGAAAGGAAATTTTGTTCGCTGCGGAATACGATCGATGCGAAATAAACCTGCTCTTTTCGCCGAGGCGGAATTTTGAGGTTGATAACCGTAAAATGCGACGACGTGCCGTCGCCTCGCTTTTCGCGGTGGGAATTCTCCGCTCTTCGTCCGAACCGACGTACGTTCTTTCGTGGCCTGACCCTTTCGCGCGGGCTCGATGATCATTGCTTTGTTGATCAAAGGGAAGATAAATTAGCGCACGAATTTCGCAGATTTCATCTTTTGCGAAGTGTTTGTATGAGCTATTTTGTGAAAACATTCGCGGAACGCTCAAGTTTCATGCCATCGATTACATTTTAAATGTTTTTTTTTTGCGAAAAACGGTACACTTGTTTGTTTTCTGGGAAAAAAGACGAAGGTCGCCACGCTCGTGAAAAAAAAAGAAAATCGATTTTTTTTCTACCGACTCCTCACGTTCCCTTGTTTTTTCCCTTCCCGATTCCTTATGGAAGCAGCTCGTGGATTCCTGTCCCGAATTTGGCAAGGAGCGAAAGCCGAGGGTTGGAAGGTGAAGGACTCGAGGGTGAGAGAGAATATATCAATGGAAAGGGTAGCTCTTCCTTCGAGGGCGTGACTCAGAATTAATTCTTTTGATTTATGGAACGAAACGGCGCAAAACGAAGGGGCGACTTGAAACGCACCCACACGGGAAACCCTGAAAAATTCTTCGATTCCTTTAAGAGCTTTCTTTCTAACCATCTTCTTTCTTTCTTCTCCCGTCATTTTTAATAGCAATCTTCTCGTCTCCATATCAATCGAATGATTTCTGCTTCTCGATCTTTCTATCCTCTCACTCTGGCATCCTTCCATTTTCTCCCTGTTTCTGATAAGCCCCTTGCAATCAGTTGTTTCGAAAGAACCCTTAAAAGATGTTAATCGCCATCGAATTGCACTGACATGAGCTTAGTTAAAGCATATTGATGGCGCATCTCTAATTCTTGCCAAATATCGTATCGCCTCGAATTTTCAAGACTGTTTCTAAATTTCTATATCTTATCGCTTTCTCTAAATTTTAAATTTGTGGTTTGATTTGTATTATTTTATCTTTTGCGATTTATATGTTTTTATTTTAGATTCCTGTTAGAATTTCGTCAAGATAGTTTCGCTACAGATTAAGAAATTTTTCTTTAAGTGTTTGATTGCACGACTTTCTATTTTAAGTTTTCAAGATTGTTAGGTTAATTCTTAGTTGTCTGTGTCTAGAAAAATCTTATACATTAGTTTATTCTGCATATCCAGCGATATTCGACCGCTTTACTGGTTTTTAATAAGGCTGCGTCATCCTTTCCAACAAGATGGAAAAGTGTACTCCATAAATGGAATATACAGAGATTTCAAAGGCGTTCTTAATGGGAAATACGTATAGAACGGTACCGAAAAATTTGGTGATTCTCGAATTTTTATCCCCGAAACTATAGTCTCGGGTACTATCTTGTAGTAAATGTTGATCTCTATACAAATAGATTTTTTAATCTATACCTCACAGATAATATAAGAGAATGGGAGAGAAATATATAGATTTTTAATTGTTGGTTGCTGAGAGAACCGTCTTAGCGATCGATGTAAAAAAATATGCGATGTTTTGCTCAGGATTTTCTCAAATTCTTACCTACTCGTAATTACGTGGCCTCGCGGACTTTCTTGTAGTAAATGTTGTTCTCTATCTAAATATTTTTCTAAATCTGTACCTTACATAATATAAGAGCTATGGAGATAAAAGTTTGATATTTAATTGTTACTTGACTGATATCATTTAACGAGATACGAGTATAAGTTTATTGAAGTAATTATGTCAAGTGGAAGTTCTAATTGACAGATTCAGTTGAAAATCACAATTGGGCGATAAATTATAATAACGATCACTCATACTTAATTTAATTAAAATCCGTCCGGCAGTTTAGGAGATGAAAGTTACGACGGACGGACCAGACGTGCCTAAAAAGGACTTTTCCGAGCCTTTCTCGGACCTGTTTTGCCCTTGATTTTCCATATTATTCTTATATGACCAAATATCAAGTTATACACATCATGCTTAAACAATGTCTATGGAATTAGCTTCTCAAGCCGGTAATTTTATGACCTTCATTCGCCCCTCAAAGAGATCATCTTAATGTTTTTCACCATCCTTAGGATTTATGTTTATTTATCTGTTGAGGGAATAGTACATAGATGGCTCTAAAACCTAGGTTTGTGTAAAAAGAAGTCAGGGTTCGTACACGTGTATGGAAAACCGCTGCTGAGGCAATATGGTCCCCACACTTGTATGTCGAACCGGCTTGAGAGGTTAAAAAGTACAATAAAAATTGAGATTTACGGTTCAGTTCTTCGCAAAAAATAAACCGGAAATTGGTTAATTTTTAGCAGGTATTGGTTAACATTTTCAATGAAGGATGAAAAATAACCTCTTGTTATGTATATTAAAATCAAATTATCTGAATATGTTTCCTTATGAAATTGTAATGACACGAAATTTTAAGTCGATACTTCTCATAATTTTGGTTGCCAAAATAATGCTATTGATCCAGTTAGATATGAAATAATAATGGAAAGTATCGCCACAGCCGTCGGTAAAGTGTTTTCTTTTTTCCTCGAGCATTTTTTCTTTCCTCCGTGCCTTCCTCTTTTACCATTCATCCTTTTCCTTGTCGAGATATCAAGAGTATCGATCTTCGCGTTGTATCCAACATTTTGAAGTTACCTGAAAGTTGTTTCGTATTCGCCCCGAAATTCGTCATCGCCCGTGTTTGTGCTAAAAAAAACCATCTGCTTGGCTTACCTGAAACTGTTTTCATTTCCACCTTCTAGGGAAGCATAATATCTTTCCCGAGAAAAATGAATTTGCGGAACAAATGCCCTTCATTTCTTTATATAATCCCTTAGTATAACACGGCGTTTGTGTACCGAGCATCTAAAAAGCTTACGATAAAAGTCCGAAACTTGCGGCCAACCTGAAGCCATTGTTGTTATATCGCCTTAGCATATTAATAACTCTTCTTGTCTCCCTGAATCCTGAAAATCTCCCGCGTCTCGTTCCCTTCTGCTTAAGAAGCTCAGCCTCTTCCATATTACAACAGCACGCTAACAATACCCTGAACCTCGGTACGTAAACATTCCTTCCTCCCACCTAAACACACGATATATCCCTATCTTTTCTTCTCTCTCTCTCTCCTCCCCAACCTCGCAATAAAAACCTTCTTTCTTTCTTTCTAACTCTCCTTATATGTATATCCTTCCTTTTCTCTCTCCCTTTCTCTCCTCTCTCTCTTTGTAATTGTTGTCCCAAGTGCCCCTTTATCCCACTTTTTTAAGATTGAGTTGCAAAAATTAAGCTCGCAGTCCTCTATTTAAAACTAACTCTGGTCACTCATCTTCGTCCTGAAAAAAGCGACAATTAAAACACCGAAACGCAATTGCAGCTCACTATCCCCAGGGATAAAGGATCTTACGAAATTGTAAACCAATGTACTTGATCATTATTTAGGTTTAAGGAGCAAACAAGTCTCAACCTCGCCCGAATGAAGGCATTTATCTACCTGTTTATCTATCATTCTCTCTACTTTCTCTCTCACCCCTCTTTCGCTTTTTATCTTCTCTCCTCTCTCCGTCTAATTCCCTTTATCTCTCCGTAGCATCCTCAAATTTTCCCCTTCATGCTTTCTCTCCCTTTCTCTTCTTCCCTCTGACCTCTCTCTCTTTCTCTCTCTCGTTTCTCAACCCTCATTTCCACCCCTTAATCCATTAACACAATCACTTCGCCAAGACAAACGCCCGACTATCTCGCCTCCCAATCTATCCGAGCCTAACCGATCGGAGATGTAGAATCAGAGCCAACTACAAATACCGTGGCGAAGGGATTACTTATTTATGTGTCGCTCCAAAGCGTCATTAAATGGAATATTGTTTTATTTGAGTGGAACTACTTGTTAGGTTTGTGTGAAATTTGTACTTATATACAGACTGCCCAGAATTAAAAAATACGTGATTTATCAGTGACATTACGAAATCGAATGAGATGACTGTCAGTAACCTGTGTTAATTGCATATATATATATATATATATATATATATATATATATATATATATATCTTTATTTATTTATTTATTTATATACACGCATGAAGTAAATCCTATATAGGTAATACAAAATCGGTCAATACAAGATGCACTTTTATAAATAGTGTAATTCATTACCTGCAAAAATATAGGTGTTTCTTGTTATAACAAACTCATTTTTATAAACCTTGTTACTGGAAATCATGAAGTTTTAAATTCCTTTAAGTTTACACTAACGAGGTTGTACTCTACATATGCATAAATAAATAAATAAACAATATATATATATATATATATATATATAGAGAGAGAGAGAGAGAGAGAGAGAGAGAGAGACAGACAGACAGACAAAGTGTATTTTTCAGAACAGAGGCAAATAAATTATGTACACAGAACCTATGGATTTAAAAAATTAGCATAACACGGTAAAAAGCAAACGGAGAGTTATTTTAATTCACTGTATTATTTCCAGTAATTTATGTGCTCGTCATTACCAAGGCATAATCCACCTCTTGGATTATCTCTTTCGATTACACTCCACGCTCGCTGAATCTGCTCTTTTTGGTTCGTCCGATAACTCCGTTTCTGCACGCATCCTTTTCGTAAACTCTTCCCTCCCTCAGATAAGCCGTTATCATCAGTCGTCAAAATCCTTGTCCGCAGACAATTTGGCATCGAGGCGGATCCGCCTTTCCCTCTCTCGTAATTATCAGCAAGCGCAATAAAAAATAGAATAGCGAATTTCGTGGTTGACGAAATCCTTCTCCAGCGTTTCTTTTTCGAGTTTTTTAAAAAGGGAAGAAGTGGGAAAATGGCAAAAAAATTACTACGTTTCTCTGAAATGTTATTAGGGTAACGTATTCGTTCACACGATTTTGTTTGTCGAACGCAGACGTGCGAGGCAGGGGTTGCTGTGGTGGATCCCGGGTTCAAATCCGGCAGATGTCTGATTAGCCAGAAATTTCATATAGACAAACACGTGCGAAAGTTCGTTTTTTCTTTCGATCCGTGTTCAGAGGGGACGTTTTCGTCGATGAAAATTATTTTTAATTTCATGAAGATGCGGTGAGCAGGAAAAATATTTGTGGATTTTCAATTTCCGTCTTTCTTGGTAATTCTTAAGGTGAAGTTCTTTCATTGTACGATAAGTACTACTAGCGTGGTTTCATTCGTAACGGCAATAAGTTTATTGCAAGTTGGCTCAGTGCTGCAAATGGCGACGAGGTCGAGGAATGCATAATTAAATAAAAATAATAAATGAAAAAAATTGTTTCAAAACAAGCTATTTCCTTACGTGTGCTGGTAAAATCTGCACAGGCGAATTACAACTCAGTGCATTTTCAAAACTTCTCCAGTACACTGTAATAAATTAGCTCAGTAAAATCAAAACATAAACCTTTGGGAAGCCTTTCCATTCCATCATCTATCAATATGGTCGTAATAAGCTCGCTGAAGGAAGAAAATGCGTTTCATCGACATTAAAAGCGAACTAAGACTTGATTAATTATCGAGAGTAATATAAGAAGCTCTGGAAAGCGTTTGCGTGACGAATGCCTCGTTTACGTATATTTTGGTATAGTCTATACCTAATGTTTCGGATGCTTACAAACAAAGAAACAACATCCTTCACGATAAACGCTCTTGAATAAAATTCTTTTACATATTACCTTAATTTTCCGATTATAATACGCATTTTTTCCTCAAAATATTGGCAAAAACTTAGGGTGCGTATTATACATGGTAACAAAAGTATATAACTTTTTCTAGTAAGGAAATAATTTTATTTTCGGACATGGCTTTCTAAACAAATTGTACTTTTCATTGCATTATGATAGTTTCGAGCAACAAATAACAACATTACATACCTTGATCTGCTTGTATAAACGTAGAGACAGAAATAGATGAAATTTTCATCAACGAGACGTAGGTAATATGTTTGTAAACTCTTTCTCTCGGCGGCAAAGCGAGAACTGTTATTCCAACCGTCCATATTTATACAAAATGCGTCGTTGAGACATATTTTAATACATTGTGTCGATTTTAATGAGCGAGACAGAACGTAACGTGATATCCTCGTAAACTCTCTCGCACGTATATCACTTGGCGGCAAAGCGAGAACTGTATCGATACTGCTAATAATCTAGTGAAAAGTTGCACTGATCTTTATACAAAAACTTAGGTGCGTATTATGTATGGTGATAAGACAATTTTCACCTTTCGTTCGTAAAAACGGGTGCGTATTATAATCGGAAAATTACGGTACTTGGCTTGATTTCACAAGAAAATACAAAGTGCAAAATTTCAATTTTCATGCCGAATCTCGTTTTGATGACGTAGTTACAAATAAAATATTCAAGAATAAATGGGTATCGAGAGAAAAACAAACGAGGTTCCAAAACAATTTTAGGAAATCTTTCAAAGAAAAATTAAAAAACGATCACAATCAAAAAATATTTCGTGGATATAAATTTATCGAAACGCACGAAACAAAAAGAGAGCATCTGCTTCATTGAGTTGTGCCTCGTAGCGGCGGTTTTAGTAGGATATTTTCACCGATACATGAAAAAAAAATCCGCGCTTTCGACGGCCATATCGTTTTAGGGATCTCGGAATTCTCCTCAATATCGAAGCGCCGCAGCGAGATGAATACTTTCGAATACGGAATCTTTAGTATCGAGCTCTGGCTGTAAAAATGGAGACACAAACCGGAGGCCGTAACCATAAACCCCGCATAATAACTCTTTTGTATCGCGATTGCACAAGGTTAAAAAATTCTACAAGACTCTAAGATCTATCCTAGAGAACTTTTGCCTGAAGCTTGTTTAATATTTCTGTTTAGAAATAAATCAAGGAAACTGCAAAGTAAATCCAAAAAATGGCGTAAAAATATAACCATACTCCGATCTGCATTTTTGAACTTAGATTCGAATAGGTATTACTCGATGATTACGGAGAAGCGAAAAAGATCTCCGCAGGAAAAATCCGAATTAGAGTATACTTCCTTAAACTGATTATTACCGCTAAAATTTTCTTCTATCAAAAGTCTGAATATTAAGTGTTCGAATTACAAACGTCCGCTTTATGAAGTTTCGAATATCTCTTGTAATTCGGGAGTATGTGTGTGTTTCATCCTTTATCCGTACCACATCCATCCCAAATTAATCCGGACAATCGGGGTTTTACTGTACAGCCAACCCCCGATTTGACGCTACTGTTTATTCTTCGCCGTGGGCTGTAAATCGAAATAAGTACTTTCGCCATTTAATTGGTGTGTGATAGGTTCATTCCTAAACGTATTTTCTATGTTCCTAAGTGAGGATGGCGGTATATAGAGCTAAGCTAAATCGGATTTCGACAGAATGAAGTGCGGGATGAGGTATATTGGCGCTGCGGTCAAGTTTCCGCTCTGCTGCTTCATCAAACAAGTGCTCAAAATTGAAGCGATGAAAAGGTTAAACAAAGGCCGCCTTCCCATTCAGCGATATCCGTTTCCAGTCAACGCTTCATTGTCAACGTATCATCCGTATCTGTCCGTAGACAAATCCGTTGTTATAGGTTAAACCGATCTCTTGCCTTTAACCTATTCTCCGCAGTCGCATTCAGTTTTTCGTAACTTTCTTCTGTAGGAAGGGGTCGTGTTCACCTGCATGCGGCCGTTTACCGCTCGTAAAAAGAAAAAGACCACAAGGTGAGCAACACGACCGCCATTTGCACCTGTCTGTCGTCAGACAGTCGAAAAACAATCATCAGCGAAAATTGCGCTGCAGATGCAGGGCAGAGTACCGATTCATAAAGATGAGCTAACAATCGCCGTAGCTTGCTGAACGACGAATAAAAAGTGCAAACATAACATTTTTTATTTTTTTAAAATACGTATCTAAAAATTCAATATTTTTACTTTCTGACGTGAAATAGCTAACAACGATTGAGTACATTCATTTTTAATATCTGGGCTCAAAAGTATTTTCTCTTGGTATAACTTCTCAATAAACATATCTTATTATTACGATTGTTAATTGTTAATCAGGAAATACCGGGACATTTTCGCCGTCCTCTTTTTAATAACTTATTTGTCGATCTCCTCTCTTCTGCTCTGTTTCTCCATTTTATTTTCTACTCCAATTCCACATTTTGATGTTTTCCGATTTTTGAGCATAATTTCATCAATTGCGCCCATGTTTCCATTCTGTAACAGGCGATACTCCACACAAAGCATTTCACCGACTTGGATATCGCTTATTAATTATTTAAATGCATGTTAGTGCGTAGTAATTTAGTAATGATTTATCAACTTTCAAAAAGCCTTAAGGTTGGATCGAATTGACAGCTCCCTCAGCACCGACTTTATGTCTGCCTATCCACATTCCGCAGATCTTATTTCAACGGCCACGATAAAAGATCTACGAAACTCCATATTCCAATGTCTCCCGGGTTCGATTCTTTCGCGTGGCTCATCGACGTTTTGAGGAGCACTTTGCATCTCACTAGTCCGCTCACGAAAAACTGCTCCGCATACTCTGATACGTTGGAAGGGAAGAGCGTTAAAGGGGAAAAAATCAATTTATCTATTTATTGGGGTTCAATATGGCTAACATCGGAACTCTTCGGGGCTTTGGAAGCTGATGGTGAGGGAAGGGGGAATGGAAAGGGGGAGGTGAAGAAAGAGAGTGCACGAAACGGATTTTTAAAGGAAACTGGAATAGTTTGCGGGTCGCAAAAACAACTTCGAAAGCTGTTAAAATCTTAGAGAAATGCCCTCATTGATTCGCGAGAAATTTCGACTTTGCTCACGTGTGCGAGTGAAAAACGAACGGTTACTTTTCCACATTGATTTCCCCAAACTTTGTTTTTTCGTTATCTCAGGCCATCTTACCATTTAACGTCTCGACGTGATAACCGAGGAATGTGGAAATTCTACTACTCTAACCTCAATGGAATAATAAATGTTCGTTTTGTGGAATTTTCACATTGCAACAAAGCCCGGGAGAGTTTTTATAAATCAGTAAAATTTAAAAAAATATAATAAACTAGATTGTCCATTGCTTGCAAAATAAGAATAAAGACTTATGCAGAAACGGTAACTTAGAGAGCGGAAATGCCAATATTACAGCAGGGACGCTTTAAATTCAAATCATTCCGATTTTCAATAGAACGAACGTAACTTTAATTTCAAGCAATAGCAAAGAAACGTTTACTCAACTTATCGCGTAATGATTCTTTTCGTTTTTCTTTCTTTTCCCGTTTTAGTGGTAGTAGTAGTCTTTTTTCAATACCGAAGCATTTGTTTATTCGACATGGAGACTATGTAATTGCGATCTAGATTGCAGAAAGTATTTTTATTTTATTATGTATTGTTTCCCCTTTTGAGAATGTAAAATATATTCTTTTATAATGACGACATACTTTAAAACCTTTTTACCTCATAAGGAAAAGTCCTCGCAGGCTGAAACTGGTACTCATAGTCAATTCTTCTCACCGGAAGATTCACATGCAGCTACATAACTTTTTTATATATATAATATATGACAAATGACTCTATAAGAAGTTATCGCGTTATCGCTGCCCCCAATATTTTGTCAAACGTAAACTGTACCTATGATAACATTTTGGAAATCTTGCCATTAATAATGAGAGAATCAAATCAAAATTTATATCGATGTCTTTCCAAATTCATATAATTTCGTATATAAAGGATAAAATATTTCATTACAACATGTGATAACAAAAACGGGAAGAGAAATCCTCTATGATTAATAGAATTTGGACTTAAAGATTACAAAAAGCACGAAAGATCTAGAGAATTGGAGAAAAAATAACATTCGCTTACAATGTACGAAAACAGGGTTATAATGATTCGAATTATCAGAACTCGACTGCGTTATGATTCTTTCGTTGCTGGTCTTTTACCTTAAAAGAACAATTGATGCAACAGCCTTACTGCATGTATCTTACTATTCGCGCCACTTGTGTTTTAGGCCGACTCAATTTGTTTGCTATGATTCCACATGATTTTGCGTAATCGAGTATTTTATGTAAGTTCGGACAACAGTAAATTTTTTCTGTTAAACTTTCAGCCCCATTACTTTTGCACTTCGGTCATTTGTCTCTCCAAGCGATCTTGTATTAAACTTTAAAGCTTGAACTTCTTCTGTGTCAACCACTTTCAAGTTTGTGCTATTTTAAAATTGAAATTTTATTTTTCAACTCTGTGATTTTAGTTTTCGCATTTCAAGAGTCAATTCCATTCATTGATCGTTTTTCATTTAGCACCTCGCTCTCATGTGACATTCCGCTTTGTTATGTGTCAGATATATATGAGTCTTATCATGTTCCAAAACGTCTTATCAAATCATCTCGACTTCTTCCTGTTAATTTACATTGTCGCAATTAAAGCGTAAATTACATTCAACGGAAAATGTCAGCATTTTCGTCGTATGAACTTGAAACGAAATTTAAATACGGCAACACAGTAATGCCCGCGGGACCGTGCGATTTTTTGTAGCTTCAGCCATTATAAAAACCGGGAAAAAATTTCACGCGCGTCATTTTTTTCCGCCGTTTGCCATTCCTCAGCAACGGGACCAGATTCCTTCTCATTTTCTTACGATCGCCGTTGTTTACAAATAGAACGTTAAATAAAACGCATTTGCGTTACGGACATGTTTATTTCCGCCAACCAAAGAGAATCGTGTGTCTTGTTTCTTCCGCGAACGCATTTGGCTGGCCGAGTCGGCGTTTATTTCCGAGAGGATTGAAATAACAACAAAAAACGAAAAATTCGAAGTCGGCGACAGTAAAAACGAAGGATTTTTTTACCTTTAGCGGCCGTAAAAAGATTTTAATTCGCGTTTTCAAGGGGACAGACTGCGCCAATAAAAAGCTAAATTCCCCCGCCCCCATCTATTCCATCGCATTCGAAAAATGAAAAAAATATCGACGTGGAAAAAAATAACAAACGGAATTCGTTCTTTTCGAAAGAAAAAAATGGAACGACCCGTTTCTATTCCATTGAGGTCTCGGTCCGTTCCTTCATTCCGTCCACGCTTCGCTCTCTCATTTCATAAACATCAAGTTTTAGTGCATATCTAGTGATTTTCCTACTTCCCCAAATTATCATAAGGTTCTTTGCACAAGTTTCTTTACGATAAATTACCTGATTTATTTGTAATAGTTTCATTGCTCATGACAAGAATTACAGCCAAGGGCGGAGAACTCAACCGTATCAACAATAACGATGACGACCACAAACTCCCACGCTAAAGACATTACATCCATTACATTTCACGACAGGCCGTCTTCGTATTTCGCCTTAAAAAATCCTTTGTAAAAATATCATCAACGTCTTTCCCAATCCATATCATCCCAATCTCCAGACACCGATCGAGCCTAATCCTTCCCCTCATCTCTATAAACTCTTATACCTTACTCCTTCGTATCTCAGCCATTTTGGACCCACGTACCTCCCACGAAGTCCCACAATTTCCGCAGATCACTCCATGAAAACATCATACATTTTACAATAATTGTCTCGTTTTTTTACGTTGAAATATTTATCAGAGCTGTGTGCAGGGTTAAACAAGTTATAGATAAATATACACAACATATTCTACCCAACGCGCGGACCCCTAGGGATTCCGGGACCCCCGGTTGAAAAACATATACCTCTCCTTCCAACTAATACTGTATCAGTAATAGTATAGTAATGAATTGTTATTAGTAATAACAATACATTTTTCCAATTAATACCACCGTAATATTTCTCTTATCAACCCATGAATTCGAAGCTATATAAATGCCAAATCCGTCCATCCATATAAGGTTCTTACTGCGACGATCTATCAACCATCACAATCCCTTTCTTACGCAATCTGTCCAACCCCCTTCTCCAAAACATCTCCCTATAAAAAAACTTATTTCGCAACCCTCTATAAGACCTTTCTTCTCGATACTATGCCAACCCCTCCACCAAATCACGTATCTACTCCATTCCTGTATCTTCCACCATCCCATCCTTCACCTCTCTCGAAGGCTTCTCTCGAAACCCTCCCCCCCCCTTCACTCCGCTCCTGTCTCCCGACTCCTCTCCTGTCTCCCCCCTCCACTCCTGTTTCCCCCTTCCCCTCCTGTCTCCCCACTCCACCCCTCCCTTTTAACCCCCTCCCCCTTTCGACCCCCCTCCCCTCTTGCCACTCTGCCACCCTCCCCATGGCCGTGGACCCGTTCATTTATCCACCTCCGCAGTCTCTTGTGGGCGCCTCGGAAAGTAGGCAGTCTGTTTCTCACTCTCTCGTGTCCTCTCCTTTGATCGCCGTGGCGGGAAGTCGAACCCGCGACCGCCTGAGTCAGAAGAAGAGCTTCGTAGATCGGGAGAGAGATTGAGTTTGGTGGGGTGATATTCGTCCTCCTCTTTCCTTATTGAAGATAGACTTCGGTGAGCTGTATCTCATCGTTGCGACGCAGTGCTATCGTCCCGGAAGACGAGCATCATCGCGAAGTCGTGTTTTGTGTGTTTTCGTTCGTCCAATCAACTCTTTTTTTTCGTTTTTTTCTCTGAGACTGTTATCGGGTCACAAAAAGGTTGCGGATTTACGTTAAGACAGCGATCCGTCGATAATAGTGGACATTACTTAAACTTTATATCACTCTCTCTTGCTTTTTCGCCGGTTTGGACAAAAATCAAAGCAGAAAAACTGCGCGGACAGCCGGAGAATCTTAAGTTAGGCGCGTGAGTCACTCGCAAAATCTCAGGGGTTGATCTGTGCCGACCAGGAAAAATAATTCGCGCTCCGTATCTCGCTGGAATACCTCTCCGAAAAAAGAACGCATCGTTCAAACTCAACGCTCATTCCTTATCTAAAAAACGATCGTCCGGATTCGTGCGAGTTCTTTCCTTCTCGCCGTTCCGATTTTGTTTTCCATCCGATACTTATTTTCTCTCCTTTTCGGGAGCGCAACCTAAAGAAAATTAATTTCCGCCGATCCCTACCTCGTCACAAAACGACCTATTTCCCTTCCAAAATATTCCCTTTTATATATTCCTCCGTTTTTTCCCTCATCGGTCTCTCCCTTGGAAAGAGAAGAATCTCTTTTTTAAGTTTATTTTCCCCTCGATCAAACTGCGATTCAATCATACCGTGGGGAGCGAGTGGCGCTCTCTATCATCCGCCTAATTAACTAAACCCACTAACCCCTTCTCACCCTCCTCTTCTCCTAAAAGTCTCGCCACCGTCTACGCTTGGATTTCGCCGACTTTTTCTACTCCTTTGATTCGATTGTCTTTCCTAAACTGGATCTTGGTCTCGCTCTCTTCTCCTCTCTGCTTTTTCCCACCTCTCTCACCCTCTTTATCCCTGTGTGCCTCCCTACCACTACCTCTGTCTTTACCGTTACCGCTTTCGTTTTCCCCTCTCTTTCGTTACCAAACGATTCCGTCGACTCGATATTCCCTTTTTATTAGTATATGCTTCGTTAATTTCGCCGTGAACTAGTTTTATTGCTACGACTCTCTGCCGTGCTAAATTCTATACCCTCCCCTTTCATTCATCGCCGACCATTGCTCTTCTTTTTCTGAGGAATCATCTCTGACGCTGTTTTTTCTACCGCGGTCCTCTCTCTCTCTACTTTATTCTATTTCCCGAATAACAGCTGTAACCCTGACCCAAATCTGGCGAGAACCCCTAATCTCATTCCCTTGAAGTAATTGGGTATCTTGGTCAGTATATCTCTATCACTCCCTCTACCTTTTTCTCTATTCTCCTCTCTATAAATTTATCTGCCCATCACTCCTTTTTTCTCCTTCTCCGTCTCTTTCTCCCTATCCCCTTTTCCTATCATTCTCTCCCTATTCCTCCTTCCTAATATTTTATTCCTCTCTCTCTCTCTCCGTGTCTTTTTCAAAGTATTTTACTCGCTCTATTTGACTTTATATTTTTAACCTTTTTCTCATCATTTGTTCCTTTTATCATTTTCCATCCCGATCGCACATTTCTGCAATAATCTATTTCTCCCTATATTCCTCACCTATCTTTTCCTTTCACATTTCCTCTCTTTTACCCTCCTTATTCTTCATTCGCCAAGACCCTTCTCTCGCCCCATCTCTCCCCACGCCTCGTCATCATCTCAACTTGTCTCGTTTACTGCGTCTCATTTCCCTCTCTCTGTTAATTGAGACCCGGGTTTTTTTACCCAATATTTAATATCAGTTCTCGTTTTCTCTCACTCTTTTTCGAGAAATCCATTCCAAAGTTCCCAAACCGCTATCCTCTCGTACAACCTCCGCCATTCCAGTCCGTCTCCGACTTCCAAATTCTTCGTTTGGGGCTTCGATTGCTTTTTCTTTTCCCTCGGAAAAAAACCTCATACCGCCCTCTGCGACGTCTTCTCTCGTCCGCGCAACCGACCGACGATCCTCGTAAGCTTCTGAGGTTCGCTCATTTCGCTTCCTTTTTTTTCCCTCAAAAAAAGTTTCCCTTTTGATTTCATCTACGCCGATGTAATCTCTCCTTATTTTATCGATTCTTTTCTTCGCCGCGGCCGCTCTGCCGGCGCTGCCGTCGCTCCTACCTACCTCGCCCTTCCCATCCCCTCGTCCTGCTCGTATTTTAATGCCGTAATAATTACCTCCTCCCTTGTGCGCTTTTCCTTTCGTCGTTCCCCTTCGCTAATTCCGTTTGTTAAGGTTATTGGGCGGTTCGTTATTTCGACGCTGCCCTTTTTTTTAACGCGCGCCATATTAGTTCGGAGAACTTACCTTCCCTGCCCATTCGCGTCTTCCCTCTTGCACTCCTTTAATAAAACGAGATTTCTTTCTTCAATCGGTCGCTCCCTTCCATTTTGCTTCGG
The DNA here is from genome assembly GCA_028673005.1 of Tanypteryx hageni. Lineage (NCBI taxonomy): Eukaryota > Metazoa > Arthropoda > Insecta > Odonata > Petaluridae > Tanypteryx > Tanypteryx hageni. Next base: position 78,009,836 of record CM054115.1, on the reverse strand, counting down.
TGGTTCATTTGTTTTCCTTTGGTCTTTCTCCTCTTTCCTTTCCCTCTCGATTGTCTCTCTCCCCTCCCTCTTAAGCCCCTATTTCCCTTACTTTAGAAGCTTCACCTGTTGCGCCCATTACATTCTTCCATTGCTCACTCTCTCCTTCCTTTCTCTCCTCCCCTTGCGCTCTGCGCGATTTTCCTCTCCCCTTTTCTTTCGCTTTCTCCCCCTCTCTCCCTTCTCTTTCCCTTCATACCTTCCCTCTCAATCTCTTCTCTTTCTCTCCCACTTTCTCTTTTTCTCTCTCTCCCTGCGTCTTCCTCCCTCCTTTCCTCTTCAAACCCTCTTTACCCAATCTATACTCCTTCATCCGCCGCCTCTTCACCTCATTCCACACAACCGCAAGACTCTTCCCTCATTAAAAGACCAGAGCGACCTCACACTTCTTCCGGTGAAAAAAAAGACATTCTCTCTCTCTCTCTCACACGTTTTTCCCATCTCTCTTCCCCGCCCTTATCTCTTCCTCTTCTCTCTTCGTCCACCTATATTTCGTTTCCTTTCTTTCATGCGTCGCGAAACGACTCCTTTCGAATCAAACTCTCACACCTGCCTCGTATCGGCTTGAGACCGCGTTTTCTCTTCCATCTCTTATTCTTTACTCCAATCGCAGAATCAACTTTCGGATCATTACTTCAACCGAATCAAACTCGAGTTTTTTTCTATTTAATAATTTCAGTTTTCCAATCCCCTCTTGGTCTAGCTTAACCTTTGTCGTAATCTTTCAGACACTCACTCTCTCCCAGTCTTTCTCCTACTCTCCCCCATCGATATAAATCCTCTCATTTCGCATCACGGAAGAAAGAAAGCCGCGGTTCGTTCCCGGGTTCTCAGCCTTCCTTTCATTAGAATTTCCTTTATCCCATTCTTCTCCCACCCTATCCCTTCTCCCAATACCTTTTCGCGAGCAATAATCTGGTGTAATTCTTCTTCGGAAATCCCCCAGAGGAAAACTAAAAAAACGTTTGATTCCGTTCTTCCCCTTTCCTTCCAGCCTTGAATTTCGAATCGAGATATCTTCTCCTCCCCGCCTCCTTCCAGATTCTCCTCTCGTTTGGTCACTAAGCGAGGTAATCCAGATCGTATCTTTTGTCCCCGTCTGCTGTTACCAGGACTACCTTACTCCTTTCTTCACATACTCATCATTTCCTCGATATATGCTATACAAATATATATAAGCAAACGTGCACACGTACATTCTAGAGTACACAAACCCGTAAGCATACACATAGAAGTATATAAGTACACGTAGATACTTGTGTATACACATTCCAAAAATCCATTTTTCTTGCCCCTCCTTGCTATTTCCCGACCGATTGATTTTCTCGTTCTCCGATTCCCTTCCGTTTCAACGAGCCTCCATTGATCAATCGACACTGTCAAAAATCTATACCCTTTTATTCTGCGGAAAAAAGAGATAGAAACCCCATTCTGTCATACTATTCATTTCTTCTCTTATACTTCCAAATCCCTCCTCTGCCTCCCTCTCTCCTCCACGGATTCTTTTTGCTTTTATTTCTCTCTTTCTCTATCACGCGATTACGCTAGATCTCTCGCTTCCGTCACTGACTTGGCATTTCCCTATTCGCGAAATCCCGGAATCGACTCTCGCTTCGCGTGCCAAAGGATTCTCTCCCATAGGCTCCTCGGTTATTTCCCTGACTCGGTTCTCTTTGTTTTTTCCCCAAGCGTTTTTTAGCGTTTCGCATTCCGACGGATTTCTCGTTCTGGGCGAGACTTTTTCTTATCGGTAGACGCAATTTAGCTCGAAGAAAGGAGATCGTTCGCACTGGGATCTTCCTAATCCTAACCGGGCTAATCTCTTTTACGTCTCCTATTATTCTTCCTCCCTCTCTCCTACATCTCTCGATTATTCGTGGATTTTCCGCGCCGTAGCGCCTTGGTATTGTCCTCTCTTTAATCTTCTCCCGTTATTCGGGAGGCGTCGCGCGATAATTTTCTCGTTTCTCCTTTTCTCTTGTTCCAAGCCGACGGCGAACGCAATTCTTCATCTTTTGACTCGGTTTCTCCGACGATAATCCCACTCCGCTTTCGCCTTCGCCTACGTAAGCATTTAGGGTCTTTGCTCCCCATACTGATCTTTCTATTTATCTCTCTCTTCTATCTCGCTCATCTCGAGAGAAAGAGAGAGAACCCGAAAACACCACTTTCTCCCTCTTCCTTTTCAGCGATTCGTTCATTTATCATCCTTACGTCGCACACAATACCGTTCTATTTACTCTTTAACGTTCCGTTCTTTTGCAACTTCGAAAAATCCCACCCGCCTCTCTCTTTATTTCCTTCTCTCTCTTTTTACCTTTCCCTTCCTTCATTATCTCTTCTCCTTTCACGTCTCTTTCTAGAAATCGCCTATTCTCTCAACACCCCCAGTCCAACCAAGCATCCCCACACCTCCCAAACCCTTCTTCTACTTCTCTCTCTCTCTCTCTCAGTCCCTTACTTCCCTAGGAAGAAACCTTCCCTCAGTAGATTCGTCTCCAGATGCTCCTTCCCATCCTAATTGCATCTCTCCGTCCCCTCTCCTCGCCTTCTCAGCCTCCCTCCGCCTCCTCCCCTCCCTCCTTCCCCCCTCCCCGGCGGTCCCGTTTGTCCTTCCACCTCGGAATCCCGACCCCTTTCCCTCCTACCCTTCGCCTCTCCCCCTCCGCCGTCTCCCTATTCTCCACCATATCCTCCGCCTCGCAGGAACAACTCAATCTCCACTCCTCTTTTCGCTACCATTCTCCCGCCACCTCCAAAACCCTCGCTCCTTTGCTATTTTGCGACACTTGCTGAGAAACTGCTCCCTCGAACCCATCTCCTTTCCTCCCAAGGGACGCCTTTCCGTCCGTCGCACCCTTCCCCTCGCCACCTCTTCTCCTCGCTCGCCCCACATCCTCCGCGGGATAGGGAACATTAAATGCCTCTTACTAGCCCGCACGGCCGGCGCATTCTTTTGAGGTGGTATTTTTCGACGGGTTGGTCCCTTTTCCTCATCTTTCTCGCCCCTCGCGGGTCACTGCCTGATAAGTCGTCTTTTGGCTCATCATCGCATTACTACTTCCCACCATCTTGTTTTCGTCTCCCTGCGTGCTCAAACCAATTCACGTCCTCCGAGTATAAATTGTATAATTATACTCTCCTTTCATATTTATACGTGTCTCTCGAAAAGGAACTATAACACCTTTTCTGTCTTCTTCTCACACGAATTTTGTCGCCGTTTTAATATCTGTACCACGCTATTAATGCAGCATTTGAACTTTTTTCAGTATCACCGTTACACGCATAATAGAATCGCGCTCACCCACGCAATATTTGCTTAGATACTCGATTTTTCCGTATTTTTGGATTCCATTCTGTGATTTTTCTCTTGATTGATGTAACTTTTCTTATTCGGATTCGCTAATTATCTTAACTGAGGCGACTCGTGTTCGCGTTCTTGTCTTCCCGCGTTATTTAATAAACCCTTGCCGTTCTCTCCGCTTCTGCGACCTGATCTTCCTTTTTTTCTGCTCCCCACATACCTTTTCCTCACAAAAAATCTCCTTCCGACCATCTCCTTTCCTACGACCTTCAAACAACTCATCCTCTTTAAGAAACTTTGCACCGCTGCAAAGACCTCCATATCTTGCTTTCTCGTACGTAAAGCGAACGTTTGTCCTCTCTCTCTCTACTTTATCTTTCTCCTCCTCTCCGAACCAACTCAGGGTGCACGCGATACTTCTCACCTCTCGAATCCGCTCTCTAAATTTCTCTCTCGCAAATGTTTCTCGTGCGAAATTATTATCATTCTATCGATTATATTTCTAAGCGAGATTGTGAACCGATATCTTTATCGATACATCCTTAAAATTGCCGTCGTTTTAAAAGCTATATTCACTGCGGAAACTTTCTCTCTCTCTTCCTGTCTCTCATACCTTTATTTTTATCATTTCCTCGTTTCCTTCCTCTAAATTCCGAAGGTACGAAACAAACGCCGTCCCCACCCGTTCAATTTTTATCCCCAAGTCAGTTTCTCATCCGCTCCAGTTCCCAAACTCCGAGTTGCACTTTTGTGTCTCCAAATCCCATCTCATACGACCACTCTCTCAATCTATTTCCCTTAATACCCTCCAAAACCTCTTTCTTTTCTCTCAACCTTCTGTCCCAAAAAAAACCCTTCTTCAACTTTACATTATTCCACCTATCTGGGTTTTTTCTCTCATTCCATACTGTCTCGTCTTATTCCATTCTATTGCGCGATACTTTTATTCCTCTCTCTCTTTCTCCCAATCCTTGTTTTTCTCATTGGCTCAATTTCGTATTCACTCTCTTTCCCGCTCTCATCTTTTTACCGCAAACATACGCGGTTATTTCACTGTATTCCAACATCCATCTGCCTCTATTGTCAGTTTTCCTCCTTTTTTGCTTCGTAAGCATTCAATAATCGCCATTTCCTTTCTTCCCTTCGTCCGCTCACGCATCATCTTCCTTCCACCGCTCCCTTAGGCCTCCTGCCTCCCCACTCCGCCCAACTCCGACTCCCTAACATCTTCTTCCTTCTCCTTTCCCTCCCCTTCTCCCCCTCCTCCTTCCACTTCCTAACTCTCTCTCTCCCTTCTCATATCGCTCGGGTAGGAGTGTGAGATAGGGCGACTGTATCCCTCGCTGGACCGCTGACCCGCATCTCCTCCAACACCACTCCGTGCACCTGTTTTTTTGTCTCTTGTCCTCTCTCATCTCTCCCTCTCTAACTCATTCCGATCATCCCGCCCAATCCTTTCCTCGCTTCTTTTGATTCGCGTGTTATCTTCTTAGGTTGTCTCCGTCCGAGTTTCTGCCAACCTTACGTCACTCTTGCTACCGACATGTACTCCTAATTTCCCTTTCTAGTACAAAATCAGACCCATTTAGATTTTTTCCTGCTCGCCTAATAATCCTTAAACTTTTACGCGCTAGCCCTCGAGCTTTGAATCTCGCTCCGCCGTTCAAAAGGTGCCCATAACCCACCCGCTCCCTCCGTTATTCTTTGTCTCCTTCCGAATCTTTTTGTTTTTTTTTCTCGAAAAGCAAAGGTCTCGCGATTCCTTTATATCCCTGACCTTATTTAGCATTTTAATCGGGAATCGATCGCTCTCTTTTTTTATTAAGCCGTGGGAATAATTCTACCATTCCATAGTATCCGGATATCAGAATTTCCCTCTAAGTTTTTTTTCAATAACGTCCCATTATTAACTCATTCCTCATCTCTTAAATCCTTCTCCCATTCTCTCTTTCACTTACTACCTTTCGTCCTCACGAACCATTGTTACGCGTGGTGATTAGGCCGTCCGTTAAAAAAATCCTACAGTTTTTTTTTAAATCGCCGCATAGAATATCCCTATTCTTCTCCATTCGAGGCGCGACCCCTCGCTGCGGAAAAAAGCGGGAAGGGGATAGGAGTAGACGGAGACACCCATCCCCCACCCTCCGCTGCTCAGTTCTTCTCCTGACCCTGTAGGGGTACCTGCACCGCAATACTTCGGATTTCAATACGTACCCTCCGTTTATAAGAAAGCCATCCTCGTATTACTTTCATCTCTCTTTCTTTCAATACATATATATATATATATATATATATATATATATATATATATATATATATATATATATATATATATATCCATAATTCTCATTCGTATCACGTCCTAACTATCCTTTCTCCCTAACTTTCACTTAACCCTAAATCCCCTTCCTCATTTTTTTCTCCCTCTCTATTTATTTCACTTCTCTCTTTTTCTATCCCATTCTTTCATTTCCCTTCAGTCTCCTCTTTTCCTCTCCTCCTTTCCACTTATTGCTCCAATTCTTTTATTAGTCCTTTCGCTCGCACACGCGCAAATAACCGCCGCCTTAGGCAGCACCCCTCGCTTTCCTTGCGATCGAAAGAAGGAACGCCTCTCGCAAGGGAAACCTATTTGCGACAATGGCGACGACCGGAGTCTCCCGCACACGCACGTCCATCCAAGCCCTCCTCCTATTCCTCTTCTCTGTCCTCTCGGCCTCATCGGCTTCCCCCGGCAATCCGCGTCACCCTCGCCACTATCTTCCTCACCTCCTGAGGCACCACCTCCATTCCAGGCAACCATCGCGGCTCCACCACTCGTTCACTCCTTCCCTTTCCGATGAGGAGGAAGTTGACCACCCTCCTAGCTACTCCCTTCCTCCTCAGGTGCTCCACGCCAAATCGCATCCGGGAGAGGTCCCGGGCCCGCAGGGACCTTTTCATTTCCCAATCCCGGAGTTATTTACGACCGCCATAGGGACCAAGACTCGGTACGAATCGCGCAATCACCTGAGATCGGCGGCAGGAGGGGTTGTTTCTCCGCTTCTCCCACCGTCTTCTCAACACGCTCAATTCCTACCTTCGTATCCTGACGTATCTCACCCTTCCCAAATGTCGCAGAAGGACTACCATCAACCGGAGTCCCCGGAGGCGGTTTACGGGACAGGTATCCAACCAGGGACCGACCGTTCAAGGTGGTCGCAGACGCAGTCGCCGCTCGCGTTCGTCATAAAGCCTTATCCTACCCCTTCGGATTCCGAACGAGGGAAGTTTGAGCCGCTCGCATCTCCTCCGTTCTCCGACTTCCGGAGCCTTCGCCAGGCTTCATCGGAAGGATCTGGCGACGGAAGATCGCGCCCGGCGGAACCGCTTTGGAGACCGGAACCAGAAGAGTCTTCCGCAGCTACGGAGGAGTCCCAAGAATCCGTTCCTCTTCCCCTTCCCCTCTTCGAACCCGGAGGAGAGAGGACGACGTCTTCCCCCGAACAACTCCATCTTCCGACTCCACCCCTTTCTTCCTCCTCCGCCGAAGCGAAGTCCTACTCGATCCTGCAATCACCTTTAGTGACCACGGACAGCGGCGACGTCATGGGATTTTGGACTGAGGTGTCGACAGGTGGTCGAGTAGCTTCGTTCTTGGGGATACCTTATTCGGAGCCTCCAGTGGGAGACCTCAGGTTCAGGGTGAGTTGATGTTACGCCCCTCCCCATCCCTCTGTTTCTCTCCCCTCCCATTTCTGAATGGCTCGGCTGAGGACCGGAAAGTATTTGTTCCTCCTCCCCGCCAGAATGGCCTGACGAGATGCGATATTTGCATATTTTATTTCGACGTCTATATATCCTTCCGGCGATAAACTAGATTGGTCTCGAGGCGGGAATTAACAAAGCTTCACCCTTGAGAGAGAGAGAGAGAAATGCCTGAAGAGGATCGGATGATATCTTGTGATGTTCGCCTTGCTGCGATAGGTGCGTTGAACATAGGCGGGTGATACTTTTCCGAATGTTCTTAATTTGAACTGTAGATGTTAAAAGAGGAACCGTTAGATTCTTATTGCATGGGAGGATATAGTAGCGGCCTTCCCATACAAAGGTCAGGATCTCGAGTCACTCGATGAGTATAAGCAATTGTGTTGTCCGTCATTACCTTTAATGATATTGCTGTAATCACCTTGAGTGCTTTATGTGTGCTTATGTTTAATTTGTTTCAATTGTGGTTTTCCGGAAAAAAACAATCAAGAAGATAAATCTATCCGTTCTTAAAAATAATTTCAGAGCTCCGTTTTTTATTTAGGGTATTTATTTTGTATTAATAGACTGAAAATAACCGATTTCAAATGTAATAATCCTTCCCTAATATCAGTTTTTTTCTTTACCCTACCCTCAGATTACTTTTTCTACCCAGTAAATTCCTAAATCTCAAAATTACAATTTTAATAGCAATTGAAATCAGTGTGCGTTTTAACGGTAGGAGCAATCATTTCGGCTTGTGCTTGTGAAATAAAAATGGATTATGACAAGATTTAACGGTGCTAAATTTTGAAGCGAAAATGTTAAAAAAGCTTTCAACAATTTTTTAACCTTTTAATCTGAAAAGATAACTGTGAACGCTACATGTGACATATATCTGCAAATATTTCTCAAGGCCTAAAGGAGATTTTATGCCGCAATAACAACGAGAATTCCAATCGATCTACCCTGATCTTGAAAATATTTCCCTTTTGGATGACATTTTTCCAAAATATTTCAGAAACATGGTCCTTGTGAAAGCCTCCCGCATCAAAAAATCGCCTTGAACTTCTTCGTTTTAAGAAAACCAGTCATGTATTTCGCATAAGCCGGGTATCAGTGCTGAAAAAAGATGGATGACTCAAAGAATCCTCGTTTAGTGTGTTTTAAAAAGGGCCATTCTGCGAGTCGAAGCCGTTTCTAAAACTTATGACGTTTTATTTTCACTGCGCGATATATCATCCTGAAGCTTTCCAACTTCTTTCCTCTGGTATCGGAAACTGCGTTTGGTGTTCCTCTCCCAAGAGGAAACGGCAATTAATGGTTGCGTATCTGTGTACAGGTAGTAAATCTACTCGGCAGCTTAACTTATTTTTATGGTTTTCGGAAGAAAACTTTGCAAAGCCATCGCCTTTTCCCAAAAAGTACGCGTTTACATTATGACTTTGCCTGTTTATCTCTTCCGCGTTAATTCAAATATATTGTTTTTGTATCTTTTCGAAATTTCTTTCATTGAAAGTATACCTTATAAATCGAACAGATATTTTCGTGAAGTCGCGATATTCCCGCGAATGGTCGCAGATTTAGGGTGAATTCATATCTATCAATAAAACTTTTAGTGCTAGATTAAGGCCTATTACAGAGGACTAAATTAATCAATAGCTTTATAATGCCTTAGGCTCTCTATTATAAGGTCCTACATTAGCCATCCCCATTCCATGTTGGAGTAATTTCTGAGCGACGATAGCGGTAGGGGTACTTAGGACCTTCCCTCGCATTACCTTTAGGCTTCTTATTACCTTTAGGCTTCTTATTACCTTTGTCCGTTCCTGATAGTAGTGACCGTTAAAAGTTTAGCGACCTGCTCGGCTTTTCTTACATATCAAAAAGGTAAGGAAAGGGGAAATCAGAACCTATCCGTTTTAATGTATTTTCTCAAACTTCGTAAGCTTGTAGCCTTCATCGTATTATAATTTTAAGGATTTCTCATGTAAAATTTGCTACCAAATATCCACGAAATGCGCGTCCAAATCCATCTTGACGGACAATTTTTTCTTTAAATTCAAGCTATATTTACGCTTAATTTTACCATGAATTGACCCTTGAATTTTAAGAATCTGAAATAGTAGTACGATTCGCAGTATCAGAAAACAGAAATTATGAAATGGGTGAAGTATAACCGAGCAACGTAATTACGAGAATTAAAAGAATAATTTAAATTAATTCCATATGGATACCGCAGCCTTTTGAGAAACACCAAGATGGAGTCTTACACCGCGAACGATATTGTAGATAGGAGGAAATAATCGATACACAATGTAAAATACCGAAAACGTTTGAAAATACGTTTTAATAAATAATTAAAGTTACATTATAATAAACTGATGGTATGTCATCTTCTCATTCAACCGTGTAGTTTCTGAAGACTCAAAATTTCCTTGTTTAATGTATTCATATAAATTTGAACATCAGAGAAAGTTGAATTAGTTATTCATTCATATAAATTTACTTAATACTCAGTCTTTTGTTGACATTTGGCATCTAAAGCTTTGCTAATCCTTATTTGGATTATGTTCAACAATTTAGGGAGATGAGATGGAAAAAAGAGGCAGGCAATATGACACATTTTCCTAAATTTTAACAACTAGAGTGATGTCCATAAACATGGATAAAAGTAGCGCACATTTTATTTTTTATGTGACTATACCACTGTATATTCGGTCACTAGAGCCTCGTTTGTAAGTGGCATCAGTGTGGAAATGTTCACTCAAAATTTCAGCTTTCCGTCCTTAATGCCTTCGGAGATATTAAAAAAAGTTTATGGGTCTATATCCGATACTTTTCAAAACTCAAATCAAAATCAAAACAAATGGCAGCAGTACAGAATCCTACGCTGCAAGTTTCAGCTCTCTGTCGTTTACGGCTTCGTCACAATTTCAATTTAAGCAAGAGCACAGTCGGATGGACAGAAATACTCCAAAGTGAAAGTATAAGCATGTTAAAAAAAACTCGCTAAAAATACTTCGATAAGTAAAATTATATGAAATTCTTTATTGGTTGTAACCTAATAGGATATTTTCAAGTAATTTATGGAATTTTTTCACGAAATGACTTTTAGTGCAATAAGCGCTGTCGTGTAAAGGCTGTTAAAGCAAAATGTTTCGCCGTCCAAAAAAGCTGGGATTTGTTTATGGGGATAAAGGGCAGCGGCGAAGTATTCTCTTTAAAAATTTCATTATTCGAAGAGTTTTCCGAGGGAATATCTGTTGAACATGTCGTCCCATAAACGAATTCCCAAGTTCCAATTTATCTTTAACCCAATAAAGGAGAGGAGAGATTCGATTTTTTTGCCGAGGGTTTCCGATAAAAGCATCGAGGAAGTGTTATAGCGGCATATTTCGACAAAAATTGCTCTTTTTTCTTGTTTCCTTTTGTAGGATTTTCTCTCGCTGATATGGGTGTTTTAGAGATACTAGGGTGCATGTGCGGTGAATTAATTAGTGCATGCGTGATTGCAAAAAATTTCTCGCATGTGGTAAGTTTTTTACTTAATAAATTCGTATTGTTTGGATTATAACTAATAAAATTTGTACACAAATAATTTCCACTGAACTGATGAATTTTATCTGCAAGAAAGATAATTCTCATATCTTATTGCTGTCAATGCGAAAATATAATTTCACTCCTCTATTTAAGTAAAATCAGTTATTTATTTCTTTTGGAGCACACGGCAAAGAGAAAAGTCATTTCACTGAGAGACAACCTAACTATGTCATTACAACAGTGAGCGGTAAACAAATTACTGACGTTTTAGCCTTGAAAGTTGGAATCCTACGAATATTTTACCGATACATTAATACTGTGGAAGTTGACTACGATGTGATTATTTAAAGTTAAAATAATTGTTTTAGCTCCATATAAACCGTTTTAAATCTCGGGCATTACAATTTGCTCATAAAATGTTTTAATTAAATTTTAATTAGCACTATAATGTGACTGATTGAATTGATAGAAATAATATGAGCATAAATATTAGTATAAGTATACATGTGACATTTACAAAAAAAATATTCCGGTACAATAACAATTATACAATTAACGAAGAGCTAATACAGCAGTCGGATCAATGCAAGTATTTGGGAATAAACATGATTTAAGTCTTTGGATGCATAGAGAAGATCGTTGCCAAAGCTTATGAGAACTTGCATTTTGTAATGAGAAATCTCAAGAAAGGCACCAAGACTGCAAGAGAATTATCGTACACCGCAATAGTAAGGCTAATTTTAGAATACGCTACGAATGTATGGGACCCTTATTAAATAGGACATATAAATAAAATAGAAATGGATCAGAAGAAAGCAGTTGGTTTTGTGCCTGTGAGACACGATTTGGGAGTGAGTAGGGTTGCCACCTTATGAGTAGTTGATTCCGTGAGATTCCCACCTCATGAGTAGCAAATTCCGGAAGAATTTTCTCTAGGTCGAAAAACAACTAAAGTGAGCAATGAAACTTGTTTTATTTACTTATTAAGAAAGATATGATTATTTAATCTTTATTTTATTGTTCAAGTTAGGGTTCCACCTTGTAAATTGCTGATTCCTGGAAATATTCACCATATGAGTAGTTAATTGCGAGATTGTTTGTAGTTTAAAAAACAGTTAATGAGAACACTAAAACTTGTTTTATTTATTATTTAGAAAACATATGAATATTTTACCTTAATTTTTAACATTATTCTATAAATTATTATAACAAACTCTTAAAAGTTACTTCACTTATTTAATTTGAATTTGTATTTTGAACTATTTCGAGTCGTCTCCAAAAGATCTTGTTTTTATAGTTAAAAGGTCTGAAATTATAGGATAATCGATGTGCCCATATATAGAACGCAAATGTATTCTAGCAACCTAGGACGGCTGTGGACAGAGGCGCAAGAAGCGAGCGCAAAGAACCCCAAACAGAATTTCACACATTTTAATGTCATTTTAAATGTGCTTCTATATTTGTGTTCAAATTTTACCACTCCCCTCATTAAAATTATAAATAGTACGTTTCGCATATAATTGTTTGGTATTAGAGATTTTTAAATAAATTTCTTTTAATTTATTTGTAGGAATTCCTTTTTCGATCGTTTTCGAGAAGAATTATATACCGTTGTATAAGAGCCCAAGATCTTCGGAAAAAAGTGTCCTATATACGAGAATATACGGTAACGTCATCCAACAGACACAGTGAAAGAGCATTTCCAAAGGAGTTGGGAGGAAGGTTTGACCTAACTGTGTTGCAGATTTCCTTGTGTTTGAAGAATCTGTGTGTGTATATGCACGTATATGTTGTTATATTCAATGGTTAGTAGTTTTATTTTGTCAGGAAACTGATATTAGCTCTAAATGTACAAGTGTACGCTCAAATTCTTAATCGCTATTTGCTCCACAATGTTTTAAGTAATTCACAAGTTATACGTCTATACCTTATATAATTTGCAAAGTATATTTTGTATTTATTTGTTTAGTTGCCGCGTTTTAAATAATACATATTAATATTTCATTAGATACGGTATACAATCGGATGCAGGCCCCACGAGAGGGGGGTCCAGGAGGGCCATTTGGCCGGGACCTCAAGTTCGAAGGGGCCTCAAATTTTGGCACTTGTTCAGGGGCGGTTTTTTGCACAGGCACATGAGGCGTAAGCTGGGGATCTCGTCGAAAAGAGAGCCTCACCAAATGTCGATTTTAGCCTAAAACCTTATTTTCCTCTTCCTTTCCGAAAAGCTGAAGACGGGACTTTCCCTCGCTTAAATATTCTCCCTTTATCCAAAGTCATACTTTCCGCCCATGAAGCCCACTTCTAGGGGATTGCTTCAAAAAAAGGCGTGCTAGCCTAACCATCTACGATTTTCCTAGCGGTCATTCTCTCCATTTATGGTGGGGCACGTGCCCTGTTGTTTATCTACCATCTTCCTTCATGAAACATGAAGAAGGAGGCTTCAATAAACCTATCGCTTGTCGTTAAGCAGCTCTTTGCCATATAATATCCTCCCCAAGAAGGTTTAAAGTTAGATTTAAAAGCGTGCATGGCCAAACCTATGACAATGTATCAAATATGGCTGACAAAGGTGTACAAGCAGTTCTGACTGAGCATTATTCAAACTATTTTCTTCAGCTGTGGAAACCACACATTAAATCTAATAGGTGTTGACTGCGCTCAATCATGCAATGAGGCAATTGCATACTTGACTGTTCAGCAATTGTACAATTTCTTCAGAAACAGTCGACAAAGGTGGGAAGTTCTAAAGCAACATCTTCCTGTTAGACTGCATGGTATTTCCAAAATTAGGTGGTCCGCAAGGATTGGTGGTGTTAAACCAATTCAGCAGCATATGAATTCAGTGAGAAAGGCTATAAATGAGCTCGAAGGTCTCAATCTCACAGCACAGGCTCGAGCTTCAGTCTATTCAGAAATATATGTCCAAATTTGAATTTATTCTAATGTCAACTTTGTGGATGGAACTACTTACACTGATCCATCGAAATAATCTAGTAATTGAGGCATGCGATGCTACACTTGGTGTTGAGAGGGATAATATTGAACTTCTTATCAATGACATTCAACAAATTCGTGAGCAATGGAATGTGATACTAGCGGAGTCCAAATCAGCCGCCCAGAATATTGTCATTCCACCTGATTTCTCCACCAGTCACAAGTTGCATTGGAATTAAAATAAAAACTCCTGAACCATAAAACAATCCAGATGAGCGCACACACACACGTCACTGAGAAGAGAAAATGGAAAAAAATTAAAATAATACTTAGTACTTAGCGAGTTTTTCTCGAGTTGTCCGAGCGATTGTGCGTGTGTGTATGTGCTTTTCCTTTCCTTTAGGCTAATTTTAAACAACAGTTCCCTGTAGGCCAGGGGTCCACATGCGGCCCCCGTGGTACATTTCTGCGACCCGCGAAATAAGCTAGTTTACACTGGCGGCCAAAACTAAAACGTATATCTTATAAAATATGTCACGTAAATATAATAAATTTAAGAAGTGCGTATATTACATCAGCACTTTAAAAATGTAAGCAGTTTGTTGCTAATTCTGATTTATAAAAATTCTGAACAGATGGGATACTATAGGTATGCCACAAACATAAGAACGCGCGGATTTCGGCCGCGCACAGAGGGGAAGTTCCCTCGGTCATCTTGAGTTCCCCCACCCTACTACTAGCCCATCCTTCTCCTCCTTAGGTTGTCAGTTCTCACTATTTACAGTTGCTGCCTAGACGAAGTTTCCCGATCACCAAAGTGGGTTACGTAATGTTTAAACGCTTCCTAATGGGAACTTTTGTAAATTTTAATACCGTGAGGGGCCTCAAAATCTGGAAGTAGCCAGGGTCTCTTTAAGTCTCTCGGAGGGCCTGATCGGATGCACATCTTAAAACTATCTACTGAGGGAAGACAATTTTTATTTGAAGTGAAGCCATTCCTTTGCCCCGAAAAGTTATTTTTTTGAAAAGAAGTATTTAAAGAAAGTTTTTTGTTGTTTATATCTTTTAAGTTACTTAAAATCCAGTAAATTATGAAAAAAATTATTACCAGTATTTTGGAAAAAATACGCTGTCATTATTACCAAGTTAACTGAAGTTTACTTTCATTCTTTTTTGCTCTCATTCATGTTATGAAAGCAAAAAGAAATTGACTACCTAGTATAATAAGTCGAATATTTCTAAAGTTCATCACTGAATATATTAGTCGAAGTCAGTCTTAAGAGTTTTGGGGCCCTTGTACAAATGGCGGAAAATTTCTCGGCAAAAAATTCATTTTCACAGTATATTTAAGGTAACAATTCAAATCTAAAGTTCAATACTGTTACTTTTTGAGACGGTGCATTTGTATTTCTTAATAATTCACTTACAGCAACATTTTCTTTTTTAATTCAATCGTAGGTCGGCTTTGTCTGTAATGTTACGTTGCATAGTATGTAGATAAGTAGGTACAGACAGGCACTGGCGGCACCAAAGGGGGGCACCTCCCCCCCTTCCCCCGAGGGATGTTCTCATTTCCCTCCATTAGATGCGTACCCATTCATTGATTATGCGCCACAGATTAGGTCCGTAGCCCTAAGGATAAAAAGATTCTGACAAGGGCAGAGATTTTAAGATTCGAAGGTCCTCGCTAAAAACTTTGATAAGTAAAATTATTGGATATTTTTTATTCATTGTAACCTGATATGATATTTTTCAAGTAACTCATGCGTTTTTTTACGAAATGACTTGTGGTGCAATGAGCGCTGTCGTATAAATGCTATTAAAACAAATAGTTTCGTCGACCAAAAAAAGCTTGGATTTGTTTATGGGGATAGAGGACAGCGGCGAAGTATTACAAGAGAAATGAAGGCGATCGCCTCCTTTTAAGAAGTTTCTGCTACAGTCCCTGGTCAGAGGTGGAAATTTAATTCTTGATTATTTTCCTTCAGGAATCGAATTCACTATCGTTAGTATTCTAATCGGTCCGTGATTCTATGTTAAACCGAGGTATCCAAATTTACCTATTCTCAGCAATCTTCATCGTGTCTTGATAACTCTCTTTCCCTTTCAAGTCGTCCATGTGTAGAAACCTGTTGCTTCTTCTTCCTCTCAGTTTTTACTTCAGTTGCACAGAAATGTGCATTAATAAACGGTGAAATACTTTATTTGAAATTTTTAAGTCGACATGTTACGCTTATATCTCCAGGCACCCGTTCCCGTGTCACCTTGGCGTAAAACGAAAGAGGCCACGAAGTTCGGACCGATGTGCATCCAACCCGGCAACCAGTATGTTTGGGACGCGGTGAGATTCCCTTCGCCCACGACCCCCACCCCGCAGCACCAGACGGTTCGTCCCAAGCATCTCAGGCAATCCTCGCAGCAGAAGGACGCGAAGAAGGACGATAGGACGTCCCAGTTCCCCGAGCCTTCGATCCTGTTTTCAGCGCTCATAGCTGACCAGCCCATGTCCGTAGGAATATCGGCTTCGGACAACGGCACGTCTCCGACGCCGGCGGCGTCCTTCCTCACGACGTCCGCGACGGAGAGAGAGACCGCGTCGACGGCGCACGGGCGGTCCGTCGACTCCCAGTTGACTGCTGCGACGGAGCAGATTCTGTCGGTACCCGTGATGAGGCGAAGAAGGATGAGGAACTACGAGATGAGCGAAGATTGCCTCACGCTCAACATTTACACGCCTCAACTTCATTCGGTGAGCTTGCTTTGGAAACCATTTATATTTATTTTATTTATTTATATAATTCCTTTTGTGTGTGTGTGTGTGTGTCCAGTTGATAACAGCGCAAAATGACCATGACAGTCGACGCACTTAAAAATAAATTACTACTACTAGTTTCTCAAGTGTCTGTCCGTCCCCCTCTGTATCTCATGATCTCTTTGTTGTAGAGAAAAGTGACAAACGACATTTTGTTTGTCTCCTCAGACCTCAGGAAAACTATTTTCATTTTATCCGACATCTTGAAACAGAATGGCGACCCTTTAAAATAATTCAACGTTTATATTTCGGAAACGCTGCGTCGGAGAAAAACTTTTTGAACAAAGAAATTGTTCTTGATAAGAGCAGTCCTGTCACACAGTGTGTGTTTTCTCGTCCTTCTCGAAGGCCTTCATCCGCATTTATATCCTATTGGATCTTCTGCGGTGGACGGAAGCATCATCCGTAGTATTTCCTCCGCGGAATGAGCCAACCTAAGGCTCCTTTAGCGCCTCCTCTTCAGGGGGGCTGGTCAGTCATGAGGCCAGTTGAGGCCCGGGGGAGTTTAAACAGGTCCCAAGGACGGGCGGCAGTGTCAGCAAGCTCCCGAACGGTCTTAGGAGTTTTCCCGGAGAGGTTGTCGTAAAAACTACGGGCCGTTTCCTGCATCCTTTTGACAAGCGGCGTTGTCTCAGTGAGCATGTAGAGCACCTCGTTGGTGGTGGTCCATCCGAGTCGGAGTATAGAGCGGAGACAGCTCCGTTCCGCCTTGGCCAAGCGTTGACAGGAGGCTCCAGAAAGGTATCCACTCCAGGCCGGTGACGCGTAGGTAAGTGCCGGGTAGATCACCAAGCGGTAGAGCTGGAGTTTCCTCTTTAGGGAAACAAGGTCGGAGCGTAGGATCGGGGTAAGCTGAATGCGGGTGGATATGGCCTTGTTGGCCAGCTTGGTCGTATGCTTCTTAAAGGTGAGGTGTCTGTCGAAGGTAACCCCGAGGTAACAGACGTCCTCCTGCCATTCCACCTCGATATAGTCCAGCTGGATTCCATCGGGTTCTCTCCGCGGTCCGGGCGAGAAGAGAATAGCCTGGGTCTTGGCCGGGTTGATGGCCACGTGCCATTGGTTGTACCAGTCCAAGAGCGTATCGGTCGCTGACTGCAGGTAGCGGGCCGCCATCGATGTTTTGGTAGACCGGGCAATGACCGCCTCATCGTCAGCATACAATGCCAGCATGGTGTTCCAGCCAAAGTCCTTCGGAATATCTGCAGTGCAGTGCAGTGTTGAACAACTGAGGTCTGAGAATGGATCCTTGGGAAACACCAGCGGCTACCGCGTGCCATGGAGAGAGGGTCTGCTGCCAGGATACTCGGAATTTCCTCCCATGCAGGTAGGAGCGTACCAGTTGGACGATCCAGGCCGGGTAGTGGAAGAGGACGAGCTTGTAGATAAGTCCCTCGTGCCACACTCTGTCGAAGGCCTTTTGGACATCGACCAAGTATTGGTGATTCCGAGGGTCGGGATCGGTGCAGGAGCAGCAACTGGCCTCAGATGATCTGGATCAGCTTCCGGAGCAGCTTTCTCGAGCGGTGGGGGTGGACCAAAGCGCCTGCGATGTTCCTTGGCATAAACAGGGAAGGAACGGGAGTAGGCCGCATGCTGACCGCCGCAGTTGCAGCAGGTTGGAGTCCCATCCTCCTTGGGCTTGGTGCAGTTCCGTCCCTCGTGGGGGCCGGCACACCTATAGCATCTGGGCGCGGCTGTGCAGAAGACCGAGCTGTGGCCGAAGCGGTTGCATTTAAAGCACATTTGCGGCTCGTCATATCGGTTGCGCTGGATGCGTACTTTGGAGTTTCCCAAAGACGTCCAGCGCAGAAAGTCCTTCGGGTCCCAGTCTGCGGTGGCAGCGCGCGTGGTGATGACGAAGACGCCAAGTGGAGATCCGTCGGCCTTGCGGATCTGCCTGACCTTAATTATCGGTACCCGTGCATCCTCCAAGAGCTCCTTCAGGTAGTTGTCATCAGTCTTGGGGTGTAGTCCGCGAGCAGTGAAGCTGAGGGTCCTTTCTTCTCGAGCACCCCAAGTGGAGTACTGGGCCTGCACGCCATCCAGCATCAGGCGGACGGATGCATAGTCCTCAAAGGTGGTAAGCTGGAGCCTGGAATGGTTCCTCCTGGAGGTAACTTGGTAGGAATGATCCTTAGTAGCACCGTTGATGGCAGAATTGAATTTGCGGAAATCCGCCAGCTCGTACACCAGGATAGCTGGCGGCTTCGGTGGGCCTCGTGGGCTGGCTCCGGCCGCAGCTGCAGGAGCAGGAGCAGAGGAGGAGGGTCCAGGAGCGATGTCCGTGGCGGCATCGGCGAGCAACGGGGCGTACCGATTGGCCGTAAGAACCGTAGGAGCCCGGGTCCGCAGCTGGATAGCAATGGTCTCAGCAGCAGTGGTGAAGGCCTTCCTTATCTTCTTCCGGCGAGGGAGGCGGAAGGAGCCCGTGTCCATTCGTTCAGAGACATCTGAGTCAGCCTCAGTGGTGCCCTCGTCCATGGAGGGGAGTAGGTCCGTACTGGCGGTGCTGTGGCCTTGAGAAGGGACAGCAGAACCGGGCTTGAGGGAGGTCGGGAGGCTCTGAGTAGAGCCAGCAGTGTCTTGGTCCATTGACGGAGGCCGATATTTGGCCCTGTAAAGGGCCGTTTTGGGAACCTGGCAGTGAATCTGCATTCATGGTTGCAGAGGACGTGGAGAAGAGAATGCGCCGGATAGCGCCAGGAAGTTCTCCGGGAGAACCGGAATGGAGTGCAAGCCGGGTGGCAGGATCGGCGCCGAAGGAGCAAGCTCCTTTAGCCTCAATGCTGGGAGGTCTGATTTGAAAAAAATCAAAATGGGACAACCCGCGAAACGGAAAGCAGTAGTTGGAGATCTTCACCAGATATCAGTAGTAAGCTATCTCACAGATTTTCAGCAGTCCTGAAAAAATATTTTCAGCGACTATAAATGCGAGGCGCGCACCATAAAATGACAATTTTGCTGTCATAGAAGCCAAAAAAAAAATTTACTAGTTCTCGAACGCCTGACATAAAAGGGGAGCCGCTGGTGTAGTGGTTAGAGCAGTTCTTCTCAACCTTTTTATTTGCGTCATCCCATTTCAGTTCTGCGTCACCCCGTTTAGAGTTCCATTTCCTCCAAGAAACCTTTAAAGATAAATCGGGCATTATCTACCACATAAAGATCAAAATTTTTATGTATTTAAAGAAAAAGAGGCAGGTATTCTTCTGGTTTTATTTATTTTCTAAGCCGGAATATGATACACTGAATTTATCAAATGTTTGCGTCACCCTTCAATAACTCTCTTGTCACCCTGGGGTGTGATGTCACCCCGGTTGAGAGCCACTGTGTTAGAATGTTGGCCCCACCGTGATCTGCTAAAGTGATATCAGGTTCGAATCCTTATCAGGATTTTTTCGAAAACGCCCGGCCCCCTATTTGTGCGCGTTTGAACTAAGGTGACGAGGACGGGCCAATGAGAGGAAAATAATGAGGAGCACGCGCTCAAATCAACACTCCATCCTTTTGCTTTTCTTATTCTAGTCCTGATCTCATCCGTACATTTTGCTTCTCTTGTTATGATGCTTCCAAGGTATTTATATTCTGAAACTTGTTCTAAAGGCTTTCCTCCAATACTTATGTTCAGATTCTCTTCCTTGTCCTATATTCGAATTACCTTGGATTTTCTGTATTTATTTCCATACCGTATTTTCTACCTGTTTTTACTAGTCTATTTATCATTTTCTGGAGTTTCTCTTCCTTTCTTGCTGGAAGTACTTGATCATCCGCGTATTTTACTTTTCTTATAATCCTTCTCCAATTTTGAAATCTCCTGTGCCTTCTAACGCTTATTGTATTAGACTTTCTCTCTCTCTCTCTCTCACTCTCTCTCTCTCTCTCTCTATATATATATATATATATATATATATACACCATTATACCACCCTCTCTAACTCCCTTTTTCGCTAATTGTAAATCTCTCGTTCTTTATCTTCGTCATTCTTCGCAATCCATATCCGACCTTCGTGCCGCTTTCCTTCAAGCGGCTAATGATATCACCGCACATCGCAACAGACTTCTCCGTAAACTCTCTCTGCTTTGCGTCCGGCACCTCAAACTTGGTCTTCCCCTTCCGTTCATAACAGCTGGCGAGGTCAACAAACCACCTCCTTCCCCGCCACTCATCGGTCAAACTCCCTGTCTTGCGGACCTCCTGGGATTCCCAACGCCACCATCACTTCATATCCTGAAAAAGACCCACACTTTCCTAACCCGCAAACCTTTGAAGCGCTCATATTTTTCGCACACTCCTGCCACCACCTCTTCATCTTGCCAACCAGATGAAGTCTTGAACCTTTCCTCCCACGTACTTACCCCTGCCGAGAATGAACTCCTCTCACGCGGCCTTTCCTTTTGTCCCACCACCAAATTTTATCATTTTCGCCTCCTTGCCGACGTCCAGTCCTTTGCCCGCACACTACGTCTAAAAACTAACCCTCCCAAAGAAGACTCTCTCACCTCTGCCAACCCAAAACTCCCTCCCGGCCTCCCACCTACCTTTTCCATCTTCAAACCTCCTTCCCAATACATTCCACCCACCCTTCCTTCCCTACACCCGGTCGAACAATACCTCAATTATATCCTTTCCAGAATCTCCCAACCTAACTTTTCCGATCTTATCGACCATACAGATAATCTTACCAGACGTGAAAGGCATGCCATTTCCACACTCAAACATCTTGACCATATCATCATCCTCCCTGCCGACAAGGGCACCACCACGGTTGTGATGGATCGCGCCAAATATAACGAGGAAGCCGAGCGCCAACTTTCTGACGAAACCTCTTACCATCACCTTACTTCCAACCCCACAGACCACCACTCCTACCAAATTTCGTCCTATCTTCATTCCTCAGGCAAACAGGAAGGCCTTTCCGATTCCGCCATTGCTCTAATGATCCCCAACAAACCCCGCACACCCACATTCTACCTTCTCCCTAAAATCCATAAACCCAACATCCCCGGCCGCCCCATTGTTGCCAGCTTTAATTCCCCTACAGAACGCATCTCCGCCTTCGTTGACTCCCACCTACAACCTCTCATTCGTCAATTCCCTTCCTTCATCCAAGACACTAACCACTTTCTCAAACGTCTCAAACACCTCCCCTTTCCTCTCCCACCCAATACCATTTTGGCCACTATCGATGTCTGTTCCCTCTACACAAACATCCCCCACGATGATGGACTCTCTGCCCTTAGTAAACTCCTGGACTCAAGACCACCCGAAGCAAGACCTTCCTCCCATTTCTTATTAGACTTGGCAGCAATGGTGCTCAAATTGAACAACTTCTCTTTCGATGGTCGTCACTACCTTCAAATTAGAGGCACTGCGATGGGCACCCGAATGGCGCCTTCATACGCCAATTGCTACCTTGGAGAATGGGAAAGACTCTTCCTCAACGTTCCACTCAGACCACTTTTGTGGCTGAGATACATCGACGATGTCTTCCTCATTTGGACGCATGGACCTGACTCTCTCCTTTCCTTTCTCTCGCGTCTCTCCTCCCATCCTTCACTGTCCTTCACCCACCAATCCTCTACCTCCCACATCACATTCCTGGATGTCGATCTTTACCTTCAAGACAGCCAAATCCGCACCTGTGTTCACATCAAACCCACCAACAGCCTCCAATACCTCCACTTTGATAGCTGCCATCCCCTTCCTACCAAAACCTCTATCCCCTATGCCCTTGCTCGTCGAGGATGGAGGCTTTGTTCCGATAGAGCATCCCTTCTAGAGTATTACACTGTCCTCGAGGATGCTCTTCTCAAACGTGGTTACCCTCCAGTCTTGGTCCGCGAACAGATCCATAGGGCGATGACGCCTACCCACATTGGATCTCATCCTCACACACCCACTATTCCTGCATCTACCCCTCCACTCACTCTTACGACACTTTTCCATCCTGGTATCCACGAAGCTCTCAAAACAATCCTTCATGCTGCCCACCCAATTCTTACCTCTTCCTCCCATCAGTCCCTCTTTATCAACCTTTTTGCCAATCCTCCGCTCCTCTCCTTCCGCCGGCCCCCAAATTTGGGAAATATCTTGTGGAGGAAGGAACTTCCCACTTCTACCACGCTTCTTGCAATAGGTTCCCACCCCTGCGGAAAACCTCGCTGCCTCACTTGCCCTATCCACCTACCATCATCTTCTTTCTCGAGTCCCTCCACCAACATCACCTACCCCATCACCTCCAGAAGCAACTGCACCACCCGTAACGTCATTTACCTCCTTACCTGCACCTTTTGTCCCGCGTTTTACGTAGGCCTCACCAGCAATCCGTTAAACATCCGAATGAACGGTCACCGGAATAGCGTTTCTCTCAGACGCCCCCTCCCAGTTGCATTACATGCTAATACCCACAATGTCCCCTTCAATAGTTGCTACAATGTTAGGATTATTCGCGCTTTACCCTATGACACTCCTGCCCCCCTTCTCCGACACTGGGAACTAGCACATATCCATCTTCTCGACTCTTTCTCTCCGCCTGGCCTCAACCTCCGCTAACCCTATTAGCCCCCTTACAATGTCTCCTTGTTACTTTGTAACTATTCGCACTCTACCTCATCACACTCCCTCTTTATTGGCTATCCACCCCTCCTACTCCCCACCTCCTCCAATCATCAACCTTCCCACATCACCCTGTCATTCCCCGCCCAGTGTGTCACTTTACGTTACTCTTTCGCTGAAGAAGGGCATAGGCCCGATAAGCTTGCGTGTGTTTTTGTGTTCGTGTGTTTTACGTGTCTCTTCGACGCCCCCAGCAGCCTGCCAGCTTGGTCCTCAACTTGGTGAGTGTCCGCTGGGCTTCCCTCAACACCTTGTTGCCACCCTCATCACTACCTTTTCTTTTCCTTTAGTTAATATATATATATATATATATATATATATATATATATATATATTATATATTATATATTATATATATATTGAATAGGGTCGGCGATAGGCAGCAGCTCTGTCTTACTCCTCTACTGATATTTACTCCGCAGGTGTCCGCATTCTCCAACCTGACCTTTACAACTTGATTCACATATAGATTCCTGATCAGTCTCCTGTCATGATCTTCCAGCCTGAGGCTGCCTACGTCGCATTTCCAGCTAAGCTGCTAATGCGAGACTACTCTTAAAAACTAGCTTGGCGCACTTCGATAGCCCATAAATTGGCATATATTCCTCCCTACAAGCGGGGATATTATATATTATATATATATTGAATAGGGTCGGCGATAGGCAGCAGCTCTGTCTTACTCCTCTACTGATATTTACTCCGCAGGTGTCCGCATTCTCCAACCTGACCTTTACAACTTGATTCACATATAGATTCCTGATCAGTCTCCTGTCATGATCTTCCAGCCTGAGGCTGCCTACGTCGCATTTCCAGCTAAGCTGCTAATGCGAGACTACTCTTAAAAACTAGCTTGGCGCACTTCGATAGCCCATAAATTGGCATATATTCCTCCCTACAAGCGGGGACGCTTGTTTGAAGGGAGGGCATCCTGCACATTAAGGCTGGCATTGGGCCGCTTGTAACGATCCCACCACCTAGCCCTGTTGTAGCCTAGCATTCGCACCTCTTCGTGCATCGATAATGCTGCCTTGCAGTAGAATTCCTTAGACATCCTCGGCAAGAGGATGTCCAGGGGTTCCACGTTTCCGTCTAAATGCATCCGGTCGACATGGTCGTATCTACCACGACCAAGTATCAACCGGAGTGCATTATTCTGCACTACCTGCAGCCTGTAGAGGGTGGTCTTGGACACTCCAGACCAGACCGTAGCTGCATAGGTGATGATCGGTCTCTTGTCTTTCCAGTCTACACCTATATCCAGAGGCGTAGCGACAAAATATGGCGCCTATGGCGAGCCCTAAAATGCGCCTTCGTATAATATAATCATACATCTACACGTACCTATTTGTATTTTTGATTGTTTTTCGTGGCTCTTTTGAAGCCTTTTATGTTGTGAAATTCTTTTAATTGCGCGGGAACAGTAATTATGTGCAATTATTCAAGAATTATCTGCAATGTTAACATAAGGAAACAGAAGGCGCTATAGGGCTATATTCACAAGGAAAATATTGAAAGGCAAAGAAAATTAATATAAAAGTTATTATTTGTCTTATTACAGGTCAACTGCTTTTTGCGCACTTTCACACTTGCGAAATTGTGAATGATCTTTTCAAAATCTGTTTCGCAAAATAATTTACTTTCTATTGAAAGTAAACTTATGTCGGAAAGACGATTTTGGCCCATTGTTGAACGCAAATAATTTTTAATTATTTTCAACTTACTAAAACTTCGTTCTCCTGAGGCTACTGACACTGGCAATGTTAAAATGAGCCGTAAGACCACGATAATATTTGGATAGGATTCGCACAAATCCCATTTCACCATTCCTTCCAAAATTTTAAAATATTCCAATGACTCTAAATTGACAAATAATATCTTAGATTGCTGTTTGAAACATTCCAGCAGGAATGGTATTAGATCTAAATCTTTGTATACTTTACAACACTTTTGCTGCCAGTTTCAGTGCTTCTAATGGCATAAAAGCCCATTTTTTTCCAGATAAAAAGGAAAAAAGAGATGATATTTCTTGAAGACTTTTAAAACGTTCTGAAAACTCTACAATAATTATATCTATTACTTCAAAAGATAAATATTTTAATTTTTCTTCATTAGAAAATGTAATTTCATTATCTGTCTCTCCTGATAAGAATTTTATTGTCCTTTTCCGTTTTTGAGGTAGTTCATGATTAACATTTAATTTGCCACAAGTTGATACAAATTCAGATATAATGACATAGAACGCATTAATTCTCAAGTCTTGAAAAAAAACTCACAAGACCATTTAACAATTTAGAGGCACGACAAACATCTTGATCTTTACTTTGTAGTTGCATATTTACGATTGTTATTTGTTTTAAAAAATTTTTCCCACATTAAAAGTTGGAACACAAATTTAAATGATCTAATCTGGTAAAGAAGGGCTTTTGCTGTGCTGATACTGTCTGGTCCAAATGATGAATCCAAAGCAATCTCTTCAATTATTTCGATAACTTCGTTAATCTGGTTTTTCAGTGATAATACAGATTGCAACTTGGAGCACCATCGAGTTTTACTGTGTCCTTTTAATGTTAATTTCAATTTTGATGAATTTTTTTCCCATTTCCGAGTAGAGAAAACAAAAAAAAAATAAAAATCTTCAGAACTCTTCCGAAAAATGAAACCATTTCAATATTATTGCTCGCTGCTTGTACTCCAACAAAATTGAGGGAATGTGCAGCACAAGGTACGAATTTAAAAAAGAGTGGAAAACATTTATAGAAGCGCGTCGGACACTTGCATTTTATTATATAGGCTTTTTCGATGTAGAACTCATGTTCGTAAAGTTGAATAAATATTTGGTGAAATGCATGAAAAGTGTCTCGTGATCCAGGATTTTAATAATATAGTAGAATTCATCATTTGTCTACCAGGAACTACAGCTTCTGTAGAAAGGATATTCTCCATAATGAATGGCTTGTTGTCGAAGGAGAAATCCAGGTTTAATGTTGAAACTATGAAAGCAATGCTAATTATAAAGCAAAATTGTGACTTAGGATGTGATAAGTTTTACGACAATATTATGAAAGACCAGAATGTGTTAGTAAAATAAGTGCATCCGAAAAGTATTCCAGGTTTAAGCCCGATGACTTGCAGAATCCCTCTACATTAACCTATAAATTGCGTTTCGTATTATAAGTACTTATAAAAGTTGTTTTGTATCTAAATTTTGGAAAGTAAAATAACTTAGAGTAATTTGCATATATACCTGGATTATCAGCATGTCCACTGGGACTGCTTTAGCTTTATTGCCATCAGTCTGTCGTTCGTTGCTATTATCTTTGTCACGCTTTTGATTATATCTTTCCTAAGTACCAGAACTACTCCCCTTTCCCCACTAACCTAAACTATTTTCAGTCGAACTGTCCTTCTTCTTCCCATCTAGTTTTGCTCAGTCCTATAATGTCAACTCTATTTCTTCTCATAAAAATATATTTTCATATTTTTCGAAATTTTAAATTGGCCAATTTGGCCAAAGTTGTTAAAAAAAGCGCTATTACATAAGCTAAATAAGGACTTTGATTATGCTCGTAAACACAATAGATGTATGGAATAGAAATTGTACAGAACCAGCCTTGAGAGACATTAAGACAAATTTTACCATTCTAACACGACTATACTTATACATTCCTTTAAAGAAAAAATCTTCTTCACAGATCGATTCTCATTCATCTCTTTGGTATACGTGAGACACACCCTCATCCATAAGGAGAGTCGAAACATATTTACCTCTTTCCCTTAGCAATCCCACTTGCATCCACTTACCTCGCGTGAAATCTTATTAAGTCTCGAACAATGGAGGTACCTGAGTCTTTGATGCTATAGCGCGGTACTTCTTTTTCAGGCTCCTTCACATTTTTGTATTTTATTTTTTCTCAAGAACATATTTTCAGAGGTTTCCCTTTAACCGATTTATTTTTCCCAACTTTATATTGAGAGACTTCGAGATATCTATGGAATAACCCGGTTTCATTATAGCTTTATTTTCATTCCATTTGTAGTTTTTTCTCTTGTTTGTCATTTTTATGCGATATAAGGAAAGATTTTGGCATTTAATCATTGCTTTAATACTCCATGTTCTGGTAGAAGAATATGTCTCTCGAGGTTGAAAATTTTTGAAATTGAAATTTTTCACGAATGTCAGAAAGCAGCCCAACCACAATCAATAACGGAAATACTATGGTAGAGTCACTCGATATGTTCATGGCCAAACAAGTTCGAGGTCAATGTCGCAGCCTTTAAAATAGCGATCGGTTTAGATTTTTTATTCAATTAAATTTGGGAGAAATAATCGATTTACTCAGACGTTATCAAGAGAAAATACACATGAAATTCCTCGATGAATACCTACTCAGTTCGCATTCAAAAAAAATAGTACAGTGCTGGTGTAACCCAAACGAGCATTATTCGCATTGCTAAGTAGCGTAATTTTTTCGCATTAAAATCTTCTACGAGATTCGATTTTAATGAGGTCTATGATAGAATTAGTTTCGACAAGTATTCAAAGCATTTCCTTTTTAAGATACACTTTAACACCGTTTCGATTGTCTTGCGTAGAAATGTATTTTGTACTTTTCGACCCAATAGTTTCTAGCTGTTATTTATGGTCGCCATTAAAAAAAGTTATATTGCAAATTTCTGAAAGAGGCTAAAACATGGCGAGATTGAAGTTGCTTCCTCGTGACTTAGAGCAATGCAATACCTCACAGGAAAACCAAATATTCTTCCCCGACCTTCAAATATTCGATGGAAGAGAGGTGACATTAGCAGAAAAATAAATTCTCCGCTTTCCGTTTCTTTTTTCAAGAATAAAAATTCGCCAAATTCCGGCAATGCCTTCCATCACCCTCAGTTTCCGTCGTACCCTCTCTTCCTGCATTAGATCCATGCATATTGATAGTTCGTACGTGCAGCCGGTCTGTGCCGTCCGCGTATTTTAGCGCTCCTATCGGAGGAGTATGGGAACACCCTCTGCCACACAACTCACCCTTCCATACTGTCAGTACTACCATCAGGTTAAACAGACAAAGATCGGGAATGCTTTTAAAGAACTTCGCATCACGGAGAACAATGGAAGCACTTCCAAAACACACGGGGCGTGAATTTCTGTTCTCCTTCCCCACCTCTTTTCCTCCCTCTCTCTCCCTTTCTCTCCCTATCTCTCTCTCTCTCTCTCTTCCTCTCTCTTCCTCTTTCTCCCTATCTCTCTCGCCACTTATCTCCCTCCCCCTCTCTCTTTAAGTTTTTCGTATATTTATCTTTCTAAATTTCACTTATTGATGTCTTTAGTGAACCTCAGTAGGTTCAGCAGATTTTTCACACCTCCCTTCTTGTGTGGGTGTTTTCCTGCTGTGGGTTTTTTACATGGATTTCTTTATTCAGCAGTCCTTATTTTTCCCACAAAATTACATCTTTTCTTTTCCAATACTTGTATTTTTATTGTTACTTGTATTTACATATGTTCTATGGCGAGGGGTTAGGTGGAAGATGGGACTCCTCAGTCTCAATTTCGCCCCAAATAAAGATCACATTAATCAATCAATCTCCCTTCTGTATCTTCTCCTCTTTCTCCCATCTCTCTCCCTCTTTCTCTTCTATATCTGTCCCTCTCTCTCCATATCTCTCTCCCTATCTCTCTCCTTATCTCTCTCTCCTTATTTCCCTCCTTATCTCTCCATATCTCTCTCCCTATCTCTATCTCCCTATCTCTCTCTTCCTATCTCTCTTCCTATCTCTCTTCCTATCTCTCTCTATCTCTCTCTATTCCTCTCTATCTCTCTCTATCTCTCTCTACCTATCTCTCTACCACTTCTCTCTACCACTTCTCTCTCCCTTCTCTCTTTACCTCTCTCTATCCCCTTTACCCCTCTCCCTGTTTCTCTCAATTCCTCCATTTTTATCCTGAGCCTTCAACTCCCTCTTCTCCTTCCTCTTCCCTTTCTCTTCTTTCACCAACTTCCCCGCACCTCTTCTTCCTCATCCCCTTCTTCTCCCGTCTCTCTCCCGCCGTGACCCCTCCCTTCATCAATTTCCTTCTTTCATTCCTTTCATCCTTCCTCCTCCGCCTCGAAATCAATTACGGCGGTTCCATTCAGACCGGTGAACGAACAACTATGAGACGTGTTAACCTATTTGGAGAGAAGAAGGGGTGAGAGGGAATGGAAGAGGAGAAGGGGTGAGAGAGAATGGGAGAAGAGGGCAATAGTGAAGGTGGAGAGAGAGAGGATGGCCGTAGACATCGTCGATGTTATCTCGTGTCATGGCGTCACGCGGTGCGTCAACGGCAGAGGAGCCCTATAGTAGAGCCGGCCAGAGTTGTCATCTGAAGACCTGGTTACCTACCTACCGATGGGAGGGCGATGATGCCAAGTGCTGTTACGACCATCGGTTTATCCCAACCTGCTGAGTCACCGTTCATTACGGGTGTGGGACTAGCGAAACAGGAGGTGTAAGAGAAAATGAAAACAGTGCACCGTTGCCATGGTAACGGCTCGCTCTTCACGCTGCTTCATTGGCTAAAGCTCTCTCCCCCCAGAGTTGGCATTTGACTGGTTCCGAGCTGCCAAGTGCCAACTCTGGTCGGCTCAACTATCGTTATAGTATGTTTCTCGTCTTATGAAGCTTGACCTTGAAATTCTCTGTGAGTGACTATTTCTGCGTCCAATCAACGCTCGAGTAACGGGCGACGGAGAGGGAAGAAACTCAGTCTCTCTCTCGCCATCGTGCTGTTCACATCGCTCTTAGTCGACTATGTTGCCAGCTCTACTGCGTTCACGCTTCCGTTGCGATCTCTTTATCGCTTTCACTTTGCACCTTGTTATAATTTTAACGCAATGGAAAATGGCCGTTAGTAATAAACAATGACCGTAAGTTTTTCTGCGACGCGTTGCCTTTCATTCGCAAGCAGATCATCTCAAGAGCGAATATCTGGCAATGTTGTTAGGTTTTTCCATGCATTTCGAAAGCCGCGGGAATTTCTCTTTTGGCTAGGTCGGGCAGGAGGCCAACAGATATTTTAAAAAATGGTACATTAGGTATACATTTGTCAAATGAATCAATCATTAAGATTGATTATTATGATAATGAATTTTATGCCCAACTACCGCAGAGCTCTCCCCTGAATCTTGACAGGCACCCAATTTTCCCAATTTTTTTTCACACGGGATTGGGTGGACGAATAGAAAGAGTGTACACATACATCGCATAAAACTAGGTATATCAGAAAGTTTTTGTAAGTTATATCCGATTTCTGTTATTGTTTTTTCTTTTCTACCACAGTCCAAACTGTCATTTATCATTTGTTTAAAGTATTTTTCTCAAATTATTTAGTACTGGACGGTAAAATTGATAATACTTGACTACTATGACGTCAAAGAGATTTCTTTTCTTGATGAGATGCATAAGGTTTGACGGCGTTACAACCCGAGAAGTGCGTAAAGTAACTGGTAAGCTTTTTCCGATAAGGGACCTTATTCAAATATTGTCAGCAATCTTTGAAAAGGCATACATCCCAACAGAATATGTAACGATTGATGACAAAGTGATTCCTTTCAAAGGTCGGTGCCGTTTTCGCCAGTATATTCTGAAAAAAAATACCGAAAAGGTACGGAATAAAGGTTTTTGCATTAGTGGACGCGAAAACATTTTATTTACAGAAATTTGAAATATATGCGGGTGATCAACCAGAAGGACCATACGCAACCGGTAATAAGCCTGATCAGGTGGTGAAACGTTTAGTTATGCCAATAAAAGGAACGAATAGATATGTTACCACTGATAATTGTTACACAAGTGTCCCTTTAGCTTAGTCACTTTTGTCGAAGCTCGAGTTGATGCTTCTCGGCACTCTGCGTAAAAATAAAAAAAGAAATTCCACCTGAGCTTCTTCCAAAAGAGACAGGAGTGTTAGAAGCTGCATTTTCGGTTTCACTGAAGATATCACAATAGTTTCCTATGTTCCTATCAACCAAGCTTCACGATGATAAAATTGTCGGCAGCACCCAAGATCTCCGAAAATCCGAAATAATAACAACGTACAATGCAAAATACTGGGGAGTCGATACATGCGACCCGTTTTGTGCCACTTATAACGTTGGCAGAAGAACGAAAAGGTGACCGTTAGCTGTTTTATTTTTATTTTTTGAACATTGCCACCATCAATGCTTTCATACTATATAAACAAAATGTTAAAAATGAAATGATGAGGCGAGGCTTCTTAAAAGTACTATTTACAGAATTAGTGAAAGAGCAACAAATTTCGAGATCCCAGAGTCAGTTTTTACCAAGGTATCTCCGAAAGCGCATTCGCACTTGTGGAATGCCCATCTTTTGTGGCTTTTATTAGCAAAGAGTATATGTTAATGAAATGCTATGATTGTGGGGACAGGGGAAGTGATTGACAAAGAAAACTTTTTCGTTTTGAATGTTATTTTAATCAATATTTCATGAAAACTTATTAATTTTTAATTGGATTATAGTCTAAAAGTGATTTTATTTCCAGTATGATAAAGATAAAACAATATTTTCTTCCTAAAATTTGCAAATCATTTTGGAGTCATATTGACCCCACACGATTAATTACGGAAAAATTTTCAGGCGATTTACTAATAATGAAATATATCTGAAAAATTAATGTTTTCAAGGTGGGATGAAATGCTTGCAGAATGCAAGCACAAACTACTTGTATATTCTCCTATATCCTCAGTAAGGAATCTCTATATATAATGATATAGGAGGATATGTACTAATGTATAGTGTGAGTGCCTCGGTTACGTGCAACGGGTACACCCCCTCTATCTATTAATTAGATTATTATGGTACATCTGGTTTAGTAAGTTTTCCCAACTGTTTATCCACTAATATTAATAGAATAATTCTTTCTAGCCTGCAACAACACGGTTTTGGCAAGATTAATAATATTTGATTATGAGCAGAAAAGTGATAAATACTGTATGAGAACTTTTTAGTTTTTTAGTGCTTTTCGTCATTGCTGAAAAGCACTAGTCTTCGTGATGCCCGTCCGTCCGTCCGTACGCATATATCAGGGAAGAATTTCTTAAACCGATTTCAACCAAATTTGGCACATATAATATTCACATAAATTAATGACCAAAGTGGCATATTTGGACCGGATCGGCTCAGCAGGGGTGCCAAAATTACAAAGTTAAACTTTTCTGTATTTATGAATTTGGAAGGAATTGGCTTAACCGATTTCAATTAAATATTTGGCATGAAGTATGCATACAACATATAATAGCAAAATCAAGATGTTTAGTATAGATATATAAATCAGGGCTGCCACAATAAAAAAAATAAAAAACATTCTTTTTAGACAAATTTGTGTTGAAATGTCTCGATCAATTTGGACCAAATTATAATATTTATAATGTACACATATATAGAAAACCATAATAGCATATTTATACTGAATCAGCCAAACAGGGGTGCCACAATTACAAATTAAGTTCTTTCAATAAATATGGAGTTGGAAGGAATTGACCTAAGGATTTCAATTAAATTTAGATTTATACAACATACCATAATGAAATCAAGATTTTTAAAGCTGAGCTAAAGAGCAGGGCTACCAAAGTAAAAAGTTAAATAATATTTATTTTACACGTATTTCTAAAGAACTGACATAATGGATTTTAACCAAATATAGTTTATTTAATCTTCATATAAATAAATAATAAAAATATTTCAACCGGCTCGACTACACAGGGTTACCACAATATCAAGGTTAGAATTTGCTTGTAACTATGAATTTGAAAGGTATGGGCTGAACAATTAAAAGTAATTTCGTTTGTAGGGCGGGTATAGATTGGGAAAACAAGATGTGATCAAAAAAACAGGGCTACCACAATATATGAAAAAATAATTTTCTGATTTCAAAGCAAATATATTAGTATACGATTATACTACGGCGAATTTGGCGAAAAGCGCTTCTGCACCACGGGAAACCTGTGTACGGGATGTAACTTTGAATCAATTTCACTGGATGTTTTTCATTCATGAACGAGTGAAGATTCCGCCGGTATCGGGAAAGCGAGATTATGCGCCGCAAACAGTACCTGATTTTTAGTAGGTGCCTGGGGGCCCTGGCGCATTTTTACTTTCTCCTTATAGGGGAAAGTACTGTATTCATGAAAAAAATGACTTCGAGATTTCAAAGGAAATACACGTTTTGAGGTCCCCTGAACACGTTTTGACCATTTTCTCGATGAGGTCTGTGTGTGTATGCGATAGCTTTTTGTGGGTGCACTAACTCAAAAACTATTAATCGGGTCAACGCGAAATTTTATATTTAACATTTTTATAAACGTCAAACGAACTGATTAGGTTTTGGTAAAAGTCGGTCAGCCGGAAGTGGGTGTTTACTCTTGTCACTTCTCCGTTATTTTGAAATATTTGCTTTAATATTTGATAAATGTAAAAATGTATCGGAATAAAGGTTGTAGGAAATTCAATTTTCTACAACCTTTGTTTGAAACATTCTTCCATATAATGCATTGTTTAGGAGATATCTTATATTTTTAGCTGCCACCACCACGCCACCTACCGACGACTATTGCTAACAATTGACGCTTAGTTACTTCTTAGTAATGCTCCGTTTTCTTTTCTTAATTGATGGAGCCTTGTGGCTATATCCAATATCAGAAAGCTATGGTTTGAGTTTATGTCTGTTCTTTGTAAAGTCTAAAATTTTCTGTTTCTTAAAATATTTATTATTATGTAACCTATTTGGAATTTTTAGAAATATTACAGATATGGAGAAAGTCATGTCTTGGCGACATCAGATTTTTTGCTTTCTCCATATACGTAGTAAAGGAGAAAGGATTGTATTCATGAAAAAATCGACTTCGAGATTTCAACGGAAGTACACGTTTTGAAGTCCCCTGAACACGTTTTGACCATTTTCTCGATGATGTGTTTGTGTGTGTGTGTGTATGAGACAGCTTTTTTGTGGGTACTATAATTCAAAACTATTAATCAGGTCAACGCAAAATTTTATATTTAATATTTTTATGAAAAATCACAAGAACTGATTAGTTTTTGGTAAAAATTGGGTCACCGGAACAAGGTGTTTACTCTTGTCACTCATCCGTTATTTTGAAATATTTGCTTTAATATTTGATAAATGTAAAAATCTACTGGAATAATAGTTGTTGTAAATTATATTTGCTACAACCTTTGTTTGAAACATTTTTCCATATAATGCATTGTTTAAGAGATACCCTATATTTTTATCTGCCACCACCACGCCACCTACCGACGATTATTGTTAACAATTGTCTCTTAGTTACGTATTAGTAACGCTCCTTTGCTTTTCTTAATTGTTGGAGCTTTGTGGTTATATCCAATATTAGAAGGCTTTGGTTTGAGTTTATTTCTGTTTTTTATAAAGTCTCAAATTTTCTCGCAGTTTCTTAAAATATCTTTTATTATGTAACGATGTAACCTATTTGGAATTTTTAGAAATATTACAAATATGGAGAAAGTCATGTGGTGGCCACATCAGATTTTTTAGATTAAGGACTTTGGATTCCTTTGATAGTTTGCTATACGCTCTCTGCGGTTTTGTTTTTTTTTCTCTTAGCCTGGTAATTTACAACACTATTTCATGTATAATTAGGCTGGTTTCCAAAGGAAACAGCCTTATGAAATGGTTCTGTCTGTGTGCATGTGTGTGTGTCCCCTACTAGCAACTTTTGAACGAATGGACACCGATTTTCATGAAACTTGGTATGAGGCTCGTGCTGCCAGTGCCCACCTCCGGGCTATATTTTACTTGGCGTAGATTGACGTCCCAGGTTCGATTCCAGGATGTTTTTCCTATTTGTTTCACATAGGAAGTCTCAAATCAATCGTGCAGAGAAGTTT